>JAZGLO010006682.1:870000-1605000 GCA_036873155.1 Biomphalaria sudanica
TGGCAGATAGAATGAATAAATGACATGTCAGTCAGCTTGTGTGAACAATTGAATAACTAAATAGCTGATTTGAAATTCTTTTCATTGGCTGTCGATGAGCCAACTGATGTAGCGGGTGTAGCACTGTTGGCTATATTCATAAAGGCCTGTGACAGGAATTTTGAGATACACGAGTTCTACTTGAGTTCTGTTCTATGCATTACACCACAACAGGCGATGACATTCTGAGAAATTATTCAAATTACAGGAAGTGATTTTGCAGCATAATTTATTTTCGGTAAATATAGCTAGTCCAGCAATAGTGTTGGTGCAGAGTTGCTTGCAAAAATAAAAGAGACTTTTGCTAATTTTAAATTTGCTTATTGCAATTACATCATTCATCAAGAAGCATTATACGCAAAGCAATTACAGTCCATACATTTGGTGGGAAGCGTGGTCGAGAGGCTAAGTGCGCTTGTCTTGGCGATCTAGAAGAGGGCTCGAGGTTCGACACCCGACTCGGGCAGAGTTGGGTTTACTGAGCGCCTAAAAGCAGCACCACCAACTCCTAGATACCCCCTCCCCCCCACCGATCCACAAATGAGATTGGACCAAAGCGCTCTGAGAATGCTATAAGCATGAACGTAGCGCTATATAAAAGCTATAAAAATAATTTGCTAAGACTAGTTTCAATTGTATCTCCATTTCCATTTGCTCTTGAATATGCTGCTGATAATCGCTATCAATTTTATTCGTGCCCGTGGCTGTAATAATTATCAATGTTCAATGTTTCTGGATGACATGGGACACGAATTTGATTGCTGTCTCCTACTACGCGGAAGTACGCTGGCTCTCAAATCATAAAGTATTGCAGAGATTTTTTGCACTGCGTGAAGAAATTGTGAAAGAGTAACCTGTTGAACATTTCCAAACTGACGAATGTGTTCAGGATTTAGCATTAGCATTTGATCTCACTGGTCATTGGTCACCTGCAAGATTTGAATTTGAAACTTCAAGATAAAGACAAAAATGTAACAACTGCGTGTCTTCGTATCCGAAGATTAATGAGCAATGCATTATCTCCCGTGGCTAAGCAGCCCCAGCTGTGACCAACATATTTTGCCACATCTAGTGCAGCCATAAGTTAAGAACGTGGATAAACCAAGTATCAAGAGAAAACCTTGTTCACTTCTCAAAGTGTCAGGAAATAAAAAAGATGAAATACGGCTGCAACAATTGGTCGATATGACCGTTTTCTTGATTTCGTTTCATTCGAATAAGAATTTTCGTTGTTTGTATCTCCATGTTCATTGGCTCCTGAATATGCTGCTGATAATGTGCCACTAAAGCTGATAGAATTGCAGTCAGATTTTGTTGTATAGCGAAGTATAGAAAAGTGTCTGTGCCAGAATTTTACAGTTTTTTTTACCTGAACGGAACGTTGAATTACGGAAATTTGCAGCCAGAATTCTTTTTTATGTTTGCAAGCACTGATCTCTGTGAGCAGTTCTTTTCCATAATGAAAGCTACAAAAACACCTTACCGTTCGAGATTATTTAATCCAAAATTTGTGATCAGTGATGAAAGTGTCAGTGACAAACAAACTTCAACCTTACATTAATAAACTTGTATCCCAGAAAGATGTCAAGAACCAGGACAATGAAATTAATACGTAATCATAGTAGCTACTAATGAACCAAATAGCTAACTAAGGACAGGTATTCAATTATTTATTGCATTCTATTGTATTGTTTCTAATTTACATAAAACTAGCATTCTATGTTTTTTTGAACTGATTTCTGGCTGCGAACCCTTGTGACATAATAAGTTGTGTATGTGGCCTTTACACCTGAATGAGTTTGACATGCCTGGCGTACATTGTAGGTGTACAATTAAATGTCTCATGCTGTCTATAAAGATCATACATAATACATGTGCATAGAAGAATCACTGGTGTAACAAACCTATATTATTATAATGGCTGTTACAATTAATATGGCCGCTGCTTCCTAAGACCAGACGATAACTTTTCCCCCAACTCCCCAATCTCCTCCAGAAGGAGAATCTCTGCTCATCTATCTATCAATGTGAACACCAATTTATAAACATAATTTTCTAGACTGCTCTTTTAGTAAACTAACTAGATCTGATTGAAGTCTCTATTTAAAGGTTTTGGAAAACAATGTCAAGCTTATATGACCCAATATATTAAGCTTCAACTGATTTATAGTTTCTTATTGAGCCTGGGATACAAAGCTAGATAGATAGGTAGGTAGATAGAAATAGAGATAGATAGATAGATAGATAGATAGATAGATAGATAGATAGGTAGATAGGTAGATAGATAGATAGATAGAGAGATAGATAGATAGATAGATAGATAGATAGATAGATAGATAGATAGATAGATAGATAGATAGATAGATAGATAGATAGATAGATAAAAAGGTAATGTATGATGTTTAGAATTAGATCCTAACAAATTATTTTTAAACGAATCCATCTTAAACCCATCTGGAAAAAAAAAGCCAGAATTTTTTTTAGATCTTATCAGTTCTAGAAGTTCACCTAAGTTCGTCTTATCAGTTACATTTATTCACTCTGCTGATTTGTCTCAAGTAAAAGAAAATAGACCATCTGCTTTAGTCACAACTATTTAACATTCGTCATTGTATAGATTCATTCATACATTGATTCCATTTTTAAACTAAGCTTTTATCAGGCGCATTGGTAAGTTAGTCTTTGGTTGGTTTGTACTAAATAAAGTAATATGAATTTTCCGAACTTACACGAAAAGAACACATCTTTGACCTAGTTTAAAACACTTTTTATTACAATAAGTTTGAGAAGAAGAATTACCGCTATCATGCAGATGCACATAATCCACGATAATATATGATATTCATAATATAAAAAATATGTAGTAATAATAACAATATTAAAAATAATCTCTATTTAACAGTTTAATAACAGGGAATATTCATGATAAAATTTTAACACCCTAGGATCCAGGATTCAAACTTGATGCAAAAGTCAAGCGCTTTAACATTCAGCCACCGCGCCTCAATGAGTTGATGTAAGATATGTAAAAAAGAGTGAGTTAGGTCCATATGAGAAGGGGCGCGTCCCAAATTTTATGAAACTATGCCTTTTTGTACAGCGAAAACACCAAAACACTAGCCTTTTACTGGATTCGCCTCTACGTATGAAAATTATATTTCTAAACAAAATCTCACTACAATAACAACCTTTCAGTCTCACGTTCTGGAGTTGTCTCCTAACTAAGATCTCTGGTGACAATGCCATTTATGTTGCATCATTCACAACTAATCGCTAGCATCTTCCCGCCGTCACCATAGAAACACACACACACTCCATAACAGTTCCATTGTACATAAGTGTACGTTTCGTTTAAATGTATGTAATGTTCTGGATTATTTATTTATTATTCTAAATTGCCTATATGACGAATGAATATAAATAGCTAGCAATTTTATTCTTGTTTTCTTTACAAAATGTTTGTATTTGTGTATTTTTAAATCAGATTAGAATTTTATAAAAAAAAAAAAAAACATTTTTAGCACTACAGTTTTTTTACTTTGTGAAACGAATCACTTCTTTTATTTACTTTGCAGCAGCAATCTATCTGTGTCCTTGACATTGTTTAGTTTGTTCTTCCTAATCTTTCTCCACCATTGTACTGAATTGTATCTGTAACTCCATTGTTTGGTTTTATGAGTTTGCAGTTATATTGTATTAATATACATTTCCACATCTCTCTTGATGTTTCTTTACTTCTGTTGACGTGAATGTTTTTTAGAGCTTATTACTCACACAACGAACACAATGCACGGAATACATTGAATGAAGATACTTGGTAGCAGACAATTAGTTTATTGAATACATGTAATTTGGCTAATCCAGCCCCAAAGGCACAAATATTAACATCATAGAAATTAGTTACAACTCCATGTCCAACATAAGCTTCACAAAGTACAGATTGCGGCTAAAAAATGTATATGTTTGTAAAATGTTTTGCATGTTTCGGATGTTCCTTCAGAGTTGAAGATAATTTACTTCCTAGTCCTAACCTCCCGCAGGACGACGGGGGATGGGAGCGGGCACAACAGTCCAGCGCGCAAACCGCACGACCAGGCAGCCGTCCAGCATACGTATGCGTACTGCAAAGGACCAAGAAACAACTTCGTGGCCAGTTTCAGGCCGAGAGCTTTCTCGTGCAAAAAGGCATGGGAGGATCAAGTGACTACAGAATCACTTCATATCACAGTGAGTCTCAAACGAGGCTGTGACTGTATCAATACTTGTTTATACTGCACAACTGACGCACTAAAAACTGTTCTAAAATTCCACCATAGATATACAGAGAAATCAAATTAAAGTTTATTTTTTGTTTTCAATTCTGCAGTCAGAAATGTCTCCAGTGATCTATGCAGCCATTGCTCTGTGTTTTCCCGCCCTAATTTCGGCGCAGTTCACTCTAAAGCCCTACAACAACACAGCCAACATCCTCTTCCGGTTCTCAGACCTGAACGTAGACGGCTTCATAGACAGGAGTGAACTGGAAACATTTTTTACGGTGAGTGTCCTAGCTACAATCACATTATGAATAGACTGCAAGACTTGATTAGCGCACCATACTCCTAATATCTCTTACTTACGTTCAGGTAATGATTGATTTACCACAAAAGATTGAAATGAAACATGTATGTAGTCTTAAAGATTTTATTCCACCAAAATAATAGTAGTCCGTGATTTAATTTTATATAGATATATATGTGTATGCACTGGCGGATCCGGGGGGGGGGCGGTAGGAGCGATAGCCCCCCCCCCCTCGGCCGACCTTTCGGGGGGAGGGGGGCGGACGAATTTTAGTAAAGAAATCACACAATTTGTATAGACATTTATTGCTTATGTTAATATTATTTACTAATCATTTATATTTCAACCTATTTTTAGATTATTTCTCCTCCCCTCTAGTATGTTTGCCGATTTGGTGGAGTGGGGAGGGTGCTACGGCATCCATCCCGCCCCCCCCATAGACTTTTGAGTGGGGGGGGGCGATCCAATTTATTTGCAGAGATCGCAGCTTGTTAACAGAATGAATTAAATATCTACATGATTAAAACATGTTGTTGATATTGTAACCCTATCTTTATTTTATACTTTATTCTTTTCACCCAACGTATATATATATATATATATATATATTAGGGGTGCACCGGATAGTCCCTCCGGCTCCGGCTTCTGGCATTTTTTACTATCCGGTGCTATCCGGCTCCGGTCGGATATCACTACCGGATAGTAAACCGGATAGTAAAAATACACTTATTTAATATGCATAAAGTGGACCTTGTTCCATTACTGTCTGTTATAGAATGTATTAATGTTTATATGAAAACAAAATAATGTGCTTAAAAATAGAGCCATTATAAATATGCACCAAACATCGTTTATTATAAAGACAAGGCATGTTAATAACTTAATATAAATAGAGATGAAACTTTACATCATAAATGCGCTTTACATACAGAGATGCAATGGCTGGCACTTTTTTCAATTTGTCTTGACCTTTGAGTAAGTTAGTTAACATGTTAAAATGTTACATTCCTTGACTACGTCATGCTGACCAGACGTCTGTCTAGCTGTGCGGGTATATCTCCAGAGGTAGAGATGAACAACTCCCACCCCCTATTATTTGTTTAGTCCATCACATTGAGGCAGGTAACCACAAGTTAAATACGATGGACGTAGGTTTAATGTCAGCGTATAGACACTCTCTAGTGGTCACACCTTTCGAGGGAACTGAGTTTGTTTACTTAGTAGTTAATCTTTATTGGGGGGGGGGGCTGGACTACAAGAGCCACACCTCTAAGGTAACCAGGTATATTTCTAGATGAACAACTCCCTCCCCCTTTTATTTGTTTAGCCCATCACATTGAGTTCATTGATTGACAGGTGACCAAAAGTCAGATACGATGGACGTAAGCACTCTCTAGAGGTCACACGAGGGAACTAGGTTTGTTATTGGGGGGGGGGGACTAGACTTTACATTATAAATTCGTATTACATACGTAGCAGCGATGTCTGGCACACTGGCTTGTCTTGACCTTTGAGTGTTCTAGTAAACATGTCATATTCCTTAACTTCGTCACGCTGATAATCTGTCAACATGTGCGGGTGTATCTCCAGAGGTAGAGATGAGCTACCCCCACCTCCTTTTGTTTGTTTAGTCCATAACATTGAGTTCACAAATAGGCAGCTGACCACATTAAGCCAGATGTCAACGTGTCGACAATGTCTAGAGGTCACATCTTATGAGGGAACTGAGTTTGTTTACTTGGATTATAATTTTTATTAGAGGCGGGACTACAAGCCAAATCTCTATAAGGTTAATTTGGTATGAGTTAGTTTATTATGAGATAGGTTGTCAATCAAGGGTCTGGACCACAAACCACACCTTTTATACCATTGTACGGGTAATAAGTTTGTTTACTTTGAGTTAAGTCTCACGTATGAGTCAGGTCTACAAGCCAAACAGACACTGACCAAGGGTATCTTTAAAGGGAGGGCTCAAGAGACTCAACACCCCCAACTTCTTATTTGTTTAATCCATGACAATGTATTGATAGAGAATATAGACATTAACCATTCTTAAGCCAGAATGGATCAACGCAAATTGTTAAGACATATTGAGACTGTCTAGAGGTCACTAGATGGTGACACTAAGTTTGTTTACTTGGAGAGAAATGTCATTTAGGGCGCTGAACACACGTTCGTTGCACAATAAAATAAAACTAATATGTGCATGTGTGCGTGTATGTATTTTTCCCCTTGTATTAAAACCTTTAGAAAGAAAACTAATTTCATTGTTTAATTCTATTGACTTAATATATAAAGGAAAACCTTACAATTAAATTTAACATCGCAGAAAATAAATTGATCTAAAGCACCACAATTAGATCTAGCAAACAAAGAAAAAATATGCTGGAATGTTAAGAAACACTTGACCTCTGTAACTAAGGTACAGAGATAATTTATCTATATGCTTGACTGATCATGCCAATGTGTTATCTTTTTTTGCCTGCACACTAAACACTATTGCGTATGCCCAAGGAAAAAAAACGCGTGAAGGTCAACACCATCAACTATACACACTACACTAGGACTACATGTGTAGGCTCACTAAGTCTATCTGACCAGGTTGTTACAATCAGTCGAACACAAAGTCTATTTATGTTGGGTTTTTTTGGTAGGGAGGGTGTGGGTGATTTTGTTTCTTTTATAGTTGGTTATCCTAATTCTCTTAGATCTATATAACAGTAGATCTAAACATTGATAACAATAATAGGCCTACAGACTACAATTAAATCTATGCTTCGCAACATTTAAAGCTCAGGCTATGAGTAGGTATAATAGATGTTCCTGCTGTTAATAAAATATTGTTTGCCGCAAATGGATTAATAAATATATGACCTACTACGCTTCAGATTCCAACTATTAACTAACAGCTATCAGTATTAAGCCCTTGAAGCCAGAACCAGAAGCAGTCTTTGGACTTAAAATTACAAGTTGTTGGTCAGAAATTATTGAACACATACATCCAACCACCATACAAGCCAGATGAGAGATTTACATTAGTACCTAGTTAAATATATACTAACATATTTTACATTGACCCTCCAACACACAACCTTTATAGTTGGTGGCCTCATACATACACACAGACATGCTCATGCTACACAGATTAATTTATGTTTATAAATACTGTTAATCTTTAATAAATCAATCAGCAAAAGAGTTTAAAACAATAAGGTATATAAAAGGAAAAAAATAATACCAACAAATATAGGTATGTTATTTAACAGTTTCGTAAAATGCTCAGCAATACAAGCTATTCACAAAACACTTTGGTATTCGGCTCCGGCTCCGGCACCGGCCGAATATCAAATTTTACTATCCGGTCATATCCGGCTCCGGCCGGATATCAAAAAGTACTATCCGGTGCACCCCTAATATATATATATATATATATATATATATATATATATATATATATGCTGTATGCGCGTTTGTGCATATGGTTAGGGTTTACTGTGCATTATGGATAGGGTTTGGAAAAAAATAGCCCCCCTCTCCAAAGTTCTGGATCCGCTAGAGTGTCTATGTATCTAAGTATATATTGTTATATTGGCGGAGTGATAGAGTTAATTTTGTGTGTGACCAACTGACGTAACACAAGCAATATCCCATGCTGCAGGGCAGTCTATTGTGTCAGTGGACAACGGACAGTACTAGTATAACCATTACACGCAAAACTCATCCGTGATTGGTCATGTGATCGGAAGCCTTCAGGAGAAACAGAAATGCAGTGTGCAATGCAGTTCAGTACAGGACAGCGAGGAGACAGGGACTGTTAGACGGCCATGAAGTCTGTCCGAATGGACGATCAAATTTTTTTTCTCTGCCCTGGGAGGACTGTTGTGACACGGTTACAATGTGTGGTCAACCGTGACACACGGTCAAGCGTTGGGTATCGGAGAGTTAGGGAACTTAGGGGAAGTGACGAGTGTGTAAACAAGAAGAAGGAAGTCATCTAGTGGAGTTGGTTATCTGTAGATAATGTGAGCCTTGTAAATATGTTATCTTTGAATGCTGCACAATAAAAGGCAGTTTATACTTAAAAGGACGAGATAAAAATTGAAATTCATGACAGTATTTAGCGGTTTTGAAAAGTTTTGCTTATGAAAGACTATTCTTTTTTTTTTTTTTTTTTTTGCTAGCTGTAAGTTAAAAGTGGTATTCTTCGGAGCGCTATAAAGGTTAACTCAGGCGTTACTAACTAACGTCACCTACGCAGAACAAATAAAAAACAAGCGAGTAAATGGGTTCTACAAATACATAAATTACTTCGTTTGCCCTTAGTATTTGGATTCGAAGATATTTATCTTTTAATTATTTGTATCAACATGACATGAAGTTGATGTTCCAGAAGTCACCCAATACAACATACTCAGCCCCAAGGATCACCGTAAACGGACAGCCCCTTGACGTGGTAGACCACTTCACATATCTAGGTAGTATAGTATCGATTGACGCCTCACTTTCAAGGGAAGCTGATAACCATTTAGCCAGTAGCGCTTTCGGACGCCTTCAGGCGAGAGTTTGCTGGTAGAAATCGCTCCACCTGCCTACAAAAATCAATGTCTACCAGGCGGTGGCTCTCTCAACCCTTCTATATGGCTCTGAGACATGGACACTATACAGAAAACAACTAAGACTTCTTGAGCGCTTTCACCAAAGATTCTTGCGCTCCATCATGGACATACGGTGGCAAGACCGCACTACAAACAGCGATGTCCTTGCGAACGCCGATATGAACAGTAGAGAGGGACTTTTTATGGTCCGACAGTTACGCTGGGCAGATCAAGTATGCCGTATGGGAGACGAACGTATGAAAAATGCAGTCTTTTTTTGGTGAGCTAAAAGGTTGTCGACGTAACAGAGGCGCTTTACGGAAACTCTTCAAAGACCAGCTCAGGCGTCAACTTTCCTTAGCTGACATAGAAGAGAGCACCTGGTTGCGTGCGGCCTCAGAACGAGACAGCTGGAGGTCACCCATAAAGGCCGCGGGATACACATTTGAGACCAAAACAAAATCCGCTGCCGAGGACAAACCTTGACGGCGTCAAGAAAATCTAAATCGCCGATCTGCGGACAATGGTTATGCTTGCCGTGGCTGTGGCAAAATATGTAGGTCACAGCTTATGGCTGCGCAGTCAAGGGAAATACTACATTCCTCATTAGTGTTCGGACTCGAAGACAAGCCTTAGTATTATTAATATTTGTATCAAAAGCAGAAGTTATTTATATCTAATGGAGCAAGGACGATGGGTTATTAGTACTGGCAAAATCTAAATTTATTACAGTTTTCATGAAAAAAAAAGAAATTTCGTCAAATATGTTTAAGGCCTTATGAGATTGTTTTTGTCTCTCCTAACCCCTAGGAAGCTACGACTAGGTATATTTTATGAATCTGTGTTGTTTTTGTACTTAGGATTTTGATACAAATGGCGATGGACGAGTGTCTTTCCAAGAATACAGCAGCTACGTCCATAACAATCAGAATGACCCTGAGATCAACGCCTTCTACCACACCCTCTACGACGTCTATGACGCCAACAATGACCGCCACGTCGACCACGACGACTTCGTCCTTCTCTTTGACTTGATGGACTTCAACGGCGACAAGGAAGTCAGTCGAGCTGAATTTGTCCAGTAAGTTCTTTTGTATCTATTAATGTAGATGTAAATTTTGTTTATACACACGAGCTTACGAGCCCAAAGGACGATACGTGCCTGAGTGGTATAAGGGACTTAGCTACTTAACAACAGGGCTCTAGTTTGAATATCGACATAGACCAGGAGTTTTTCATCGAAACTTGACTAGAGATGAATTGTGTTCATTTAGCGTCCTTAGAAAGCACAAAAACCTTATCCTAGTCACCCAGATAGTCTTCACAAGTCTTCCCTACGTTGCTTTATGTTGAAACTGGCCTAATAAATCATTGTTAAATAAATATTACAGTAGTGAGATATATGATTGTAGATTGGAGTTCTTCCCCCTTAGATACGTTTTGATTATTTAAAAGTATTTTTTTAAAAATTTATTGCTTATTTTAAAAAAATATATTGCTTGTTTTATATACATATATATATATGCATGTATATATATATATTATGTATATTTATATATAAGAGAGCATACACCTTCTGTACCTTTTTTTTTTAGCTATATGACCATCATACTGGAAACTGTCGACCACAATTTGCACGGTAACTAGAGGGTTCAAGGTTCATAAAACAAAGTATCTACAAACGGATTCGACTTTTCTCATGTGACTTTTTAAATTGTGCTCTGAATAAAAGCTTTTTTTTTTCGTATCGTCTGTTAGTAATAAGTAATAGATCTAGTACACCTACAGGCAACGCTCCATTTCATTTCCAGCTTTATGGTAAAAAATTAGGCTGCTTGTCTTGTGGTTTGCGCTCCAGACTGTCGTTCGGTGGTCTCGTTGGCCCGCCACCATCCCACGTTGTTCTGCTGGGTGGGGGGGGGGGGGTTTGAGATGGGATACAAATCTGAAAGAACATTCTAAAGATGTAAAACAGAAAACCAAACCTGAGATATTTTTTTGTCCGGCCGGCCTTAGATACAGGCAAGTGAAGCCCAACCTGATTCGGTCTCCGGGCCATTTTAATTTCCAATACTCGTGTTGCGGGCCATATCACCAAAAGGGCTCAAAAGCGAAATAAATGTGAACCCACACTATTGTATTAGAAAGCTGTGGATCAAGTATTTACATTTACTACTGGGATATTTCAGATTTATATTTTTGTTAGCATCGAAAAATGGCTTCATTTCTCTGCTAAAAATGTGAGCAACATTGTAGCTGACATTACCACCGAATCATTTTTAATTATTTTTATTTTTTTCGTAAGGGAGATTTTCTACATTTTGTGCTGACGTTCTGGGGTGGGAACGGAACCACTCGAGGGTCAGATCTGGCCTTCGGGCCGTATTTTGTGCTGACGTTCTGGCGTGGGAACGGAACCACTCGAGGGTCAGATCTGGCCTTCGGGCCGTATTTTGTGCATCACTAGTATAGACAATCTAGGCAACCACCTAAGGTTAACAAATTGTGGGGGCGTCGCACAGGATCCAAAAAAAAATAATAATAACGAACCTTGTATGAGAGTTCAAACGTAGTAGAGCAGTGTGACTCTGTGTTTACTAGTCTAACTATTTCTACTACGGAAAATGCGATTTTGAATTTTAATTATTTGTCGATTTAGATATATAGACACAGGCAGGTTTTAATAAGTTGCGTATTTTATTTTTTGTTACTGTTTCTTTTATTATTTTTTAATTAGAAAACCAAATTTACCTCGCCTAGAGCCTCCAATTATCTAAGGCCGAACCTGTTTTTTTTTCATAGGTCAACTGGACTATTGGCGAGGTCTTAATTATATGTCAGAGTAAGATAGAGGGACCATTCACCTTCACATTCATCTAACCGTTAGTCTGTTGGACGTTGGTGCACCACACACGATTTGTTGACCATTACGACTACCTAGATCATGATCCCGTTTTATTAAATTCAGTTTCTATTTGAATTACAATAACACACAAACTGCTAACAAGTTAAAGGATCCTCGAAAAATGCAACGCGTCCAGCGAGACTGTAGGTTCCCACACCAAAGGCCTGTGCGACGTGGCAACGAGCTATTGGTCTCCACAGCTTGAAACGTCACAGGTCATTGATACGTCTTCTTTAACAAATGGTCTTGCGTCCAGACTTGTCAACACTGTCGGTTCGTTAAGAATATCGAGATATTGCACATTGTCCATGATCATTTAGATTTGTTGAATTACAAAAGCTTACATCAACTCACTCTTTCGGTCTATCAGAGTAATGCACATTATTTCGTACACAATCATTCTTGGATCAAACTGAAACTTCACACAATTATTCATTGGCATAGACAAGACATAAATAAAAATAAAAAACTAACCAATAACTCAATTAATTACTTATAATTAATTATTTTATTTGATACCAAACAATCCTTCAGTATTCAAAGAAATGGCTAAATATGTTGGCTTTAATCCTCTTAAATAATTGTTAACGCTATTTTTCCCTCACGCATTCTCAAGTTGACACTTAAAAAAATATTTAATTGCATCTAACGAAACATGAATCAATTAAAAAACAACAACAATTAGTCAATTAATTATTGGTAATTAAATATTTTGTTTGATATCGACCAAGGGAAATAACTTGCACAATGTTGATAGATATAGTTTTAAGAGCGGTGCTCTTCCCCTTTAGATAAGCTTAGTAAATATCTCAGAGCACAGCTATTGTCTCTTCAGATAAAACGAGGTAACAAATGTGCATGCACTTCTATGTCAATATCAGATAAAGAAATGTCAGTGTTAATTACATTTATTTGACAATACTTCAGTACTTTGTCAGTAGTGGACAGTACACTAAGAAGAAACTGTTAACATTTGGGCCAATGCAAAGCTAATTAAACGCTGTAAAATCCTAAAAGAAACATTTAAAGCTCATAAATAGCAAAGTAGCACAAAGTTTGTGACGCGTTGGCTCATCTACCCTGGTACTGTTACCTGATTTGTCCTGCAGATAGTTAACTATCGTGCCATGTGGCCAACACAGACACCGACCTTGTCTCCACCAAGTGTCGAATAACCAATAAAGTGAGATGTGTGGCTAAGTGTCGAATACCTTTGGCTATAAAAAATGTTCAAGTTCGTATCCGACTTGAGCAGAGTTGTATCGCCTGAGGCCTAACGGCAGTACGGAAACCTTCTCACAGTTACCCAATTGAATCATTAGTCCGCATAAAAGTTGCGCTATAGTAACAGGGGTTCTCGCCTGTGGATTGCGATGTGGATTGACTATGATGCAGTAGACACTATGCGCCAGGGCGAAGAAAATGCAGACAGATACTAATGCCCGAGTCGTTTTCGTTGACCAGCGCTTTGAATCTCCAGAGGTTGTTAAAAGTTGGCGTTTATTTAACGTCAGTTTTACCTTCAATGCTATTGCTACGCATAGAGCCATGACCAACGTAACCGGAACCCAGGAGCTCAAATTCTGAAAAAACTTGATGCTGAAAAATAGAATTAAACTTAAGTTGTCTATAGAAAACTGAGATTCCACTCGAGACGCGAAATAATAGTGTTGAAACTCAAAAAACCAAAAAGTATAATTATTTTGAAAAGTGATTATCCAGGGTAGCCAGAAGACATACGTCAATGTCACAACGACACTTGCGGATTTGTAAGTCACCCACTGACGGAACTTCAGAGGCCAAAAAACGGCTAAAATTCTCTCTACAGAAATTAAGACTGGAATTGACGATTGCACGTACATACCCCATTCCCCAACAAAGTTCCAGAGCATTTCACAAACGAATAAAACATAGGAGATAGTGTAAGGATACTGCCAGGCTTTGATCTGCGGAAAAGGTTTCTCGGGGCCGAAGTAGCGCAGAATTTGGGCAAAGTTTAAGCTCATCGCTTGGCTCATGGTGTCAGCGAAAGACAGGGCGAATAAGAATATGTTTGTGGGCTTGCGAAGTCCAGATTTGACGAAGACCATCACGCTGAGAAGGTTGAGTAGGAGACTGACCGAGGACACGGACGGGTTGATGTAGCACTTCATCATGAAAAATGTTCTCTCTTCATCCGTTGTCAGTGTCTGCTTCGCAGTCGTTGCGCTCGCTGTCACCATCCGTTGTGTTGTGTAGAAAACGTCGCTAAAATTGGTGGGCGAAGAATGGGCTGGTAGAGTGTTGTAATCATTCATGTTGTTTTCGGTTGCTTAAATCAATCTGTATTTCGGAGCATTAAGAAAAATGAAAGTAAAAAAACTCAACAAAACAAGCAAAATAAAAATAAAAAATATTTTGTAAAACAAAGCTTATGTAAGGGTAAGAACTCTGCACTAACACTACATCTTTCTATAATAAGGAGTCATTTCCCTTTATTTAAACTTTAGCAACAATAATAAGGCTTGTCTTTGAGTCCGAAGATTGCTGAGGAATGCAGTATCTCCCGTGGATGCGTAGACCCAGCTGTGACCTACATATTTTGCCAAATCCAGGTCAAGCATAACCAGTGTCCGCAGGCGGTCGATTTAGATTTTCTTTTTGCCGTCTGTGTTTGTCCTCGGCAGCAACAATTCTTTGAATAATTGGTTTATTTTTCAATAGATTTGTTGTGTTTAAATTTCAAACTTGATCCGAAAATGGGTATAGGGGAAATATCGTGTACAATGATATAAGGTACAAAACCTTACATATTAAATGATATCTGTAAATTTTGAAACACTTTTTTTTTTCGTTATGAGACGAAACAAATATTACCAGTATTTAATTTTTAATATTAGTCCAAGATATTTAAACCAAACGAGATTCAAACTTAATTTCCATAACAGTCAAACCAGACATCCCCCTGAAGCAGCACATTATCCATGAACTTATACCACCAAATATATTTCAATTTCTAGAAAAAAAAAATCTTATATTTAGTGTTTCAATTTGGATCAGTCATTAACTATATTGATTCATGTAATGTTCACTCCAATTAATAATTGCGCAACGTTTTAACTCTTTTTGAGAGGTGTAACATATGGATCTTTTACCAGACAGATTGATTTTATGTAAGCTTTATAATATGCTTAAAAATGGTATCCTATTCGATATTTATAACTTCAAAGAAGTTTATAAACACTAATACCAGATCTATAGCTCAGTGTAGACATGTTTGGGTAAGACCGCAAGGATGCAGAGTTTTGAATTTTTACTTTCTTCTAAGAAGGTAGTCAGACAAACATTTTGTCTTCAGCCCAAGTTTTAGTTCATCTTGACTTCCGAACCTGAGATGAACTCCGCTATATAACAAGGATGAATGGGCTTATACTCCCATAGAGACCTGGCTAGAAACTCTGCTCTTCGACCTAATGCCTTGTAGGTCCCAAACTGGTCAAGTGATTCTGCAGATACGCTCTCGGAGCTGTTGACATTGTTGCTAGATGTGCACCCCTATTTCCACTGACTCTCCACAGTGTCGGCAAACTTTAAACATGGGATTGCTGTAATGGCTAAAAACTGTGCTTAGGATAATTAAAATGCTTCTTTTTTAACTTTAACCCACAATATCTTAGAAATAACTAGAATAGCAGGTAACTTCATAAAAAGACTATAAAAAGAAAAAATATATATATTGATGTTTCTTTTTTTTACAACACCTTTACACAAAGCAGAACTTCATGGAACCTTCAGAAACCTGGTTCCAGGAACTTGGACAGCTGATCTCAAAAAAGGCTCTAATGATTTTCCAATAAAATGTTTAGTTGAAGTATATCGCGGAGAAAAGAATTACGAGATTGTTGGCCCCCCCTCGGGAAAAAAAAATCTAGTTTGGCCGTTATAATATTTCAACGGAGAAAATAACAAAATGTAAATTGAACTTGAGACTTTGTATCTAGGTCTAGAGCCAACATGGCGGAGTCAGCCGTATTAACGTAAATAAGCCATAACTGAGTACATTTAGAGCTGCTTCAATTTAAAATTGTTATTATTTAAACCCGCGTAGTCTAGTCAGGCCTACTTGATTCATTTGTAAGATGTAAAGGCATCGATAGTTTACAGTGCTTGGTTACCAGCTCAAATCTTGGCCACTTGAAACAGAAAGCCCATTGCCCTGCCCACATGACATGGTCCCATGTCCCCGACCCGACTGAATGACTTGCCCACTGACCTCTCTGAAATGTATTCCGTTGACAAATTTATTTCAATGTCGGCAACGTACTTTTAAACTTGTTAGTACACATTGCGGTCTGTGTTTCTCTCTTGGGCAGTGCACATTTCACAAACTTTTGTAGGGGCTAGGAAGCACTGCTTATAACTGCAGGCGTTCGTTGGCTGGGCATTACTATTTTAGCGTCTAGTACATTCTCAACACTCGTGTCAAGGGACAATTAATAAAAAGGTTCAATTAGGACAGAGCCTCAACGATTATATACAATAATAGACGTTTTAAGGAGCCAGGCGGCACTGTGGATAATGCCAGCGGTTTTTGTTTTTTTCGTTGGACATAAATGTTTAAGCGTTGCGGCAACATAAATTTGGTAACATTGCATTTTTTTTTTATGTCTAATTGAATTGACAGTATTCCATAAATATTTTTAGCTAAATAAAGCACAATGATCATTATTAACAATGCGCCCAGAATACAGAACCTAAGGACACGACTCCAATTTTTAAATAAAGCTTCTATCAACTCACTCTATGTGTCTGGTAAAAAATGTTGTAGACGTTATTTCTGCCAGACCCAATCTGGAATCAAGCTGAAATTTTGTACAATTATTTCTTTTACCTGATAAAACAAGAGGAAATTATAAGAAAATAGTTAATTAACTATTGGTAATTAATCATTTTGTTTTGGTATCTTGAACAAGGGAAAGAAATTTTACTTGATTGAAACAGGGGTATTAGTTACATTAGTCCCCTTTATACTTTGTAGAGAGAAAAGAATGAAACTATGGGATGGCTGCCTGGTCGTGCGGTTTGCGCGCTGGACTGTCGTTCGGATTTATCGATGGTCAAGGGTTTAAACCCTGCCCGCTCCCATCCCCCGTCGTCCTGCGGGAGGTTTGGACTATGAATTAAACTATCTTCAACTCTGAAGGAACATCCGAAATGTGTGAAACATTTTACAAACTAACAAGAGAAAAGTGTAAAACCTTCTATTTTTAAAAGCGCTTCCCTGACACAGTTGCTAGTGTGTTGGTTAGAGAAGGTTAAGAAAGTATTAGGCATCGAGTTCGATTGCAGGTCGTTCACCTTTGTTTTTTTTAGAAATGCATTTAAAAAACCATCATCTTTCTCTACCCTTTCCAACTGGGACCTGACCAGTGCTAGGATCATAGCGTTGAGAAACAAGCCTGAAAGTACACGAAACAAATACATATTTCTAATCGCACAGATGTATTATTGTTAGACTAGATCTATTACACATTTAATTACACGACTGATCCGAACTAATAGTTACAGTTACACTTACACTTACACTTACAATTACACTTACAATTTCACTTACAATTACACTTACAATTACAATTACAATTACACTTAAAAATTACAAACCCATAAAAAATATTATTTAATCTTTTGTTATTCTTTTAAAAAATGTTATATAGAACTGTAAAAAAAAAAAAAAGAAAAAAGAAAATGGATGTACTAAGCAGAAAATTAAAGACTAACTTTTTTTTTTTTTTGTTACAAAAACATCATTCAGACATTTTACCTTTCAGTAAAAAAAAGTCCTTCATTCAAGATGTACAAATTAATCTACTATATTTCTACTACCTATTTGTACAGCCGACCACCAACCCACAACCCGATCAATAATTAGAACTTGAACCTCTAGTATTTAATGAACGTACCACATTATCACATTCGAAATAGTCAACGGAATCTTGTGCCTACCTTTATGATTACGTTGACTTAGATTCTAGTTGTGTGCACACCAAAAAGAGAGAGAGAGGGTTGTCTAATAATATACTGGCACGCATAGCTTTTCTCAAGTATTTTCGAAGTGCCAATCTGTTCAAAACTGCTTATTCTTCTAGACTAGAGTGTTTTTTCAAGAGAGATGTCGAGTTGTTCTTGTTCCTTCTAGGACAACTTTTAAAAAAAAACTGAATTGCTATTGTGAGTCTTGTTCACCTTTAACTCATCCGCTTTAGTTCTCAGCAGAAAATTATCTACATCTAGATAGCGCACTCTTTGCCAGCCGTTATCATTATCTACTTAAAAGGTTAAGAAATGTAGCGTATTGACTGAAAACACTCACTTTATTCAGCAGCTAAATAGATTTAGAATATCACTACATTTGATTGAGATACAAAAGTTTGTGTTAATATTTTCCTTAAATTTTTTTTGTTGTTGTTATTAAATGAAGTTATTTATAAAGGTACTCATTTTAAAGTACTTGAAAATAAGAAAAAAAAACTAATCTAAGGAAATACTTTCCATACGACCATTGAATTAAAAGAAGTTTCAGAAGCAGGAATATATATTGTAATAAATCTGGTGGTGGCACAGATCGGGTGGTAGTGTTGTGTGTGTAGTCAGCCGACGCAAATCGCCCCAGGCCAGCGCTAGATGAGCGGTCAACCGTGACGAGTTACGACGGTCAGCCGAGACGAGTGTCAACATGACGGTTCGGGAAGGATCGGCGTCGTGAACAGAGCTCAGGAGCGTCACGAGGGATGTAGTCATTTGACCACCCAGAATGGTCGAGCGACGTTCTGTCAGGTTCTAGAAGGCCAGTAGGGACCCTTTATAAAGAGCGGAGGTGTCGCAGTCAAGACGGTTCAGAGGCCGGTTCACTACAGTCCGATCGACTACAGCACAGTTCAGTGTGGTTCAGCGGTGTGGTTCTGAACGGAGCATTACGACGGTTCAGTGCGGAGTACTATAAAGTACAGTTGAGACGAACGGCGTCTATATCTTGGTCTGTGATCGAGTCCGACACAACGAGCCCAGTGTGTGAAGTGAGTCCTGAACTGCTGAACCCAGTGCAAGCCCGGATCGAGACGGAGAGGCCAGTGCAAGAGTTGTTACGGCGGTACGGTGTTATTTGAGAGATATTTGTACAGCCTGTGTTATGTGTAGCCAATTGTTCAGTATTGGCTGTAATAATTGGACATTAAACTGTTACGTTACTTTGGAGCCCTGAGTTTTCAGGTTCTTTAAGTTGGTGGGTGTAAGGTGCAGTTTGCAGAGAGCCTGTATAGTGAGATTCATAACAATATATTGTGTGACAAAAAAAAAATGATGTGTAGTTAAAAAATAAGAGATTATCTTTATTTTATAGAATAGAAGTGTTACTTAAAAAAAAAGAAGATGATTACGTCTAACGCATTTCCATAGGTGAATCGATTCATGCATGTTAACTAATGGCTTAAACTCTGCCAAATTATTGGTTTTCCTGGCTAGCTCAGGCAACCCGTTCCATGCTCTAATTATGTAATGGCACCAAGAAAGAAGGAAAACTTGTACACATTTGTCCCAGAATATGAAACAAATAACATACATTTTTTTAAGGTGATTCTCTCTTTTTGTAAAAGCAATTTCTTTACTCATATTAACTGATGAATGATTGATTATCTCTAACCCGTTCAGCCAACATATGTATGTCAAATATACATGCATACGCCTTACGTTCTGTTTCATATATTAGATGTGTAGTTGCAATTGGTTTGCAAAGTCATACATAGCAAGTTTGCAAAGTCTACGCGTTTTTTTTGTTTGTCTATCCGTCCACCAGCATGAAATTTCTAGCATTCATGGCCATTTGTAATTGAAAGAGATTCTTTCCAGGGCAAAAGACAGAGGGATGGAGAAAGATGGTGGACAGATCTTGGGTGGTGCACCAGTAGCTAATCAGACTAAGGTGGATGGTGAAGGGGAAGTAATTACATAAAAGATCTTTATGAGATGAACCATTAGCTGTTCTAGGCGGCAATTAATAAAATTATCCAAAAATATTTTTTTTTACATTTACATTGTTCTTTAAAAAATATGGATTTTGTGATATGATTATTTGTGGAATGATTAGCACATTCTTTAGTTTTAGCTATGAGTACCCCTTAAAGTACTATTGAAAAAAAAAGGGGGAGGTAAGCAGGCAGGATCTTAGAAAAGAGGTTAAACCTGACAAAAAGTTGACCATACTGTCTCATTATACAAAAAAAAAAAATATTTTTCTGAAAGAGAAGATTGGAGAACCTAAGTTGCTCACACTACTAGGAGTATAAGATTAAGCTTATTAAACGAACAATCATTTTAAGGACGGGTATATTTATAATGATTACGTGTTTCTGTTTGTGTCTGTAAAATGTTTTCCATGTTTCGGATGTTCCTTCGGAGTGGGAGATAATTTACTTTCTAGGACGACGGGAGGATGGGATTGGGCAGGAATTGCCCCCAGGACCATCGTTAAGTCGATCGATCGACAGTCCAGCGCGCAAACCGTACGACCAAGCAGCTTTTTTTTCATTCACGAACTTACACAGAACGTGCAAGACACAGAAGACTAACAACAGATGTGAGACGGGAAGACGTGTGCTTGTAGTGTTGACATTAGTGATGCCCAAAGTGGTCTGTATAGACACCCAGGGGTGTACGAGGACTTCCAAGGGGTCTGCGAGACTATAACGTTCGGGAACCACTGGTTTACATTATCATTTCATTGTCTTTCTGCATACATCTATTTTCAAAGTGATTCTGTGTACATTCATAAATAAGTAATATTCTGTTGTTGTTTTTTCTTTGAAAGAAGTCTATTGAAGTTAAACATTAAGAATTTAATATGCCTACCAGAGGCGTAGTGAGCAAAATGTGCCCCGGGGAAAGATACATTATTGGCACCCCCCCTCCCGTTTTCCATGAATCACGCATTAGAATAAAGTCTTATAAATAAAAAAAATTTCATATAAATATATATATAATATAATACAAGTAACCTTAAAACGTATTACCTAACTAATCTGCAATAAATTTATTTTTTACGCGCCTCCGCGCGTGGCGCACCCCACGAAGATGTCTATCGGGGCATCGCGCCCCCTTGACTCCCCCTCACTACGCCTCTGATGGCTACATTAGTTTAGTTTTACCAGCTTTTTTCGCGCTTCAACTTAACGACCGAGTATTAAAACACATTATATGCCATGGATGTGGCAAAATATGTAGGTCATTGCTGGGACTGCGCAGCCACGGGAAATACTGCATTCCTCACTGATCTTCGGACTCGAACACTAGCCTTATATATATATATATGTGATCGCACCTCCACGTTCGTGTTAATTGTCTCTTTGGAAAAATGACAGAGGCTTAATGTTATTCATACGTAAAACTATTAAATAATCATCACACCAGAACTGCCTGACAGTGTACCACACCACTGAGTTGCTTAATTGCATCGGACAAGTCCATGTCGAAGTTTTATACCTAGAATTGGGTTTAAAAGTAATATTTTAAAAATAACCTTTAAAACAGCGTTTACGTCGTTACGTACGTATAAGTAAATATTATTTTCATGTTTTGACGTGCGCAAGTTTCGCTAGCTAATTTTACTTCCGGGTTCATCTTGTCACAGAGCGATTAAGAAAAGTAGGCCTAAATGACTAGGTAATTGTGGACAATTTAAGTGTCATAGTGAGATGTGATGGAAAATGAGGCGGAACGGGAGAATTTTCGTGCGTTCATAGCGTTTCCAAATGCTGCAATAAATTCAATTTTAAATGTTGAACTGCTTAATTAAACGTTCCATTAGAACTACATTTAGTGTGTGAAATTATCACTAACCTAGATCTAATGTTCAGAATAATTACCCGCATGAATGATTAAAATCATAAAACAGCTGAAGGACTAGAGGAATATTTTTTTAAAATGTTTATCTTCGTGTTGATGCATATGTTTCTCGTTAAAAGAATAAAATTGTCTGAAATGGATAATTTAACAATTAAACTTACACTAACTATTAAAAATATACTTGGATTAAACGGCTAGTTTTACCTCGTGCTACATTTCGATGAAATTGTAATGGCTACTTTCATCTAGTTCTACATTCAGATGTAGTTGTAATGGCCATGGCCACTTATGCCCAATATATACTATACATATGCAGGAGATGCATCTTTCAAATTGTAAATGGCATGCCTGTTTTTACCGTCATAGAAATGGTTTGCTGGATATGCATAACAAGTTGGAAACTGAGACTTACTCTAACAGTTATTGTAGTGTATTTAAATTATCTCCTAACAATATGACTTCATTTTAAGATAATACCTTTGTTATAGTGATACTGTACTTAGTTATTAGATTTACTTAGTGGATGGATGGATACATTCTCTAGATTTTTTTTGGATACACAAATAATGCTTCAATTTCAATTTCAACTATTTAAAGTTTCGGAATATAAAACGTGGATTATTTATATGTGGACTTACAAGTTATCTTATCTTATCTTATCTTATCTTATATAATACAGTGAAATCGTACACACTGTCATCTCCTTTATGTTTTGCATTCGATTTATTAACAACTTGTTTACTTTGAAAGGCAATATATTTGTTTCCGAAGATTAAGTATGATTGCAGCGTACCACATGGCCACGCAGCCCCAGTTGCGACCTACATATTTTCTCACAACATTGCAATGATAGACAATAACATAGAAAAAGATAAAAAAAGGATTTGGAGAAATGAGGATGCGATATAAGGGAAAAAAAAAAAAGAAGATTAGGAGAGATTAACTCTACCTCTACGTAATTATTTTCCGTGTTTAGAAGGAATTAATCTTTTTTTTTTCCATTTGTATTTCACTAGCCTGTTAGGGTTAAACTTCAATAACATTTTTCCTTTAATCACAATAATTGGTATAGATAAACCCAGGCCCTTTGTATACAACATCGATTAAAGTTTATGCACCCAAAAGTTTAAGTTAATCTAATGGGGTCAGATCAACGATGGTATCGTCAATCAGGAAAGAAAGGGTTAAGAAATAATAGAAAAACAAAGCAATGTCAATGATGCCTTTGTAAAAAAGCACCCTCCATCTATTCCTGGAGTACTACAGCCCATGGAGGGCACTGATTCAACACATCTTTCTATTTAGATATCTCTAATGCTATTCGTCTCCATGCCAGAACTCATATGTTACTGTAATTGGTTTTTAAAATAGAAACTACTGGTTCACGCCTTTCTCGGGTCAACATGCTAACCACTCTATTGTTTGTTTCAATTCAGAGAAGCGACCTAGAAGTGGGACTAATGCAGCATATACCACCACCTCAGTCAATTACAATTTCTTTTCCCTGTTCAAGATACCAAACGGATAATTTATTATCAATAGTTAATAAACTAAATGGTTAATTTTTTTTAATCGATTTTTGTGTGAAAGAAATAAGTGTGCACAATTTTTACTTGATCCGAGAATGGGTGTGGGAGAAATCAGGTGTACAACATTTTTACCAGACAGACACAGAGAGAGAGAGTGGATATAAGCTTCATAATTAAATCCTGGCAATTGCCAAAGATTATAATTGATATCATTGCATATTATTTCTGTAAAGAGACTTTAATAATTAATATTTTTAGTGTGTGACATTTGGGTGTTAATATGGTGTACATATATAAATGATTGTATAAATTGGAACTATGCAGTGCTAAACTCATTATGTATGATGTTATAAACCCAATTAAACTGTATATGTATATTTATTTATTTATATATACTGTGCGTAGTAGTGTCGAGCAATAGTCTTATATGTAAGGTTACCGGGAAGACGACAGATGGAATTATCCTCCTTTAATCACAAACTTACTTAAAAATTGAGGTATTGTCCATATGGAGATAAATAGATCTATTGACTGTTTTGTTTTTCATTTCGACTAAACAATTTTTATGAAATTCTATCAAAATGTTTAAAATGTTGTATTATATTTAATGTATCAAGAAGAACGTGAAAAGATAAGGGCTTTTAATGTAAACACTTTTTTTTTGCAACAAAATGTACTTATTATTATAATTACTTTGCAAAACAATTGGATCAATTACATAACCATTATATAACATCAGTTAGGCCAGGTTCACATTTAGCTTCACCTTTATTTTCACCTATCCCTTGGTCTGCTGGACCATTGGGGCACCACACAGGATCTGTCAACCTTCTTTCTCCATTCTTCTCTGTCATTAGCCTTTCATAGAATTCATTCTGTTATTCTTTCTGAAAATATTGAAACCTGCCTTTTTACCTGCCTGGGAGGACCATTTCGGGGGCCGATTTTGAGTTTGTGTTTTCACACAAAATGTCTTTGTAACCTTGTTATTCTTAGTCCAGAGTTATTACAAATTTAATTACATGACTGATCCAAACTAACTGTTACAAGTACGCATAACATAAACTTTGTTGTTGTTGTTGTTTTTTCAATAATTTGTGTGTGTATGTCTTGTTCTTTTTTTAAATGTGTACATTCTATTAGTTTTGATCCTCAGTGCTTCTCAGGTTAGAAGTTAAGGCAACAACACAAAACAAACACATTTCTTCCTGCACTAGTTTATGCAGATCTCAAATGTTTAATTTCAATTTTTTAAATCTCTTTTAAGCATTTCTGGGATTTGTCATTAAACCAAACATAGACGATAAAGTTGCAGATTTTGTTAGCGCTTAAAATCACTCTTAAATATTCGCCTACAAGGTTCGACTTGAAGGTTATATTCTCGATCTCCTGTATTTAAAGATTGACCACAACACAATAGATACTGTGAGTAATTGCAAAACATAGACACACTGAAGTCAATGCCCAAGTCGTTTTCATTGACCAGCGCTTTAAATGCCAAGACGCTTATAATGTTGGCGTTTTTTTAGTGTCAGTTTTACCTTCACGGCGATGGCTACGCATCCAGCCAAAACCAACGTCACAGGAGCCCACGAGCTCAAATTTTGGAAAAACTTTAGATTGAAAAATACAATTAAACTTAAGTTGTCTCTCAAAAATTGCGAATCAGCTCTAGACGCGAAATAATAATGTTGAATCTCAAAAAACCAAAAAGTATAATTATTTTGAAAAGTGATTATCCAAGGAAGCCAGAGACGTAGGCTAATGTCACAACTACGATTGCAGATTTGCAAGTCACCCACTGACGGAACTTCAGAGGCCACAAAACGGCTAAAATTCTCTCTGCAGAAATTAGGAATGGGATTGACGATTGCACGTACATACTCCAATATCCAACAAAGTTCCAGAGCATTTCACACACCAATAAAACATAGGAGATAGTTCAGGATACTGCCACGCTATAATGTACGGGAAAGGTTTCCCGGGACCGAAGTAGCGCAGAATTTGCGCGAAGTTTAAGTTCAGCGCTTGGCTCATGGTGTCAGCGAAAGACAGGGCGAATAAGAATATGTTTGTCAGTTTGTGAAGTCCAGATGTGACGAAGATGATCAAACTGAGGATGTTGAGGACGAGACTGGCCCCAGACAAACAAGGACTGACGAAGCATTTCAACATGAAAAATTCCCTTTCGTCTTCTGCTGTAAGTAAGGGCTTGACCGTTGCTAGGCTTGACGTCACTACTCGTGTTGTATAGAAGAGATCGCTGAAGTTGGTAGGTAAAAAGTTGTCCGAGATAAAAGTGGAATCGTTTATAGTCGTATGGATGGCTCAATCTTTCTGGAACAAACAAAAAAAAAGCACACAAATGGCACTAAGGGAAATTAACGAAAGAAAATTACGAACTAAAAATTAAAACAATTAAAATAGAAAAATATTTATAAAAAAAAAAGGCCTGTCTAATGGGAAGAGATCACATTAACAACTAAATATTTTAATAATGTAGAAGTTAATTCCCTTGTTCGATGTCAAACAAAAAAAATTATTATCAATATTTAATTATTTACTAATTGGTTAGATTTTGGTTACGGCCCCCGAAAAGGGAAAAGATGCTATTAGTTTTGTGTGGCCTGTCTGTCCGTCCGTCTCAGAAACTAGAAGAGAAAATGAAATTGGACATCATGATATTTTAGATCATTCAAAGTTCTGATGCAAAGGCTACTTTTTACTTTTCCAAAAGTGAACCATCTAATTATTAAAATTATATATGCAAGCAGAGTTTTCAAACATTACACCACTTTCCAATGAAAAACTTTAGGTAAGCTAACCTTCTTAAAAGGCCATGGACTTCTTCATTAGTACATCAAGCTTCATTTATAGATTTGCGCATTGGTACAAAACATTTGCATCTAAGGTCACAATGGTAACCGTGTCAATGGATCATTATAAAGTATATTTTCCATTTATTAACTAACTCCTTGAATAGAATACTGATTAAATGTTGTTTTTAAAAAAGAATTTTGACACGAACTTCGTTTTAGTTATAAGTTTCAAAAATAACGAATTACTTTTATAGCGCGCAGTTTTGACATATCCTCATTATAGGGGCCTACACTTGACAGTCTAAATAAGACTAAATAGAGCCCAGATGTAGATATATTTATAATATATATATATATATATATATATATATATATATATATATATATATATATATATATATATATATATATAATATATATATATATATATATATATATATATATATATATATATATATTATAAATGTATTGATAATTTGAACAAAATTGTAATCATTAAGGCAATAACTTATCTTCTGACAGCTGAGGGGTTCTTTTAACTTTCTATAGGGTCTCAGTTGCCATTCTCAGTTTCAGGATTCAGTATCAGTCTCAGTTTGAGGTTAAAGGACTGAGGTTTTTCATCTCAGCTAGTCTGTTTTTCACGAGTCTGAGGTTCCAGATTCCAGACTGCGGGTTGCTGTGTCCAGACCTGGTGTTACAGTGTGAACTATGAACTTTTTGATTAATGGTAGTCGTGAACAGTATCCTGGCTAGAAGATATATCTACTTGTATTGTCAGTTGTTGTACCAGAAGATTGAATGGACATTCTTATTAAACTTTATGAGTTAAGGTTAATAGGTTTTAACTAGTGATTAGAATCTTATTATAAGTATTGATTTTTCATATCATACTATATGCACTTATATTTGATTATATTATCATCTCATAGATCAGATGTCATTCTGCCACATCCCGTGTTTGGCCGACGCCAAAGGCGAAGCTGGAGTGTCCTCTCTAGTTTTTTGGGTTAGGGCTTTGAATACATGAGATGAAAGCCTGGGCATTGTTTATGGTCGGAACGATGTCGCCCACACAGCAGTTCCCCCCTCTCCGCACAGCTGATGTGACCAAAGGAACGGAATATCCAATATAGTTTGGGATCAGTAGCGCCGCAGGATTTGCCAGGCTGTAGCACGGTGTGCCACATTCTGCCTAAGGGTCACCAGCTCCTGATTTTTCTTCAGGGTTGTCTCCCGAAGCCTTTCCCGTGTTTGGGTATAGCCGCAGGGCAGCGGAAATTTGGATTCAGAGTTTCCCTTCTCCTAGATGGGTAGCCAACCAAGGATAACTTGCTCCTCCTGCCCGAAGCTTACTGGTTTAGGCGCCAGTTGCTCGCCTTTGCCCCTTCTCCTGTCTATGGTAACGGTTCCGCAAGTTTGTTAACGCCGGAAGTGGTAATGGTCATAAGCCCATCATTACCTATAAAGTACTTCCAATATCATGCGTCTCAAAAAGCCTCTGACAACCAGTTTAACTCCTGGCCTTCACGTGTGGCTCAGTTACTGAGATGTCAGCATCATTGTAAATATTGCATTATATTACATTTATTTATTTTTTATTTGAAATCATCATACATTTAGTTTATTAGTTTATGTACAACTGGATGTGTATGGTATGACTGTCGGGCTGAACTTGGGCATACAATTTTACAAGTTAAAATAATTATATAACACATGAACACATTAGTAGTACACATTAACTCTAATACCTAGACACATTGATTTTAATACTTTAATAATTAACAACTCAGTAATATTCATAATTAAAATCTAAAAACCTGACAGTCTATCGCGTTCGGGCTTTCCTAAATATAAGGCAATATAGATTCAAAAGTATGTTCAAGTAATGTTCAGGAAAATTTTGCGCATCGCCTTCTAGATTTAGATTTAAAGGCATTGGAATTATTCAATAATAAAAATTATTTAAAAAAAAAAGAAAAAACTTGGCGTAGTCAGACAAAGTGTACCTATTATGCGATAACTAAAATTAATTTAAAGACTCATAAAGTTTGTTAAAAGAAATCAGGACACTGTCTCCATAATTCTTACGTAAATATAATATAGGTTACATTTAAATTCTAGATCTAGATATAAGCTAGATCTTAGGGGTTGTAAGTCATAAGTCTAGGTCTAGAGTCTAGTGTTAGATCCTGATGTCCATATAATGATAACATCAATATATAATCGCTAGACAACGCATGTCCCGCTGGCCCATTTGTCAACGAAGTTAGTTGACTAGGCTGGCGTGTTAAAAATCACGGTTTTTTAGCCCAAATATAATGTTCATTAATTATTTTAAATATTTTATTATACTTTAATTTGTATACTGGAGGTATGGTCTTATTAAAAAAAAAATGTAACTTTTAAAATGTTGGTCTTGTTTTAAAACACAATTTTGACAAAAAAAACAAACTTTTTATGTATTATTGCTTTAGTAATGATCAGCCTGCAATGAAATGGTCTACGCTAGAAAGCAGTGGTTCTAAAACTGTGGTTGGCGGACCCCAAGACAACCACAGAAGGTCAGCAGAAAGATGAAAATTCTATACGATGAAAATAATCTCTTCCCCAAAATGCCAGTTTATCCGATCTAATAATTTTAATAATAAAAACTCGCCATTCACTGCTGTTTAATTTTGTCTATTATTTAAAGAGATTGAGAAAATTCTTCACTTGGCTATTCCCTCTGAGCGTGGGCAAACTCAGATGCCAATCACAGATGCCAATCACAGATGCCAATCACAGATGCCAATCACAGATGCCAATCAAAGATGCCAATCACAGATGCCAATCACAGATGCCAATCACAGATGCCAATCACAGATGCCAATCACAGATGCCAATCACAGATGATTCAATGCTAACACAGTAGCAGATGATTGAAATAGCCACAAACGAGGAACTTAAACCAATGTCTGAACAAAGAGACCACACATTTTCGTTACAAAGCCACGATTCCAATTTTATTTCTTGCAATAATTTATTGTAATCGAAATTTACAATGCCAATAAAATCTCCTCTAACAAAGAGTTGTTTGTTTTTACATTTGTAATTTATATACCAGCAGCAGACGCATTGGCTGGCTTTGCCACGTTCGTAGAATGCCAGTGGGTCGACTTCCACAGGACATTCTGTATTGCGATCTAATACAAGTCTAGAGAGCGGTTGGTCGCCCACTTTTACGTTATACGGGATGTATGCAAACGCGATATGAAGCTTTTCAAAATCGACACTAGCTGCTGAGAAGAGGTGGCATTGGATAGATCCACATGGAGAGAGAACATAAAGGAAGGGTCTCGGATTTGCAGATGCCAAACACAACAGAAGCAGAAAGAAGGGTGAAAATGCAACGGCAGCTGTGTATCAAGGATTGGCCTCTTTAGTCACACAAGAGGTTACAAAGGGAAAAGATCGTCTCTCGAGACGTAAAATGCCACAGACAATTTATATACCATACATTGAGGGATCCGTGGGCAAGTTTCCACTATAAAAAAGGTCCCTGAGAACTTCTGGTGTAGAGGGTCTAGAAAAATCTTTTACGTAATTTAAGTAAGAGGTTACCACCAAAGGACAGTCAGTTGCTAGTTATCTCTTAATGTGCATTTATTAATATACTTCTTCGCTGATTGATTATATTTGTACATCTGTATCTTTTTTTATTTTTTGTTTTAACTAATGTCTTCAAGTTTCATACTTTGAATTAATTACATTGTCAATCAAGAGGTGCATTGGCTGAGCGGTAAAGCGCTTGGTTTCCGAACCGAGGTCCCGGGCTCGAATCTAGGATCTTGGGCGCCTCTGAGTTCACCCAGCTCTACAACCTGACACTAGTCGAGGAAAGTAAAGGCGGCTGGTCGTTGTCCTGGCCACATGACACCCTCGTTAAACGTAGGCCACAGAAACAGGTGACTTATCATCATCTGCTCTATGTATCGAGAGGTCTGAAAATGTTTAATTGTGTCGATCTGAGGTATTTAACTCAAGAAAATTGCATTGTTTTATTCGATGTATCGGTGTAGCGGTGTAGTGTATTTACTTATAGGCGCTAACAAATCCGCGTATGTCATATGATTGTGGAGACAATACAAAGCTCTCTCCAAAATTACATCTTGATAACTACATTGTCAAAAGTGATCTTTCAATATTGTGTTTATTTGTTGACTATGTCTATTTGTTGACATTGTCTATTTGTTGACATTGTCTGTTTGTTGACATTGTCTATTTGTTGACATTGTCTGTTTGTTGACATTGCCTGTTTGTTGACATTGTCTGTTTGTTGACATTGCCTGTTTGTTGACATTGTCTAATTTTTGACATTGTCTAATTTTTGACATTGCCTGTTTCTTGACATTGCCTGTTTCTTGACATTGTCTGTTTCTTGACATTGCCTGTTTCTTGACATTGTCTCTTTCTTGACATTGCCTGTTTCTTGACTTTGCCTGTTTCTTGACATTGTCTATTTCTTGACATTGTCTGTTTGTTGTTTTTGTTTTCCTCTTTTCATTTTCTAATCTTTGTTTAGGTTTTATTAATATCTCTTCATATCTCTTTCTCTTCTTTCTCATATATTTAGTTGCTTAGAGGACAACATAAAAAAACGTACGAGTCTGTCATTAAAATAGATTTTATCCAAGGCAAAAGACAGAGAGGAATGGAGAAAGGCGGTCAACAGATCAGGTGTGGTGCCCCAATGGTCTATCAGACCAAGGGAAAGATGAAAATGAAGTTGAAATAAACAGCAGAAAATTGTGATTAACGTTTAATATGAAAATCCTTCTTTGACAAGAACTAGATCGGACATAAGAACGAATGGTCAATCACAAATGGCAGGTTAATAATCTATATATCTGAAGGAACAACCTTACAGGTTAAGCACATGTTACATATAATAAATATTTTAAAAATGTTTTTAAAAAGAGTTTTTCTGAGTTAAGAATCGTAAAATCACTGCCATATCTCTCAATACTGCAAGGTTTCCCATATAGCACACAGTTAATTAATTAACACTAATTGATTAACTATTTCGTTTATTTTTATTGATTCAAGCATTGTCCTTGACGATAAATAATCGAGCGAAATTTCAACTTGATCCGATAATCGCAGCGGTTCTCAACCTTTTAAGCTCGGCGACCCCTTTTTACAATATACCACATTGCCGCGACCCCCCCCCCCCCCCATTAGACACACACAGCAATAGAAGAATAGACAATAACAATCCTTATTTTTGATGGTCTTAGGCGACACCTAAGGGGGTCGCGACCCACAGGTTGAGAACCACTGCGATTATGGAAAGTGTTAGAAATAACGTGTACACGACTTTCACCAGACAGACAGACGGACAGATAAGTTTTGTATTACCAAAGTTCACTTGTGAAATAGCAAACCTCTTAATTCTATCACCAAGGTTGTCAAATAGTATTTCACTTGTGCATAATTAGTTGAACAAAAGAAATGTTATAAACTAACTGTAAAATTTAACATATTTCGCAGAGCGTTTCTAAAGTAATCGTTGAACCAGAAGTAGACGAAGAAGTTGCAGACTTTATTCACGCTGAGTATAAATTTCAAATACTCCTGTGCCAGGTTAGTGTTAAACTTCGCATTCTCGATATCGTCAGCGAAGACGTATACCACTGCGCAGTACATGCCGTGGGTGACGGTAAAGAAGAGACACACCGAGACCAGAGCGCGGGTCGTTTTCGACGACCACCGCTTCGATTCCGAGTTCGTCGTCAAAAGTCGACGCTTGTTTAGGGTCATCTTGACCTTCAACGCGATGGCAACGGACCCGGCCAGGACCAAGGAGACGGGGACCCAGGAGCTGAGGTTTTGAAAAAATTTGGTATTAAAAAATATGATCCATGGCTTGTTTTGAACGTAATAAAAGGATTCACCTCGGGTCGAGAAATAATAAGGTTTATCGTAGAAGAACCAGAATCCTCTGAACGTCTGACTGTATATCATCCAAGGCAACCAGAATACATAAGCAGCAAGGACGATGGCGAATGCTGTTTTGAATGACACCCAATGACGGAGATGTAAGGGCCAGAAAACCGCTATAATTCTCTCAAATGAAATGATGACTGGAATTGAAGACTGCACATACATGCCCCAATATCCGACAAAGTCCCAAAGACAATCACAGACATACAACACGTACGAGACATCGTAAGGATACTGCCAGGCCTTAAGCATTGGAAAAGGTTTGTCCGGGCCAAAAAAACGTAAGATCTGGGCGAAGTTTAAGCTAACCGCCTGGCTCATCAAGTCTGCCAAAGAGAGCGCACACAGGAAGACGTTGGTCGGCTTGCGAAGACCTGCTCTGACGAAGATGACGACGCTGAGGAGGTTGAGGAGCAAGCAGCACATTGAGACCGATGGGTTGACGTAACATTTCATCAAGAAAAATGTGCGCTCGTCGTCAGTTTGAGACAAAGATTTTTTGGTGGTGGTGGACAGGGTCACCAGTCGCTGGGTGGAGAATTCTTGGACGCTTGTGTTGGTTATCGAAGCGTTGACCAACATGATGCTGGAAACTTTGATGCTACGGTCTATAGCTTGTTTACATGGGGTGCGTTCTGAAAACAAAAAGGAAAATAAAATGTGGGGCAACTCTTACTTGAAGTTGAATGGTTGTGAGGTTTGCGCTCTGGGCTGTCATCTTAAGATATATGGAAGAATTTTATGCTTTAAATTTAAATGAAATTATGCACATTTTTAAAAGTCAAAAATCAAAAGAAATCTCTTATATGCGACACTCTCTCCTTAGTTGAGAAAGAGAAAACAACACAGACATCGCTACGTTACTATATGTACTTCTCAAATGTAGTGAACCTATGTAGGCTTTCACTTCTTGTAAATCTTATCTTCGTAATGTTACCTACCAACTTATCAGCAGTTCGAAATATATTCCAAATCTAAAATTCATTTCATTGTTTCGGGTCTTCTTCCCATGAATAGTGTAGAGAACATCGTTATGCCCTACTTTAAAATGAAATTTACATGTTGAAGAGTGCTTATGTTAACAGTATTTTAAGACAGAGAAAGGGGCGATCAATACTTTACAAATTATATTTTATACTGCTCTTTGTATTGCCAAACAATTTGGGGTCAAGTGTAATCCTGTTTTTAAGAATCTCAAGAAAAGGTTATACACGAGAAAGTAGTGCGTCTTTTTGTTGAAGAGGCAGGAGTGAGTGTTCTTGAACCTTGATATTCGTGCGCTCTATACAAATTGAGTGCTCTCATCTCAAAAGTAAAACTAGTTAGTTTTTTTCTGAAATAAAATGTAATGTCTTTCTTTGGTATCATAAGAATACCAGAATAAGTAAGATATAATTAATTAACAAGACGGTTTTGATATTTCTAAAACTGTTGTCAATATTAATTCAATTTTGAACATGGTGAACAGTTCTAAATGTAATGGGGCGGTTGTTATAAAACCAGATACACTGTTATCTTTCTTTTCTCTTGATTGCATCCCTTGTCAAAGTTTATGAGTTCTAACATTGGTTGAGAAGATGATGAATGACAATTACTTATTAATGTATTTTTTAAACACATTTAATGTTTTGTTTCTTCTGTGTGAACAATGGAAATGTATTTACAGTTCTTTAACAACTTCAAGATAAAGAAGGATCTCTTAATTCGACAATTTAATTTTCAGATCTCATCTTATTAAATACAGACGTTACTTCAAAAAAAAAAGTTTTCCTTTGATTAGTCCCCCTTTCAAACCTCGTGATCAACATGGCAGATAATGTAAAGTTCATCTGTCTCTATGGTCGACGAATAACGAGGGTGTCATATGACGATCACAATGACCAACCACCTTCATTTACTCGACTAATGTCAGGTACCCTTTAGAGTCGGGAGGACCAAGACCAATCTTTCTAGAAGGCCTGAACACTGACCACAGACCTTCACTAGCCTGTACGACGTGGAATCGAGCCATTGGTCTAAACTGCCCACAGTTTGTGACGTCGTAGGTCAATGTTCAGGCCTTTTATAACGAATGGTTTCAGGTGGATTCAGGAACTTCCTAAGAATCCAGAAAGTCAAAATCGCCCTCGTCACTATCAACGGTGTATCCGGTGTGCAAACTAAAGGAGGCGTAGATGAGCCATTTCTTCTAAAAGGTAAATGATAATTGTTAGTACTAAAGACATTCCGCTGGTAGCACGAAATAATTTCAATTTGGAAAAGTAGTAGACGTTTACTCATAGCTTATCTTATCAAATACAGACGTACAAAGTATTTTAAAAAATAACAAATGGGCAACAAACTAGCTGTAATAGTTACCTTCTTTTTAATGGGAGCTATCTCTCTATAGTCTCCTCCAGTCAAGAAGTGGCTATGGATCACCTCATGGAAATGAGATGAATGCCTGGGCAATAACACTTGTCGGAACGATGTCGAATGGAGCTGCAACGATACGTAAAAGAGAAGATAATGATAATGGCAATGTCTTCGATTCCAAAGATTAAGGATGAGTGCAGTGTTTCACAAGACAATGCAGACCCAGTTACGACCTGCATATTTTCTGACATCTTGTGCAGACAAGGCCGTTGTCCGCCTGCGGTCTATTTAAGATTTCTTCTGCGGCTATCTTCAATAACGGCTTTTCTTTAAGTCTCAAATGTTTGTTCTGCAGCCTTTGAGATAGCTCTCCAACTGTCTCTTTCAAAGGCCATCTGCTGCCAGCTACTGTCCTCTTTGCTAGTGAGGGCGAAATGGCGCCTGAATTAATCTTGATAGCGCTTATGGGGGGGGGGGGGACTCTGTTACGCTGTCCTCCTTTCAGCTGGCTAAACAAGAGCGCTTTTGGCATGCGGACAATTTCCATGCGGGATATTGTCCGACCCAGCGCCGCTGTCGAATGGTAATTAGTGCTTCTATACTGTCTACTCCGGGCACGAACAGAACTGAGTTATTTGTAATGTAGTCTTACGCAAAGCAAGAGAGAAAACTAAACTCATTCCATTTGAGATGTCTCCGTAGGATCTTGAATGTCACATGGAAAGAAAAAGTGTGCAATACTGAGATCCTTGCGCGATCAGGTATTCCCAGCATTTTTACAGCCCTCAGACAACGCCGTTTGCGCTGGCTTGGACATGTTCGCCGGATGGAGGACAAGCGCATCACGAAAGTCATCCTCTATGGTCAACTCGCGACTGGCACAAGAAAAACTGGTCGCCCCCATCTCCGTTACATAGATGTAATAAAACGTGACCTCAAATCAGTCAACATCAATACTGACCATTGGGAAGACATAGCTCTAGACCGCAACAGGTGGAGAGAGACAGTGACAAAGAAAGCTATGGACAGTGAAAGTACATGGGTCTCAGCCCAGGAAGAAAAACGCACAAACCGAAAAACGGCCAGCTCCTCTACCACCGAAGCAAAAGCCAAGAGGACCCTAACTTGCGCTATCTGTGGACGGGAGTGTCTCTCCAAAATAGGGCTCCACAGCCACATGAGGAAGTGTGCTCTGAGATGAACCATAGTCGTCCTACGACTGAAGGAGGCCAATGAGTCTTACCAGTCTATTCTCATTATGAAGCAAAGCCATCTCTGATGGAAGTGCTCGTTGAGCCTTAAAAGTCTTCGATAGGGCACCCAGGTCTCAGAGCGTTATAAAATTGTGGTTAGAGCCACTGCTTATCTTATCTTATATAATACAGACATTACTTCAAAAAAAAAAGAAGATGAGTACGTCCTACGCGTCATGCATTCAGTCATGCATATTAACCAGTGACTTAAATTCTGCCAAGTCACTGGTTTTCCTGGCTAGCTAAGGCAACCCATTCCATGCTCTAATAGCACTAGGGAAGAAGGAGTATTTGTACAAATCTGTCCTAGCATATGGAACGAGGAATGCGCCTTTATTTTTGTGTCTCTCTGAGTATTTTATTAGACATCAATTTTTGTTGTCAGATGAAGAGACCTATTCCGCATTACTGTCAGTCTGAGGCGACCAGTCACGCAAAGTTGCATACTGTGCTACCCAGGAAGGTCAACAACATTAACCGGAGGCGGCCATTTGACATTGGATTTGTGGATCTGGAATAGATACCGTGCTATGAATCCTACAACCATAGACATATTTGTCTATGCCTACAACCATGACAGGAAATTATGGAACACATTTGTGTAGCACACATGCACACATGCACACATGCACACGTGATACTCCGTCGCTAAATTGAAAAACGGAAGCACTGCACCAAACTTCTTGCAAATTCTCTAGACCCGGAAGCGTATCCCGAATGTATTAGGTTTGTTATTGTTCTGTTCTGTATATGAGCTTCAACGCTGTCTTTGTTAGTCTAGTATTATTATAAGCTCTATACTTTCTTCTCAATTGGTAAGACAAATTATCGTAAAGTAAAATAGTTGACAGATTAACACTAATGAATTTGAGGTATTATTGCAGCATTTGAGCTATTAGGTAATAGACCTCCGTATTGAATGTATATCTATTCTATGTCTAAACTCCATGCCTTCCAATAACATTATCGGTAAGTTGCATATTTTGTATTGTACTGTCTCTTGGGAACACAAATAGGGCCACAAATCGGGCTCTTGTTAGAAAGTTTTTAGAGATAACAACTGTGATGACTGTTAAGAATTTAAATTTAACACACACAAAAAAGTCCAATTACTACTTAGTTATGTATAATTAAGTCACATTTATTACCAGCTGTTTCGCGGCGTAGCATACCCTCGTTATATTTAGATACCGGTAAACACTTCTTGAAAGACAGAGTTGTCCAGATTGGGTTGTAGGTTGGGCGACGTAGAGAATTATATGTACAGAGATTACTTTATAAAGTCTAGAATTCATTAGTGATAAAAGACAAACAAAATCGCATTTTTAGTCTTATGTATAAGGGCATTGTCTTTTTTTAGCGGCCTCCGTAAGGGGAAAAAGCCGCATTTAGGGTTGTGCAAAATGTCCAACTGTCTGTCTGTTCGTCTGTCTGTCTGTCACACTCAGATCTCGAAAACTAGAAGAGATATGAAAAATATTATTTCATCATTAAATCCGGCTTGAAAAGTTTAGTTGCAACGGCTACTTTTGGTTTTCTAAAAGCAAACCGTTTAATTTATAAAATTCATTATGCAAGCGATTTTTTCATAAAAATACACCAATTCTAAAACAATTACGTAAATGTAAGCGAGGCAATGTTACAATATGCTAACAAAGATGAATAATTTTCATGTATCTTCAGTATCACAAAGTCAAATATATTTATAAAATGTACAGGAAATGTTTACAACAAATATAAATAATACTTAAAGATGTTTTTTCTGGTTAACTAGCTGCTAAAATTAAAAGAAAACATTTCTGTTTGTTTATAAAGGCTAATAATGCACATTGTATGAAAATATAATGCACATTTTTTAAAATGGACTTTTTAAGATGCGACTTTCGTTCAGTAGAGTAACGTCGCAACAAGACGTGGTGCTAAACCAATTCCTTAAACATTTTTAAAAAATCAGATTTTATTTATTTTTTTGTTTAGTGCCCCCATCCGAATAGAAGAAGCTTATTTTTGTGCGTTTTGTCTGTTGGTAGGTCTGTCCGTCACGATTATATTAACAAATAACACTAGAGGCTATTGTAAATCTGATTTAACCTTTAATTTTTCATTCAGAAATATTGCAATAGTTAAAAGTATCTATTATAGATTGTCCCGGATGTTTTGTGAAAAACAAATCAATGCCAATGAATATTTATTTGCTCTTCTAAGTTATAGTAGATTTTATTTCCATGCTTAAACGTTGCAAGAAACACATGATCGTTAATATATTGTTCCGGTTTTTTAATATAAATAGCATATAAATGCTAAATAAAAATATCTATACTGATTTATATTTCATTAACTATAAAGTTGTTCCGGATATTGTTTTATAAAAAACAAATTTATGTCAAATAATTTTATTTTTTTCAAAAATATCGACAATAGGTTATTCAGGATTTTAAAATAAGAAAGTAATTTATTAGAAACGATTATTGAAAATCAATTTTTATACTTATTTTACAGTTAATTTTCTTGCCGAAACATAATAAAAGTTGTTTAATCTATAAAGAATGTTCCGGATTTTGTTTCGAAAAAGAAATCGACCTACATTACCTTAATTTTCTTACAAATCGACGCCAAAAATGATCCGAATTTTATATGAAAAATCTAATAAGGCTAATAAATGTTTGAAATCCCTCTTCTAATAAATAAAACAAATAATTTTCTCATTTACGAAAATTGGTTGTTCCGGTTTTTTTATGAAAAATAGTTTAACTCTATTTATGTAAAATCGCACTACTCTCTTACACTACATTTAACTTTCTATCTAAAACGTTAAAAAATCTAATTATCGTTAATATTATGCTCTGATTTTTAAGGAAAACAACTTCCTAACACCAAAGTATGGTTTGATAAAATCTCCATAAGGGTATGGTACATCTAATTTTCATAACAGACCATTCCAGAAATTTAATTAATGGCATTCGATTAATCTGGATTTCTTTTTTTTTCTCACTATAAATATAAAAACATCCGGAACAATCTCTACTAGAAACTTAAAACTAATGCGATGTGAGGGAAGGGAAATTAATTTTAATCAGATTTTCAATAGCTTTTAGTCTATTTTTTTCTCGCTATTAACATAGCGGACAGACAAACTGACAGACAAAACAAAAAAAAAAAGCGTCTTTAATCCTTTTATATATATATTAATATATATATTAAGTCTAACTAGCCCATCAAATGAAATGCTAAAAGAACAAACTCGGTGCACCAATGTCTATGATCCCTCGAGAAGCTGCTCGTATAGATGACATTTTTTAGTCTAACTAGGACGTGTGACGTATTGGAATCTTTTTCCTTTGACGTCATATGGAGTTCATTCTTTAAATGAAATGCTAAAAGATCTCACTCGGTGCACCAATGTCTATGAACACTCAACAAGCTGCTCGTATAGATGATATGTTTTAGTCTAACTAGGCCGTGTGACGTAGTGGATTTTTTTCCTTTGACGTCATATGGAATAAATTATTTAAATGCTAAAACAACTCGGTATAGTAATGTTTATTAAACCTCGTAATGTGACTCGCATTTTAAAAAGACATAATAGATTTAGATCTAATCTAGATTTTTTTACACTAGAGCTAGATTTTTTACACTAGATCTAGATTTTTTTTCTTACACTAGAGCTAGAGTTTTAAAACTAGATTTAGATTTAAGTTCAAATTAAAATCATTATAGAATCTAGATCTAGAATTTCTTGGTCTAGTTTAGAATGTTTGTTGTTTTACATGTTTCGGATGTTCCTTCAGAGTTGTAGTCCAAACCTCCCGTAGGACGACGGGGGATGGGAGCGGGCAGGGTTTGAACCTGGGACCATCGATGAATCCAAACGACAGTCCAGCGCGCAAACCGCACTACCAAACAGCCATGATTTAGACTAGATCAAGATTTATAATTTTAATTTCTAGGCTTAAAGTTTAGATTTGTTTTCTAAAGTCTAGATTGTCAATATGTCAATATTGCAATGTTATAAAATACTAAAACTAATCTACTATTTTAATTTTTAGATTTTGCAATTAGTCTATTAATTGATTATCTAGTGTTTTTTAGTGACTATAGTGACTTATATATTGTCGGTCTCGTGAATTTTCTGTCTGTGTTGTCTGTCTAATGTGTTTTATGTCTTGTGTATTGTCTGTCTAAAGTGTTGTATATATTATGTATTGTTTTTCTTTTCTGTTGACTGTCTCATTTATTATCTAATATGTTGTCTGTCTTATATACTCTTTTTCTTGGACATGTTGAGTAGATACAGTAAGGCTCACACACAAATTACCGGAAGAAGGCTTGAACCAGAGCCCACGCCAGTGGACGCGTTGTTGACCTCAAGCAGCTGTTAAGCTAGACACCAAGAGGGATAACTCTACATGCTAATAACAAACACATACACATAAACACAATGTCAACAGCAGCATCTCATTGTCGACATTAAACCATATAATTTTCGAAATTGTTAACAATCTAATTAACTTTGTTTTTCAATGTAAAGAAATTGTGCCAAAAAAATACTTAGCTAAGTAGACCCATATCTGACTTGCATATTTTGCAATAAAAGAAGCGTTCTTCTGTTTGGGATCAACATCTCCTGTACTAGGCCTGGAGTTTTTTTTATCAGGCTTTGAAAGGTTCAACATATGTTCCCTGGGCTTTGAAAGGTTCAACATATGTTCCCCGGGCTTTGAAAGGTTCAACATATGTTCCCTGGGCTTTGAAAGGTTCAACATATGTTCCCTGGGCTTTGAAAGGTTCATCATATGTTCCCTGGGCTTTGAAAGGTTCAACATATGTTCCCTGGGCTTTGAAAGGTTCAACATATGTTCCCTGGGCTTTGAAAGGTTCAACATATGTTCCCTGGGCTTTGAAAGGTTCAACATGTGTTCCCTGGGCTTTGAAAGGTTCAACATATGTTCCCTGGGCTTTGAAAGGTTCAACATATGTTCCCTGGGCTTTGAAAGGTTCAACATACGTTCCCTGGGCTTTGAAAGGTTCAACATATGTTCCCTGGGCTTTGTAAGGTTCAACATATGTTCCGTGGGCTTTGTAAGGTTCAACATATGTTCCCTGGGCTTTGTAAGGTTCAACATATGTTCCCTGGGCTTTGTAAGATGGAGATCAAAGTAGGGAGATATAGATGGAAAGTAAACCCTATCGATAACTACTTAGACACTAATAACAGACTCACTCTACGTTGATTTACTGTAGACAAAGTTAAGCGCTAATTCAGCGGTTCTCAGCCTTTTTAGGTCGACAACCCATTTTTACGATCGATTCTCCTCTATGCGGCGACCCCCAAGCGTAAAAATCTTAAGCCTAAGTAACTGTGCTTTTCACAATGTTATAAAACAGTTCACAATTTACTTTTCTATTGTTATTCACTATTTTTATGTTGCATACTTATGTGACTATTTAAAAAAAAAAAGCATGACGAAGCCACGAGTGATATATGGATCTATATTTACAATGGTGTTTGGCGACCCCTGGCAAATCGTCATTCGAACCCCTAGGGGTCGAGTCCCTGCGCTAATTTTAATACAGCAATTAACAATAAAAATACAAAAAATACTTTTAAAAAAATGTTATAATAAGCGAAGTTGTAGTTAGTTTGAATCAGTTCTGTCATTAAATTTCTAATAGAACAAGACTAATAAAAATCAATCTGTGCGATTAGAAATATTTGTTACATATTGTTAGGATTCATTCTTTCAGCTTTCTAAATACGCAATGACCCCATCACTTGTCTTGACCAGTTGGGAGTGTGGGAAGGGGGGGGGGAGAAGAAAGAGAAGTATAAATGTTACCACCACTTTAGTCAAGTACAATTTCTTTCCCTTATTCGAAATACCAAACAAACGAAAAATTACCAATAGTTAATTAACTAATAGGTTATTTTTTAAATTGATTCTTGTGTTGTCAGGTAAAAGAAATAATCCTGCAAAATTTCAGCTTGATCCGAGATTGGGTTTGGGAGAAGTAACAGATGCGAATTGTTCTTACCATACAGACAAAATGAATTGATATAAGCTTGTAAAAAAATGTAACCTTTTCAGGTCTGCTCAACCTCGTCTTCACTTCAACCGTCTGCACAAGGTGCGCAAGTCCAGGTCTGTTAGCGCCTACCATGTAATGGTGAGCGCTGGCTAGTGAAGCCGTTTCATGAAACCAACCAAAAATATCAAAGGACCAAATCAACAGGAGGTGAGTTCTTGGTTTGAAAACTGTATTGAAAGAAAGCCTTAACTCAGCCTTTCTCGTCATTATTCTCTATTCGGCGACCCCCTATCCGTAAAGAAGTAATTTCAGTACACAGGACCTTAGGGCTAACTGTGCTTTTACAAATGTTATATAATCATGATTGCACGTATCCCTTATGGGAGACGAGCGTATGCCGAAAGCAGTCTTATTTAGTGAGCTAAAAGCTGGTCGACGTAGCAGGTGCCCCTCGGAAACGCTTCAAAGACCAGCTTAGCCGCCTACTTGCCTTATCTGACTTAAAGAAGAGCACCTGGTGGCATGCGGCTTCAGAACGAGACAGCAAAAGGTTACTTACAAAGGCCGCGGGATACACATTTGAAGCCAAAAGAAAATCCTCTTCCGATGACAGACGTAGAGGGCGTAAGATACTCCTAATCGACCACCGGCGGACAATGATTATGCTTGCCATGGATGAGGCAAAAATATGCAGTTCACAGCTGTGGCTGCGTAGCCACGGGAAATACTGCATTCCTTATTAATCTTCGGACTTAAAGACTTGTATACTATCTGATAAGCATGATGTTATCAATTGTTAGAGCCTAAACATTGTAAAGTTCCCGTTTCAGATAAGATGTAATTATCTGTTTTTCCGAAGAAACGTTCAAAGCTGACAAGTGAAAATTCAGTTAAATTTTTGTTTCGTTTACGAGACGACATTTTGCTATAAAAAGTAAAAGTCTATATGTAAACGACCTGTTCCCCAAGAGATAGTTCAATTTACTTTAAGCTAAATTACATGACAAGAGAGACAACATGGGATTTGGAAAATGTCTAAATCATGGATTGTCTAAAGCAGAAGTTCTCAACCTGTGAGTCGCGACCCTTGTGGGGGTCGATTGACGATTTGCCAGGGGTCGCCTAAGACCATCTAAAATATGGATTGTTATTGTCTATTGTTCTATTGCTGTATGTGGGGGGTGGGGCTCGCGGCAGAGTGGGGAACTGTATAAAGGGGTTGCCGAGCATAAAAGGTTGAGAACCGCTTGTCTAAAGTATCAACTTGATCAAGAATGCATGTGGGCGAAACAAGATGGCGTACACCTATTTAAGGGGACAAACCGCGACATATTTAACCATATCGGTGAATACTGAAGGATTAGTTTCTCTTGTTGGTATTAAAAATTAATTAGTTAATTTTTTTAAATTTTTGTTTACGTCTATGAAACATTTTGCAAAGTCTTAACTTGTTCAGAGGATGGGTAAGGGAGAAATAAGGTGTTCAAAATTTTTGCCAGACAGACAGAAAGACAGACAGAGTGAGTTGATGCAAGGTTTATAAAAACAAAAAAGAGAGAAGAGAGATATTTGAAGTAACTCGTGGTATGATCTTCGTAAATTTCTATTGCCCCTTCTCTTTGCTAAATCTACATTGTGCATCACTGGACTAGAAGTTAAGGAAGGACCCACTCAATCTAAGGAGACCTAACGCTTATAAATTTGAGGGCAAGTGGCTGAGTGGTTAAGCGCTCGGCTTCCGAACCTGGGGTTCAGTAAAGACTGGGATTTTCGACTTCGGGATTTTAGGGAGCCCCTGAGTTCACCCAACTTTATTGAGTACCTGACTTTAGTTGGGGTGGATGTGCTGGCCACGTGACACCCTGCTCGTTAACCGTTGGTCATAGAAACAGATGACCGTAACATCAACTGCCCCATAGATCGTAAGGTCTGAAAGAGAAACTTTAGTGTTTTTTTTAATAAAATAATTTAATTTAATTACACTAAAAATGCGTAGGAACTGTGGATATTAGAGAAAAGGACTCTGTTAGAAGGACAGAGAGAGAGAGAGAGAGAGAGAGAACAAGGTAAAGCGGATATAGGTCTAGTTAGTTTGTTTTACATTGTCATAAATTGGTTTTCAGGAGATTTTAATAATTTAAGGAGATTTCCAGGACTTTTTAGTATATACTTTGCAATTTCAAAAATGTCCAGGAGGCCCTAAAAAATCAGGAGGCCGCGAAAACCCTGTTATTATATTTAAGTTATAATGGTTTAATTTAATAATTTACACCTAGAATTAGCGCGGGGCCTATGAAAGTGCGTCATTTTGCTCATTACTATCTCACTCCCCTGTTATGATTGGGCTTCAATAGCTTTGTTGTTTGTTATCAGAAAATGTTGTATTTGGTATAGAATTAAAGGGAAATGCATGCTCTTTTTATATAATCCAAAGTCAAGTTTAAAAAATTAAACATTAATTCAATTTAATGAGGTCAAAATCAACGATAGTATCGTCGACTAGGAGAGAAAGAGTTAAGGAACTGCTCTTGCGTCTTCATTATATACACAGTGGTTAAACGTTTCAATGGGGCTTATAGTACCCACCTCATCGCCACGCATGAAGTTGTTTGGGCCTCGATGTGTGGACATGATTCTATTGTAGTGACGTCCGTCTTTACTTTCTTAGATCGCTCCAGGGATGCTATGTTGTGGAGGGTCAAAGACAGGCAAGAGGAACCGGAAACCGGAAGATGACGGCCATGACACGGTAACTACGTGTATAGACGAGTATAGACCAATCACGTGCGACAGTCTTAAGTTAGTCCAGGTAATGTCATTTCCCCCTTTTTTTCTAACCATGTCTCAATGAACGTAACGAGCTGACTTTTCCAACCTAACATGTCATGTTAAAGTGTAGTAGTTTAAATGTTATTTCCATTCTTACCTGAGACTACTTTTTGTTCAGATGTATTGAACTCTGACCTAACCGACTATTATCTCCAACTTGTAATCTTCAGATACAGATTGTCTTCCGACACGGGGCTAGAACACCGTTGAATTTCATACGAGGTTTAGAAGAGGTAATACGTTAACTCTTTCTGTTTGCATTAACGATACCATTGTTGATTTGACCCATAAAATTAAATTAATTTTTTGAATTTTAGAAAGTATAACTTGTGTTGCATAAAAAGAGCATGCATTCTCCTGAAAAATTGTACCAAAAGTCACGTTTTCTGATTACAAACAACAATGTTATTGAAGTTTCATCATAACAGGGTAGAATGTGCACATGTGGAAAAAGAACGTGGAAAAATAATTACGGAGATAAAGAGTTAAATAGACTTAGCGTTTCGTTCATTTCTGACACCAGAAAACTGGAGTCACCAGCATAATATTGTGCTTTATATCTTTAAAAAGTGAACAAATATTACATTTCGCTCACCCATGTCTTTTAAGTGTTAATTATACATTCACACTTTTTTAAGTCACTGTAAAGGTTACCTGTCTCTGTGACCAACAGTTTACGAGGATGTATTGTGGCCAACGCAACGACCAACCGATTTTTCTTTTCCTAAACAAGTTCCATGTACCTATTTCAGCTGGGCGAACTCTGAAATGTCTCACAGGTCCCGAAATAAAAAATTCAGTCTTCACCGTAATTTGAACCCGCGACCCTTCTGTACGGAAGCCAAGCCCCCTCCTGTTTATAGCATAATTTTTGCTAAAACTTTAAGTGCATGTGTATTGGTAAAATAATTGTATGTATATTGGTGAAATATTCGCATTACATGTTTATGTGTGTACCATTTTCAGGCGACCTACGACGCATCGCTCGAGGACGACCTGCCCGAGACGGATTTTGAATTGCATGTGGTCAAGTTCGCTGACGGAACACCTGCTGGCAAATCAGTCATGGAACCGGACCTAAGAGCCAGAAAACTAAAAGTAGGCTTAGGTTTTCTAATTACATGTCGTAAACGTTCTAAAAATATTTCCCTTTTACGACATTAACAATCATTTTCAACCCAATGAATGCATAGCTGTACTATTGAGAACACTGTATACATATAAGTCGGCTTCTATTACCCATTGTTATTCAGACACGCATGCGCACTGCTCTACATTCCCATTTCGTCACCAATGCATCCGTTCTATTATAAACGCAACTTGTCTTCCTGTAACTTAGGGAGGCGCACATGCTTCTATGCTGACCACTGTAGGCCAAAGACAGATGTACGACCTGGGACTGATCGTGCGAGAGTTTTATCTTCCAGAGCTGGAATTAAAGTACTTCTCCCCAAGAGATGTTTTGTAAGTAGCTGATCTAGGCCGCTATTGTTGCAATTTAGATCAGTGTTGACCGAACTAAGGCCCTCGAGCCATATCCAGCCCTCACAAAATTCCTGCCTAGGTTGTATAATGAGACGAGGTACCATAAGAATAAGTAAAGATAATGACTGACCGCTACATGTCGGGATCTGTAAGGCCCACTGGTTGGGAACCTCAGATATTTGAGATTGTATGCATATGTATATACTGCTCTTTTCATGCTTATATACAGAAGTTTTTCTCGTACTAAAATTAGTTTTTATTAAATGTTTTTAATTTTCTGCAATACGATTTACAATAGTATTTTACTTTGACAACCCATAGGCTTATAGTAAAACATAATTCGTTTACAAACATGCATTATTAAAATAGGAATATATAGAAATACTTTAAAGAGTGTCTCAGATGCAGTCGTTATTGCGAAACGGGTTAAAATCCCTGATCAAGTACAGACTTCATAATGTACAGCTTTGCATCCAAACAGGGACTCAAAGCTGCCTGCGATTAGTTTTTTTAAAATATTCAGAAAACATCATGGCCCTGCACTCAGACTAACAAATGCAGTTTAGGATACCTAAAGGAGCCCTCTCTATTTCTAATTAGCATTAATTTAGTGAACTCAAATTTTATATAGGATGGTTCACCTCCCATATATATTTATATATAGTTCGTCCATTGTGATTCGAGGAAAACCACTTTAGTCATCCAGGGGGTTGAGGGCTTTGCACTGGAGTTTTGTGCCTCCTCATGTGGCTGTGGTGAGACCTATGTCAGCCCGGAATGTGTGGCTGCACACCGGGCAGATTATTCCAGCTGGAGCTAGTGTCATTGGCCTTGTTTTTCTTCTCTGGCGTTTTTCTTCTGCTAGAACTAAAAATCAAGTATTCTTTTTTGTATGCGTGTACACCAAAAAAATATCTAATGTATGTACCATCAATTCCTAGCGACCGTGTCTTAATACTTGATTCAGTTACAACGTCGTGCTTGTAATTGTGCAATGACACTTTGAGCTCGATCTGCTAATCAATAGAGATTAACGACTACGAATTTTTAAGATGTAATTGTGTAATGACAGTCTGTGCTTGTTTCTCTTCACAATAGCAATGAATCACTTATATTTTAAAGGCTCCCATTGATCTTCTAGTCATAAACCCGGGCGCAATAAAAAGCTTTCACGCCATTGCTTTCTTCGCCTATTTTCACAGGGCCCTAAATTCCAAAGTCAGGGCCTGTCACTAAATACAAATTTAAGCTTCTTTGATTTAAATACAAACGTGAGCTAAGTGCTGAATGATGAAGACGTGTTAGATATATAAAGGCAGCAGTAGGGATCAGATTTTTCATGAACGGAGACATGGAAATAAATTTAATGAAAATAACCGACAGCGTCGACCAGGGCATGAACCACTGACCCCTGAACTCCACAGAAGCCCAGTACTAAGCGAGATAACTCTAGACTTTCTGGATCATAGAGATGTCCTAAAGTAGTTAATGGTCACGTGCCCCGCCAAGCTGCGCCCCCCCCCCCCCACCTCGTCACACCCGACTTCACCAACAATCTTTTAACTAAGGCGACACAGACAGCCCTGTGTACTTTACTCTAACTAATTTAATTGGGTCATTTCTGGAATATTTGTTTTTAAATGTATCTGGATAAATTATGTGTGTATACAATATGTGTGTATACAATATGTGTGGATACAAAATGTGTGGATACAATATGTGTGGATACAATATGTGGTTAGAAGTCAAGAAAATGATCCCTACTTTCTACTTATTTTCAGTATCCGGTCTTCGCACATTGAACGGACAATCAAGTCGATGAAATGTCTTTTAGCGGGGATGTTTGGCAAGGAAAATATGAATAAATACGGTCAGTCACCTTGACCTGTCATTGGATCTATTTACCTTTCCTCTTCTGATTTGCTGCTTCTATTTATTTGTGTCAATGTGTTCTTAATTTTTAATAGCTTTTATATAGCGCAACTTTCATGCTAATAGCATGCTCAGAGCGCCATGGTCCAATCTCATTTGTTGACAAGAGAGTGGAGGGATATCTGGGAGAAGGTTTTCCGTGCTGCCTATATGCGCTCAGTAAACACAACTCTGCTCGAGTCAGGTGTCGAGCCTCGAGCCCCCTTCATAGGTAGCCAATCCAAGCTCTAGCGAATTTAGCCTGTCAGTCACACATCCCGCTTTATCTATTATCATCTTTATTATTATTATAGTAATATCGTTAGTCTCCCTATGATGTTTAGTAAAAATAGTTTTAAAATGTTTAAATACGGTATGTAATATATTTGACTTAGAATATGAGACTTATAGCAACTGTAGCGTACATCTTATCACGACTTTTAGTTTTATAATTTTTCATTAAATTTTATTCTCGACTCTTTTTTTTTTTGCTTGCTTGCTTAAGGTCCCGTGAAGCTTCCGGTCAAGCACATGTTTGAAGAAGACATATTTCCCAACAAGTTGGCGTGTCCAGCCTTACGACTTATAGTGGACATGACGCTTGCGACGATAGACGGCTTGCCAGGCTTTAAGCAGGATCGCTACACCCTCTGTAAAGCTTTAGGTAATACAACTGCCGACTGTTGAATTTAAACAATTATCTGTTTGATTGAAAGCCTTATCAAGAGAATATACGAACCAAGACATAACTGCCAGGTCGTACGTTATGCGCGATGGACTGTCGCTCGAACGTCTCGATTGTCCAGGGTTCAAACCCTAACCCTGCTATTGCCTGTCGTCCTGTGGGAGGTTTGGGCTAGGAAGTAGGTTAACTTCAACTCTGAAAGAACCTCGGAAACATGTCAAACATACTGCTGCATAAAACATTGGAAATCCCACGAATTCAGACAAAGCTTATCTTTCTTGTTTTGTTTTTTTTTGAAAGTGTAGTGGTTAATTGAGAAAGCGCTTTGCTTTTCAAACCGAGAAGTCTTGTGTTTAAATCGCATCAAAGGATGGGACTCAAAACTTCGGAATGGTTAGAGTGCATTATAGAACATGCTACTCTAATAGATACCCAACATTAGTTTGGGAAAGAAAACGCGGTTGGTGGCTGTGTTGACCACATGACATTCCAACTAAACGTAGGCCTAAGGAATATATAATCTCGGATTGCAGGATCTTAAAAGTAAACTTCCTTTATATATGGTCATGACTGTACCTGGTGTATTCTCAGGGTGATCCACGGAAAAGTTGAATTCCATCCCGTTCGCTGACACTTTTTTCCCCGTATTTTTTTTTTAACCAGTTACCTATCCCTTAGTCGGTTGGACCTTTGAGGCACCATGCAAGATTCGTCGACCGTCTTTCTACATTCTTCAGTCTTTTGCCTTAGTTAGAACCTCTTTCAATGGCAGGCCCGTTCATTCTTTTATGTTGTCCTCCCATCGCTTTCTCTATCTGCGTCTTCTTCTTTTTCCCGGTAGTCAGCAGATCATCAAGGGGTCTCTGCAGTAACCCTGTCTCTAATCTCTTGGTTAGTTTTGTTTCTTTCAATTCCCAGGGTGCCACCTAAACGATATTGTAGGCGAGCTACTTCTTCATGGCACGTCTTGTGCAAAGTGATGCAAAGATGTTAGGTTGATTTGGGGAGTACATGAGAACAACAGTCTTACCCTTGTGAACACAAAAGATAAGGTTTACAAATTAGATAATCAGATCATCATGCCATGGCTGCCTGGTCGTGCGGTTTGCGCGCTGGACTGTCGTTCAGATTTATCGATGGTTCAGTGTTCAAACCCTGCCCGCTCCCATCCCCCGTCGTCCTGATGGAGGTTTGGACTAGGAAGTAATTATCTTCAACTCTGAAGGAACATCCGAAACATGTAAAACATTTTACAGCAAACATCTCTGACTGTGTCTCTTCTGGGGCATAGGTCACCAACCAGCTTCTTCCAGGCGACTCCGAAAGCTCTTTTTATCTCACTTTGTTTGCATAGTCATTTACTATTTGAGCTATGAAATGGATCTTATATTTAATAACTTAGCTGTATAACTTATTAAAAACATTAAGATCCTGAGCTATAAAGGGTAAGTAACCATTGAGAGGTTATGGGCACAACATGGCCTAAATTGTGCCGATGGGCTAAAAGCCCATTATATCAAATATCTAAAGTACATTTGTGTTCTTAATAAGAACAACAGAGTCAGCGTGCTTGATAAAATTTAAATATGGCTCGTTTTTAGGTATACCGACAACTTCAGACATGGACTTTGCATGCCTCCGTGACGACATAGTTTCCAGAATAGTAAGATTTTACTTTAGTGTCAAACCTTGGTTTCATTTGCATTTCAATATTTCGCTTGATTCTGTGTTCGCGTTTTTTAAATTTTTGTGTGAGTTTATTTTGATTTTGAATGTAAGAGTTTAGAGTTGGAAAGTGTTTGCCGAGCACGTAAGACTTTGTTTTAAAGAGGGATTAGACCGAGTTGTGCTTCCCTCGTTTTGTTTTAACTTATTTCCTGGCATTGCCAGAGAAAAAAACTTTGTTTTCGATAATAATAATAACACAGCAACTAGGACTTGCTTAGCTCCTCTGTTTGATGGCTCGTTCTTCTACTGTTTTGTTTATAGCTCTTTTAATCTCTGTGTGTGTGTGTGTAGCTATTGGTCATCTCTCTTCTTTCTCTTTCTTTATTTAATCTCTTTGGTATTATTCTTTCTTTCAGTTTGTCTCTTTCTCTATCTGTATCTGTCTGTCTCTCTATCTCTCTTACTCTGTGTGAATGTCTCTCTCTCTATCTGTAGCTGTCTGTCTCTCTGTCTCTCTTGCTCTGCCTCTATGTCTCTCTCTGTCTATCTCTCTTACTCTGTCTGTGTGTGTATCTGTATCTCTCTATGCCTCTCTCTGTCTCTCTGAATCTCTCTTTGTATCTCTCTTTCTCTTTGTCTTTCTATCTGTCTGTGTTTATCTCTCTCTTTGTCTCTTTCCCTTTATCTCTCTGTCTCTCGCTCTCTCTATCTCTCTATGTCCCTCTCTCTCTCATCTCTCTTTCTCTTGTCCAATCGCTAAGTTCTGTCAATCAATTGCTTACATTTTTTTAAATATATGTTTCTGTACACTATGACAGACCCACGGTGCCGAGTACCCGGCCCCACTGGTACCTTACAAAAAAATGATAGAAGACAATGCAGCCAGGACGATACACGCGGTCTACGCAGGCCGTGCAGGGTAAGCAGTGGCTACTGACCACTTCTCACACACTTTGTACTCAAAGATTTCTTTCGCACAATTGTTTCGATATAAACATGTAGAGAGTTGTGTTTTTTTAAAGACTAAAATTATATACACGAATGTCTAGAACAAATCGGAGCTGGTTGGACCTCGGTTAAGGCATTTCGTCCTAGATCATTGTTATTTTGACGTTACTAAGGCATCTTGTCCCAAAGCACACTAAAGACTTGATTTGACCTCGTTTAATACATCTAGTCTTGAAGCATATTAAAAACATATTAGTCCATCCTAAGTACAAAAATGTAATCTAAGCCCTTTAACTGTCATTTTGGGAAATTTAACTGAAAAAAACAACAACAACGCCTTAGCTAAATACGTGGACCTCTGGAAGTAAAGAGAAACAGGATAAGCCTCTGACACTAATTAAGCATTTCACACCAATGGATGAGGAATTTCTGACCTCCATGAAAATATTGAAGGCTAAAAAAAATGTCTTTTAAATTTACGCATCTGAACTAATGGCAGGATTTACCTAAACGTAACATAAGCCGTAGATTAGAACCCCAGCTTGTTTTGGGGCTAATCAAAAATAGTTTCATAGATGTTTTCAATCATTTTGAACAAAAATAAAAGGAAAATATGCCTTCTATTGGTTTTAAGGGGCCCCAAATCTCAAACAGCCGAGGGCCGTGTCAAGTCTCAAAACGGTCCTGAATTTTCCGATTAAATTTATATAAAGATCGCCACATATTGATAACGCATTTAACGCACACACAAACACAGGCTCGAACAAATACGTACACGCAATGTAACCTGGTTCTCGTGATTTTCTAGTGCCCGTGGTCGTCATGACGTCACAAGGCTGTCCATTGGTCAACTTCTGTACACCATTCTCTTCAACATTGAGAACCGAGCAGAAGATAAAATGTAAGACGTTTCTCGTTTTGTGTCTCGTTTTCCTCTTCTGTCTATCTTTAATGTCTCGTTTTCCTCTTCTGTCTTTAATGTCTCGTTTTCCTCTTCTGTCTTTAATGTCTCGTTTTCCTCTTCTGTCTTTAATGTCTCGTTTTCCTCTTCTGTCTTTAATGTCTCGTTTTCCTCTTCTGTCTTTAATGTCTCGTTTTCCTCTTCTGTCTTTAATGTCTCGTTTTCCTCTTCTGTCTATCTTTAATGACATACAATCAAAAGAATATGCGAAGAGAGGGTTCTAGATGTGACCAAAAAAAAGGATTTCTAGAGGAAAAACTCCACATTTATAACTATATATCTCAATAATGCATTATTTAGTTCCCTTTTTGAAATCAGACAAAATAGTTAATTATCAATAATTAACTATTTTGTTGTATATTTTTACAATTGATTCATGTTTCGCTAGATACAATAAATAAGTGTGTTAAGTTCCAACTTGATCCGAGAATGGTTGTGGGAAAAAATAATGTGTACATTAATCTAATAAGACAAACGCCCACATATATATTTATCTTTGAAAACTGAAGGATCAACTTCCCTTGTAGTAGCAAATAAAAAAAAACAATTACAAGTAATAATAATAATAACGATAATAATTATAATCTTCATTATTCATAAGGACATTTTTGTCTTACAATTTGTGTATTACACCAGACAGAACATTATAACTATAGAAAACCAAAATATCCATTCAAACGTTCAGATTTTTTAAAATTATGACATTCTCCTGTGGACAAAAGAGTTTTTGTGTCTGTTTGTCTTTGCTATCGATGTCTTGTATCTCTTTTATGATGATAAAATCACGAGATCCTGACCCAAAGGTAATTTTTTTATTTCTAGATTTTTTATTAGCATTCTTCTGAAAGTACGGTACTGGTAATTAATAAATTAAAGAAATTTAGTTTTATTTGGAAATATAAATGAATTTGGAGTTCTTCTCCTTTAATAAGCTTTCTTTTTTTTTTAAAGTATGTTTGATTGTTTTGCTGTTCCGATGACGGTCACAAATCTCTTTCTCTAATCTAAAAGCATAGAAACTGCGCCCACCCTTATGAAACCGTAAACCATATCCTTTTTGAATGCCCCTTCCTAATCCACCTTAGGCAGACCCTACTACCACTCCAGCCCAACATAACCAACACCCTGTACGGCAGTGCCGAACAACTGAAGAAAACAGCACACTATTTTTCCTTGGCACAGTATGCAAAAGAGCCGACAGCTCAGCAGCAATAAAGCTGGCTAGAAGAAGAAGAACCTATAAGCATATATTGGTTAGTACGTAAAGAACAACGAAAATTTGTCCTCTTTTAAAGCCTCCGAAGTCTGGATCTGGATCTCTGCAGAGTCACTTGACCTGTATGGGAGCTTAACGGCACCACGCCTAACAGCAGAGTTTCTTGCCAAGGCTCTTCGGGAGGACTAACCTCAAGATCCAAACATTCTGCTTTGGCTACGAAGAGTTTTTACTTATTTATTTATTTATTTTGCGAAATGTCACTATCTACAATTGTTGTTTCCTTCCAACTTCCAGGTCTCAGAAAGTTTTTCTCTACTCCGGCCACGACACGACTTTGGCCCCCATGCTGGTGGCGCTGGGGATATGGGACTTTCGGTGGCCGCCCTTCGCCGCCAACATCATATACGAGCTGTACAAGCAAAGTGACACCTCAGAGTATTTCGTGCGGGTGCTCTACTGCGGGGAGGTAAGATGGGCGCCCTTAATCCATTGAGCTCTATTCTAAGTTTCTATTTTCAATATCTTTTTTTTTTACTTTAAGAAATATTTAAAATACTTTAAATAAAAAGGTTATATAAAGGTAAAAAGTAAATTTCCACTTTCTGACCTTGTGGTCTATAGGGCGATGATGTAAAGGTCATCTGTTTCTGTGGCCTTCGGTTAACGAGGATGTCATGTAGCCAGCACAAAGACCAACCGCCTATACCTAATGTCAGGTACCCATTAGAGTTGGGTGGACTTGGAGGTGCCCGAATAGCCCGAAAAAAAAAAAATCCCAGTCTTCACTAAGATTCGAGATCAGGACCTCAGGTTCGAAGCAAAGCGATTTGCCACTCAGCCCCCGCTCAGCCCCCGCGTCTCCTTATATTAAGTGTAATTGTATCAATTCGATTGGAGAAAGCAGGGGGAGGACCTGGGTGAATGTTACCGTGATCGCCTTTTTTCCCATCTTTTTGATGTAGGTTTAGACTATGGCTTTATAATCTTTATTTCTAACGGAATGAACTGTTACAAACTCTTAGCCTAACATCTAAAAGATTTCATATTGCAATGTTCACTTTTGTTTGGTCTCTTTTTAGCCCAAGAAGATTGGCCAGCCTCCTCGTATCCTAGTCCCGCTGGATGAGTTCAGACGGTCTATACATCCTTATTTAATTATGCCAGGTAACTCAGAATCACTTTCATTGAACATCTTGGTCAGTTTAGCCGAGACCTATCGTTGTAGTAAGCCTCAGCACTGACCTGAGACGTCACAATCTGGGGGCAGTTTAGATCAATAGCTATTTGCCTGTTGACAAGTTAAAGACATAGAAATATATTTTTTAACGATATTGACATTTTAATAACCCCCCCCCAAAAAAAAAAAAAAATCTGGCCCGACTGTCCAGCTCTCTTTTTATTAAGTAACCCACTTATTGTGGGCATTAAATAGTATTTGATATAATTTTGAATTTATCAAAGAGTTTTCCGAAATATTCAATTGTAAATGTTTTTTTAAGAAATCTGTACAGCGATTTAAGGCATGATCGGCCATACGTTCGGGTGGGGAAGTATCAAGGCATGAGAGGAGGGGGCGGGGATGACCGATGGTCAAGTTGGAGATAGGACTAAATGATCATTTCACCTTTTCTCTTAACAAGAGATTTATAAAATCTAAAAGCTTATAACAATTCTTTGATATCGTTCTCACCAGGGGAATATGTTCAGGCGTGTACTCTCCAAAATCTAGAATGAAGAGCCTGACCTACATTAGGAAACTCCGCATAAAGGTTTGCAGAACAGCTTGTCATTTCTACAGAATCTGGCCACTAACTAAACTAATTGGTTCATCTGACGACTGCATTATGAAATGTAAATGAGCTTATTTAGCTCTTATAGGTGTATATGTTTTATTATGACGTAATAAAAACGCCATTTTGACATATCTTTGTTATTGAACTCTAAAAACAGTTTTTGTGCTACGTACGTGTAGGTGAAAAGCTTGGACTACTTTAGAACATCTTAAAGACAGGGATGAATGTTATATTTTATTACATGAATACCATAAAATATTATTATTGGGTGCGTGGCCTAAAATACAGGTATGATCCAAACTTATGAACATATATTGAATTTAAAAAATAATGTAAATATTTTACCAATATTAATCTGTATGCGAGTCCGGTGAATGTCACTGTTTGTAGATATGTGTGTGTGTGTTGTTGTTTTTTTTTGAATGAACGTGCGCGTATGTGTGTGTAGGTGTGGTTAAATTAAGAAAATTAAAACATTTTCTAGCAGAGGAAAGAGCTGGGGCAATTTAAAAAAAAACTTAGTCAAGAATGTGTATGTGTGCATTTTTAAAATCCTCTTTACATTGTATTCGTTTGAATTCGACTTATATTTTTATATGGACATATCTGTGCTGTAATAATTTAAACCTATTGTTATATATAAATAAAAAATTTTATAAAACATACTCATGTATTTGTGTCAAAATAGGTGTCATTCTTAGTACACAATAAATATACATTGGAACATATTAATAAATGTATGTTGGATTATTAGACAGGGGTTTGTATACGCTATTAAGTTATCATAAATAGTAGCGATAGTACTGCCCTTGTGAAGCATGTCCTCAATGCTCTTCTGTAACGAAGAGTATACACTCTGTTCCAGTCTCTTGTTAACATGTGTGAGGAGCTAGTTAGGAGTTGGTGAATTGGTGATGAGGTAGTAAGTAGGTGGTGAATAGGTGGTTATGAGGTAATGAGTAGATGTTGAAGAGGTAGTGAGAAGGTGGTGAAATGGTGGTGAGGAGGTGGTCAGTAGGTGGTGAATAGGTGGTTATGAGGTAATGAGTAGATGTTGAAGAGGTAGTGAGAAGGTGGTGAAATGGTGGTGAGGAGGTGGTGAATAGGCGTTTAGGAGTTAGTCAGTAGGTGGTGAATAGGTGGTTATGAGGTAATGAGTAGATGTTGAAGAGGTAGTGAGAAGGTGGTGAAATGGTGGTGAGGAGGTGGTGAATAGGCGTTTAGGAGTTAGTCAGTAGGTGGTGAATAGGTGGTTAGGTGGTAATACGTAGATGTTGAAGATTGGTGACAAGGTAGTGAGTATGTGGTGAAATGATGGTGAGGAGGTGGTGAATATGCGTTTAGAAGTTAGTCAGTAGGTGGTGAAGAGATGGTGAGAAGATAGTAATTATTTGGTGAAAATATGGTGAGTAGGTAGTGAGTAGGTGATGAAGTGTTGGTGAGAAGGTAGTGAAAAGGTGTTGAATATGTGATGATAAGGTAGTGAAGGTGGTGAGCAGGTAGTGTTGAGGTGGTGAGAAGGTAGTGTAAATGAGCTGAGAATTCGGTGAATTGTTTGTGAGAAGGTAGCGATTAGTTGGTGAATAGATGGTGATGATGTAGTGACGAGGTGATAAATAGGCTATGAGGATGCATTGAAGAGGTGGTGAATGGGTGGTGAATGGGTGGTGAGGTGGTATCGAATAGGTGATAAGGAGGTGCTGAATAAGTGTAATGATGTAATGAGGACGTGACGAGAAGGTGGTCTCTAGGTGGCGAAGTGGTTAACCCCTTCAGGTTAGTTATCTGGCGTATTATATCCGACGATATAATGAAGGCCTCATGCAGCTTGTGCGCCTCAGAGGTTGATAGGACTGGCCCATATGTGTACAACATGAAGACTTAAGAGTCAAAATAAAGCCACCAAGATACAGATATCAAAACTAAAACTTTACAAAGTTACAAAGACAGTATTTTGTGGAAACACCAACTCAAAATAATCCCCCGAAGTGGTCCACTTTCAATATTTTCAGAAAGAATATCGAATGAAATTATATGAAAGGTAAATGACAATGAAGAATGGAGGAAGAAATTTGAAAAATCTTGTGTGGTGCCCCAGCAATCCAGCAGACAAAATGATAGGTAAAAGTGAATGTGAAGTTAGATGTGAACCTGCCCTAACTGATGTCTTAAAATGAATATCTAATTGATGTAATAATTTTGTAAAGGGTCAATCTCTTATTTAAATACTCAAGAAAAAAACATTTCCTTAAAAAAAAAAATTCTTTAGTTGAGTGTCACATCTGATAGCTGCAGTTCACGCGATAATATGAACAACTACTTATTAATTGTTGTTTTAAATTGTGCCCAACACATATTCATACGAAATAATTTTTTTGTCTTTTAAAAAAAGTAAACACTTTTTTATGTAAATGTAGTAGTTAGTTTGAAAGAAATTAATTAACTTTGCAATAAAAATGTAAAAAAAAAATTTTTGTTTAACAAAAAATCTAAAATCAGTTGCATAAATGTGCTACAAATATGGTATATTGTTATCTCTCCTACTAAAGAGCCTCCAGTGTTTGTTACCATTAATAGTGAATAGTTGTAAAAGTGGTGTATTTTTATTAAAAAAATTAGGTTTTTCGCTTTCAGAAAAGAAAAAAAGTAGCCGTCGCATCAGAACTTTGAATGGTCTAAAATATTATGATGTCGGATTTTCATTCTCCCTGACGGACAGACAGGCCAGATTAAACTAATAACTTCTTTTCCCCTTTCTGGGGCCACTAAAATGATTAGTGAGAATACCGTTTTATACACTGAATAGCTTGAGAATATATCTAGTAGTACTTATTTAAGCACCTAAAACGCTGCAAGAGACATCCACAAAACAAGACAATTTTATGTGAACTTTGTTAAGATACAGAATACAGGTACAGCTTACAATTGTTCATCATATGGGGGCCCGGGGGGGGGGCTTGGTCTCTTTGAGGGCCCCGGCATTTTAATATATGATGTAAAAAAAACACTCTTTTTGGGAGCCCTCCTCAAGTAGGGCCCGTGGGGGGGGGGAGGATTTTCATATCTTCCCCTTTCCACGCACCCTAGCTACGCCACTGTTAAGATAAAAATATCTTGTTGTCCCTTAAGAAATATCTACAGTTATAGTTATCTACATGGTCTACGTAACGTCCACTGGTGAACAAACAAAAAATCATACCTTTGGTTCTATTACTATTTAAGTTCTGCGGACACCTACAGTTAGGAATGTTTTTCTGAGTGACTTACACCACTTGACTACATAATGGGGTAGAGGTGGGGGCACCATTTAATTCCCATTTTTTTTTTTTTTCCAAATTCTACTTCAGATATGCGTCATAGCAGAGACGTACGAAAAACGTTACTCCCAGATTAACCAAATATTGGACCAACTAGGAGATTGTGCTCCAGCACTATAAGCCCGCTTGACGGAGTACACAAAAATAGATAGAAGAAGAGACAAAAAGTGTCACGAGAGACTGTTTGTTCAGTTACATAACGGAGTAAAGTGATAAGACTTAGTCAACATGGCGAAACCTTTTTTAAAACTAATAGTAAGACGAAATAATATCAAGTGGACAACTTCCTGTATGCCTCGATCAGTGGTGTCAGTTTTTTTTTTACATATCGATACTATTTTAGAGATACTAAAACAGTGGAGGGCTCAAATTTACTAGTCGGTATTCGATTCCAGAAATACGTCAAGATAACAAGTAGGGCTGTAATACTGCCATTTTGTGTACACTATCAAATGCTGGGTATTGCTGTCACCAGCTAGTTCTTCTTGTTAACGTTATGTTTTGATTTGGTGGGTTTTTTTTTTCCCATAAGGAAATAATTTATTATCGTTTTTCTTTTGCTAAGTTCAGTTTTGTCTGTGTGTAGATGTCTGTGTCCTTAGGTTCTGGACTAGCAAGCTGCTTTTCTATTGCACGACGCTAAAATGAGGCTAGATATATAGAGCTCTTCTTTCTACATACGTGAGTAATGGCATTTTATTGCTAGACTAAAGTGTTAGGAATTGTATTACAAAGCTTATATCAACTCACTCTGTCAGTCTGTCTGTCTGGGGAAAAGTTTGAACATGTTGTTTTTTTTCCACCTTCCCATTCTCGAATCAATTTAAAACTTTGCACAATTATTCATTAAAGCTGACATGACAGGAATCAGTAAAAAAAAAAACAATAATTAGTTAATTAATTGTTGGTATTTAATTATTTCGTTTAATACCGAAATAAAAGGAATAAATGCTACTTAATGAGAGATGTGGATGTATATATGGATTTAATCCCCTTATAACATTTTGCCACGTTTTTTCTCCCACTACCCATTCTCGAATCAACCTGAAATTTTGCACAATTAGTTATTTAACCTAACAAGACATCCATCAATCTTAATTTAACCAATTAGTTAATCATTTTGTACAAATTAATTAATATTGTTTTTATATAGAATAAAGGGAGTTAAACCCTGTAATTTTCAGTATATGGCAGTCATTAACGGGCTCTTTCTCTTACATAAGCTTTGCTTTTAAAAAGTATGACGCTTTCTAATCCTTGTTGTTGTTTTCTTAAATAGTGAGTTAGGGATTTGAAAAATTGTGTTTTATGGATTTATAGAAATGGCGTCTCATGACTTTTTGTATATTGTGTTTTATAATTTGTTATAAATAGTAGGTTATAGATAATACATTTTTATGGTGTTTTATAAATAATTAGAAAATAAAATTATCGTACATAAGATGCTATGCTAATGGTTAACGAGGGTGTCATGTAGCCATTACAGTGACGTATTCGGCTTTACTTCCACAGCGTATGACAGTTATCCTCTCGAGTTTTGCGGAACCAAGAGCATCCTAAAGTCCAGATTTTTTCTATCCCTGATTAATCCCTTAATCAACGTAGTCCACGGAAGGCATATTTATGCTTAATATAATCTAAATCCCGAAGAGATTTGCTAACAAATGTAAGTGTTTTGGTTTTTTTTTTTTGACGGACCTGAGTCTACCCAACTCAAAATGGGTATCTGAATTACGTTGGTCTTTGTGCTGGCCACATAACACCCCTCGTTAACCGTGGGCAATAGAAATAGATGATGTTTGCATCATCTGGCTCCATCTATCGCAAGGTCTTTATGTTGTATTCCATTATCTCTCTAATTAATTCATCTTCAGTAGAATTAACTGAGGTGTAATAATTTGTGTTGTTTTGGTCTAACATGCATTGCAATTAATCGAATACTTATTTCTTATTACAAAGCTTAAATCACAACTCATTCTGTTTGTCTGTCTGTCTGGTAAAAAGCATGCACACGTTATTTCTCCAACACCCATTCTCTGATCAAGTTTAAACTTCGCACAATTATTCATTGACATAGACAAGACATGGACCGATAAGACAAAGTGACCAGTTAAACAATTAATTACTGGTTTTAAATTATTTTGTTTAATGGCAACAAGGGAAACTAACACATCACGAGTCACATAAACGGATAAATTTGTTGGAGTAAGTCCCCATAAAAATTGTTAACGCTCTTTCTCTTTTCTCCGATCAAGTTGATACTTATCTTATCTTATCTTATATAATACAGACGTTACTTCAAAAAAGAAGATGATTACGTCCTACGCGTCATGCATTTAGTCATGCATATTAACCAATGACTTAATATCTGCCAAGTCACTGGTTTTTCTGGCTAGCTCAGGCAACCCATTCCATGCTCTAATAGCACTAGGGAAGAAGGAGTATTTGTACAAATTTGTCCTAGCATATGGGACGAGGAATGTGCCTTTATTTTTGTGTCTTTCAGAGTATTTTATTAAATTTTGTTTTTGTATTTGAAGATTATGGTTCAGTGTTTTATGTATAATTGCTACTTTACTTTTGAGTCTTCTGTCCTGAAGGCTTTCTAAATTTAGTGATTTTACTAATGGTGTTACCCTAGTCAAATGTGAATATTCGTTTGTTATGAATCTCACTGCTCTATTTTGTGTTTGTTCCAGTTTCTTAATGTTTTCTTGAGTTGAGGGGTCCCACACGGTGGATGCATATTCTATTATTGGCCTAACCAAGGTTAAATAACATTTTAGTTTTATGTTCTTATTTGATTTATAGAAATTTCTTTTAATAAACCCTAATGCTTTGTTGGATTTTTTTTTATAGTTTCATCAATATGTGGATTCCATGACAGTTTTTCATTTATTATAACACCTAGGTATTTTGAGTTTTTAGTCTGTGTTACTTGTTTGCCATGAATAAGATAAGTGGAATTAATTTGTTTTAGTTTTTTTTGTTACTCTTAACAACTGACATTTTTCTGGGTGGAAAGACATGCTCCAATTTGATTCCCATTTCTGTAATTCATCTAATTCTCTTTGTAAAATTTCTGTGTCTTGTTTTGTTTTTATTGTTCTATATATTATGCAATCGTCTGCAAATAATCTGACTTTTGTTCCTGAACTAATGCAATTTGGTAAATCATTTATGTAAATTAAAAATAGTAGTGGACCCAAGACTGTTCCTTGAGGTACACCTGAGTTTACTGTTATTGGTGTTGATTTAGAGCCATTTATTATTACAGTTTGTTCTCTCCCTATCAGAAAATCTTTAATCCACTGATGCAGTGGACCGTTAATGCCAAAATATTTTAATTTTTTAAGCAAACTATGGTGGTGAACTTTGTCAAAAGCCTTGGAAAAATCTAGTAAGAATTCAAACAATTGTTTATTGTACCTTCCAAAACATGAATCAATGAACATAAAATACTTAATTAGTCTATTCATTATATCTAATTAATTATTGTGTTTGATATCGAATAAGGAAAATAACTTCGACATTATTCGTTTTAAGGCCGGAGTTCTTCCCCTTTAAGTATGCTTTGATTTATTTTTTTTAAAGAATTTACTTTTTTATTTTGAGTGTTTTAATCTTCAAATCGTTTCAGGGACACTATTTTAGAGTTTTACTTGTAAAGAAATACTTTTTTTTACATATTTTACTTTTCCAGCTTATTGAGCAAGAATTGTGTTTACAGCTTTATCACCCTACCGAAGATAGATAACATGTCCCAAAAGTTTATGTTTTTCGCTGGATTAAGTCTTGCATTGAGCGTGTCAGTAGTCTAATCAAATATACTACGGTATACAAGGCCTTAACGGTCTCCAGGTTACAGCATTACTGCCCATGTGGTAGGGAATGCAGGAAGTGGTGTGATAGGTATTCAATAGTATTATTTTAACCACCGGCTTGGCCCGTTATAATATTAAGATACTAGCCTGACATAACCCACGGCCTGCGGGCCTTAGTTTGTGTTTACTAATCTAGTGGGTTGGATTTAGATGTATGTTAAACTAGCTAATGATCCTCTCAAGTATTTCTCTTTCGCTAACCCCAACCCTGTACTTCTAGTAACAGTTTATTATTCTCATGTATTAATGGTGACAATATAGTTGATTCTGTCCCAGCTGGTATATAAGTTGTTAATTTTAATAACGTTAAGAGACTGGAGTTCTTTGTTAAGGCCTGCATTGTTTAGTAGCAGGAATATCACGCTTTATCGTTCGCTAAATCACATCTTAACGTGATAGTTAAGCGTCCGTGTTTTTAGCTTAGACTATTACAAGGGAGAGAACTTCCGTGAATCAATAACGGAAATAAATCTCACTTTTTTTTTAAATGCAATCTCGCCCCGTTAACTCTTTCTCTCCTAATTGACGATACCAACGTTGATTCGACCTCATTAAATTAAATTAATGTTTAACTTTATAAACTTTATTTTGTGTTCTAGAATCAGAGCATGAATTCCCCTTGAAGTCTAGACCAAACAAATAAATCCTTTTCTATTAACAAACGACAAAGATATTGACGCTTGCGCACAACAGGGGAGGGAAATAGTCATGGGCGAAATGAAGAATTCCTTCGAAAAGTGGGAAAATAATTACGGAGAGAAAGGGTTAACAGGCAGTAAGTTACAATACTTAAGCCTATCTAACCGGAAGAGCTCCACATTTATAACGATGTCTTCCGAAAATTTAGCATTGATTTCCCCTGTTCGACATCAAACTAAAAATGTAACATGAATTAGTTAATTTTTTAATTGATTTTATGTTTTGTTAAGTACAATATTGTCACGAATACATCCTAAGCATCATCAGATATTGGGAATGAGTTCATTTAAGCTTCGTAGATAGACTATGAAAAAATAGAATGACACAATTGTGAAAACCTAAACTATTTGGGAAGCTGACTAAAAGCTCAATATACACTTCTGTGATATTAAGAGATGATGCTTTGATTAGTCAAATTGCAGGCTTAACTAAGACCCTGATAGTTCTAGCTAAGAGGATTCCTAATACCTTTCTAAAAGAGGCACTTTTGCAAATCTGCAAGATCATTTAAGGGGACACTGGAGCAGAGGCTCAACGAGAGGGTGGTGGGGAGGGGGGGGTTTCATGGCACTAAGAAACGTTCATTTTACGTTCAATGTTTATATTTTTTTTGGGAGAATATCTTGTGGATAAAAAAAAGTGTATTGTAAAATGTTTGACATGTTTTGGATACTCCTTCAGAGCTGAAGATAATTTACTTCTTAGTCCATACCTCCCGCAGGACGACGGTGGATGGCAGCGGGTAGGGTATCAACCCGGGACCATCGACAAGTCCGAACGACAGTCCAGAGCGCGTACGGCACGACCAGTCTCAGGACTGATCTTAAAGTCACTGAATAATACATCTCTGCTTCGTGTGACTGTTCAGCTAACGCCTGTATCAAACTCGTCCAACTAAACAAAAAAGTAATTTTTTAAAAATACATCAGCACACTGAAATGTAGAAACCATGTTTGTTTTGGCAATTGTGCCTCGAAGTTGCATAGATCAGGGCCGGTCTTAAGCCACTGCAACCTATGCGGCCGAAGTGGGCCCCGCGCTTTCATAGACCCCGCGCTAAGTATATCTGTAATTGCCTAATGATGCAAAATATACGAAAAAGTCGTGTAAATTATTTTTAAAATCTCCTGAAAATTATACAAAATTGTTATATGGAAAACACAAATCTTACGCGCATAAAAAACGCATTGTCAGCTTTCTTATTTAAATAAAAATATAATAATAGTGCGAATTTTAACCGAAACGAAAGTTCCACTAGAACTAGAATATGTTTTTAAAACGATCAAAACTCGAAAATGAGAACATGATCACTTCTAGTGAGACAGCTGAAACAGAGTCTATGAAGGATGCAAAAACTGCAGTGGTGAATGCAGTAAGAGAAGAAGAACATGATGCAACACTAACAACTGATCAACATGTCGTCAGAAATGAAAATGTAACAACTGATCAACATGTCGTCAGAAATGAAGACAATAATGTAACAACTGATCAACATGTCGTCAGAAATGAAGGCAAAATGCAACAACTGATCAACATGTCGTAGGAAATGAAGGCAATAATGTAATAACTGATTAACATGTAGTTACAGAAAATGAGCTAAATGTGGTCGATTCATTGAGAAATCTGGATTAATGCTGCCATGTGTCTAGAAAAAATGGAAAGATCTTGTAATTGACTATTTATTACAAAAAGGTCAAACCTGAGATTACTTTGGAGAATTTTCCGTAAATAAGGATGGTAGACATTTCTCTTAAATGCATTGCAAACCAAATCTGAGTAATGGTGAAAGTGTTTTGCGTCCTCGGCTGATATATTCTGTGTCAGCAGACAAGATCTATTGTTTCTACTGTCGTCTACTGGAAAAACAAAAAAAAGATCCTTTTTAACTAAAGTTTGACCAGCGGCAAAGCTGTACCACAAGGCTAGCAGAGCATGAAAAAAGACGCCATGACCAGTTGCTGTGAAGCTGGAGCAAGACTAAGTAAAAAAAAAAACAGGCAATGACAAAGTTCACCAGGAGATGCTTTATTCTGAAACTAAACGTTGGACTAGTTGCAATTGTACGATTTCTAGCGAAGCGCAATTTAGCTTTCAGAGGGACCATTGAAAGACTTTAAGAGCCGAGTAATGGGAATTTCCTGGTCTAGTAGAATTACTCGCAAAGTTTGATCCAGTAATGGGGAACAACTTCGACTTCATGATCGTTACCTGGGAAAGAAGATTCAAAACGAACTTATTACTGTAGTAGCTGTTGCTGTGGTGAATTCTATATTTCAAGACATGAAGAATGCAGTGATATTGGATTGTACTCCAGACATATAAGTCACAACGTGCAGATGTTATCGGTATCTCTCAGATAAAGGTTAATGTGAAAGAGCTTGTGGTTGTGTATGAACGTTTAAAGTTTCTTCCTGTTGTTTCTTCTTGTGACAGTGAAAAGAAGTTGGCTGGAAACATGGATGTTGTTGCAATCTCTCCAGCCAAAAGTCAAAGGAAAAGGCAGTATGATAAATCTGTGGAAAACTTCACACATCGAAAAAATGAAGATGGCTACAGGATAAAATGCTTCAACAGAATTGTGAACACTGCAATTTATTCCTTGCAGCTGAGATTTGAACTGTAACTGTGGCATCTTGTGAAAGAAGTTTCTCGCGTTGTTAAACTAATCAAGAATTACTTAAGGTCAACAATTCACGAAGTGAGATTGAACAATGTGGCAATTCTTGCTATTGAGCGTGATCTATGTAGGAAACAGAATTTTGATAATCTACTGTATGACTTCGCTACTCACAAGGCTAGTAAAGTAAAGTTAATTTGATCGTGATTTTGTACTTAGTGAAGAATGTATAAAATGCAAATACGAATTTATTTTTAATACCAAATCTTAATTTTCACTTATTATCGTTATCCCTACCCAGAATAGGCCCCGCGCAATCCGTTTCGCATAGGGCCCCGCAATTGCTTGGACCGGCCCTGGCATAGATATTAAGTCAATAGAGAGATTTAGTGCTTCTACAAGACAACTAGCATATGGAAGAAGACATAGTGGTGAAGTCGAAATAGTTCTATATATTAGTGGGGAAATCGGGCCATGTAAATCTTTTTCAAAATTTCTACTGGAAGCTCGGGGAAGACAAACAATAACAGATAACGTATAGCTCCATATAACCAAAGTATTGCGAAGTATCAGCATGGCAATTTAAAGCAAAATATCAACAAGTTGCATTTAGACCAGGCCGATGTGGACACGTTACCAAGACATGGCAGTGGCGTAGCTAGGGTTGGGGAGGGGGGGGAGAATTTGAAAATTACCCGCCCCCATCGGTCCCCCACTTGGGAGGATCTCCCAAAATGAGTGATCAAAATTTATTTTTACATTTTATTTTAAATATTACGCGAAATGAAGGGGCCCCCAAAGAGGTCAAACCCCCTCCCAGGCACCAAAATGATGGCTGATTCCTAGCTACGCCACTGAGACGTGGGAAGTCACTATTAAAAAATTGGAATAAATTTTATTCCACCGATATCACACACACACGCACATACACACTTCCTAATAGTGCTAGTAGAAGAAATGTTGACTTTGTCAACAAGATATCATCTTACAATGCTACTGTGCATTCGTGCTGTAATGGCTCTATCTGGCTATTGCATTGAAATGAACTAGACGAGCGCAAGTGCGCTAGTAAATATTGGGATAAAAATCAAATACTAAAAGATCGATATTTTGCTCATTTGTCCTTTAAGACAAACTGGGAACCATTAGAAGCGAGCAGGTTTTAGGAACACATGTTACTTACATACAAAAGCACTCTTTCTGCAAATGTTTTTTTTTTATTGGAAGTTATAGACATACTGGATCACAACACTACACTTTATGCATATATATCCATTAAATTAAATATCTGATATGCTTAACTCTTTCTCTCCGTAATTATTTACCACATTCTAGTAAAATTAACGTTGGTATCGACAGTTAGGAGAGAAAGGGTTAAAAGAGACGAATGTAAATTTGTAGCCGGCTCCTTCGATGTGGGGTCACGGAGGTCACGTTGTAACACGTTTAAACTATTATCTATTTTATAACAAAAATCTCATTGGAAAAAAACATGTATGCGTTAACATTAGTCAATGTTAATATCTATTAAAACGAAGCTGAAGAATCGGATTCAGTTAATTATTTAAATTTTCTCAAAGGGTTTCACAACTAGTGATTGTTTTTTTTTTAAGTTGAGTAGTAAATTTCTGAATGTGCCACGTGTTGGAATCAGTGGTCAGAGATAGTTTCTCACAAGTAAACGCAGGGTTAGTTTATAAAATTATTGTATGCAATTTAATTATCAACGAAGCAATATCACTGCATCTTGACTATAGAGCCCAACCTTAGTCACACAACCGCAGCCACAGGCCGGGAACTTGCAGCCACCTGACACCTCCGCTCCTTCCTCCACATCCATCTGTAGCCCAGCATCATTCCTAAATGCATGCCCTCCATCTGGATTTATCCAGTACCTCATTTTCCCAACCGCTTGCGACTACCTTGGAGATCCCCGTGTCGTGTCCGCACACACCAGTACAGCCCAAAAGCGGGCGACCTGCGGCTCTCCTGTCCTCCACTAGACCACCACACAGAATGCTCTGTGAACACGCACAAATCAGCCGAGGCGTCTACAGCGCGGAGGACCTGACAACATACTCTCCGCTGCCCTTTCTTATTGTTTTGTTTTGTTTTTTTTATCTTGCCACTTTCTTTCAAAACTCCGCCCTAAGCAATATAATAGCAATGAGTGATCATTAGACGCGATATCCTCTTGTGTCGAGTATTTGTAATAAGCAGGAGGATTCTAATGGATCAAATTATGTGTCAAAGCCAAGTGTCGGCGTATTCATTTCTGGTCGTTCAACTTTTTTTTTATAAATGCATTTAAAAAGCGATCACCGTTACATTTCTCCCGACCCCTTCCCAACTGGCCCAGACAAGTGATAGGATCCTAACGTACTGAGACAGCTAAAGGCATGAAATTGCGCTAAACAAAAATATTTGGTAAAAATATTTCAAATCGCACAGATTTATTTATTTTTTATTCTAGATCTATTTCAAACTTAATTACATGACTGATCCAAACTAATTGATACGATTATTTTTCATTTAAGATTTTTTAAAATAAAGTATTTATCAAGTTGTTTTTTTCTCATTTTAATTACTCTAGAATTCAGAGTGTATGTAATTTTTGTTTCACTTGACTGAATTTCAGTGCACTATGTCTCCAAAGATTCAGTTTTTCGCAGGCTTAATTGTAGGTCTAAGTTTGGCGTTGTCTCTACATGTCTACAGTAATGTGGAGAGTTTCTATGAAGTTCATCTGTCAGGAATATTTTCTAATTTCATGAAGAACAAGGTAGATCAAATCCACCGCCTTCCTTTAAAATGTTGCTTTTGAGAGGTGGAGAGTGTACTTTTTAACCTTATGAAACTATTGGTCAAATTGTGTTTATATGTGAAGTGAATAAAACGATGCTTTAATACATGGACATTAATTAAAACTTCATAAGGCAACAACATAGCTTGAGATATGGGGCCCTATAAAAGTCTAGATACAATATGTGTACCAAATATTACTCTTCTTCTTCTTCTTATATTATACAGACGTTACTTCAAAAAGAAGAGGATTACGTTCTTATGCGTCATGCATTTATTCATGCACCAATGACCTAAACGCCAAGTCACTGGTTTTCCTGGCTAGCTCAGGCAACCCATTCCATACTCTTGAATTCCGATAGGGATAGACTGCGACCAATAGAAGGCCTAAACACTGACCTGCGACGTCACTGCCTGTGGGCATTTGGTACCAATAGCTCGCTGACAATTCATAGGTCTGACGTCAACGGCTACTTTTTGTTTTCTGAAATCTAAAAAAAAGTGTTTTAATTTTAGCTCATGCAATGTTTCTTTTTTACGGACTAATATTATGATTTTAAACTTTGTCTTTATAATATCGGAATTCAGTTTTGTAGTTCACAATAAATTATAATAAATATCTAACTGAGACATATCACACTATTTACTCTCTTGAACAAAGAAAAATAATCTTGGTCTTTTTTTTTTTTTTTTTGGTTCTACATTAGCGCGTGATTTCAGCCGAAGACTTTGGCAGAAGTAACGAAACAGCACGTCGAAATACATCAGAGCTCTTGGTGAAAGGTTGATACATATATCTATCTACATATCTATATATCTGTCTATCTATCTATTTATCTATCTACCTATCTATCTAACAATTTGTCTGTCTGTCTGTGTATTTATTTATTATTATTATAGCTTTTATATAGCGCTACTTTCATGCTTATAGCATGCTCAGAGCAATTTCGGTCCAATCTCAGTTGTGGACCAGTTCGGGGGGGGAGGGGGTATCTAGGAGTTGGTTTTCCGTGCTGCCTTTAGGCGCTCAGTAAACACAACTCTGCCCGAGTCGGGTGTCGAACCTCGAGCCCCCTTCTAGGTAGCCTTCTAGTTCAAGCGCACTTGGCCACATCTATCTATATATCTTTCTATCTATCTATCTATCTATCTATCTATCTATCTATCTGTCTGTCTATCTATCTAAATCTATATTAATCTGTCTTTCTCTGTCTGTCCATCGATCTAACTATTTATATTTATGTAACCTCTTCATCAATCCTTAGGTCCCAACATCTTTCTTTTTTTTTAGGCATTCATGTGCATTTTTTAGTCCAACATTCACATCTGACTTTTAGATTAATTATAGACTATCAAAATATCGCTTTTATTTGTCTAAAGAGATCGTTATAGATTTAAATCTATATTTCCATGCCACTGACTATTACAGTAAAGTAAGTATTGGAACTTCCTGTTTTGGTTTCAATTCGCCTTATTGTTTGTATTAACTGAAAGCTAACAATGCCTTTTTAAACGCGATTAGGATTGGCGTTTTCCATATTTTAATGGCATCCCAAAATGACAATTTTGTCTATTTTTCAGGACATTTTTATAAGTTTTCAGGATACTTTATTAAATTTCAGGAAATTTTCATGACTTTTTTTTTGCATACTTTGCAATTTCAGGAAATTTCCATGAGCTCCTGGAAAATCAGGAGGCTTTGGAAACCCGGTTATAGGTTAAAATGGTTTAATTTAATAATTTACATCAAGTGTTAGCGCGGGGCCTAGGAAAGTGCGGGGCCCACTGCGGCCGCATAGGTTGCAGTTCCCTAAGGCCGGCCCTGCTCATTCCGTTGTATTATTGTTGTATTATTGAGATTCCAATGAGTTACATGAACGGCGTCTACTCAATGTTGTTACAGGTGATGATAGCATTGCTCAGGAACTCTACAATAAAGTACGAGTGGCGTGTTGGATATTAACTTCTCCTTCCAATTTGGACACGTGAGTAAACATCTCATTCTCCTTTTGTCCCTCTCTCTTTCTCCTTTATATATATGATGACCACTTTTGACATCCAGGGGGCTGAGGGACGAGACATGATAGTTGTAATAGACAAAGGCCTACTAAAACAACATGAGCTTCAATAAACACAATGATTGTATTGGTCTCTGTTTATGTTCTTTACTCCAGCCACTTGTTCTCTAAAACTGACCACCTTTTACACACCGTCCTGACACACTGCTGTTCACTCAACCCTGTACACTCAAGGTCCACTGGTCATTTCATACACAGGCACACACACTGCACTACCAGCCACTCAAAACACGTACACTTACTATCACAATAGTGATCATAAGTGATGCTATTGAGTTTTTATGTTATCTGAATTTGATTTCTGTATTCATCAATCTACCTTCTACTGTATTTACTATCTAAATTAATAATTTGATCTAGATTCTATTTAAAGTCTTTGTAAATTCCAGATCTAGAAGTTCTATATCTAGTCTAGAATTAGACTATAAAGACTAGATCAAGATCTAGAACTAGATAAAGAATTTTAATTTCTTGATCTAAATCTAGACTTAGACTTTAGACCTTGATTTCAAGATGTCTAGATATCTAGAAATCAAGGTCTAAAGTCTAAGTCTAGATTTAGATCATATATATAAATATATTTGCTATGTTATAAAATACTAGAGCTAACCTATTCTTTTTTAATTCAATTTTGCTTTCAGTTTAATAATTACTATCTATGGCTCTTCTGACATAATGTATATTTACGGTAGCTGTCTTGCCAAAAAGGCTAAAAATCTCGTTATCAATAATAGGTTGTTAGTTTATTATTAAGTTAAAAGCAACGCCTAACGAAACTTTGAAATTTTATTACTTTGGGCAATCATATCAAAATCATATCTTGAATATTCCTTGCAAATGGGCGGATCCGAGTGAGGCCGCCTCTGAGTTTGCGTGATAACACTACCTCTCTTTGCAGTCTTGTTAAAATAATTTTTAGTTTGCTTCATGCCTTGGTTTAAGAAAAGGGTGCATAGATAATACAAGTTGCATCCTACTAATTTCAGAAAAGCTATTTATGTCAAAAACACTTGGAGCAAAAAGTGTCATTTGGTTTTGTTTATGAGCTCCGTTAAGAATGACACTTTCCCTACAGTGGGTCTCAAGACGTCAGAAGGCAGAAAACATCTAACCGCCAAGACTATGCAGGTTAGATTTTGTGTTGTGTTTTACATGTTTCCGATGTTCCGATTTATAGATTACGTCCTAGCCTGAACCACTCGCAGGACGATGAGAGATGACGGCTGAAAGGTTCGAACCCCCGACCACCGAGACGACAGTCCAGCGCTTTCGATAAAGACCATGAGCTTTATATGCAGGTAAGTAGACTAGACCAAAAGGATGCGTGGTGGCAACTAAATTGTGCGGAACAGGCCGTCGTAGCACAGTTCCGATTCGGTCACTTTCTTTTTGGTGCTTACTTCGGACGGATTCAAGAGAACTACGACACACGGTTTCGCACTGCATAGCGTACGAAGAAACAGTAAATCACATATCGCTATCGGCTATCGGGACAAGGATTTGAAAAAGAGAAAACTGGTTCCTGTGCGGCATTTGGTCTGTCCTTGTACGGGGACAAGGCTACCTTAAAACTCACTGCCGCTTCCTTTCATGTCCTTTGAGGGAGTTATCTCAGCATGGGTCGTTACTACTGGGGTTTCTGATTCGTCAGTCCAGAGCGCAAACCAGACGACGAGCAAGCCACCATTCCAACCACGATTATCATTGTCTTCTCACGTTTAAATAAACGAAGTTAGAAAAATAATCCACTTCAACCTGCTAGTATAATGTTTATGTTGCGTTCTATTTGCTTTGTAGTGGGATGCGATGATAAGTTTTAGTAGATTCAGAGCATCTCTTAAACACAATGTAACTCGGAAATTTAAAATGATTGTTTTCTACGAAGAAAATGGCGCTTTTAAAAATGTTTTTCATTAATTGCTTAAATTTATTTTAAATATTTTTTCTCTTACTTTAAATAGGCGTTCCAATACTTGTACGACAACCATTACAACGACGCTGATTGGTTCATGAAAGCAGACGATGACACATACGTCATCATGGAAAACCTTCGCTACTTCCTGTCTGAAGAAGACCCTAGCCAACCAATTTACTTTGGCCAAAAGCTCACGGCGTACATTAAAATGGGCTACGCCTCTGGCGGAGCAGGATATGTCATCAGCAAGGAGTCTTTGAGGCGTTTTGGTCAAAGGGGCCAGAAGTTTAAGGATACGTGCAAAGCGGACGACGGATTCGAGGATGTGGAAATATCTAGATGCCTGGAGAGTCTTGGCGTGAGGCTCGAGCCAAGTTTTGATAGTCTACGCCGCCACCGCTTTCATTTCACTTCTCCAGAGGAGTATCTTAGGGCGACGTTTGCAACAGGTTTGGGCCCTAACGAAGATTCCGACCTTCGTCGCATGGTAAGGGATAGAACATTAGAACAATTGATGAACAATACATAAGTGATAGAACATTAGAACAATTGATGAACAATACATAAGTGATAGAACATTAGAACAATTGATGAACAATACATAAGTGATAGAACATTAGAACAATTGATGAACAATGCATTCTCTTTAATAACGAAATTTTTCGGTGGTTAGACTTAACTTATAATTCACAACATTGCATTTTTCGAGATTATAGATAACAATTGGTGCAATATGTATAATAAACAAGGAAAGCATTAAAAATAATGTTATAAAAAGACAACACTTCATTAATATAGGATCGAAGGCTAGGCGGTAAAGCGCTCGGCTTCCGAACCGGAGGTTCCAGGTTCGAATCCTGATGACGACGCGGATTTTTAATTTCGGGATCTTCGGGTGCGTCTAAGTCCACCCAGCTCTGATAAGTGCCTGACATTAGTTGGGTAAAGTAAAGTCGGTTGGTCGTTGTGCTGGCCACATGACACCCTGGTTAACCGTTGGCCTCAAAATAGATGACCTATATATCATCTGCCCTAAAGACAATGAGGACTGATAGGGGAACGTCTTACTTCTTGTATACAACTTATAGAGCGCCGGTTTTTCTCTGGAAAATTATTGAATGTTAGATTTAAAAACAATGGAACATTTTTTTCTTACCCCACTCCATCCCCCTTCTCACCGCGCAAGAATCCTGGTTAAGAAAATGTGTAGATCTAGTACACCTTTATAATAGTCAAATGAGAATTATTTAGATCGAGACAGAGAAGACGACGCGCAATTTTTTCCTGAACATTCATTTATTGAACATGAATCAATAAAGCCTTACATTCGGAAATTCCCGAAAGCGAGAGCCTTTTTGAAGAGCGCTATAGCATTTTCAAAACCGACGTTGGATCTAGACCTAGAATCCTAGATCTAGATCTCTAGCCAAAATTAAATTGAATTATTTATTTTTTTACTTGAAAAAATGATAACAAACTAGAGTTTTCCCCTTGTGGTCAACGAGCTAGTACCTCTTTTCTCAGCGTTAAATTTCTATTAAAATAGTTAGAGCCGTTTATGAGATCAGGTCCAAGTTAGTACCTCTTTTCTCAGCGTTAAATATTTCTATTAAAATAGTTAGAGCCGTTTATGAGATCAGGTCCAAGCTAGTACCTCTTTTCTCAGCGTTTAATATTTCTATTAAAATAGTTAGAGCCGTTTATGAGATCAGGTCCAAGCTAGTACCTCTTTTCTCAGCGTTTAATATTTCTATTAAAACAGTTAGAGCCGTTTATGAGATCAGGTCCAGGTCCCTTCCAACTTCCATGAAGTTATGACTTGAATAGAGGAATTTTAAAAAAAATGTTGTTCTTGTTCTACTTACAGGGTATTGGCAATATGAGCAACTACGCCATTTCCTTCCATTACGTCAGCGGAAGCAAGATGTATGACCTGGAATTCTACATCTACCACTTGCGTCCGTACGGAATTTTAAATGTGCCCCTGGCGCTGAATGCGCGGCGTGGTGGCAGCCAAGACAAGAACATGACAGAAATGCATAAATTATCTTTGTGATGGAACTGCTGCATGCAACTTTCTCATCAAAACATTGTATGAGTGTAGATAATAGTACATCTGAAGTAAGTCTTTGTAAGGGTGTGAAGCAATCGGAAGTTTTCAAAATGGAGGCAAGTCGATGAATAGCTCACTTTTCTGGTGTATCCGGTGTACTAGATAGTTTGAATGCTTTTTATAGCACTGCAGAAACACATTTCTAAGCACTTTTCAATGTCAGACATAGATTATGTGTCTATTTATTTCAAAATGTCTCCCAATATTCATCTTTTTATATGTTCCATCGTATCAATCTAAAATTATCTAATATATATAGCAAAATGTAAGAAATGTGTATGTATGTAATTATGTATGTATGTATGTATGTATGTATGTAGGTGAGTACGTATGTTTGTATGTATGCATGTGTATATGTATGTATGTGCATATGTTTTATGTATGTAAGGCTAAGGACAGAGAGAAATGGAGAAGGACGGTCATCGAATCTTGCGTGGTGCCCCAACGGCCCAGCAGACTAAGAGATACGTAAAAAAATTATGTATGTATGAGTGTATATACGAATGTATGTATGTTATTGTCACGTATTACGAATTGAATTCTACTTTTAAATGGCTTGCCTAGGGGAACGTGACAATAGAATAACAGTTGTGTCACTTATAATAAGTCTGAATTTAATCAAAGACTTACAATGAATAACAAAAAAAAAAATGACACAAGAAATCGGAAGGTAAACTATCAACTTAATGTTTAATCAAATATAAAGTTACAAGAAAGTAAAAATAAACATTTACTCAATACACTAATACAGAATTGATGTGTTGACCAAAACCCTTTTACAAAAATGACATGTAAAAATATTACAATACAAGAGTTTGAAAATGTAATTACAAATACAAGCAAGCAAGGCCTTACATAAAAAAAATATTAACTTACACGATCAAGTGGTTAACCACGCACGGGTCACGCAATGTCTCCGCTATTCTGTCTCACGGCTGTCTCCGTATGTCTGTCCGTCAACGTTACGCGAGCGGTCTTATATAATCTACCGCGCGTCGATCTCTCGTAATTTCTAGAAAGTCATCAACACCCAGATCTAGAACGCTCTTCAAAGAGACAGAAAAAAAAAACACCCTCCTTTCAACCAGAGGTACACACACAGGTCAAGGACCGGTCACTGTCTGTGTGGCTTGACGAATAAAAAAGAAAAAAAAAACTTATTACACAAGGGGCAGACAACCTCCCCGTCTCTCGACCGCAACAGGTCAAAGAAGAAAAAAAACAATGCCTAGATACGTAACACCTCCCTCCTAAAAATAAAAAGTTTACATTTCCACGAAATGGAAATCTTTTTAGAACTACAAAAAAAAATATTTACATTACAGAATGTATTTATCATGATATATATAAAAAAATATACATCAAAATACTTTTTACACTCTAGATAAGGCATCGGCGATAACATTTTCGCTGCCTTTTATGTGTTTAAGATCTAGGTTGTACTCTTGTAAAAATAAACTCCACCTGAGAAGTCGTTGGTTCTTGCCAGACATTTTGTGGATAAATGTAAGGGGATTGTGGTCAGTAAATACAACCAGTGGCCATCTGGACCCACTGATATAAAAATCAAAGTGTTGTATAGAAAGAATCAACCCAAGACATTCTTTTTCCATAGTAGAATAATTTCTTTGATGTCTATTAAATTTCTTGGAAAAGAAACAAATAGGATGCTCTACTTGGAAATTATCTTCTTGGTAAAGGACTGACCCAACACCTGTGTCACTGGCGTCAATAGCTAACCTAAAAGGTTTTCCGAAGTCAGGAGCCATCAAAATGGGGGAGCTAGATAATATCTGCTTAATTTGGTTAAAGGCTTTCTGACATTCATCCGTCCAAGTAAATCGGACGTTCTTTCTCAGGAGGTTTGTTAAAGGACTGGCAATGACAGCAAAATTTTCGCAAAATTTTCTATAATATCCAGACATTCCCAAAAATCTTCGGAGTTGTTTCCGATCAGCAGGGATAGGGAAAGCTTGGATAGCTTCTACTTTGGCCATTACAGGTTTCACCTGGCCTTGTCCTACAATATGGCCTAAGTATTGGATGGAAGCCTGGCAAAAATCACTCTTACTCAGGTTTACAGTAATTTTTGCATGTAAAAGTTTAGTAAAAAGACAATGCAGTTGTTTACAATGGCTAGAAAAATCTTGGCTAAAAATTACTACATCATCTATGTATGCGTGGCAATTCTCCATGTCAGCAAGCAGGGCATTTATCATTCTCTGGAAAGTGGCAGGAGCATTCTTCATGCCAAATGGCATCACTTTGTATTGGTACAGACCATCAGGGGTGACAAAGGCGGAGATTTCCTTTGCCCTATCAGTCAGGGGAACCTGCCAATAACCTGAAAGTAGGTCTATTTTGGTGATGTACTTAGCATCACCAATACGATCTATGAGATCGTCTATCCTAGGGATAGGAAACGAATCGGTCTTTGTGACAGCATTTACCTTACGGTAGTCTGTACAAAAACGATAAGTCTTGTCCTGTTTAGGTATCAAGACACATGGGGAGCTCCAGCTACTGGAACTTGGTTCAATGAGGTCATTTTCAAGCATATACTTGATTTCTGACCTAAGTATGGCAAGTTTTTCAGGGTTGACCCTGTAAGGATGCTGCTTGACTGGAGTAGCCTCGCCAACATCTACATCATGCATTATAACATTAGTCTGTTTTGGTACATCAGAAAAAATGTCATTAAATTCATTAATGAGTTTCATGATAACTGGCCTTTCTGTCGAAGACAGATGAGACAGTTTTACATCCAAATTCTGTAATACAAAAGAATTAGGTATTTTGTATTGTCCAAATTTCTCCTTTACAATATCATCATCAATAGGAGAAACATGGCTATTTGAACAACTTTTGACTGTATTTAAAACACAATTACTCTTCTCTGAGTGATCTGGCCTAGATACATAAGGCTTCAGCATGTTTATATGACATAGCTGAGTCTTTTTCCTTCGGTCAGGAGTTTTGATTGTGTAATTGAGGTCACTAATTTTGGTCTCAATTTCATAGGGACCAAAATATCTGGCTTGCAAGGGTTGACCTGGTATGGGCAAAAATACAAGCACCTTATCCCCGGGAGAAAATTCTCTAACACGGGCCTTTCTATCATACCAGCGTTTCATGCTGGATTGGGTGTTTTGTAAATTATTTTTGGCCAGAACACAAGCATCATAAAGTCTAGTTTTAAACTTAATTACATAGTCTAAAAGTCCTTCAGTGGCTGTTGGTGACAACAAAGTCTCTTTTATACATTTCAAGGGACCGCGCACCGAATGGCCAAAGACTAAGTCAAAAGGGCTGAATCCCAACGATTCCTGGACGGATTCACGGGTTGCAAACAGCAGCATGTGGATTCCTTCGTCCCAGTCTTTTTCGTGCTCAAAGCAATAGGTTCGGATCATGTTCTTGAGAGTCTGATGGAATCGCTCAAGAGCGCCTTGCGACTCGCATGATACGCACTCGACATGCAGTGTTTGATGCCCAACTGAGTCATGACTTGCTTGAAAAGATTGGCCGTGAAATTCGTTCCTTGGTCCGATTGGATGGACTTTGGTAGACCAAATAGAGTAAAGAACTTGATTAAGGCCTTCACAATGTTTGATGCTTTTATGTTCCTTAGAGGAATAGCTTCAGGAAAACGAGTTGAAGCACACATAAGGGTCAACAGGTATTGGTTGCCAGCTTTTGTCCTTGGGAGAGGACCAACACAGTCAATAAGTACTCTGCTGAAAGGTTCTTCAAAGGCTGGAATCGGCTTCAGAGGAGCAACAGGGATCTTTTGATTTGGCTTGCCAACCATCTGACAGGCATGACATGATCGGCAGTACTGGATGACATCTTTCTTCAAACATGGCCAGAAGAAGTGTGTCATAATCTTGTGGTATGTCTTGTGGATGCCGAGATGACCTGACATTGGTGTGTCATGAGCCAGATTCATGATGTACGCTCGGTATCTTTCTGGTAACACGATTTGATGGCATATTCTCCATTCTTCTTCGTTGGATGCGTCTGGAGGTTTCCATTTCCTGAAGAGCATATCATCTTGGATGTAGTAGCACGTTGATGCTAGCTCTGCCTCTTGTGATGTCATTGCGGTTTTTCGGAGTTTGGCGAGCTCTGGATCCTTCTTTTGGTCCTCAATCAACTGTTTTCGAGTTGATGCCGGCTTTTCAGAATTTGGCGTTGGTTCTTCTTCAAGAGAAGCAAAGAATGTGGTGCTCAAGTCCACATCATCGTGGTTACTGTTGGCTTTGATGACGTTCTCTTTTTGAGATGCTTTCAACCTCATTGCCCTTGTTACTGCACACGCTGGATATAACTCTAGGTCTTCCTCGGGTGTGGCAGATAAGTCGGGTGTTTGAGTGACGATGGGTTCGGCTATCACCTTTCCACCTGCTAAGTCATTGCCTAACAGCAACGAGATGCCTTCCAATGGTAATGTTGGTCGGACACCTACAACAACCGGTCCAGTAATGAGATTTGACTTTATGTCAATTAGATGTAGAGGCACATCTATACATCCAAGCTCTACGCCTCGTAACAGGATGCTCTTCCCAGTCGATGATGATTTTGACAAGGGCAAGATACCCTCTACAAGTAACGATTGTGAGGCACCTGTGTCTCTCAAAATGGTGATAGGTCGTAGACTTGTAGAATCACCGGGTAGTGATACGAATCCTTCCGAAATGAAAGGCTTAAAATCCTCTAATAAAACATCAATTTTGGTTGATGCAGACTGGACTTGGGTCGAACTCTCGCTGGAGTCATTGACATCTCTAGGAGACGCAGTGGAGAAACTCTTTCTTGAGTCAGTAGAACATCTTGTGGATGTATTTGGAGAACTCTTGATGGAGTCATTGGAACATCGGGGTGATGTCTTATGGGAACTCTTGATGGAGTCATGGGAACATCGGAATGATGTATTATGGGAACTCTGGATAGAGTCATTGGAACATCGGGGTGATGTATTATGGGAACTCTGGATAGAGTCATGGGAACATCGGGGTGATGTATTATGGGAACTCTGGATAGAGTCATGGGAACATCGGGGTGATGTATTATGGGAACTCTGGATAGAGTCAATGGAACATCGATGTGATGTATTTGAAAAACTCTTATTTGAGTCATTGGAACATCGGCTTGATGTATTTGAAAAACTCTTGTTTGAGTCATTGGAACATCGGCTTGATGTATTTGAAAAACTCTTGTTTGAGTCATTGGAACATCGGCTTGATGTATTTGAAAAACTCTTGTTTGAGTCATTGGAACATCGGCTTGATGTATTTGAAAAACTCTTGTTTGAGTCATTGGAACATCGTAAAGATGAATTTGAAGAACTCACTGTTGAGTCATTTGAACACCGTGGAGACATTTTCGGAGAGTCTTGTACAGTCAATACATTTGAAACAGGTGATGTCGAGGTATTCTTGATATGACTTGAGGATGAGGGAGTAAACCTCGACGACCACTGTACTGTGCAAGCGCTGACTTTTGAAGGAGCTTTTTCGTTTCTCTTCCTCAATTTCCAACAATCGTCAACTTTATGGCCTTCTCGTTTGCAGTAGGAACAAGTAGCTTTACTTGTAGTAGGTTTTCTGTCATTTGTACTGCTGTTCTTGATGGAGTTGCTAGCAGTGGACTCAGGCTGTTTGACTTGTTTTGGCTTGACATCCGTCGTATACTTGGCAAATTGATGTGATATTATATAATCGTCTGCCAACACTGCAGCCTTGTGCACATCTTCCTCGCCACGATCAGCTATATGCGTACGGACGTCCAGCCGCACACAACTCTTGAACTCTTCCATCAGCATTAGGTTCTTGAATTTGGCAAAGTCGGTGCCGATTTCCCTGGAAGTGAGCCATTTCTCAAAGCGTCGCTCCTTTTCCCGCAGGAATTCTACATGGGTTTGGCCATCCGATTTGCGACAATCCCTGAACTGCTTTCGGTAAGCTTCCGGAACAAGTTCATATGCCTTAAGAATTAAGGCCTTAACAACATTATAATCTTTTTGTTGTTCAATGGTCAAAGAACAAAATACCTCTGCAGCTCTACCAGTCAAAACTGTTTGCAGCAAAGTGGGCCACAAAGTTTCAGGTACATTAAAATTTTTCACAGCAAGTTCAAATTGTGGAAAATAATTGTCAATTGTGGCTTCATTAAAGCGTGGAATTATTTTCAAAAATTTTGTTGCTTCAGCAGTATGACTGGCAGGGGAAGAATCTGGTCTTACATTAGCCGCTAACTCTAATTTTTTTAACTCTATTTGTAATTTCATTTCTATTTCTTTCTGCTCTCTAGCCGCTGCAAGCTCTAATTCTTTTTGTTTAATTTCCTTCTGGGCTTCTATTTCCATTTGTTTTAATTTTATCTGAAGTTCTAAATCTGATTTACCCTCATCGGGTCTAAGGGTTTCTAAAAGGTCTTCAGAAAACACTTCCTCGTCTACATAATGGATTACAATGTTATCTCTGATTTCTTGTTTAAGGGCATTTGATTTTATTTTTAACCCTAAATGTTTAGAAATAAGGACCAGTTCCTTCCTAGTAAAAGCATCAAGCTCTTCCACAGAGGGATTTGAAAGAAAAACCTGAATATCCATGACTAACTAACAACTATTACAAGCAAAAAAAAATGTATACAATGTAAATATACAGTACAAAATCAGTACAACAAAAGAAACCTTAAGAGATTTTGGTCAATACTATTGATACTTTACTTCCGACTCTTTTAACCAAAAAAAAATTTTGTTAAAGTCAACTTCGCCTTTACAAAATTCCTCAAGTAAGACGAAAATAGGTTCAGAAAAATATCCGGGACGAAAGCCCTCAAACTTCTTTTGTCACGTATTACGAATTGAATTCTACTTTTAAATGGCTTGCCTAGGGGAACGTGACAATAGAATAACAGTTGTGTCACTTATAAGAAGTCTGAATTTAATTAAAGACTTACAATGAATAACAAAAAAAAAATGACACAAGAAATCGGAAGGTAAACTATCAACTTAATGTTTAATCAAATATAAAGTTACAAGAAAGAAAAATAAACATTTACTCAATACAGAATTGATGTGTTGACCAAAACCCTTTTACAAAAATGACATGTAAAAATATTACAATACAAGAGTTTGAAAATGTAATTACAAATACAAGCAAGCAAGGCCTTACATAAAAAAAATATTAACTTACACGATCAAGTGGTTAACCACGCACGGGTCACGCAATGTCTCCGCTATTCTGTCTCACGGCTGTCTCCGTATGTCTGTCCGTCAACGTTACGCGAGCGGTCTTATATAATCTACCGCGCGTCGATCTCTCGTAATTTCTAGAAAGTCATCAACACCCAGATCTAGAACGCTCTTCAAAGAGACAGAAAAAAAAAACACCCTCCTTTCAACCAGAGGTACACACACAGGTCAAGGACCGGTCACTGTCTGTGTGGCTTGACGAATAAAAAAGAAAAAAAAAACTTATTACACAAGGGGCAGACAACCTCCCCGTCTCTCGACCGCAACAGGTCAAAGAAGAAAAAAACAATGCCAGATACGTAACAGTATGTATGTATGTGAGTATATATATGTGTGTATTTGTGTGTGTGTGTGTATGTATGTATGCATGTCTGTGTGTATGTAGCCTACGTTTGTGTGTATGTATGTAAATATATATATATATATATATATATATATATATATATATATATATATATATATATATATATGTATGTATCTATGTATGTATGTATGTATGTAAGTCCCAAATAGGCATCATAACCCTTTGACCAATCTTGATAAAACTTGGCATGAATGTTCCTTAGATTACAACGGAAACCGTATTGTATTTTAAATGTCTTCCCACATCAAGAAGAACATAAAAATAATCGTCTTATACATATATATATATATATATATATATATATAAAATATATATATATATATATATATATATATATATATATATATATATATATATATATATATAGGCATATATATATAGTGACACTTGAATGTTCCTTTAGAATTGAGGACTATTTCATGCTAGCCTAAATCTTCCGCAGCATGGAGGATGGTGGCGAGCAGGGTTCAATTCTGAATGCTGGTAAATAAAATGTAAATAAAACCCGATACATTTGTGTGTGCTTGTTGGAACTTTTGTTAAGTTTTTTAATTGTCAAATTGTAAATTGTCAAAATTGTTAAATTGTTTAAATTGTTAAAGTGTTAATTTAAATGGTCAAATGTTAAACTGTTAAATTGTTAAAGTTTCAAGTTGTAAAATTGTCAATATGTTTAATTGCTAAATTGTTAAATTGTTGAAGTTTCAAAGCGTTAAATAGTCAAATAGATAAATTGTCAAATTATCAAATTTCTAAATCGTCAATTTTTTTAAATTGTCAAATTGCTAACGTTTTAAATAGTTAAATTGTCAAATTGTTAAAGTTTTAAATCGTTTAATTGTTAAGTTGATAAATTGTTATACAACTCCTGGCCTTCATGTGTGGCTCAGATATTGAGTCCGGTGCAACTGTTTTCACTAACAGGAGAAGGAACGAAAGCGTGTGACCAGTCAGCTTCGAGCAGCAGAGGCTTATGAGGCATGACTGGCTTCCCACCTCGGAGAAGGAAAACGTCAAATTCAAACCTCTGCTGCTTTGCACCTATGCACAATCATGGGAAAGGCTTCAGGAGTCGACCCTTAGGAAAATCAGCAGTCTGCGACCAATAAGCAGTTGGCAGCACTCTGTACTACACTCTGGCAAAACCTGGACTCCGCTGACCCTAAACTGTACCGGTACTTGCTTTCCTTTGGATACATCAGCTGCGTGGAGAAGGGGGGAAACTGCTGTGTTGGCGACATCGTTCCGACTTTGCTAATGCCCAGGCATTCATCTCATTTCTATGAGGTGTTCCATAGTCGCTTCGCTACTGAAGTAGGCCGTAATGCATCTACAAACTTCGAACTATAAACTTCAATAAACAGATTAACTATCTACTAGAGGCCTAATTCTATTTTATAATGCCGTCGGACGGTCGCTTTGGGACCTGCATGGAGACGAATGCCTGGGCATTAGTTATGTTTTCAGCTTGAATTTATTTTGCAGTTAAGCCTTCGTCTTTAGGAGCTGACATAGCGAAAAAAACTGGAAGATATTTTGATGTGTTTCATAATTAGATATTATCTACCAGATGTTTCTGTTTCAATTGTTTTAATGTACTTCCATTTAATGTAGGACTAGACTCACTAGGGATTCGTAGTTTTATGCTTACTCAACTGTTTACAGTTTACATATTTACTGCCTCAGCAGAGTTTTAGGTAAAAACGTATGCTGTTAAGTTTGTTTGTGTATTTTCATTGATTTAGTCAATTTTAGTTTGGCATGGTAAACTAGTGAATGCATTTTTAAAACTTTATAACATTACAAAATCTGAAATATAAAATATATTTAAAATTCAAAGCTTATAATTCAATGTATTAACATTTCTTGTTGTTACAGTAATTTATTTATACAACCTAATGGCTTCATTCAGTCGTAGGATGACTGTGGCATAACTTCGACACTCTCACATATGGCTGTGGATCCCTCATTTGTATAAAACAAAATAGAAGCTTTGTTGTGAAAAATATTGTAATTTTACTCGACATTAGTATGGGTTCCTCCAGGGGGAGGAGATTTGGGTTGCCCCTTAGAGCGAGCAGTGAAAACAGTCCAGACATGAACATTGGACTATGAATCGATGAAAGATCAGTTAATTCAACCACTCGCTCGTATGGGCACGAAAGTGGAGTGAGGCAGGAGACCTTTTTTAAAGCCACCAGTTTAGGACCCGCAAATTTTGATGGCTTGACCCTCCACTAGTCTCCAGGGCGCGGCTGGTCAGTTCAGCATTAGCTAAAGCCCCGACAGACACAAATCCCTACACCAGACGAGCGTGCAGTGGTTATGTCGATCAGAGCTTAGCATTACCCAGACCTCACCAGCAGAACTCTGCACCAGGAGATCATGAGAGCCTGCTAGGAAAGTTGGGGCTCCCGCAACGTTAGCCCTTTTCGGACCACCCTGAGAGCAAGGGGTGGACTTACTCCGGTTACCAGGCGACACCATGAGGAGGTCGGCGGGCACTGTCCCCCTATAAAAAACATACAACATAATAGAAGCTTTGTTGTGAAAAATTTATGTTTTTAATTTTCCTCTTATAGCTTTGTAATTGTTACATTATTTCACATTCTTTAAATGCCTATTATTTTTAATCGCGCACAGAGGTAACACAGAATGTCGATAAATTAAAAAAAAACAAAAAAACATTTAGATTTGTTAATTTGTAATACTCTTGTTCTTCGATTATCTCCCCTTATGTTTTGTCCTCTTTTTCACACTCTCTTTCTCTTTAATGTACCTCTCTCTTTTTCTGTTATCTCTTTCTGTCCATGTTTCTCTTTCTTTTGTTTTCTATCGCTTTCATATTTACAAAGCTTCTATCCACTCACTCCGTCTGTCTGTTTGGTAAAATGTTTGTACAAGTTATCTCCTCCGCACCCATTCTCGGGTCAAGCTGTAATTTTGCACAGGTATTTCTTTTACCTGACAGCACAAGAATCAATAAAAAAACAAAAACCAATTACTTTATTAACTATTGGTAATTAGTTAGGCCCTATTTAGTTTGGTACCTCGAACAAGGGAAAAAATACACTTGATTGAAGTAGTGGTATAAGCTGAATTAGTCCCCTTTTAAGGTCGTCGTCTGAGTTTTAGTGAACACAACATTAAAAAATAGGACGAAATTATAGAAACAATAGATAACTATACAATCTTCCATGTTCGTAGGCTCTCCACCAACAGATTGGTTACCGTGAGAAGCCTGAAAAGTCTTGAACCATGAGTATTCAGAATTCAGAAGTCGTTGCCCCTTTTTTTATTTTTATACATTATTTATATAATTTGTTTAGATCTATTACAAAATTACATGACTGATCCGAAGTAATGCACAAATGCTCCTTCTTACCTAGTGCTATCAAAGCATGGAATGGGTTGCCTGAGCCAGCCAGGAAAACCAGTGACTTGGCAGAATTAGAGTCACTGGTTAACATGCATGACTAGATGCATGACGCGTATGACATAATCATCTTCTTTTTTAAAGTAACATCTGTAATTTATAAGATAAGATACATCAGTGAGAGGACCTTAGAGCATTGAAAATGTTAAGATCATGAGAATGTGCTAAACAAAAGGAATGTGTAACATACTTCCAATAGCACAGATTTATTCTTGTTAGTTTCGATCTATTGCTAATTAATTACATGATGGATTCTTTGAAATCTTTTATATCTCGCTAGTGTTTCCTCTATTCACAGTGTTTTTGTTTGTTTGTTTTTCATTCAGTTTCTTCCATGTGATGTTTTGGTTTCTTTATTGATCTTTAGTCGTTTTCACTGGCTCTCTTAGCGGATCCTAGAACAGTAACATGATTTTACCCATACGAAACAATAACATTGGTTCTTTATCTCAGCGCGTGTGTTAATATGTGTGTATGTCTATGCGCGCGTGTGTGTGTGATTACCAGATACGACCCAATGTTTTAATTCAGTTCTTCATGTTGATACGTGTATGTGTTTTGATCACCATGTTCTATATGTTCGTTTTGGTTATGTGACTATGCGTTGTAACGCCCATGGTCAGTGGTAGGAAACTAGATGTGGTGGTTATTTTTGTAAACCTTTCAAAAGCTGACTGCCCTGCACTAATTAAATTGTTTTCTGTTTCACGTATCACTTAACTCGGTGGTTCTCAAACTGTGGTCCAAGTAAGCCCTCCCCCCCCCCTTTCAGATTTTACTAAATGATCGAATGGGGGTCAGTAGAATAATGAAGATCGAATGCAATTAAAATAATTTCGTCGCTAAAAGCTAGTTTATCCGATCAAATGATTTGAATAACTAATCAAGCCGGCCCTCTATTGTCTTTAATATATCTATTACATAGAAAAGGGCACCTAGAGCTGGTTGCATGCGGCATCAGAACAAGGCAGCTGGAGGTCACTCGCAAAGGCCGCAGGACAGACGCAGACGGCGAAAAAAAACGTAATCGGCTGCTTGCCCTGGATGTGGCAAAATATGTAGGTCACATCTAGGGCTGCGTAGCCACGGGAAATACTGCATTCAACACTTATCTTTTAATAAAAGCCTTATTATCTATGACAAACTATTCTATAACAACTAAAAGGAAAGATGTGAAAACTTTCTTCACTTAGATTATCCTGACTATCCTGATTATCCCAATTATCGTGGGTATCCTGATTATCCGGATTTTCCTTACTATTTAAACTATCTTGGTTATCCTGATTATCCTTACTATCCTGACTATCCTGACTTGCCAATGGACAAACTTAAATCCCAATCACAGATGAGTCCATATCAGTGCAGAAGCAGCTTATTTAAATATTTACAAACAAGGAACTTAAACCAATGTTTGAACGAGGAGACCACAAATTCTGGTTACAAAAACATATTCCAAATTTATATTCAGCATTATGGGTCATTGTCAAGTATACAAGAAACCTACTAGACATTTTGTACTCGTTGAGATAGATCATATGGCTCCTTCTGTCTCGGAAGACAATGGATGCGCCCAGATGAGTAACTGGCTTTGGTTACGTCTTGAGATGGAGCAGAATCTGGAGTTACTGATCAAGGCAATTCTGGAGCGGCAGTTTGCCACAGTTTGTGCATGTATATGCATCTAGCCGACATGGCAGATTTCTTTTCCTTTCTATTGGTAAACGCAGCTTCGTTTTTCTTGCATTCAGCGAAGTTCGTACCAGCAGGTACAGTCTGTCTCCATGCTGTCCGGTCTTGGTCTATCTCCTCCCACATACTTTGGTCAATGCCCGTGGCTCTCATGTAGACATCACTGTAGGTTAGTCTTGTGCGGTCCTTGGGTCTGTCTCCCTCTGCAAGCTCAGTGTATAGGGTGTGTTTAGGGATGCGATTGACATGACCGATTCAGAGATAAATACATTCATAAAATCGCACTAACCTACATCCTTGTCATATATCTTTTTGTAAACGAAATTTTCAATCTCAATCAAATTAAAATGATTTTTTTTTGCTTTTGTAATTTATATACTAGGGCCTACGGGCGCCTATGCAGCAGGCATGTTTTAATATATAAAAGTGTCCCCGGGTCAGAATAAAAGTTGAGAACCATTGACTTAACTGAATGACTGACCATTGCTTTTTTTTTTTACGCTAGCCATCGCAAAACATGGTATTTAGGTGGTTCTAACAATGTTGTGAACATACTGATGTGTATTTATTGAACGACTTGGTCCAGTTGGGACTCTGCACTGCTGACTGCACTTGCCTGTATTTGTCAGTTGGGACTCTGCACTGCTGACTGCACTTGCCTGTATTTGTCGGTTGGGACTCTGCACTGCTGACTGCACTTGCCTGTATTTGTCAGTTGGGACTCTGCACTGCTGACTGCACTTGCCTGTATTTGTCAGTTGGGACTCTGCACTGCTAACTGCACTTGCCTGTATTTGTTTCTAAAGAACGTAAGTACACCCAAGACATTTAATATGAGCGACTCTTATAATTCATATGCATCTTTAAACTATCGGTATTTGTAAGTGCACATGCACATAAATATGTCCGGTTAATGAGTTTACAATGTATGACATAAATCAATGAAACAAAACATTAAGGGGAGGATTACCTTTGAAAAAAGTCATTTTGGACCAAAAAATGGATTTTTAGATTTAAACATATTTAGATAGCTTTTCCATTTATTTACTAGAATAGAATATTCAATTTTTGAAATAATGCTTTAAATTAAACTTTTTTTTATTTTTAGGGTGCTTATTAATCAAGATGTGATTGAAAAAAGTAAAAAACCACCATAGTTACGCCCAAAATAACTTTAGCATAGCAAATACACTCGTCATATTTTGTATCCAATTGTTCGGCTTCAAAAGCACTTTTAAAATTTGGCTACACTTCCTAATCTATTATAAGAAGTTTTATGCTAAATTCGGAAACTTGCGTACTCTATTTGGTAAGTTTCTCGTAAAATTGTAGCCCACTCAAATGCTGAACGCTGATTGGTTGCTTATCGGGATTCCCATAGTGATTGTGTATATGTCAGTGTGACCTATATGATCAGTTCACAATACCTAGTAGAAGTAGAGGGTATAGCTAAAGGTAGTCTGTGAGATGTCTCATTATTAACAGTCCCCGTGTGACTTTATTGTTAATAATGAGCTCCCATGAGACTTATAGCTAGATGTAGGCATTGTAGGTCAACAGATCAGTGTTAAAGGTGTGCTGGCACGTTCGTCCGGAGGTACATTGGTCCCTAGACAATTAAACTAATGTATGCAACACAAGACTTAACAAAGTCGCAGGTAAAAATATATACAAAGTTTATTTACATGAGAAAATTACATGTGTAAATTCGTGGCCATCAACTCACCGGCCTTCTCAGAAAATAAAAGTTAGTCAAAAATGGTATGTCAAACCGCCCTAGTCATATGTTACAACTATGTAAATGAATGGCCATCAACTCACCGGCCTTCTCAATACAAAAAAGTTACACTTTCAAAAAAAGTATGGCACACCGCCCTAGTTACAAGCTTCAGGCTGACACTAGCCACTTTTAGCCAAAAAAAACAAAAGGGTGCTATAAAATTTCAGGGAAACCTATGAGCCTGCAGCTTCATAGAATCCCACCTATCTATACAGGTTGAATCCCTCAGAGACAAGGCTATAAAAAAGTCACATTTGGGAGTACCCCAGGATGCAGAACATCAGGGTAAAACATACTGCCTGGAAATCATTTGAGGCTATATCTACTAATTAATACGTTATATGAGATACAATAATGAATAAGATATACTTAGCCCAAAGATCTACAGAGCAGGGTACACTTCTCCCGAATACCCCAAGACACGACCAATAAATGAAGAAAAATACAATTCACAACACAGGTCCAGTGGTCAAGCTGGTAACTCGGGAGCAAGTGGCAACTTATCACAGTTTGCATGGCCTTTTATAAGCTTCATAAGGGGAATCACTCAACTTTACAATTACTCAAAAAAAATTATTTCCCCATTATGTCACACCCCCCACCTTATAAATGCCCTTGTGAGGAAAACATGACGCACAAGGCATTAAACTTAATTGGGATAAATGACAGTATCAGGTACTAAAAAAAAAAAAAAAAAGATTACAAGTTATCATCTCTACTTAGTTAACATTTCTCTATTAACTCCCCCTTTTTACAATAACATTAAAACTATCTACAACAGGGGTTCTCAACCTGTGAGTCGCGACCCCCTAGGGGGTCGATTGACGATTTGCCAGGGGTCGCCTAAGACGATCGAAAATATGGATGGTTATTGTCTATTTTTTTGCTGTATGTGTGTATGTGGGGGAGGGGTAGCGGCAGAGTGGGGGATTGTAAAAAGGGGTCGCCGAGCCTAAAAGGTTGAGAACCGCTGATCTACAACATTAATAATGAACTAGTACTGGAGGGAAAAAAAGCTAAATTTACATCATCAGCTTAAACTAACCAAAATCTGGTCATCATGTACAATACAAATATGAGGAGACTTCCTTCAATACATAGTGAAAGTACAATTTAACTCTAAACAGACTAAATATCACAGCTCCTAAACTTTATCAGAAGTCAACAGGCTTGTTAACAGGACTGGTGACAGGTTCGTTTAGTGCTCTTGGGGGCCATCTGGTCTCTTAATATCACAACAGTGACACTTGGAACAAGATTCTGCTAAGTACAATGTCTTTCGACCAAATACAACAAGTACAAGCAGACGGGCTGATGTAGCAACTTCTGATAATGTGTAGCACCTTCTGGTAGTCTCTTGCGGCCTGGGGTAGCCTCTTGTGGCCTCGGGTAGTCTCTAGTACCTTCTGGTTATCTAAAAAGCTTAGTTGTCTACAACAAAATGTAGACACAGCAATATATTACAACTTAAATATCAATCTCATCACAACTAGCAAAACTTGAAAACTTACAGTAAATAAACAATAATCAATAGTACAATTATGTTTACTGCAATATATAACATCAGTAGGGTTCTAGGGTTAAAACAGATACAAAAAATTACGAGCCCCATGTGACCTAAAGAAGAATCATGAACCTATATGATCAGTTCACATTACCTATGAGAGGGTATAGTTAAAGGTAGTCTATTAAGATGTATCATTAATCACAGTCCCCGTGCGACTTTATTGTTAATAACGAGCTCCCATGAGACTTATAGCTAGATGTAGGATTTTGTGATTTGTGATTTTGGGCACATCGGCACAATTTAGGCCATGTCGTGCCTGCAGTCCCTCAAGGGCCACTCTCCCTCCACACAACAAAGGTCAAATTCTATACCGTCAAATAATTAAAATCAAGGTCTATTTACAATTAAAATAGTAGAGGTAGTAAAAATTTAATAATTTGGTAAAAATATAATGTAAAAAGTACAGAGTTTAGAAATCAGATCTTCGTAGACAATCCCACTTCCCGGATAAAGCCCAGTACCTTCCCAGGGTCGACATTATTGAATAGTGTTTTTAAATTAGTGGCTCTAAAATATTTTCCCTTGACATCCTGGTATCTGGGGCAGTCAATGAGGATATGTTCCACGGTGAGGCGAGAGTCACAATACTCACAAAGTGGGGGCTCTTCTTTCTTCAGCACAAAAGAGTGCGTGATGTAGGTGTGGCCAATCCTAAGTCTAGACATGGTCGTGCTACCACGCCTTGTCAGACCCTTAGATGTGGACCGCCACCTGACATCCGCCACAATCTGCCTGAGTTTATTGTGAGTCTCAGCCTCCCATCGATCCTGCCACTCTTGGTAGATGGCAGTGGCAATACTTTGTCTCAGGTCTGAGCAGGGAATTTGAGTTCCTGACACCGCATGATTTAGGGCTCTCTTTGCTTCTCTGTCTGCGGCTAGATGTAGGCATTGTAGGTCAACAGATCAGTGTTAAAGGTGTGATGGTACATTGGTCCCTACTTGTACTTCCTAGATTATAAAGTATAACCTCTAGGTAGACAATGAAACTAATGTATGCAACACAAGACTTAAAGTCGCAGGTAAACATATATACAAAATTTATTTACATGAGAAAAATTATATGTGTAAATACATGGCCATCAACTCACCGGCCTTATCAGAAAATAAACAAAAGTTACAGTCAAAAATGGTATGGTATGAGAAATTGAAACTAATTTCAACATTTTGAACTACCACTACAAAAGTTTTAAATTTTTAGATGTAGATTGTTACATACAACCTATGTGATTTCCTGCCGATTTCTCGCTTTCATTCATGCAAAACATGGACTATCCTGTAAATATTATGAAGCTCATAAATTACTCATGTATTTAGCCAGTCAGCCAAGACTGTTGCCCAGGGTGTGGCATTCGAGGAGCCATACATGAGCTAGGTAGTTGAGAAATGTAGGTGAATGACTATTCTTAATTTGAAAGAATATGGCTGTCATTCACCTTTCTCACTTAACCTACACCCCGGGTTAGTAGTTAGTAAAAACAAGTCCGCGCGCGTCGATTTGCAGTGGCATTTTATCCTATACGGTAGAAATCACTTTCTGCGACTTACATTTGCTAATTTCACTCAAAGCTCACAACCAAAACCAAAACTCAATCATAGCCCAACATTCGATCCTAACCTCTGACTTTCAGACAAGGCAAAATCTAAACAATCCATTTACCATTTCTCGAGGTCAGTCAGAATTAGTAAGGTTAATAACATGAGAAAAATAAACATGCACAATAATAATTTCTTTTAGCGGAGAATTCTGAAAAGAAAATCACATTATATCTGGAAAGCTGAAAAATAGATGAATTGTCATAATTGCAATTATGTGAATTAACAGTTCCATTATATCTGACAAAAAATACACAAATATAAAAAAAAAAAAAAGTTATGGCTTTTAAATAGCGCTACTTTCATTCTTATAGCCTTCTCAGGGCTATCTCATTTGTAGATCAGTTAAAGGAGAGGGGAGGGGGGGCCCGGGGTATCTGGGGGGTTTTCTGTGCTGCCATTTAGACCCTCAGTAAACACAATTCTGACACTATGCTAAAGCAAATGAAATAAATCAAGAAGTTGTTGACACTTGTACAGAAGTTGCACGTAACTTTCATTTTAGGCTTGTGTGTTTTAAAGGAGAAATAGTTGTTCATTAACTTTTAGGAAGAACATTTTTACATTTCTAAGAATAAATATGCAAAGGTAAACAGGAACAAATGTATAATGTATGATCCCTTTCAGTGATTATATGAACACATAACCAATTGTCACATAAGACTTGTGTTTAACATTAGATATAATTATATAAGAAGATATAACATGACACCAATTACAAAAGAAGGTGTTCCTTTGACAATTCAACCATTGAACAATGTGTAACTTATTTTTGTCCATTTGGCATGAAATGTTAAAGAGAAACTGGGGTATAAAAGTATATCTTGGGTTCTATTGTACAATTGTTTGCTCAAATCATGTACTGCTTTATGTAATGCACAATTGTAAAACAAATTTCCTCACGGTTAATAAAGATTATTATTATTATAAAACTGCATTTTTATACCCACAGAAACAAGATATCACAATCATAATGCATCTCTCTCTCGTATGTAACAACACAGAAAAGCAAACTAAATATTTTCCCACAGAAACACTAAAAGATGGTAAAGATACTACTTAGAAGTGATAGTACATTAAGAGGAAAGGGATTGTATACAATTATAAATTTAGTGTAAGATCAAAAACACTAAATAGCCCAATGCTGGATCTTGTTATAAATAATTACCAGCATTGTCATACAGGACGAGGTCCAGAAGTTTAGCATTTTAAAATCAAAGTTAACGTGTTTTCTTTGGTGTTAATTGGATGCAACCATTTTGTTGATGTAGTGCAACATTTTAAAACACGTATTAGCAAGGGATGTAATAAAAAGCTTTAGATTCAACAATGTATTGTGTTTGTTTAATCACACATGCCCCAGTAGTCAACATGATGTACAACAATTCAACAATGTATTGTGTTTGTTTAATCACACATGCCCCAGTAGTCAACAAAGCAAATGATGTACAACAATTCAACAATGTATTGTGTTTGTTTAATCACACATGTCCCAGTAGTCAACAAAGTACATGATGTACAACAATTCAACAATGTATTGTGTTTGTTTAATCACACATGTCCCAGTAGTCAACAAAGTACATGATGTACAACAATTCAACAATGTATTGTGTTTGTTTAATCACACATGCCCCAGTAGTCAACATGATGTACAACAATTCAACAATGTATTGTGTTTGTTTAATCACACATGCCCCAGTAGTCAACAAAGCAAATGATGTACAACAATTCAACAATGTATTGTGTTTGTGTAATCACACATGCCCCAGTAGTCAACAAAATACACGATGTACAACAATTCAACAATGTATTGTGTTTGTTTAATCACACATGCCCCAGTAGTCAACAAATTACATGATGTACAACAATTCAACAATGTATTGTGTTTGTTTAATCACACATGCCCCAGTTGTCAACATGATGTACAACAATTCAACAATGTATTGTGTTTGTTTAATCACACATGCCCCAGTACTCAACAAAGCAAATGATGTACAATAATTCAACAATGTATTGTGTTTGTTTAATCACACATGCCCCAGTAGTCAACAAAACAAATGATGTACAACAATTCAACAATGTATTGTGTTTGTTTAATCACACATGCCCCAGTAGTCCACAAAGTACATGATGTACAGCAATTCAACAATGTATTGTGTTTGTTTAATCACACATGCCCCAGTTGTCAACATGATGTACAACAATTCAACAATGTATTGTGTTTGTTTAATCACACATGCCCCAGTTGTCAACATGATGTACAACAATTCAACAATGTATTGTGTTTGTTTAATCACACATGCCCCAGTTGTCAACATGATGTACAACAATTCAACAATGTATTGTGTTTGTTTAATCACACATGCCCCAGTAGTCAACAAAGCAAATGATGTACAACACCAAGAAAATGCAAAAATAGTCCGTTTTAGCATTTCAAAACTCATAATTACCACATGAATGTTATGTGCTTTAATGCAAAAAGAGTTATGTGCATAGCACTGTAAATATTTCATTGCCCCAATAGTCAACAAAGCACATGATATACAACGGTAAATACAAGTGCAAAAAAATATTGTAAAGTTAAGCATTTCAAAACGCATTATTACCTAATAAATAATGGGTGATTTAATGCAAAAGGAGTGATTTGCACAGCCCAGTTTGAATGATTAATGACACATGCCCCAGTGATCAACAAAGCACGTGATATACAAAGGTAAATGAAAATGCAAAAAATATAGTCCAGTTTAGCATTTCAAAACTCATTATTGCCAAATGAATGCATGATTTAATGCACAGAGAGTTATGTGCGCATCATTGTGAATGTTTAATCACACATGACCCAGAGGTCAACAAAGCACATGAAGCACAATGAAAAAAAAAAGCAAAAATATAGTCCAGCTTAGCATTTCAAAATATATCTGCAACAATTGTATTACAACTTTTAGATCCAATGTCACACTTGCTTTGCTCACTGACTAGGAAACAGGAACGAAATCCAATAGAATTACATGTTCCAATGCATTACACATCTGACTGAATTCCATATATAACGTTAGAAATATTTATTTAATCATGAAGATAATCAAAATCACATGAAGTCTGGATTAAACATTTGAAAATAATGAGTTCCACATGAATTTTAATTACTATATTAGAGTCATCATATAGTATTGGTAGTGTATGTTTTTTTTTATGTAGTTTTATAGTTTAATAATTCTATATAGGATGTATCTTCATACATGAAACTGGAGTATACACAAAATATTGCATCTCTAGATCTACATTTTATGATGGGAATATAGTTATTACAAATAAACATTTTTCTGTGATAAAAAGTTTTTGAATGTACGACTTTTGCTTGTGAGAGTAATACCAGTTCTCAAAGTATATTAAGTCCCAGGATACAAATAGACACATATTAAGTCTACAATTTTAATAATTATAAGATGGGAATGAATCATGCCATTTATAATATCCTATACTTAAAAAAAAAGTAACTTACTGAATATTTAGCAAGCTTGCTGTCTTGAGACTTGTTCACCCATTATTTTTGTTTCAAGCACTAAAGTATCTTCATCAGCATCTTTTCTCTGTTGTAGGGCTGCTGTTAGATTAACCAATATCCTAGACCAGTGTTTCCCAATCTTTAGAGATATATGTACACCTTCTAGAATTTTCTTAACATTAAGTACCCCTCGCCCCCCCCCCCCCCCCCCAAAATGAATGTTTTTTTGTAGGCCAGCATACACTAAATTATAACTATTACAATTAAGTATTCAATTAGTTTATTTTTGCAAGCTTCAGAGACGCATTGAATATATTCTTTAAAAAAAGGAAACCTAGTTTTTATGTTAATAAAGTGGGTGTATGTATGGAAGGTTTTAACATCCCTATTTCCTGATCTTTGTAGAAATGAATCTAAAAATCTAAAATAGTACCGGTACCTCATTTAAGTTTGTAAAAAGTTAAAATTGATAAAAAAGGATTTAAAAATTATATTTCATTCAAATTTATGAACTGAACCTAAATAGGTACTTTAAAAAAAACAGCTGTTAATTATGTGTAACTCATACCCCCTTCAAACTCTTACCATACCACTGGGGCAACGTATATCCCACTTTGGGAAACACTGTCCAATACAAAAAATTATTTTACTTACCAAATGTGTAGCAGGCTTTCTTTCTTGAGACTTGTTCACTCAAGTTCCAATTTTGTTTCCACAGGCACTGGTTCCTCCCTGGTACCATCTTCTGTTCCTGACTTTTGTCGTAGGGCTGCTGTGACAGTTTCTTTAACCAAATCCCTTCAACTTTTTCAGTCAGCAGCTCTTCTTAGCTTCAACGTTTTGAACTATTAAAGAAATTTAGAAAAAGAAAATGTTCAAGAATGTACAATAAAAAATTGAAATGTTTTAAAAAAGAACAAATTTCCCCTATCAGGCCTTGTAATCTATGGAGCAGGTAATGTAAAGGTCATCTGTTTTTATGGGCCATCGTTAATTAGGGTGCTGAGGTCAGCACAATGACTAACTAATGTCAGATACCCATTAAAACTAGGGGACTCAGAGGTATCCTATAGAACCTAAAAAAAAGAGAGAATCCCAGTCTTCACCCAGGTTCCAATGTAAAGTGCTTTAACTCTCAGCCACCTCACCTCTGAAATGTTTTAGAATAATTCATTTTAGTTTTGAAACAGGTGATACTTTGAATTAATTCCTACTTTATATTCAATTTTTATTAGTCATTAAAAAAAATACTACTGTAGGGATCTAACCAATGACATTTGCTTTATTAGTGCAAAGGTCTGTCAACTTCTCCACCCAGCCATTGTTTACTTGGTGTGAGATACTAGCTTAAAGACATTTTGCCAACAAACATTCAACTTTAAATTTCAATCTATCAAGAAAGTGTAACTAATCAAAATTGTTAAAAAAAAAAGATCAGCTAAAAAAAGGCTCAGTATGCAGAGTAACAGTAACAATTACTTAAGTTCTTTTAAGTAGCTAAGAAATTTAATTTAAAAAACTACTTGCCAAAAAAAATTGCAAGGGATTTCCAGCATTAAACTTCTAGCTAGATGTTTCTGTAAGTCTTTCCAAAATTTCTTGCAAGAGATTTCCATTATCAGGCAAGGGATTTCTGTAAATCTGTATGTTCTTTCTTCCACACAAATACATCCGCTGAAAATAGAAAAGGTAAAGTATGCAGACTAACAGAAACAAAAAGTTGTTCTAGATTATTTATAACTTATAAATTTTATTTGAAAAACAACTTGAAGAAATATATAGCAGGGGATTTCCAACATTGGTTTCCAAGGTAGAGCTTTCTGTAAGTCTTGCCTAAATTTTTTGCGAGGGATTTCCATCATCAGATTTCTAGCATCTGGCAAGGGATTTCTGTAAATCTTTATGTTCTTTCTTCCACACAAATACATCAGCTGAAAATAAAAAAGGGACAGTATGCAGACTAACAGAAACAAAAAGTTGTTCTAGATTATTAATATCTTATAAATTCAATTTGAAAAATTACTTGCCAAAATATATAGCAAAAGATTTCCATCATTGGTTTGCAAGGTAGAGCTTTCTGCAAGTCTTGCCTAAATTTCTTGCAGGGGATCTTCATCAACACATTTCTAGCATCTGGCAAACGAATTCTGAAATCTTTGTTCTTTATTCCACACAAATACATCAGCTGAAAATAAAAATGGGACAGTATGCAGACTAACAGAAAAAAAAGTTGTTCTAGATTATTAATATCTAATGAATTATAATTTGAAAAACTACTTACCAAAATATACAGCAAGGGATTTCCAACATTGGTTTCCAAGGTAGAGCTTTCTGTAAGTCTTGCCTAAATTTTTTGCAAGGGATTTCCATCATCAGATTTCTAGCATCTGGCAAGGGATTTCTGTAAATCTTTATGTTCTTTCTTCCACACAAATACATCAGCTGAAAATAAAAAAGGGACAGTATGCAGACTAACAGAAACAAAAAGTTGTTCTAGATTATTAATATCTTATAAATTCAATTTGAAAAATTACTTGCCAAAATATATAGCAAAAGATTTCCATCATTGGTTTGCAAGGTAGAGCTTTCTGCAAGTCTTGCCTAAATTTCTTGCAGGGGATCTTCATCAACACATTTCTAGCATCTTGCAAACGAATTCTGAAATCTTTGTTCTTTATTCCACACAAATACATCAGCTGAAAATAAAAATGGGACAGTATGCAGACTAACAGAAACAAAAAGTTGTTCTAGATTATTAATATCTTATAAATTACAATTTGAAAAATTACTTGCCAAAATATATAGCAAAAGATTTCCATCATTGGTTTCCAAGGTAGAGCTTTCTGTAAGTCTTGCCTAAATTTCTTGCAAGGGATTTCCATCATCAGGCAAGGGATTTCTGTAAATCTTTGTTCTTTTTTCCACACAAATATGTCAGCTGAAAATAAAAAAGGGACAGTATGCAGACTAACAGAAACAAAATGTTGTTCTAGACTACAATTGTCCACCAAAAATTGGAACACCAAACATACCCACACAGAAATTGAGGTAAATACAATGTAACAGTGATGCAACAAAATTAATCTCATTTTAAGTTAACTAATAATTTTGAAAAACATACTTGCCAAAAAAATCTGGTATGTGAATTCTACACCAACTCTATAGCTTCTGCACTTGATTCCTGAGACACCTAAGTATACAAAAGCTGTTTAAAAAAATGCATGTTATCCATTTAAAATAAGACTTGCCAATAATACTTTGTTATATATATGCTGCATCTCGCTAACTTGGATTTCCACTGATTCCCAGACACTTTTCAAGAAGCGCTGAAAAAAAAATCAAAAGGGAACTGCGCAAGTATGCAAAGCAACAAAATATTTATGCATTTATATTTATTTTTTTATTTAAAAAAAAATCCTGTTTGCTGCACCTGTAGATCAAAGCAAGAAGTTGATAGAGGCATTCCTATTAATTCCAAGAACATTTCTAATCATCATCAATATTTTGATACGCTTAGTGGCCTGAAAATAACTTCAATTACAAACAAAAAAAAATAAAAAAATTCAATAAATTGGAGATAATATCAAAGTAGAAGTTGTTAGTGGTATTTCTATTTATTGTAAGAACTTTACTAATTAGCATTTAGTGTACCTTAAAAAGTATAAAGATAACATTTGATAACTAAGAAAATATTTATAAATGATAGAAAGTAAAGTGAACTAAGAAGTTGATATAGGCTTTGCAAACAATGTTAGTACATATAAATAAATCACAAGTGTACATCAAGTGTTTCAAGCATCTAATGTTTGTATTAAATATAAAATGGTCTTTTGTAATAAAGTAAAAAGGCAAAATAGAAGAACCAAGTACTAATTAATATTGGCTATGCAAAACATCACAGTACATGTCAATATTCTATTGCATTTGTTTATAAAGGAAACATCAGGCAATAAATTTAAAAGCAAATAAACAATGCATTAAATAAGAGAAATAAGATAAAAATAAAGGGTTTTGTATTTCATAAGTGTTTCTACCATCTAATATTTTATATGTGTTTCAACAAAATAAAAATCAATGTATGCTTAGTGGCTTGATACTAACATTCTATTACAAAAGAAACAATGCAATAAATTGGAGATAAGATCAAAGAAGAAGTTGTTAGTGGTATTTCTATTTATTATAAGAACATTACTAATTAGCATTTAGTATACCTTAAAAAGTATAAAGATAACATTTGATAACTAAGAAAATATTTATAAATGATAGAGAGTAAAGTAAACTAAGAAGTTGGTATAGGCTCTGCAAACAATTGTATCAAGTATACATCAAGTGTTTCAAGCATCTAATGTTTGTATTAAATATAAAAAGGTATTTTGTAATAAAGTAAAAAAAAAAGCAATAAAGTAAATAGAAGAACCAAGTACGAGTTAATTTTGGCTTTGTGAAACATCACAGTAAATGTATATTTCATTGCATTTGGTTATAATGGAAACATCAGGCAATAAAATTATATGCAAATAAACAATGCATTAAATAAGAGAAATAAAGTAAGAGTTTATATTTGATGTGTTTCAACCATCTAGTATTTCATACACGCTTCAACCACCTAATATTTGATATGTGTTAGAATTTCAACCATCCAATATTTGATATGTGTTTGAATTTCAACCATCTAATATTTGATATGTGTTTGAATTTCAACCATCTTATATTTGATATGCTTAGTGAGCTGAAAATAGCATTAAATTACAAAAGAAATAATGCAATAAAAAGATAAAAGTAGAAGTTGTTAGTGGCTTTCCTATTTTGGAACATTTTTAATTAACATTTGGTATACATTAAAAGTTTGTATAATGATGGCATTTGATTACTAAGACTATAATACTATTTATAAATAGAAAAGAAAGTGAACAAAGTTGATATAGGTGTTGCAAACAATTGTAGCACATAAAAATTTCAAGTAACCATTAAGTGTTTCAAGCACCTAATGTTTGTATAAATATATAAAGAATAAAATATAAATAAAGGTAATGTGTAATTAAGTAAAGAGGCAATAAAGTAGAAGAACCAAGCATGAGTTTAATGTCTATATTTCATGTGTATTTGTCTAAAACATCTCTAGAATTAGCTATCAAAATATGCAATGTCATAAAAATTAATATCAACCATTCATTGTAGGTGTTTGAAGTATCCAAAATAAAACTTTTTGGTATAAATGTTAAAAGGCGTTGATAAAAAGCAATTAATTACAAAGGATAAAAATGCAATAACAAGGAGACAACTGAAAACAAAAGACAAGTAAGAGTTGAGGTGCTTTGAGAACACAGACAAAATTTTAAAGATAAAAATGTATTGCAATAGAGAAATGTTTAAATCAGCCCTAAGAGGATCAAATTGAATGTTAGTCTATGTACATACATCATTTCATTGTTCTTGAATGGAATGTTGAATTTCACTGAAACACACACACATGTGCCAATGCCCAAGTGTGCATCTAAAAGTCTAAAGGTTAAAGTTGTGAAATTGCATTCTTAGTTAAAAATTACATTTACGCTAATTTTAAATATTACTTTTGTAATTGTATACTTACACTACTGTCAATACTCCTCAGCTGAGCACATTGATCGATTCATGTTCTAATCTAGATAGATCTCACTCTTAGAGATCTGTAGATCATTAGATGAGATCTAGTACAATTTCTTGTGTCTGTCAGTGTAGTGTTCCAACTCAGACACAAAGGAAGATCTTAGCGAGCTTCGAGGACCTTGGACTTGACTTGTGACAAATGATCCTATTAATTATATTAATTAGGAATCCTATGAATAATGATTACTAGGAATACGAACCTAAGGGTAAGCCTAAAGAATGTAAACAAATGTTTTTTAAGCTGCATTATGATTATTCATATATTGCCATTTGATTATCATTAAAAATATAATTAATGTAAAATATACTATAGTCTATACTTAATACTATATTCTATATAATATAGGATTATTATTATAGGCCTACTAGTCTACTACTTAGTAGTTACTAAGTTAGTACTAGTACTAGTGAGTAGAAGTAGTAGAAACCTGTTTCTGCGTATCTAGTCAGGTAAACTAATTCCAATGTTTATAACTAGATTCTAGATCTGCATTTTCTATTTGTATACAAAAATAAAATTAAATAATAGATCTAGAAATATATATTCTAGTAGATCTAGATCTATATCTAGACCTCAACTAGTTTCGAAATTCGCTCTGCACGGACTTTTCAATGATTTAGACAAGAGTTATGGAACTTCCATTTCCTTTCTAGGCCACGTTATTTTTTCACTTCTCAAATTTTCTTTGTGATTTAGACCTAATCTTTCATAGATACTGAAGGGCATATAGTCTCTAGAGTCTAGACCTAGATATAGAATGAAATTTAGTTTAATCTTAATTTAAAATTCTAATCCATTCGATGAAAATGTCAACTGTGATATATAAATGCAGCTCCGCATTTACGGCAGAGCATCGACTCCCAGCCTTGCCCTCCACAAACTCAAAGAAAATTTTAAAACAAAATTAAAAATTACGAACGCATATAAACCATTAAATAAAACAAGGTTACAAAGACAGTTTGTGTGGAAACACAAACTCAAAATCAGCCCCCGAAGTGGTCCACCCAGGCAGGCAAAAAGGAAAGGTATCAATATTTTCAGAAAGAACATCAGAATTAAATTCTATCAAAGACAAATGACAGAGAAGAATGGAGAAAGAATGTTGACAGATCTTGTGTGGTGCACCAGCAGACCGAACGATAGGTGAATGTGAAAAAGTTAAATGCCAACCTGGCCTAATGATTTCTAATAATGAATTGCCTTCAGTTGAGATATATATGGTTAATGTGCAGCACTGCAGTTCACGCTATAATATGAAAACCTACTTAACCCTTAACTCTTTCTTTCCGTAATTATTTACCACATTCTGGTGGAATCAACGCTGGCATCGTTAGTTAGGAGAGAAAGAGTTAAAACGCGTGTGGTTGTTTAGCCTCTTAACATCAGTCAGTACAAGTAAATGCATGACGCGTAGGACGTAATCATCTTCTTTTTTGAAGTAACGTCTGTATTATATAAGATAAGATAAGATAAGAGTTGGTAGTAGCCTATTGTTGTAAGCAGTCACTATATAGTTAGTTAACTGAGAGCTAATGAGTTCGTTGAGACTTGTACCAGTTACTCACGTCACTGAGTTATCACTATGTTTGTCAAGTATTGCTATAAAGGATTATTATTGATTATTATTGAATTGTGTATCATGGGAACAAATGAGGCTGTGAAACTAGTGAATTAGAGAATGGAATGGGTTGCCTGAAACAGCCATGAAAACCAACGACTTCGCAGAGCTTAAGTCATTGACATGCATGACTAGATTGTCACATGAAATGCCTAGGACGTAGTTATCTTTTTTAGAAGTAACATCTGTAATCTATAAGATAAGAAAAATAACTGGCCTTAAATTTGTGCTTACTGAAGATTTATTGAAATGTATAATTTATAGTTTACACACATCATGGGTAGGGAACTTTGTTATTTCGCGTGACTTATACTCTTAAAAACCTTTGATGAGTAGAATGTGTGGCTGAGGGCTAGACTTCCAAGGAAGTTCGAATCCCGGCTGTGCTGAACAGAAAAGCAGTATAGAACATTTCAAACACCCCTCCCCTTTCCTCACAGGTCTATACCTGGGTATATATTTATATTTTATATATTTTGGGTTTCTGGCACATCGGAACAATTTAGGCCATGTCGTGCCCATAAATCCTCAATGGTTACTTCCCCTTTATGGCTCAATATCTAATTATCTTATCTTATCTTATCTTATATATTACGCGTTATGCATTTAGTCATGCATATTAACCAATGACTTAAATTCTGCCAAGTCACTGGTTTTTCTGGCTAGCTCAGGCAACCCATCCTAGATTTATACAGTTGGGTTTTGAAGAATGATTTCCATTCATAGTTCAAATAGTAAAACTCTACAGGTCTACACAAAAGATAGCGCACTTAGCTTGCTATAGCATAGCGCTATATAAAAAGTAATTTTTAATATATACCGACTGCACAAAAAAAAATTCTCATTGACACTAGTTTAATTGGAAAAGAGTTTGCTCAAAAAGATAGTTGGACAATTTTGCATTGGATTGGATTTTTTTGTCAATGCCCTGTCCGTTCTTTTGTGTTGTCTTCCCTTGCTTTCTCTGTTTTTTTTTTTTTTGATAGGCCACTGTTCCCTAAGCCCTAAATGAAAAAATGGTGACTGTAAAGTTCTAGTTTGCGTTTTTTTTTTTCAGTGTCATATCATTGTTCGTTGGCCAGTGACATGTGCTAGTACGGGAGAGTTAGGAATCATGGGCAGGAAATCTCGTTCTGAGAGTTGACCACAGGGTGAGAAATTAGTCGACGCCATGGACAAATACGACATAAGAGTCGTGTTAGTAGTTTGAAAAGCATTATTAGCTATGTACTTGATGAATTTCATATTGTGAAGTTATGTGAAGTATTTTATGTGATTTATTGATTTCTGAAGTTGCCAATTTCTTGTGAACTGTTTTATTATAATGAATAAACATTTCGTCTGCTACGATGGAGTTAATTTCTTAATCTATATATTGTGGTGATATTACTCAGTAGACATACGCAACATACAACAGTATTCTAGTGAATGAAAACATCTTTAATGATTGTATTGTGGACACTCTTACATGCTTAATCAAATGATACTTAAGTATTCACATCGTATTGGCCACCCTGGCAGCGCTTTCCTGCACACAACCGTGACCTCCGTCTAAGGCGCCGACACAACTCCTCGTACAGAGGTCGTTTGGAAAGGCGTTTGTCTGGCATGCGGACTACATGTCACGCCAATCGAAGTTGGGACCTTTTTACTGTCGCGTTGATACTGTACATGTTGGACAGCTTTAAGATTTCTGTGTCTGGATATAGTATATAGAAAATAAATATTTCCGTATTTTGTGCACCAGATACCGTGTGATTCTATGTTTGTATGGTTTGGTTTAGTACTTTGTTGTTTTTTTGCATATTGTTTTGAAATTATGCGCATCTTTTTTTTTTTTTTGGACATTCTTATGTTATTTTTGTTTGATCAAACCTAATGATTCTACTGATACAACTTGTACTATTTGAATGTCTTCTTGAATTGTGATATTGAAGAGATAGGCCTAAATAGAAGATGATTTATGTAATAAGTTCTGGTGTATTAAATATGGATTCTAAATGATAGTAAACAAATTGAAATGCCATTTATTCCAGATTATTTGACTTTTAGTAAAATATTTACTTTTCCTCTACAGTTATGTCCCATAAGTTTTGAGAATGTAATCTTTATCTTACTGTAATGTCTTCGTTTCATGGAGCTAAAAAAAAAAGCTAACAGAATTTGAACCAATTTGCCTGGGTTCCATTCTAGTTGACATGTTCTCTACGATATAACTATGTCTCATTTGTGCACATTTACTTCCACTTAATGTATGACCAGAGATTTTTGTTTTTGTTCTAACTCGGCAGAGTTTTAGATCATGTCTTCTACTACATTCTTAGCATGCTTTAAATGATTTGGTCTATTTTATTTTGGCTTGATATGCCCAGATATGGCATTTGAAACTTTATAACAAAATCTGGGAACAAACCAAACAAAATAAAGTCAACACGTTGAGTGAAAAAATAAATATTTTTTTAATGTGTATGTCTCAAACATCTTTGTTCCTCTAATTTATTTCACCTTCTTGACAAACTGGCTGCGTACGTAACGAGTGAGCTACTAGACTTAACCCTTAAGTGCTGAGCTGTTTTGAAATGATTGCATACAAAATGGAAACTACAATTCTGATGTTTAGAGGCCAAACTGCCACTCGCTTTTTAAGGGTTAAGTAAGAGTATAAAACCTGTTATTTGATTCACAGCTGCCCTCGTGTCTTCAGGTAAAAGAAAAAAAAAGACACTGACCTTTACATAGCAAAATTGAAGACATTATTTGATATATATTACAATAAATGCGGGGTTGGGAGGACAAGTACTCTTGAACTTGGCATGGCTATGAAGGGGGGTTTGAGGTTTGACACCCGATTCGAGCAGAGTAGTGTTTACTGAGCGCCTAAAGGCAGCACGGAAAACCTTCATCCAGATACCCCCTTCCCTCACTGGTCCAGAAATGAGATTGGACCATAGCGCTCTGAGCATGCTATAAGCATGAAAGTAGCGCTATATAAAAGGTATAATTTAATTTCAATGGGGTAGATCCATTAAACATATCGGGTAAATCAGCACTGCAAACGCTAGCTATTAGAAGTAACCAATACCAAAATATATAGAGAAAACTCAACAAAATACAAATTGTCTTAACATTAATATACGAACCTAAACCATATCAGAATAACACCTACAGTTTTCTAGAATAGCTGAATGCTAACAGACCAACCATAATAATTCCATTTTTTTTTTGTTGTTGACGGCTTCAAATTTACATTTTTCTTTTTGTTCACAATTCAAACACAGTAGCCCTTTGTTTCATTCACATATTTCTGATGTACCTTCAGGGATTTTTTGGGGGAATTTACAAAAGAAATAACCTAATAACAAATAGTTAAATAATAATAATTAACAATAAAAATTAATGCAAAGGTTCATCATCAAGTCAATGTTGTAATTATAAACAGAGAGAAATAGGAAAGATAAAAACAATGGAATGGTAACTGTCAATGCAGAAAGATCTAGAGAAAAGATTTTGTTATTAAGGATTTATAGAGAGAGCCAGCAAGCTCTATAACAAGCACTGACAAAAAAAATTAAATAACAAAAGGTTACAAAAGCTGGCCATAAAAATCCAATCATTTACTTCACAGACAGTTCAATACAAAGATCAACTTCCATTTTAACCACTTTGGTAGAGTAGTAATAGTATTTGAAAAGAAAAATTCACAGTTTATAAGCATTTTACGTCCAAAAAAAATTGTAATGCATCTTTAAAATATTTATCTATACATATATTTACACATGCATACATTATTAGCATGCATCAGATTCAAACATAAAAATTTATGCATTTTTATAAAAACTGTAAACAAGTTTATTTTATACAATAAAATAAAATTGGAAGCACACAAAAACATTTCATGAATGAAACCTATTTCATTGTGAAGGCTCTTCTTAGAAGTATTTTAAGCCTGATAGTTTGATCGTGCTGAGAATGTGATAAGCTTAAAGTTTACTAAACACATCTGGCCTTACGAGCTACCCAAAGCCTTTCCATTTCACAAAGACATCAATGAGGTAATAAGACGTTAGACTTTGATTGCTGGCATTCAATAAAATGTATTAACAAAACATGAAACCTGTATAAATGATCCAATCAATGTACTGGTATCTTACACTTTGGAACAAAATAGCTCACAGGAAGATCTACATTCAAATAACCAGGCAGAAGAATAGAAAAGGTTAGATGAACAAAGATGTTCTGTTTTAAACATCTACACAGCCTACAGATTTAAAAAAGTTAATTATTATACAACTGTCTCTTGATAGTCTGACAATGGACCTCATTCACCAATCCTAAACAAACAACATTTAGCCACGTGGTTCTCTATCTCTTCTATACAAAATACGCAATCCATAAAGGCTGTCACGTGATACGTTTTGTTCATTGTTTTATCGATATTATGACGTGGCTAAATGTGGTTTGTTTACGATTGGTGAATGAGGTCTATTGATAATCCAACATGACGTGGCCATAAATAATGTGCGTATTTTAAAAATGTATTAGCACTTAAAATGTTATTTAGTACAGTTTGTAAAAAAAAGAAATATAAATCTATACCGGTATTTTGTAATTTTTAGATCAATAATTTTTTTGTATATTTGTTTATTTTATACCCTTGAGGAGAACATCTTATTAAATATAATTCTCTTTTGCTTTACATTTGATTCTTGTAAATACAGCTAACCTTTTGTAACCTTTGATTATAACACCCAGGATTTTTATGTAGAGCATTAGATTTCAAGGGACATGTGTCAGGTAAATCAGCACTGCAAACACCAGCTATTAGAAGTAACCAATACAAAAATATATACAGAAACTCAAAAAAAGTATAAATTGATAACATTTTTCACTCCTAACAACATTAATATACAACCATAAATCATATAAGAAAAACACCTACAGTTTTCTATAATAGATGAATGATAACAGATCAACAATATTGTTTTCCTTTGTGTCACTTTTTTTTGTTGACGGATTAAAAGTTACTTCTTTTTTTTCACAATTCAAACACAGTAGCCCTTCATTTAACATAAAAAAAACTGCACATTTACAGCCATTTTTCTCAATACTGTTACACCTATTTTTTCTTTTTCTATACCAAAACAACATTGTTTAAATTAATTACTACTAGAAATTAATTACTGGTTCATGTTTTGTTAGGGACAAAGAAAAAGTTTTGCAAAGTTTGAGCTTGATCCAAGAATGGGAAGTGGAAGACATAACCTGTACAAAAGTTGTACCAGACAGACAGGTGGAGCGAGTTGATGGGCCCTGCATCAAAAATGATAGTGAAAACATTAGATATGCTCAATCAAAACCTACCAAGAAAAGTTAAAAGCAGCATGTATGCAGATGACCTTGCCTTAATTAGCACAGAAGAATATGTAGGAACATCGAAATTTCGATTACAAGATGCTCTCGATATACTAAATAATTGGTCCAAAGACTGGGGCATGTCCATTAACACAAAAAAGACCACCTATACCATATTCTCACTGTCAACAAAACAGCAAACAATAAAATTAAAATTAGATAAGGAAGCTTTAGAAAAAAATGACAGCCCTACATACCTTGGAGTCACCTATGACCCGAGACTAACCTGGAAAAGCCAAATAGATAAAACACAGAGTAAAGGCATCCAGAGACTATCCCTCTTGAAAAAATTAGCTGGCACAGATTGGGGAGCAAATCACAACATCCTGAAAAAGACCTATACCAGTTACGTGAGACCTGTACTAGAATATGGTGCCACAGCATGGGGCTCAGCAGCCCAAACCAACCTAAGAAAAATAGACAAGGTTCAAAATATTGGTCTAAGGATAATGACAGGAGCAATCAAAACAACACCCATAAGAGCTATGGAGGAAACCGCTGCCCTGATCTCTCTGGATGAAAGAAGAGAAATAAAAATCCTTTCCCAATTCACTAAATTGGAAACCATGGAGAGGCACCCACTCAGAACAAAAATCCTCAAAACTGGCACCAAAAAACGTCTCAAAAGGACTAATTTCATACAGGAATCTCTAAACCTAAAAAAGAAACACCAACTTGAAAATATTACCCTGGAATCCTCGATACACTATAATGAATCCCCACCCTGGGACGAAAGCCCTCTTCCTACTATAAGGGACCATATTGAAAGCATTAAAAGAAAATCTGATTACAGACCAACAGAGCTCAAGAAAATAGTGAACTGTTTTCTACATAATAATTATCCTAGCAATCAGTGGATCAGAGTTTACACGGATGGCTCAACCCACAAAGCCACCACAAATGGAGGAGCTGGAATACTTATCGAATGGCCAGATGGAGGAAAACTAGAAAAATCCATTGCAACTGGAGAGCTCTCTGACAGTCACAGAGCAGAAAGGGAAGCACTAGCACTAGCTGCTACCATCCTAGCAAATCATTCAAGTTCCCCACACAGTCAGATTGTCTTACTAACCGATGCAAAAACAACCCTCCAAAGCCTGCAAAACTCTGATTCCTCATATATTAATAACCTCAAAACAGCACTTACAAAGCTCAACAACAATAGCAAAAAAACTGTAATTCAATGGATCCCAGCTCATATAGAACTAGAAGGAAATGAGAAGGCTGACTCACTCGCCAAGAGTGGGAGAATTAACACACTAATAAACTCTGCACTCTATCCAGAAGAATTGAAGGAATTAATAGTAAATAAAATAAATGAGAAATGGACGAGCTCTCATCCAAATCACAAGAAAGGTGACGCTTACTATAAGCTATCCCGACAAGACCAACGTCTAATCTTTCGACTCAGGACCGGACACAACAGAATGCGACAACACATGTACCGGAAACTCAAAATTGGAACCAGTGAAATCTGCCCATGTGGAGAATCACCAGAGAATACAGACCACGTCCTCCAAAACTGCTCTCTATACCAAGAGGCTCGTATAAGACATTGGCCCCAAATCACCCCAATAGAAAAGAAACTATATGGAGAGCTCCCTGATCTGGAAACCACTGCGCATTTCATCTCATGTATTGGTCTACTCATCTGAACACTCCAACATAATCAATGAGAACGAAGAAGAAGAAGAAGATTAGATATGCTGAAGTTTTCTACACTTCTAAATTTTCTATTTGTAACTTCTACTTGTGAAAAATCATTAGAGTAGTCAATCCACTTGCACTTAATTGGAGCAAGATAAAGACAATAGAGAAATGTAACATTTTCAATAGGGCTTGTTTACATCTTAACACAAAAGACCAGGGGTGGGAAAATTACAGCCTACGGGCCATGTGCGGCCCGCCAGAGCAAAGTTGTCATGGAACAAGATGGTGAGTGTAAATACTGATGGTACCCATACTCTGACTGAGAAAAACTTTGGTTTGATAATAAAAATTAAAGAACAATATCCCAACCATAAAAGTGATCAAACTTATTAAAGTAGGGGTCAGACAGATCCGAGAAGTACTTAAAGATTTGGTATGTAAACATTCAGATGTTAGGTAGGTACCACAACAATATCAACCAAATTAGGATGGGCAAGGTATTGAGAAGAATAGGGGATCTCAAGAAAGAAATTGTAAGACTCTTTGAACGATATGTACCTCAAAGGACATTGACTGTGACTTTGTTATATATATTTCTAATAAAGAGTGGAAGACAGACTTCATATTTGCCATGGACGTTATTTTAATTTCTTGCTTGAAAATAAAGAAGTGTACTCACGTTTCATTTGAAAGTAGTCACGAGGATAGTAAACTAGAAAGCTAGATCATCAGTTCCGAAACATTATTCATTTTTTGTGATTGTAAATAGTTAAATGCTTCACATAAACTGTACATTTGTGGTAAAATGTGATGTAAAAAAAAATGTGATGTAAAAAAAAATGTGAAATAAAAAAAAATATTAGTAAAATTATTTTAAAACATTGCTAATTCCTCACTGTGAGTGTAAAAAATGAAATTTTAAATGATGAGAACAGTATACATGACGTTATATATAGTTAGTGATCACATTTTACTAAGTTATAAGTAGATATATATTTATATGCATGTGCCACATTTTCCAAATTTAAAAAAATGCAGCCCTTCCTTGTAATAGACAAACTGCACCTATCTAGTGGCGTAGCAAGGTATCCGTGGGCCCCGGTTAAAAAATATGTTGGTGGGCCTCCAACCCAATAGGACAAATTTAGTGTGAGACAAAGAAATCTTAGTCTGAAAGTATCGGTACATATACCAAATGACATTTCAATCCAAGTAGTGTACCTTGTTTTTTTTTGTTTGTAAGTTATAATAATATTACGCTGGATTTAGTTATTACTCCTTATACATCATAGTGTATTATAATTTATGGAAGCACCATAAATATAAATAGTGATTTCTCTTTACTAGCTAACTTTTAGTTCTAGCAATATGAAAACCTAGAAATGGCTCCAGATTAACCCTAGACACTAAAATAATACTGATGCATGCCTTGGTCATAAAGAACCACATTCTTGTATGCTTGCATATCTAGAGAGGAGGATCCTAAGAATTGAGATGCTATAGAAGGATCCTATGTATCACCCACAAAAACTGTGCCACAATAGAAGAGATTTGAAGCAGGATCACACCGGTAATAGGGCCCCACGATGACCTGCTTAACTATTGTAAAAAAAACAAATTGAAACTTTAAGGCCACATCACAACGTCCTCAGGGCTTGGAAAAAGAAGAGACAATAAGAGAAAGCGATGGGAAGACAGCATCAAAGAAAGGCAGTCCTGTCATCGAAAGATATTCTATTCAAGGCAAAAGACAGATAGGAACTGAGAAACAGTCAATAGGTCATGTATGGTACCCCAAAAAATGAACAGACTTAGGGATAGGGGAAGGATTAATGGCTATCTCATTGCTATTTCTTTGGGTATTCCGCATCAAGAAAATGCTAATTTGATGTCTTGACTGCTGCCAAAAATGTTAGATAAATTTGGCACAGATTGGATCTCCTTTAGTGTTTTTGCTAGAACAGCATTAACCAACAAGCCTATTATCTAGTTTTGAAATTGTGGAGCAAGGTAAGTGGTTGAGTTTTTTTTTTTGTTTTTTTCTTCAACATGAAGTCATACTTGGAAATCAAACCAAAGTGCAATTATTTTTTCCAATTTGGTGTAGCCACAATGGGCTCGGGCCCTATCGGTCACAAATCATGGTCCCAACTGCAATGAAACCCAAAAAAGCCATTGCTCTGTGACACAGGCTGTGGACCCCAAACGGTCATGGGTCGGGGTTCATTGAACCCCTTCTCACCATGGATGCTGTGCCACTTCACATCTAGAGTTACTTCACAAAAAAAAAGAAAGTAAAGCTGAATGTTTTGTCATAACATCTTATGACCAATCTTCGTCAGACAGTGTGATCAGGGGATGCCCCAATCCGAATTGATAAACAATTTAGAAAGAGAAATAAGTTTGATCCAGTAGAGAGAAGCAGCGAGTTGATAGTGTAGATAGAGAGGGAGATGACAAGTAGAAGGAAAATGTTTCAGCACTGTATAGGTAAACTTATTTAAGGAACGATTATTTTGAAACAATAATGCTGTTTGTTTTTACATTTGTTAAATACATAAGATAATTTTTTTTTTTTTACATAAAACCAGTAGAATACATTTGTGAGATTTACAACAGTTTTCAAGGAATCAAAAAAAAAAACTTTGAACACAGTCATGAATAACAATAATTGTTAATTAGGGAAATTTACTTCTTTAGTGCGTTCGTAATAATTGTTTTAATTTTCCCCCAATCAAAAAATCTAGGATTAATTTTTTCAAATAGTATGAAGTAGTCTATGAGAGAAGCATAGGTTGCGTTGCTACCGTTACGTTCAATCCACTTACAAAAAAGTTGAGTCGCTGTGTTGAATGGGCTGGCTTCACTTCTGAAGTCTCTTTCCGCTATTTCAATTTCACCTTTCCCAAAACCTAGAGTCAAGAAGACAATGGAACACTGATCAATCTCGTTTCCCAGACAGCAGGAAAGTAATCCGGCTTCTTCGTAGCGGAGACGTCGTCTTCTCTGGTCTTCAGGCAGCTGGTTAAACCAGTCATCTAATCAAGAAAAAAAGAACAGATTTAAAAAAAAATTAATTCTTAAATCATAATTCTTTCATCGCACGTTTACATTTATGGGGTGCTGCGGCTGAGTGGTTAAGCGCATGGCTTTCAGATCTGGGGTCCAGGGTTTGAATCTCTGTGAAAACTGGGATTTTGAATTATATAGTTTGAATCTCTGTGAAAACTGGGATTTTGAATTATAGTTTTTAGGCCTCCCTCCCCTTAAATAAGGGAAAAAAGTCCTCAATAATATATAAAAGTTATTTCCCTTATTGACATCTTTATGGAGACAGCTTGCCACCCAATGCGCCGAACGGCACGGGAGGACCTAAGTGTAAGTAAGTCCCTTATTGGGGGCGTGGTGGCTAAGTGGTTAATCGCTTGACTTTTGAACCTGGGAACACGAGTTCGAATCGGAATGAAGACTGAGATTTTATTTTATAATTTCAGGATATTTTAGGGCACCCCTGAGTACATCCAACTCTAATGGATACCTGATTCTATTTGGGGTAGGAAAGGCAGTTGGTGCTGGCCACATGACACCCTGCTTGTTAACCATTGACCAAAGAAACATATGCCCTCTAGATGGCAAGATCGGAAAGGGGAACTACATTTGATTACAAAAATAATACTATAAAAAAGAAAACGTAAAGTAAAAAATGAAACATAAAAAGGAGTTTTTACTAGGCTTTGTTTTATTCTAAGATATTGAAGAATGCATGGTTAAAATAATATGTATTTTTCCTGTTTTTTAATTTTTTTTTTTAATCAGTATTAAAAAGTTGTTTTTTTTTATGCTTACTTATAAGGCAAAGTAAATTCCCCCTTTCAGAGTTTCAGATCTATAGGGCAGATGATGTAAAGGTCATTGGTTACTGAGCCCCATGGTTAACAAGGGTGTCATGACCTAACATTAGTTGGGGAAAAGTAAAGTTGGTCATTGTGCTGATCACATGACCATTACTTATAATAGATGATTATGAGCAGGGCCGGCCTTAGACCACTGCAACCTATGCAGCCCGCAGTGGGCAGCACACTTTCTTAGACCCCGTGCTAATTCTAGGTGTAAATCATTAAATTAAACTATTTTAACTTTTTATTTAGGGTTCCAACGGCCTTTGATTTTGCAGGAGCTCCTGGAAAACTGAAATGGCAAAATATACCAAAAAGTCATGAAAATCTCCTGAAATTATTAAAATCTCCTGAAAACTCTTAAAAATCTCCTGAAAAATAGACAAATTTGTTATTTTTGGGTGTCATTCAAAATGGATAATGCCAATCCTACTCCTGATTTTAAAAAATCGGCATTTTCAGCTTTCTTAATAAAAATAATAGGGCAAAATTTAACCAGAACAGGAAGTTTCAGTACTTTATTAACTTCAATAGTCACTGGCATATAAATATAGATCTAAATCTATTTCAATCTCTTTAAAAAAATTAAAACCGATATTTTTCTAGTCCATATTAAATCTAAAGGACAGATCTGAATGTTTATCGCTTTTGTTGGAAAACTACCATCTGCTGTAGATGGCTGTAAAATTAATGTGATCATGATTTCATACTTAGTAAAGTACAAATAAAATGCATTTCTTTTCTAATATAAAAACTGAATTTTCACTTATTATCCTTATCCCTACCCAGACTGGGCTCCGCACAATCAGTTCCGCATACAACCCTGCAATCTGTAGGACTGGCCCTGATTATGAGTGCAGTGTTTAACATGACTAAGCCAACCCAGTTTTGAGATGCATAATTTGTCACACCTTATGCACGCAAAGCTGCAGTCCACATGGGGTCTATTTAGGTGGATAGTACAGACGAAATACCAACTATACCAAGTCACTTACAAGGCTGTCCTGGCGTTTCTACCTCTGAGATTAAACTTGCAAAATCCACACTGTCAGACTGTCTGGAATAAAACCACAGAAATTATGAGTGAAACATTTATATCATTAAAATATTTAAAGGAACCTTCTTTTTACATACAACAAATAAGTTCCAATATTTTATTTATTCTGTTATCCCAAAAAATAATTCTCAACAGTGGTAGCTGGTTTTTGCAGGGTGTGAAAAATGAAACAGATTTTTTATTTTAACATCCTATGATGTTAAAATAAAAAAGCTACCACTGTTGCAAGGCAGGCATTTGATTGGAATTCGAAAGGAAAGAGGGAAGTGGGCAGACCCAAGCAAACCTGGAAGAGGTCAGTAATCAGTCTAGCTGAAGATACTGAAATGACATGGGAGCAGATGAAGAGAGCTGCCCAGAACCGAGTTTGATGGAGAGGTGTGGTTGCGGCCCTATGATCCCCTAAAAGTGCACAGGATTAAGTAAGTTCATTTTCATATGTTTTTCACCAAAACACTAAAATAAATTCAATTCACACCTAAAATTTTAATCGTCTTTAAATTTCATTATTGGGTTCACTAAAATTAAACACATTAAATACTGATCATCTAAAAATCTGATTAAGGCATGTGTTGATACATGTTATATTTGTTATATTCCATTGTTCCATTGTTGTTGTTAGTTATGTGTTCCTTGTTGTCAACTGTGTTTTCCAAGATGGTGTAATAAGTCACTTGTATTATTAGTCTACAGCCAAGGTCTTGCATTTTAACAATGAAAAATTACAGAGCAAAAGACTCTAGATTCTTGCTTTTCAGAAACATTTTTAAAAATTTATAGCAAATAAAAACATTTGAAATTATTATTAAATGAGAATAATTACCCTTTTGGGACAATAATAATTTCTTTACATGTTGAAATTCTATCTCCAATGATTTCCTCATCGCCAATAACTTCAAATGTGCAATTTTCAAAGCCTTGATGCACAATAATAACATCAAACATTTTGTAGTCAGCCAGACCTTTCATTTTCTTCAACTGTTGAACAATTATGCAATTCAGTGAGAATATCAGAAGTGATACAACATTATATCCACAAAACACTGACACTTATCCTATCTAATGATGTATACAAAGCTAATTTGTCAAGCTTGACAGCACACAGCGACTACCTCCAGTGTAGAAACTGACCAGGTTAGAGGTCAAGCTATAGAGCAAATGTTACTTTGAGAGACAAAAGGTGGTACAACTTCAGAAGAAAAACATGCCTAATATAAAAAATCTTTAAAAAAAAAATAACAAAGCTTATCTAATAGAAAAGAACTCCCTCACTCAGCTGTTTCAATAGTATAAAAGTTACTTCCCTTATTCAAAATCAAACTAAATAATTAACTAATTTATTTGATTCATGTTTTGTTAGGTGCAATAATTAATTGTTTAAATTCAAACTTGATCCCAAGAGTGTGTTCAATTATCTAATGGGGGACAACCATACAAATTTAACTGTATTTAGGAATACTGCAGGATTAATTTTCTTTGTTGATATTAAACAAAATAATTCATTACCAGCAATTAATTGACTTATTTGGATAAATTTTGTTATTGATTTGGGTCTTGTTTATGCCAATGAATAATTGTGCAATAATCTTTTTACCAGAAGGTCAGAGAGAGTTTTGTTAAAAACTTTGTTAAAAGCATTTCCTTTAACTTGTACTAAGACAAAGTCAAGACAGTGACTTTTAAAGAAACCATTTCAAGATAAAGCTCTAAAAATCAATAACAAATCAACAAAGAAAGACTAATTATATTAATTTTTTTCACAATTATGAAAGTTAAATTGGAGAAATATATACTCACTTCCTCAGCTGTCAAATGAAGACTCAAGCGATGTAACTCTTCAGATTGCTGTGACAGTAACCTCACCTTGGTCTCAACTAGTTCAGGTTTGTTTGGCATTGTACTGTAATGAGTCATAAAATCATTAATTAAAATTATACATTTCATATTTTTTACCATTCCAAAAAAATCTATGGTTTATGTTCTATTTTGTTTGAATGAAAACAAGTAAAAGAACAAATCGTTTATAGAAGGGAACAAACCCCTAATTACTGTCACCCAGCTCTAACGGGTACCCGACAAGCTGACACTAGTTGGGGAAAAGTAAAGGCAGTTGGTCATTGTGGCGCCACATGACACCCTCGTTAGCCACAGGTCACAGAACCAGATGACCTTAACATCATCTGCCCTATAGACCACAAGGTCTACTACCATTCATTTGAAAAGTACAGGATTTAGCTCCCTTTTCTGCTATTTGAAACAAATTATGTAATTAATTAGTACTAAATTATAAACTAATTAGTTAATTTTTGGATTGATTTATGTATTGTCATCGACTATGAATAATTATTTTTAAAATTTGAACTTCATCCGAGAATGGGAAGCCATAAGCCAAATTTAATGTTAAGATCATTATATTTTGAAAAACAGTCAAACCAGAGTTTTCAATTAAAGGTTAATATTTTTTTCTCTATGATATATATATAATATATATATATATATATATATACATACATAAACTGTAAAATGTATAGAAAAATACTATTTTACAATTACCCATATGGTGTCCAGGTTCAACACAGTTTAAACTCACAAAGAGTTTGCAAGCTATCAGATGAATAGTAAAAATGATCTTAAAACTACTTCACCTTTAATTTACTTTTTGAATTTCCTCCTATAACAGCTTCATCTGTACATCTTTTACAATTTGTTTCATCTTCCTTGATGGGTCAGAGTAGTTTTCTCTGCTGCATCTCTATTTTGGGAATATAAAATAAAAAAAGAAGATTCATCAAATTCAAATTGCTTCCGTTAAATAAGTTTTATAAAATAAAAACTTTAGTATTTTTTGTTGACATGAACTTTCTTAACATTGTATTATAATTTGCTGGAGAAGAAACAATACTTTAATGCACTATAAAACCTATGATCATAAGCATTTTCCTAGCACAGCGGTTAATGTATTTGTTTAAGGAGGTTTTAGCCCTTGAGTTTGAATTCAGGTTGTTCGCTTTTTTTAAAGATCCATTTAAAAAGCAATCACCCAGACAACTTTAAAAAAAATATAAAATGCATTTAAAAAGAAGTCATGGTAACCTTCACCAAATATCCCTTTCCCAAGACAAATGATAGGATCATAGCACTTTAAAAAAGCCTTAAGTATCAAATTGCCCAAAAATATTTGTAATCACACAACTTTACTATTGTTAGCTTAGATTCTAGATCTATTACAAATTTAATTACATGACTGATCCAAACTAATTGATACCATTATGCTTAATATAAGCTATGTTTTTTTAAAACATATTTTCTATTTTTTTCTTTTTTCTTGGATATCAATGTTTTTGTATTGTCAGACATGTCTTTCAATACATTCCTTCAGCAAGTCATCGAAGAAGTTTAGTTGCCTTTATGTCTTCTGAAATCCAGGTTGCTGATGGCCAAACAGATTGTACCAATGACAAGAGAAGCATGGTCATCAAGCAACTTTTTCAAGAAGAGTAACTGCTCAGCAGGTCTATGTCTAGAGCTTTTAGTTTATGGTCATTCACATTTTTCTTGAGCTTTCTTGCAATCTTGGATTTGATCTCTAGGAGTATTTCAAGTAGATCTATATGAGAAAATGATCTCAGAACAAGCCAGAATTGGACACTGAGTTTGGTTACAAGTCCTCTGACATAAATTTAAGACTAGGCAGTTAATAGTGTGGTGTTAACCAGTTGGTTTAAGTTGTGATACTTTATTCAGCATATTTTTTAACTACCGGTATTAGATAGATCTATATATCATGTAGACATAATAGACATAGATCTAGATTTTAGCTGTATATCTACAGTTAGGGCCTACTTTGATAAATTGACCTGTGAGAGAGTCTAGATCTAGATGCTTTTTATAGATCCCAAAAATGGCTATAAAATGTGTGTCTGAGTCAGTGCAAGCCTATTATTAGATGTACATGGTTGGCCATCATCATCTAATCTCTGCCTGTGATCCCTTATGTGGCATAGGCCACCAACCAGCTTCTTCAAGGCGTCTCAGTTCTGGGCGAGTCTCTCCAACTGTCCCCACATCTTGCCCATCTGCTTCAAAATTGCTGCGCCATGTATACCTGGGCCGTCCATCTCTTTCTCATTTTAAGGTCTGTCGAGTATGATGGTAGTCAGTCTGTTGTAAATATTATCCTTCTCTTCCACTTCACTGTCATTTGTTGGGGTATTGCATAAGACAAATATATAAGTTAATCCTCTACTCCAATGAGTGGAATGAGGCTGTTATGTTATTATCCGTGGTCCTTGGGCTTCCCATTCTATAAGTACTCTCTGAGCCTGTTTAGACAGCATCAGGACTACTCGCTGGGAGCTCATGTCCATAAAGTGTAATTCTTGGAGGATCGTGTTTCAAATCAGGAACTTTGAAACTGGACAATACACAAAGTATAAATCCTTTTTGACACAGAAGACCAAGTTGGATCGGATATGTCACTCGCATGCCAGATGAAAGAATTCCTAAGAACATCCTATATGCTGAGCTTGTGGAGATCCAAGAAACGCACAAGATTTACCAACAGATATGTCTGCAAGTGAACTCTGACGACCTCATGTATACAAAATATTTTGAGAAAATCGCGCAGGATGGACAACAGAACAAACTGAGCGTGCTGGTACGAACCTCACCAATAGCAAAAGAAATTAAGCTGTCATAAAGAAGGGGATGCAAAAGAAAGCAGACTTGTTAGATAGCCCTAAAACAGGAGCATTCAGCTACACGAAAAATGGCGAACAGTGGCTAACTTTGCCTTTTCAGAATCGGCGTACTTAATAACAAGTGATTGTTTGAGGACTCAAGAAGAAACCCAAACTAGTGGTAAATGTGGGAGCATAATTTGCATCCTTTGTCTTTCATGACAGGAGACATATTACGGTCAGCAACTTTGTCATGGTTAAAAAATGTCAATTTGTATCATGCTCGTAATATAAAAACCCAGTTACAGTTACAGATTATGGCAATGCGTGAACCCTGGGCCTTAATCTCTACAAACCTAAAAATATACAAAATACATATTTTTTGTTTACTAGAAATGCGTATCAAATAAGAACAATTTATTAAGATTACATTTTTCTAAAATATATAGCATTTTATCTTTAGAAATATTAATATAGTTTAAAAAACTTATGTTTTGCATATTATTATCCTGTTAAAATTTTTCAATCGGAGAGTTATACTTTGTTAAAAAAAAACGAGGGCAGAGTTCTAGACTCTACTAAGTCTACTAGTCTAGATCTAGAATGTAGCTGTCACGACTCAAGTCTGTGACCTATTTCGACCAGTTTCTAGAAGCAAGGTCAAACCAGTGCTAGTGTCCGGCGTAAACAAGTTAATTTTAGGTATCCAATCAAAGAAAAGCTTAAGGAAAAAAATAGAACATGTCAGCTTCTAGAAGGTGAAAGTTACTAAAATAATTATCAGAGAAGGTTACATGATTCAGGAACGTACGATCAAAGAAAGTATAAATTAGGGGAAAGTCAGTTAGACAGGGTCCTCGCATAGTAATAGTTCTTGTAGAGCGATGGTCCTCACTTAGTAATGGTTTGATAGAGTTATAAGTTTTGTGATATTAGCGGGTCCATTAATTAAAGTTTTATTAGTTGAAGTAATATTATTAGTTGAAGTTTCATGTATCTTTAAGTTTTATTCATGAAGTTGTATCAAGTCGTTATTGAATTGAGAAGTTAATTTGATGTGAAAGTTGAAGAAGTTTGAAAGAAAATATACAGAGATGTTTCTTTCTTCACTTTATTGAATTATCAAGTTTGATAATATAATCCCAGGCAAGTCTGTTCATCACAGTAGCTAGATTATCTAGACTCTAGTGACACTCTAATCAATCTAGAATAGATCTTGATATCTACTATCTAGAGACTTAGATATAGAAAATTAAATCTAGATCTAAATATAATCTTTTAAATAATTAATATTATTATATTTATAGACTAGTCTAAGACGTCTAAGTTCTGACTCTAGTCTAGTCACTTAGAATCTAGATTAGTCTAGTGAAAGTCTAGTCACTAGTGACACTACCCACTAGACTAGGTCTAGACACATGTCTAGTCTAAACTAATCTAAATCTAGTATAGATCTATAATCTATCTATAGAGCATTAGTCTCATTAGAGGTAATACTCATAGTTAAATAATAATGAATTGGTTTAGATTTTAGATTTAGATGCCCAGAAACATTTACCGACCACCATTGGCACCATGTAACAACAGTCAACATGTTCAATGTTGTAATGACATGAAATTATACAATCTTAGAGAGGTAATTTCCGCTTTTAATTTATCTTATGTACATTTTTTAAATAGATTGATTACCTAGATCATAGACTATATGTATCTAAAAATTTCAAAATAATAATCATGAGACGAGAGTACTCATATTTTTTATGACTACACTAGATCTATTCTAGATCTAGATTAGATTCTAGATATAGATCTAGATTAATAGATCTAAAAAGTAAATTATATGTTACATAGGTTAGGGTGGAAAAAAAACAACACTTTACTTCTTTTAACTACATTACAAAACAACGCCTTGATCCAACTTTCTAAAAAAATTTTCACCATCTCCATGTCCAGTCTAGATATAGTATAAGTCTATGATCTATAGTCTATAAATATAAATATAGACTCTAGATCTAGACTTGAATTTGCCGACTTTATAGACTATAGAAAGAAGACTGAAGAGTAACTTATAAGTTACACATCATAACAAGTGACTGACGTAATCTTATATGTTGGAATCATAGACATAAATAAATTAATATATAGATTATATATAAATCTATATGTCTATGATTGGAATCATAGAATAATAAGAAAAAAAAAAATGGAAATAAACCTATTTTTATATATAGCCTAGCTCCCTGAAAAAAATGATAATGATAGTCATGCATATAGACATTATAAATTTATGATAGCATAGGCCTACAATTCAGTGATGTGCAAACTACGGCCCTCTGTACATCTCCGGCCCACAGAAAGTTTATATAGGGGCCTCCACGTTTTGTAAAGATAATTTAAAATAATTTTCCTCATAATGTGAAAAAGTAAAGCTTAAGATAAAATCATTGAAGTTAATACTTGCACAAGCGCATTCAACCACATTTCGGTGTAGGCTAATTAAGTTAATAAATATTCAAACAAGCAACTAAATTAGTGTTTATTGTTTCATTATTTCACATTATGTGATAGTTCGTAATTAAAACATTTAAACTCTAAAATGTTGAATACAAAACATAGAATTGATACATAAATTAAGGCCTATCTTTAAAGTTGAGTTAGCATGAAGTGCTAATGGTTGGGCCATATATCTCTTTACAACCCTGAGAGAAGCGGGACATTGGCTCCTCTGGTGAGTGGATTTGTCAAACGCGTGGTGGATTAGCAGTGAAAAGATTATTCCGAAGAATGTTGGGGCCAGAACCAGTGGCGTAGCTAGCAATGTGCGGGTGGTGCGGGCCGCACGGGGCATCAAGTGATAAGTGATGGGTGGATAAGAGGACAAACTTTCTCAGAAAAACTACACATTGTACTTACATAAACAAAGACATCCCATTTTTTTTTGTTGTAATTTGTTGTTTTATATTCTTTTTCAAATTACATTAAATGTAAGCTTTACACCAGCTTGAATCAAATTTTACAAGAGACCAGAGTTGTTTAAATCTCTTAAGGCCACGCACTTTTACACTTTTTTTTTGAAGCCTTAAGTACATGATGTTGCTTCATTGTTCAATGCACTGGTTATGGATACGTTTATAATGGTGTTTTTTTTTTATTTCTAATTAATTTTGTGTAATGCTGTTATGTAAAAAGAATCAGCAAAAGGGAAGGTGAAAAAACTTTCAAATGCTCGCTTTTTCAGGCAAATGCCAAACGGCGAGAAAGTTTTGAGAAATTGAATCTGTTGTGCTGCCAAATTTTTTTTTTTTTTTTTTTTTTTGGCTTTCTTGTTTGTTTGTTTGTTTGTAAAATGTTTTACATGTTTCGGATGTTCCTTCAGAGTTGAAGATAGTTTACTTCCTAGTCCTAACCTCCCGCAGGACGACGGGGGATGGGAGCGGGCAGGGTTTGAACCCTCGACCGTCGATAAATCCGAACGACAGTCCAGCGCGCAAACCGCACGACAAGGCAGCCATCTTTACACACTCTTCTCATCAAGATCAAATTTTAGATCTGCATTTAAATCCAACGATGGGTTCAATGAATGGTGGAAGTTAGAGTCGTAAATTGAAACAACCAAAGCACACATTCAGTGATCGCTTTTTAAAAAAAATTGCTTTTCTATACCGCATCTTTTATGCTTACAGCACGCTCAGAGGTCCAATCTCATTTGTGGACCAGTGGGGGAAGTATAATAGGTATCTGAGAGAAGGTTGCTGCCTTTAGATGCTCAGCAAATACAACTTGCAAGAATCTGGATTCGAACTCAAGCCCCCTTGTAAGGTGGCCAAGCCGTAGCCAAGCGGTTTTAGCCTCTCGGCCACACATCGCTTGGTTTGAGGGAACTTGGAATTTGTCTGTGAGTAAGCAACAATATTAACAGCAAGGCTCAGCAAGAGAATCTTGTAAAGAATCTTGGACATAATGCGTTTTTTTTCTTAAAGCAGAATCTGTCACTTCGCGGGCACCGCTAAAAGTTGAAGAAGAATTGACAGGACAAAGTCAAAGAAATATCTTTGAGTGAAATTACTATCCAAGTACCATCCATTCCTGAGAGACCAAATACGTACATATCCCAAAAAATACAAAACGAATTTTTTTATAATATTAATGATCACGACGTCAAAAATTGTACAGAAAGTTTTAAAAGTAAAATATTTCTCGATTATTTCCGAATTACACTAGCTACTAGCTGGATCAAAATTTGATGGTACTACATTGTCATGCAGAACCTCAAAGACGTATTAGCCATAAGAAAAAGTTGCCAGGCGAAAAAAGATGAAGATAGGTTTTCTATCAACACACATGAAAGAGCTTCTGATGGAAATATCTTCCTTGGACCGCGTTGTTCAAGAAAAAAAACATAAGGACAACGTCATGATATGGCTGATAAATATATTTTTTGTCCCACTTATTGGATCCTCACCTCAGATGGAAATCAATCTCGATGGTTCTCTTATCGACATCGACAAAAACGATTTTTTTTTCTCGGGGCTTCAGGTATTTACGACTCATTAATTTGGCGATTTAGTCTATTGAACAAGACCTAGTGGAAAAATTGATTTTGATTTCGGTAAGGCCGGAATATATGTATAGGGTCCTCAAGAATTATTTATCCCTTAAATAATATCTAGTCTTTAAACGGGGACGATATCTCAAAATAGCGTAAGCTATTTCAAGTCTAAATAAACTACAGCACTGGGCTATGGTGTGACATCAGTTATAAATCAATATTCTGATATAAACAATATAGCCTATATAAATATATATATCTTTTATAGAGCGTTACTTTCATGCTTATAGGATGCTCAGAGCGCTATGGTCCAGTCTCATATATGAGTGGACCAGTGGGAGGTGATGTATATGGGAGAAGGTTTTCCGTGCTGCCTTTAGGCGCTTAGTAAACACAACACTGCTCGAGTCAGGTGTCGAACCTAGTCAGCTTCCAACAAATCCCTATTTTCCCTCTATAGTATCTGGAGCTCTACAATCCAAAATTTCATTTAGCCTAATATATTTAATGGGCCTTTTATTGTTGCCATGCATGCATGAGATCTTTAGTAACAGAGACATTTTCATCCATGCCTCTATAAATAATAGGCTTGTGCAGTATCATCCATAAAAATGAAGCAGAAATTGAATTTAAGATGCTAACTTTTTAGTCTTTGACTTTACAAATGTGTTATTGGATTCGACTCTTGATATTATAGCTTTTTTTTTCGAGATAAACTTACAAATTCAAAATCCTTTTTCTTATCTTGACATAAAAAATCGCAAACTTGAATCATACATTGAATTGTTCACTAATTCACTCCAACGGAAAAGATACAATATAATTTGCATGTGGCGCAGCTTTTCGATAAATATCAATTTTTAAAGAAAAATTTTGCAGGCCTAATCACAGACCTATATATACCAGTATACAGCTTTGTGGGTCTAATCTTTTCTTCTACTCTTAGTTTCAACTTTCAGTTTTGAATGTATTATTATTTTAGAAGTGAAGTGACGAGAAATATTATAGCTCTTATAAATGGCCACGAATTTATTAAAAAACTAGTAGTAGCTAGGCCTACGCACCGGCAATAACCGTTGAGTCGTTTCGACTTTTAATTGTTTATTATGGCCGGAACATACATACTTGATTTTTATGTATTTTATTTAGTTTAATTTGCAATAAACAGATCTCATTTTAACCTTTTTTTTTAATCCCATGTATCTGTTACAATTAGATTTCTTGGCCCCGCTCTCTCGTTCTCCTCCATTTGTGCTTCTCCCACATACGCTTTTGACTTTTTTTTATTTTATTTTGGAAAGACCCCACTTCACAATGCGCCCATATATATATATACACACTCTCAGATTTTTGGCCCGATAACTTTAGTAACACTTTTACTTCTCTTCCCCCCCCCTCCCCTTTCCCCTTCAACAACAAAAAGTTAGTCCTTCGTACACATTCCCGTTCCCATTTCTGCATTTCTCTTGGTATTTTCTTCTCTAAATAAAAAAGCACTATCAATACGGTTTTATTAATTGTATGTCTAATCGTTTGAATGAATTAATCGAATTTGAATGTAGTCGAACTGACAATCGATCTAGATTTATCTTTTCATGCTGTATATATAATATATATATATGTTTTTTGTTTTGTTTTTGACAGTTTTACAAAGTACCTTTACTTGCTCTCTTTCTATCGAAAAAAAAAGTATAAAACTGTAATAAGTATAGAGCCTATAATCTTATAGTGTCCATCCACATTATTTATAGTTAAATGTTTAGGCCTATACGGAATGGGGATCCGAGATATAGTAGTGACGAGATACAAATGTGTCGAGATATAGTAGTATTGGGTGCACCTGTGTGCGACCATTGCTGTGTAAATTTGTATCACACAAGTTTAGTTTAGGTGGTGTGGTCATAGGCTAAAACAAAAGTGGTGTCTAATCCAAGGCATTAGTGCCGCATTAGTATAAATATATATATATATATATATATATATATATATAAATATATTAGTATATATCCTTGTTAGTCACCGAGTGAAGCAATTTTAAGTTCATCTGAAGCCTCCTTTGAAGATTTTCTTTAACAAACTAAAAGACTTCTTTCTTCTATGTAATCAACAAAAGAGTTGAGTTGAAAACTCATGGAACTCTGGGCACAAGGAAGCTGCCCTCTGTCTGCGAGTCTCAATTACATGTTTCATACCGATTACCGATGGGTGTTGGTTAATTTCTCGCTTGAGTTAGCTAGCCCTGTACGACAAAAAACTTTCTGATTTACATTGATAACAAAAAGTAAAGTTCCCCTTTAAGAACTTGTTATGATGTAAAGGTCATCTGTTTCTGTGGTCTTCGGTTAATGAGGGTGTCATGTGGCCAGCACAATGACCAGCCACCTTTGACATGAATGAGTTCTGGTCAGCCTGGGTCTCCTTTTAACTTTAGAAAAGAAGGGGGGAAATTCAGGATGTTGACTGAAGATTTAGTTTTGTTTTACTTTGTGCGATGTTTTTTTAAAGTGGAATGTAGGCTAACTCATAGTAAAACAATGTGGTTTTTGTTCCTAGTTCAGGACAGTTGGATTTTTGTTATAGAGTTGAAATATAGACTCTAAGTATTTTTGTGTAGCTATTATTCAGTCTATTGGATATTGAGCTATTATTATTATTATTAATATATTAATAGATACTGGAAACTTCCCTCACCAGAACTGTACCTATATGTGATTTATATTTTCAATAAACAAGTTATATGTCAGTGAATCGGCATTCTGAATATTCATTCCGTCGCTATATTTGTCATCACGGTTATGTTCATAAATTAGTTACATTTGGTAGTCAGCATTGAAATACACATATGTATATTCAGAAGAAAGAACCTTGACAGCCTTTTCTTTCCCCAACTAATGTCAGGTACCCATTAGAGCTGGGTGGACTCGGAGGTGCCCAACAATCCGGAAATTAAAATCCCAGTCTTTACCAGGATTCGAACCTGGGACCCTAGTTTGGAAGCCGAGCGCTTTACCCCTAAGCCACTGTGCCTCCATATTGATAACAAAATAAGATTTGTAAAAATTAATTAAAATGATAAAATGCTTTACCACTTGCTCTTTCAAATGCCTAAAAATAAAATATATACTCATCCTTAAAAACAATGTACCTTTTTTGTTCTTTTATTTAATTATTTTATTTATTCTGATGTCTACATGTAATAAACAGTTAATATTTTATTTTTTAACAACGAATCAACAAGTAACAATAACTACTGCAACAGCTAAATTTACACAAGTATTTAATTTGTACATACATTTATACAAGTTATTTCTTTTATGTTTTAAATAATTTACACCTACATACAAGACTACTTCTTCCACAAAATGTATTTTATATTAATGCTAAGTCTATAGAGAATACTACCACCTAGGCCTTCCCAACAGCAATGGAAAGGTCACTCCATATCAAGGATAGGCCTTCTTTGTTGCAAAAAGAATAGATCGTTCCTTAATGGACATAATTAAAATGCCACAGAACCTTTCTCTAATTATTTGCTAAAAATAAACAAGCAGAATATACTGTGATCACTTTTTTAATAAGCAGTCTTGATAATAGAAACTACAGCAATCTCATTATGTAGACATAAATTACACAGTTAAATTCGGTAAACATGAATATATTTAATATGGGAGAATGGTGGGGAGGGGGGGGGGGGGAGGAGATACATAAATCCTTATAAAGAAAATATGTTTTAATTTTTTAATACAACTTGTACAGACTATATTTCTATTTAGACCGTTTCATTATTCTTTATATAAAAATATAATGTCATAAGTACAACAAGAAGACACATTTCAGCAACAGACTCCACTTCAATGCCATCATTTAGGTCACAATAGAATACATAAAAACATTCGGCTGATGTGCCTTTTTCTTTTTGAACAATTCTTTCAATAGCTTGATGAAATAGAAACAGTCTTTGAAATTATATGGCAGTCTTTTTATAGCCGAACTATCGCAGACAGAGTCCAGTTACCAGACAGACCTACAAGAGAAATAAAAATAAAAGTACAATTTACAATCCTGTAGTAGTCAATTTTTTTTTTAAAGACAAAACATTGAAATAGATCTGAAAGTCAACAGAATGAAATAAGGTGCATACATAATTTTGAAACATATCAACTTGTTTTTTAATACTAATAACTTCTAACATGCAGACACCTATTTACAAACTTTTGTATTTAAGATAAAAAGATAATGCAAATATCAGAAAAAAAATACTTTGAAAGTATCAGAGTGCAATGATAAAATTTATTTTCTGCAAACTCAATTGAAAGAATTGTCTGCTTTATTTAGCTAGTAAATGGCAATGGGATCAACCATTATGTACTGTCCAATGAATCATTCAATATTTACACATTGATTTGAGCAATTACATAATTTAAATTAAGTCATTTTGTAGTCAAACTGAATTAAAATTTTGTTTGGACCAATAAAATTATCTTATCTTTTGAACAAACAATAAACCATTTTAGACCAAGCAAATCAGCAAAGGGAATATCTTATGAACCATTTATGCAATCTGTCTATCTAAGGTGGAGCACTTGATTACCGTAAGAAAGTTAAAATCCTGCTAGTCATTACTAGTCCTCGACTTTTCTTCTCTGTGGAGAAAAACAACAACTTTATTTAGCCAGACTCCAGGGCATTTTGTTTTAGAAATGATTTTATTATTGAAGACATCGGTCAGACTTATCAATTTATATTAAACTTCTGGTCAGCTCCACATGCATCCTGTGTGGTAATGAATTTTGAAAGAGTAATTTCACATTTTGGTAGCTTGGTGGTAGAGCATGTGCCTAATGAACCAAAAGGACTTGAATTCAAATCTAGGTGAAGACTAGAACTTTGAAATTTTTAGGATGAATCTGAGTCCAACTAACTCAAGTGGGTACCTAACATTAGTTGTGGCCACATGACCGTCAGTCATAGAAACAGATGACCTTTATATCATCTACCACATCTATTACAAGGTTTACATTTGACTATCAATCTATATATTATTCAATACTGAGCCAGTTCATGTATGCACTCTGGACTGTCGTTCAGTGGTTTTGATCATCCCAGGTTCGAATCCTGTCCACTACCATCACCCATCGTCCTGTGGAAGATTTGGGCTAAAATGTAATTATCTGTAAATCTGAAGGAGCATCTGAAATATGTACAACAAAGTACATCAAAGTGAACATGGGTCACATAAAAAAAAAGTTGAGCTCCTTTCTTAGATGAAGGTCTCATACTGTTGGATGCCATTGACATGACCATAAACTGCAAAGCCAAAAGAAAATATAAACAAAATTGTGAGCTGGCAATTCAGAATTTGACCACACAATTCTATTGGCAGAGTGGATGAGCGGTAAAGTTTTTTTTGCTTTACTACCTAGAGGTCTCAGGTTCAAATCACAGTGAAGGCTGAGATTTTTTTGATGCCCCTGAGTCCACTTAACACGTATGGGTACCTGACAATTTTTGGGGATAGTAAAGGCTGTTGGTTATTAAGCTGGTCACATGACACCCTCTTTGATAGTTATACAAAGAAACTGATGACCTTTACGTCATCTGCCCCATAGATCGCATCCTCTGTTTGGGACCCCTCAACTCAAGAAAACATTAAGAAACTGGAACAGACACAAAATAGAGCAGTGAGATTCATAACAAACGAATATTCACATTTGACTAGAGTAACAACTTTAGAAAAATCACTAAATTTAGAAAGCCTTCAAGACAGAAGACTCAAAAGTAAAGTAGAAATTATACATAAAAATCTGAACCATAATCTTCAAATACAAAAACTAAATCTAACAAGGTTTGTGTGGAGACACAAACTCAAAATCGGCCCCCAAAGTGGTCCACCCAGGCAGGTAGAAAGACAGGTTTCAATATTTTTAGAAAGAATATCAGAATGAAATGCTATCAAAGACAAATGACAGAGAAGGATGGAGAAAGGAGATTGATGGATCTTGTGTGGTGCCCCAGCGGACCACAGACAAAAGGATAGGTGAAAGTGAATGTGAACCTGGCCTAATTAATGTCTTATAATGAATATATGATTGCTCTAATTGTTTTGTAAAGGGACAATCTCTTATTCCTCAAGAAAAAAACATTTCCTTAAAGAAAAAAAAAATCCTTTAGTTCAGTGTTCTATCGCCATAGAGAAATAATGTGATAATATGAAAAATTACTTATTTATTGTTGTTTTAAACTATGTCCAACAATACAATGCAGATGACTGCATACTAAATAGATTTTTCTCTTTAAAAAAAAGTAAACATTTTTGTGTGTAAATGTAGTAGTTAGTATAACAGAACTTATTTAACTTTGTAATTCAAATGTAAACAAAGGAGCCTCCCGTATTTGTTACTATTAATAGTGAATAGTTGTAAAAGTGGTGTATTTTTATGAAAAAAAACTGCTTGGATAAGTGATTTAAAAAATTAGAGTTTTCGCTTTGAGAAAAGAAAAAAGTAGTGTTGCATCAGAACTTTGAAGGGTCTAAAATATTATGATGTCGGATTTTCACTATCTTTTCTAGTTTACGAGATCTAAATGGGACAGACAGACATTCAACACAAAACTAATAGCATCTTTTCCCCTTTCGGGGACCGCTAATAAAATACTCAGAAAGACACAAAGACTAAAGGACATTCCTCCGTCCATATGCTAGGACAAATTTGTACAAATGCTCCTTCTTCCCTAGTGCTATTAGAGCATGGAATGGGTTGCCCGAGCTAGTCAGGAAAACCAGTGACTTAGCAGAATTTAGGTCATTGGTTAATATGCATGACTAAATGCATGACACGTAGCACATAATCATCTTCTATTTTGAAATAACCTCTGTATTATATAAGATAAGTAGATTTCAACATGTCTAATCCTACACAAATATTTTAATGCATTTGTAAAGTTATCTGAAAGTGATAGTGTGCACTTACTTCTGATTTCTTGTAAATATTGTTTTGATATCATCCCAATTGATGAAACCAGGGTTGACCTTTTCAAAAAATTTAAATTTATCAATCAACGTTGCAAATGTTGCTTTACTTCCGTTACGCTGTATCCACTTTATCAAAAGCTGAGTGGGAACATGAACTGCATTCCCATTAGCACTCTTGTAGTCAGCTTCTGCAATTTCAATTTCACCAAAGCCGAGACCAATACTTAGAATAACATTCCTCCAATCGTTCCCGAGGCAGTAACCAAGAAAAGCTACATCCTCAGAGATGACTGGACGCTCTCTCTGCTCTTTCGGTAAATTGTAGAACCACGTGTCTGTAAAAAGAAAACAATTAACATTTTTTTAAATTGTATAAATAAGATACAGTCAAATAAATCACATATTTCCTAGAAAGAAGAAATTTATTTTATATATTATTTTTATTTCCTAGTCAAGCGTTCTAATTGAGCTAGAGATAGACAGTGTGATGTAAGTTATAAGCTATTTATTTAGCTATATAAAAAATTATTATTAATTTTAATTTATATAGCACCATTTAAAAAAATGTAGGCTCAAGGAATTTTCAGAACATAACAAACAAACAAAAAAAAAAAATTAATAAAAAGACAAAAGTAATCTAAAATTGTATAACTTTATCTTCAACAAAATGATGAATTGTAGTAAGTCTGGAGCTCAATGTGGACTGAGTTGCAAATGCCATCACAGCCCGAATCAGCCAGGTAATCCAATGGCTTTGCAGAGTTCAAGTCTTTAATTAATATGCATGACTAGATTAACACAAGGATACAGATATGGTGTAATAATCTTCTCTTTTGAAGAAATGTCCATGTTATTCATAAGATAAGATAAGATAAAATGTGGCCTCCTTGTAAGTGATCCTTGCACTAGTAGAAAATAAATAGGGTGTGAATAGGAAAGCAGCAGCAGAATCATGTTTGGTTAAGCATTAAGCTATTCAAACAACAATGTTCTGAATTTTTGCAGCTTGTCGACTTTGTCATCAGATATATCTGCTTGCACAGATCCAGTAGTCAATGTGAAAGCGTATTGTCATGTATAAGTCTATCTTATTAACTCTTTCCGGATGTGACCTTGGTAATTGGCTCCGGCTTTCCTTCTAGACTATTCCAAAGAAGGAAAAGCCTACAATGTCATCTGATCACATGATTGAAGCATGGGGATCACCTGATAATTGTGGGATTGTTTAGAGGGGGTCTTTTAGCGCCAGTTGTGGAGATGGATTTCATAGAGATAGGTTGTAAGATTTAAAAGTTTTGGAGATGTAACTAGGATAGTCAAGTCGCATATATTTTATCAGTTGTAGAATTAGCATTAATTTGAATCTTTTTGTTAATCAGCTTGAAAGAAGATATTCATTTGATACATTTTTATTTATAAATTTTGTATATTAAAGTAATTCTTAGTTTTTGAATTAAAATTTTGAATTGAAGTATTTTCGTTATTTAAATCTCCAAAGATATATTTAGATCTAGAGATAATAACTACATAAGAATCTCCGGCTACACAGGAACATCTCAAGACATTGATACCTTTTCAAGATCCATCTAAAGATCTTGTGTGACATCTGACACCTCAAGAAGATTATTGTGACAGGTATATATATTTGCCTCATTCATACCTAGAAATATAATGGTTCATCTTGCAGAACATTTTTGCATTTAACTATCAGGTCTATTCTAGTGAGGCCTCCTCATCCACATACAATGCAGGTTGAGGTGGCATTCACTTTCCTGGTAGAGGAACTAGCCAATTTATCATTTAACATGCATTTCATCCATAGTTGAGGCAGATGCTTTTTAGCTTTCCAAAGCTTTCTTTGCAACCTTTTTTCTACACACATTGCGGTCTAGGGCTATGTCTTCCCAGTAGTCAACAAGGATATCCGCTAGAGTCCTATCCTACATTGACACATCAGGGGTGGGAGGGGGGGGGGTCGACCTGTTTTTCTTGAGCCTGTCGCCAGCTGTCCATATAAGATAACTTTCAGAATACAATAGTCATACACCTCAGTGATAGAGTATGAATGCATAAAAAGAGATTACTACATCAACCTAATAAAGAAGAAGGCATATTTATTAGATCCCAAGGAGGGCATGATGTTAAGTTGATAGCATAGAAAAAGAAAGACAACCTACTTTAAACTAGCGTTTCCCAAACTGTGTTCCAAGGAACCAGAGGCCTAAATAGTTGTTACACCAACTAATGGAATAATTACTAGTAGTCCACCACATGAATTAATCTGTCTAAAAAAAAAATAAGCAAAGTGTTCTGCCTAATACTCAGAATATGTGAAGCACTTCGTTAAGGAAAAAGTCTGGGAGACACTGCTTTGGACATATTGAATGAATTGAGATGGGTGAACTGCTGTGCTAGCAACATTTTTACGGACATAGCTAATGCCTTGGCTTTTATCTCATTACTGCTCCTTAAAATGAACTAGAGTCGTTCTACTACCGAAAGAGGCCAGCATATCAAAGGCCAGAAAGTCAAAGTGGATAATAGAAAGACATTAAACCCCTGGAATACTGGTAGGTAATCAATTAAAACTAGAAGTTGTCACTAATAATAAGACTTACATGGTTCATTCTTAGATGTCTCGAATGACTCATAATAGGAAAAGTCTACCGATTTCATTTCACTGAAAATATAATCACATTAAAAAATAAGAAATGGAGATTTCCTTGTAACCTATTGAGGAGTAAAGTATTTGCAAGCAGTTTATCGTTTGCATTAGGCTTACCCTTTCGGAAGTATTAAAAGTTCTTTGCAAGTGACAATCCTGTCGCCAATTTCGTCCTCATCATTTATGGATTCAAAACGAGAATCATGATATACAGCAACGACCTCTAAGCTTTTCATGTCATTAAGAGGAAACATCCGCTTTAACTACAGAAAAGAAAAATATGTTTTACCTGGTAGAAATGCAATACTGATAATGAACTTAATTGAATAACTCTCTAATTATCTCCTATCATCCTGTTGAAGTTGGGGTGGTAAAGTGTCGTAATTTCATTGAGACACCAAGGATGACCTCTTTCCAGCTTGCTCCTATCCGCCTTGGTCAACTGATGCTCTGAACAACTCTTCAAGGTTTAGGGTAGACCTTTACATCATCCATTCATCTTATCGTCTCCCTACCTCAAGGCTGCATATAAAGCCCATTTTATTACACCAGAACATAAAATGAAGTAAGCCATACTGGAAAATGTGTTTGTAAAGTAAGTAAAAATCCAATAATAAAAAATTGCCAATACCAAATGAAATCAAACTTACATAAGTTTGTGAATTTGTCTTCAGTAGTACTAAAGTTACTTGAATATTTGTTTAGGAGAGTTTTATTAAAAGAAATAAATAAACATCAAATAGACAGGTTTCTTGTGATGTGACTCTTACTTGTCGTGCTGTTAAAGTTTCACTTAATGTATGGGTCACAACAGTTTGTTCTGCCATCACACGCACTCTGGTCTCAACACCTTCCAGCTTTTTACTTGGTCTGTTCTTAGCCATTCTCCTTTTTCAAGAAACTAAAAAAATTAATTTTGTAACAAAAAAATTATAATACAAGCGAAACAATATTTCTATGAACTAACAAACTTACAAATCTAATCAAATTTTGCTTAATGATGGATCAACTCTACAGAGGTACATTTTTTACATGGTTAAAATCAATAACAAGCCACGTTTTTAATTTCCAATTACTCATCAGACTGTACATTTACAGTACAAGTTCATGAGCCTTCCCTATTATAGCTTTTCAAAAAAAGCAAACTTAACTGATAAATAATTAATAGAATTATGTTTTAATGTTTAAAACCAATCTACTGTAGAAAGTAGAAAAATAAGCCGATTAGTCATACATTTATTAAAATAGTGTTTCCTCAAAAATTTAATGACTCTTAATCTGATTATAATTTAATACAAGTTTAAAAAATGTGTATACTTCCATTGTTTTAATATTTAAGATAAGATAAGATAAGAAAATTTTTATTTTTCCAATCAAATGGAAATTCATTTTACTACAATTGATCACCTCAGCCTAACTACTGTAACAATAACAATATAGGCGCAAATATGAATAACATTCACACACAAAACAGATACCCACTCACAACCAGCACTTTATGAATTAGACTTTTATGTACTTCTCTGTTTATTTATGTAGCCTAGAATGTACATTTTTGGAAATATTCTTTGTTAACCCATGTCATGGCTTAATCCAGAACTGTAGAATAGTTGAGCAGGCAATTATTTGTGCGTCCATGGGAAAATAAATATTGTTATACCGGTATTCCGATTGTGCGAGTTTCATTTTGCAATGATTGTAGGCCTATATAGTTGAATTGTGGATTTCACAAAAGGGTAAGTAGTTTTAACCTAAGAGATAGTTCATCAAATCATAATCAAAGTACATTAAAACATAAATAAAATTTTGTTTCCTTGGATGGCTTAAACTTTTGTTTGACTACAATTATCATCACCAAAATCATAGACATAGTCGATGTGAAAAATATATAAGAAATAGATCTTTGATCACAAATATATATAAATATATACTTTTATACTAACTTGTTTTTATTAGTTAAAGTGAATTTAAGTCCTTGTTATCACAATAAATTTCCAATTAGGATCAAGCCTTAGTCTTATACTTGTAACAAATGGAACTAGACCAAGTCTAGACAGATTCTAAATGCTGAATTTTAATTTCCAAATCTATGTGTGTTTCTACTTAGGATTTAGCTTGATTTCTGCATGAGTCATAGCTGACCCAAAACATGGGATGGGCCTACTTGATTACATCAGGCAATAAAAAAAAATGTGTCAAGGTCTACGTGTACCTGAATTACGATAAGATCCTGTTTGAAATGGCTGCCTTAGTGTCTAGAGTAGGGGTTCTCAACCTGTGGGACATGACCCCTTTGGGGGTTGAATGACCATTCGCCAGGTGTCACCTAAGACAATGAGAAATTTTGTTTTTGCCTGTTTTTCTTTGAATGTTTTTCTTTTGGTCATATGGTTTCTTAATTGTTGTAACAAGCAACATGTGTACCGTAGAGACTATACATTAAAAAAAAACTTTTTTTTTTCAATTAAGCACAACATTTTAGTGCAGTAAATACAATCATATAAAGCTCTTCCTATGCAAATACAACATAGATGTTGGATTTATACATTCAAAATAGGATTATGATTTTATAACATTAGCAAAATCACAATTAGGGTCTACCTAGGTCAATAAACAAAATAAATTTTACGGTTGGGGGCTGACGCCTAGTGGAGAATCGTATGAAGGGGTTGCCGAGCTAAAAAGGTTGAGAACCACTGGTCTAGAGTTTAGATGTGATTAAAAGGGAACAGAATCTGCACTCTCCATCAGTGGTGTAGCAGGATATTCTTTAGGGATTGAGAATATGATGGTGCCCCCCGACATCTACTAAGAAGCAAGAAGGTCAAGTGTGGGGCAAAATTTAAAAAAAAACTAAGTCGCCCTGTATGTATTGGTTCATTTACAAAAAGACATGCAAAAGTGTCCTTACACTGAAGCTAATAAAGACTTCATACCAGTATCAAGTGACACTCAATGCTTATTGTATGCCCTTTTAACCCTTAAAACATGTATGGTAGTTTAGCCTCTAAACATCAGAATTGTAATTCCATTTTGTATTGCACTCACTGAAAAACATGCTCAGTCTTATGTCCACTACTATCTTAATTTACATAAATAAAGAACCACCCTTTGTGTCAGTATTTTATGATTTTACCATCACAAAAAAGATACAAGACACTGATAGCAAAGACAAACAGACACAAACACTCTTTTGTTCCCCTGGCAATCAAATCATTAAATAGGAACCATCTGATATAAACTTTGTCACATGTAAATTATGAGTGAGTCTGGTGTGAATGTACATTTTGGTTTCTTATAGTTATAATGTTTTTTGTTTGGTGTAATGCACAAATTGTAAGACAAATTTCCGTACGGACAATAAATATTATTACTATTATTATCATTATTAAATTGCATTAGTTCAGGAACAAAAGTTAGATTATTTCCAGACCATTGCATAATATATTGAACAATGAAAAAAAATGAGAAACAGAAATTTTACAAAGAGAATTAGATGAATTACAGAAATGGGAATCAATTTGAGCATGTCTTTCCACCCAAAAAAATGTCAGTTATTAAGAGTAACAAAAAAACTAAAACAAATTAATTCCACTTATTTTATTCATGGTAAACCAGTAACACTGACTAAAAACGCAAAATACCTAGGTGTTATAATAAATGAAAAACTGTCATGGAATCCCCATATTGATGAAACTATCAAAAAATCAAACTAAGCATTAGAGTTTATTAAACGAAATTTCTATAAACAAATAAGAACATAAAACTTAAATGTTGTTTTTGGTTATGTCAATAATAGAGTATGCATCCTATGTTTGGGACCCCTCAACTCAAGAAAACTTTAAGAAACTGGAACAGACACAAAAAAGAGCAGTGAGATTCATAACAAACGAATATTTGCATTTAAATAAAGGTTTTTCCATGCTGCCTTCAGGGGCTCAGTAAACACAACTCTGACTAAGTCGGGTGTCGAACCTCTAGCCCCCTTCAAAGGTAGCCAAGCCAAGCCTCTTGACATTTGACTAGAGTAACACCTTAAGTAAAATCACTAAATTTATAAAGGTTTCAGGATAGAAGACTCAAAAGTAAAGTAGCAATTATACATAAACTCTGAAACTTAATCTTCAAATACAAAACAAAATCTAATAAAATACTCAAAAAGACACAAGGATAAGGGCACATTCCTCATCCCATTTCTAGGACAATTTTGTACAAACGCTCCTTCTTTCCTAGTGCTATAAAAGCATGGAATGGGTTGCCTGAGCTAGCCAGGATAACCAGCAACTTAGCAGAATTTAGGTCATTGGTTAATATAATGCATGACTAAATGCTTTACGCCTAGGAAGTAATCATCTTCTTTTTTGAAGTATTATATACAATAAGAAAGATATAGGCCTATGTATACAAATAGGTGCCAGTACTCAGTGAATAGGTGATGGTACTCAGTAGTTGATTGCCTAAATTTAACTACTAAAAATTAATAATATATGTTAAAATACAGGAAAAGTAATGTTTTTTTCAAAAAGGTCACAAAAAAAGCCCTGTATAATCACTGTATTGTCTGTTTTATGATTATGACAATTATGTATAATATATATTAAAGTATAGGTATTATATCAATTAATATTTTATATTCAATAATAGATATTTGGAGGCCCTAGATCTATATTGATCTAGTCATTACTTACCAGAACTCTTAACTCTAATCAGAGTCTAATCTCATTAAACTAATGCGGGGCCGTTAGACTAGACTTAGAATGTGGATCTAGTGATCTAGTCTAGAATGGATTTTTGTTCGCGGAAGTCCTGCATTTACTAAATTTAGTTTAGGAAATTTCGATTGAATTTATATTCTAAATATAGATTTATATCTATCCGGAGGTGAAAGTATAATGTTCCTCCATCATCTTCTTTTTTGAAGTAACGTCTGTATTATATAAGATAAGATAAGATAAGATGCATATTAACCAATGACTTAAATTCTGCCAAGTCACTGGTTTTCCTGGCTAGCTCAGGCAACCCATTCCATGCTCTAAAATAGCACTGGGAAAAAAGGAGTATTTGTACAAATTTGTCCTAGCATATGGAAGGGGGAATGCGCTTTTATCTTTGTGTCTTTCAGAGTATTTTATTAAATTTTGTTTTTTTTATTTCAAGATTATGGTTCAGTGTTTTATGTATAATTGCTACTTTACTTTTGAGTCTTCTGTCCTGAAGGTTTTCTAAATTTAGTGATTTTACTAAAGGTGTTACTCGAGTCAAATGTGAATATTCGTTTGTTATGAATCTCACTGCTCTATTTTGTGTCTGTTCCAGTTTCTTAATGTTTTCTTGTGTATTCACTTACAATAAAAAGACGTCATTTAAATTCACTCTGGCATTCTGGAGTCGTATGTCGTACTTAACATTCAGCTCACATCATCGCCGCTTATCCAGTACAAACTAACATTAAATGAATGCTCCCTCTCTACAACTAACAATAAATACACCCTTTCTTCATACTTGAGAACTAGAAACATAAACACACTACACAAAGAGCTAGATCTATCATCGAACTATAGGTCTATATCATGTGTGTCTCGTAGATCTAATTATTATGAAACACGCAATATCTTTTTTGGTTGTATTTTTTTAAGAAAGAAAAGATCAGAAAAATATTCGAGGGACCACAGACCTATATATACTAAATCTAGACTGAACATGAAGAACTTTTAACATTGATGGTTAAAACATTTTTGGCATTGATGGTCCATTGCATCAGTGGATTAAAGATTTTCTTATAGGGAGAGAACAAACTGTAATAATAAATGGCTCTAAATCAACACCAATAACAGTAAACTCAGGCGAACCTCAAGGAACAGTCTCAGGTCCACTACTTTTTAAAATTTTCTTAAACGATTTACCAAATTGCATTAGTTCAGGAACAAAAGTCAGATTATTCGCAGACGATTGCATAATATATAGAACAATAAAAACAACACAAGATACAGAAAATGTTACAAAGAGAATTAGATGAATTAAAGAAATGGGAATCAAATTGGAGCATGTCTTTTCACCCAGAAAAATGTCAGTTATTAAGAGTAACAAAAAAACCTAAAACAAATTAATTCCACTTAATCATGGTAAACCAGTAACGCAGACTAAAAACGCTGTGTTCGAAATTAACAGCAAAACGTTAGCCAAAATTTAGCTTTGGGAGGATTCTATTTTGAGCAACCATAACAGTCTGACCAGAGGCATTAGACATATATTTTCTTCACAAAGATTTACATAAAATGTCAAATTTCTAGGAAAATCGTAAACCGTTTTTTTTAAATATCCTCCCAGTGTCCGCAAAGAAACCACCATTTGAGTTTGGAAGCTAATAGGATGAATTGTTTGTAAAAAAAAAAAAAAAAATTAATGCAAAATTTAAAAAAAATACTGAGATCTGGATGATTCTCTTTTTAAAATTATGTATTACTCACACTTTTATATAAAGTAATAGATTACTAACGTTATATATATAAATTATTTATATATTAAAACCCTTTTTTTTACAAATATTATTTAAAAAGTTAAAACTTTAATTTAAAAACATCTCTCCACATTATATGATGTCATCATATCCAAAGACTTCTTAGCGATTACAAGTGCTATCCTAATATAATTATGACCCTTAATTTCATATTATTAATAGCAAGTAGACCAAGTAAGTAAAAGTAACAAACAGAAAAGCTTAAACAATTTGATTCGGTAGTGCTAAAATGTTCACACAATTATCACAAAACGTTTTAAAAACATAGCTTATAAGCACTTTCTTTTTGTATACCGGATACTCCAAAAAAAAGCTTGTCTTACAAACATCTCTCTACTTGTCTTACAAACATCTCTCTACTTGTCTTACAAACATCTCCCTTCTTGTCTTACAAACATCTCTCTACTTGTCTTACAAACATCTCTCTACTTGTCTTACAAACATCTCTCTACTGACCTGATTCCTGGCCTACAAGCAACTTGCTAAGCCACTGCTCCACTCTACGACATCCAAAAACTTCTTAGCTATTATGAGTGCAATTTTAATATCATAGTCAACCTTAATATCATATTATTAATAACAAGAGGACGCATTTCATACAGTGCATCTATAGACCGTTGATCAGAAATTTATATACACACACAAACAAGTCACTTGGCTTCTGAACCAAGAGGGCCACAAGTTCGAATCCCGGTGACATGTTGGTTTTAAAACTTAAATTATTTTACTGCATTCCTGAGTGCACCAAACTTGTCCCTGAGTGCACCCAACTTTAATGTGCTCTTGAGATTATTGGGGGAAAGTAAAGTCGGTGTACTGACCACTGGTCATCCTTGTTAACTGTACGCCAGTGAACAACAACAAAAAAAGTTATACTTCGTGCTACCCATGATCCATTGATTCTGCCCCAAATACACCAGTGACGGTAATGGATATGCAATATTGGAAAAACATACATAATAAATATATTAAAGAATATTTGCAACATAAAACTTTACAACAAATCCTAAGCTTTAAAGATGCTGAAAATTTGTTATAGTGTTTCACTATGTAGTCCTGCTCAGGAACATTGAGTCGCTTTTTTTAGTGATTTGCTATTGTAAAGGTTTGCTGCTGTAGTGATGTTCTGCTGATTTTCTGTTGTAGTGATTTTCTGTTGAAGCGATTTTCTGTTGTATTGATGTCCCGCTGTAGTGATTTTTCTTTTGTAGTGATTTTCTGCTGTGTTGCTATGATGCTGTAGTGATTCTCTTCTGTATTGATGTTCTGCTGTGCTGTAAGGATGTGGTAGTGATTTGCTTTTGTAGGCTTATTCTTTATCACGCCAACACATTTTTAGCATGTTTCTTATTGGTAAACAAATATTTGCGCAGAATATAGACAAGTCCAAATATTTTCTTAGAGTCCCATTCTTCATTAATACATTTCTTACACATATTTCTTATGCACATTTCTCACAAACTTTCTCCACACACGTTTCTCACCCAAATTTATCACACACATTTCTCTCCCGCACATTTCTCACAAGAAACTGTACTTTTGACAATATGCATGATCTTATCCCAGTTTATTAAGCCTGTCTTGACGTCATCAAGAAGCCGTAACGTGTCGACCAGCGCCTGGAGGGTGGCTCGGCTGGCGAATTTCTGGATCCAATTGATGAGGCCGCAGGTGCCATTGGGAATGTTAAGCCCCCTCTTGTCCTGCACGAGTATTTCTACGTTGCTCTTTTCAAAGCCGAGAAGCATCAAAGTGCTAGGCCAGTAGTCTTCCATGGCGTAACCAAGCAACAACGCCTGTTTTTGGGTTACTCGTTGGTTTCTGACGTCATTAGACAGTGTGTAAAACCAGGAATCTAAAAAAAAATACGAAACAAAAATTGTTATTTTAATAACTTCCATTTAGTTTTTGCAAACGTAAAAGTATACGAGACAAACTGCATTGTTAAAGTATAATCACTAAAATTTTCATTCGTCTTTTTATTCTTAAAAAAAAAAAAATTAATGAATTTAGACCTGCCGTTGCACTCGTTTTTAGCGGCCTCCGAAAATGGAAAACCCGCACATGATTTTATTTCGTCTGGCTGTCCATACGTAACTTTTATTCTAAAAAACTAGAAAAAATTAGAATCTAATTTTAAGAAATTTTACAGCCTGCAAACCTTTGATGATAAGATAAGATAATTTTTATTGGTCCAATCAAATGGAAATTCACTTTGACTACAATTAACCACATCAGCGTAACTACTGTACAATAACAATATAGATGAAATATAGACGCGTGGTTAGCGCGGCCTTCAGCAGCTTATAACGGGCGGGGCGGATCCGGATGCCGTGCCTCACGTATTTGTTGCGATAATAAGCAAGTGAGGTAAATATGTTGTAATATCTATTAAACTTATGCATACAGTTTTGTCAAAACATCAGAACTCTCTTTCAAATCCTGTTCAAGAAATTCGCTGAAAGATTTATTTAAAAAAAAGAATTATTATTTCCACTATAATATACTTAACAATTTATTTTCCGCCACAGATAAGTTACTATAAAATATATACTGTATAGCAGGGCCGGCCTTAGACATAAGCAAACTTAGCAGCCGCTCACAGCCTCCAATGGGTGGTTGCCTCTCATAGGACTTAATTTTTTTTTTCAGAAAAAATTGTAAAGCTTGGATCAGATCTCAACCATAGTAGAGCACTTGGACTCTATGTTTACTGATAGACATATACACGGAATGGAAACTACGATACATGAATTTCAGCTTTTAATAAATCGTATAATTGTATTTTTTCGCTGTGTCTTTAAATTTAAAAAAAATTAATTTAAATTCACTTCCTCTAGAACCTTTAATTACCCAATGCCGGCACTGTGCATAGTCCTAATACCATAAAAAGAAATCGGGTTTGAATGTTATTGATAGAGTTGTTTGATGGATACAAAACATGTACAGAAATATCTTACAAGGCTTGTGCTCTTTCAGATCCCTGGAGGTCTCTAAGTGTAACTCATCAAGCGTAGCAGACTCACTAAGTAGAAAGAAGAATGAATAAGAAATAAGCAAAATGTAAGCAAAATGTAAGCAAAATGTAAGCAAAATGTAAGCAAAATGTAAGCAAAATCATCTTTTAAAATATAAAGCTTAACTAAAGAAAAAAAACACTCCGCATTTACGTTTATACTTCTCAATAATATAGACGTTATTTCCCTTATCCGATATAAACAAATACTTAATAGACCTGCTAATCACTGTCAAAATAAGCAACTTAAACTTTATAGACATATCACAAGACCCATTGTGATAGTACAAATTTAGGAAACAGTACCAAAAGAAGCTGCAAAGAAAGCGATTGGAAGACAATTTAAAAGAGTGGACAGGCCTTTCATTGAAAAAGATTGTATTCAATGCAAAGAGAGAGAGGAATGGAGAAAGATGGTTGACAGATCATGTGTGATGCCCCAACGGTTAATCAAATTACTTGACAGGTAAAGGTGAAATCATTGGCATTTGATGATTCGCTAAAAGCCGTTTCACGCTTTAATCGCACTAGAGAAGAATAAGCACTTGGTTATTTCTCATGTTATCTCTCATGTTATTTTTAATTTTTCATGTTATGTCTTATGTTATTTCTAATGTAATGTCTCATGTTATGTCTCATGTTATATCTCATGTTATGTCTTATGTTATGTCTCATGTTATTTCTCATGTTATATCTCATGTTATGTCTTTTGTTATGTCTCATATCATGTCTCATGTTATGTCTTATGTTATGTCTCATGTTATTTCTGATGTTATGTCTTATGTGATGTTTCATGTTATGTCTCATATCATGTCTCATGTTATTTCTCATGTTATGTCTCATGTTATGTTTCATGTTATGTCTCATGTTATGTCTCATATCATGTCTCATGTTATGTCTCATGTTATGTCTTATGTTATGTTTCATGTTATGTCTCATGTTATGTCTCATATCATGTCTCATGTTATGTCTCATTTTATGTATTATGTTATGTCTTATGTTATGTCTAATGTTATGTCTTATGTTATGTCTCATGTTATGTCTTATGTTATTTATCATATCATGTCTCATGTTATGTCTCATTTATTGCAACACTAACTACAGTACCAACTTACTTCTTGGGGACTAATTCAAGTGCGCATGTCTGCAGTCGTTCATCGAGTATGTCATCATCCTCTAATTTTTCACACGTCCCATCAGCATGACTGAAGTACACACTAAACTCCGAAAGATCTTCTGTTTTAGACAGCTGTCTTTTAAACTAACAAAACAAAAGAGTTATATAGTTTAAAAGAAGTATACAATGTATATCTTTTAAACACAACTTCAAGAATCAGATTGCCACTTTTAAGGTTTATGATGGCATGATTAGTCGTATTTCTAGTGAAATAATTGCTGCTAAGTAATATTGGAAATGTCCACCAGCAGTAGCGTCATTAGGGTTGGTGTCTTCTTTTAAGTTGGTTGATAAAATATTATGTTAACTTAAATCCATGTCCTTCAAAACTGTTCTCTTTACCATGAGGCCCGAACAAGACACAGGCCCCAAAACACCCTAATAGTAAGAAAACTATATGGAGAGCTCCCTGATTTGGAATCTACTGCGCAGTTCATCTTATGTATTGGTCTAGTCATCTAGACGCCACAACATAATAATGAAAACGAGGAAGAAGAAGAAAACTTAAATCCAGACATCTTGACTCGTTCGATGCTTCAATATTTTTAATTGTTAGTTGGAAAACCCAGCTAAAAATTCAAATACAAAAATCAAAAGATGTTACTCTTTTATCTATTCTTTAAAAAGCGGGATAAAAAAAATCAAACTGTCATTTTAGACAAAATAAATTATTCTTGCATAAGGGAAAGTAACTACAATAAAGTAAGTATAGTTTCACTTTCAGACCATGCGGTCAATAGGGACAATGATTTTAAGTTCATCTGTTTCTTTGGCCAACTGTTAACGAGCAGGCTGTCATGTGGCCAGCACAACGACCAACCGCCTTTACTTTTATCAACTAAATCCAGGTACCTTTTAGAGTTGGGTGGACTCAGGGACGCCTTAAAAATCTCGAATTTCAAAATCCCAGTCTTTACATAGACTTCAGGCTCAGAAGACAAGCGCTTAACCACTCAGCCACCGCCCCCCCCCCCAATAACTATAACATATGTAAAAGTAAAAAAACAAACAAATTTGATTATAAATATTTATAATATTGTGCTGGAAAAGCTCAAAGACAGTACTTCTGTTTACCTCCGAAACTCTTGTCCCCTGTGCAATGACGTGATGGTTATCGGAAATCCTTTTGTACAATCTGACCATTGTTTCTATGCCCGCTACATGTCTTTTGAATCTGGCGCTCCTGTTGACAAAATTATTAGTTAATTTAGCATTCACATATTGAGCTAATCCTTTGGAGGACTGGTATGACCTGCTTACTTGATTAATTGTTAATCTTAGTTTTCGGGACATCTGGATTCATCCCCTCCAAACAATACCCTGACCAGTGTGAGAAACTTAGTGTTATTAGTTTGTATAGAGACGCACCATAGTCTACAGACGTTAAACGTGACATTTAGTGACGTCACGACTTAGTTGGGTTATACATTTTTTTTTATGTTAATGAAATGTAAGACACCCATCAGCAACTACAAGGGCCAGGCCCATCACACCAGTTATCGCTGTCGAACGTTACACTTGTATACAATTATTTTATATTGACCTACAACAAGAGTGAGGAAGTGCTATGAAGAGCAGGGTGCCAGAACATCCGCAACTATTATTTACAGCAGACGCCTTGGCTGGCTTGTTCGTGTTCACAGAGAGCCACAAGGTCAAGTTCCACAGGGCATTCCGAATAATGATCTAAAAGAAGGCAGGAGAGCCGCTGGTCGCCCAATTTTAACTCAAACGCGAAATGAAGCTCCTCAAAATCGTCAATAACAGTCGGGAAAAAAAAAGGGGCAAAGGATTGATCCACATGAATAGCAAACATAAGGAGAGTATCCGGGATGGCAGACGACATACACACCAGAAGTAAAAAGAAGCGTCCGGGATGGCAGAAGACATACACACCAGAAGTAAAAAGAAGTATCCGGGATGGCAGACGACATACACACCAGAAGTAAAAAGAAGCGTCCGGGATGGCAGAAGACATACACACCAGAAGTAAAAAGAAGCGTCCGGGATGGCAGAAGGCATACACACCAGAAGTAAAAAGAAGCGTCCGGGATGGCAGAAGACATACACACCAGAAGTAAAAAGAAGCGTCCGGGATGGCAGAAGACATACACACCAGAAGTAAAAAGAAGCGTCCGGGATGGCAGAAGACATACACACCAGAAGTAAAAAGAAGCGTCCGGGATGGCAGAAGACATACACACCAGAAGTAAAAAGAAGCGTCCGGGATTGCAGAAGGCATACACACCAGAAGTAAAAAGAAGCGTCCGGGATGGCAGAAGGCATACACACCAGAAGTAAAAAGAAGCGTCCGGGATGGCAGAAGGCATACACACCAGAAGTAAAAAGAAGCGTCCGGGATGGCAGAAGACATACACACCAGAAGTAAAAAGAAGCGTCCGGGATGGCAGAAGACATACACACCAGAAGTAAAAAGAAGCGTCCGGGATGGCAGAAGACATACACAACAGAAGTAAAAAGAAGCGTCCGGGATGGCAGACGACATACACACCAGAAGTAAAAAGAAGCGTCCGGGATGGCAGAAGACATACACACCAGAAGTAAAAAGAAGCGTCCGGGATGGCAGAAGACATACACACCAGAAGTAAAAAGAAGCGTCCGGGATGGCAGACGACATACACACCAGAAGTAAAAAGAAGCGTCCGGGATGGCAGAAGACATACACACCAGAAGTAAAAAGAAGCGTCCGGGATGGCAGAAGACATACACACCAGAAGTAAAAAGAAGCGTCCGGGATGGCAGACGACATACACACCAGAAGTAAAAAGAAGCGTCCGGGATGGCAGAAGACATACACACCAGAAGTAAAAAGAAGCGTCCGGGATGGCAGAAGACATACACACCAGAAGTAAAAAGAAGCGTCCGGGATGGCAGACGACATACACACCAGAAGTAAAAAGAAGCGTCCGGGATGGCAGAAGACATACACACCAGAAGTAAAAAGAAGCGTCCGGGATGGCAGACGACATACACACCAGAAGTAAAAAGAAGCGTCCGGGATGGCAGAAGACATACACACCAGAAGTAAAAAGAAGCGTCCGGGATGGCAGACGACATACACACCAGAAGTAAAAAGAAGCGTCCGGGATGGCAGAAGACATACACACCAGAAGTAAAAAGAAGCGTCCGGGATGGCAGAAGACATACACACCAGAAGTAAAAAGAAGCGTCCGGGATTGCAGACGACATACACACCAGAAGTAAAAAGAAGCGTCCGGGATGGCAGAAGGCATACACACCAGAAGTAAAAAGAAGCGTCCGGGATGGCAGAAGGCATACACACCAGAAGTAAAAAGAAGCGTCCGGGATGGCAGAAGGCATACACACCAGAAGTAAAAAGAAGCGTCCGGGATTGCAGAAGGCATACACACCAGAAGTAAAAAGAAGCGTGAAAGAGCAACAACGATAACAGACACTAAACCAGTGATCGTAGCTGTGTATCAAGGATTGGACTCGTTAGTCACATGAGAAGCTGCAAAGAGGAAAGATCGTCTCTTGAGACGTCAAATGCTACAGAGATCTATGACAAGCTCAGGGGGAAGGGAATTCTTTCGTAAACAGGAAAAGAAATCTTTCCCAACCAAAATAAGTCAAGCTCTAATTCTCTTTAAGTTCTTTGAAACTTACAGCTCGGGGGAAATAATATTTAAAAGGAAAAAGAGCATTTACTTAAAGACAAACATTGTTTAACGAAATTCGGTAGGCCTACTATTAAAAGGAAAAATGTAAAAAGAACTAAAACTGTAAGCAAGCCAGAGAAAAAAAAAGTAACATTATTTGAGAATCTTTGTGGACCCTAAATGTCAAGGACACTATATTAACAGATCACTGTTGAAAACTAAATGCCTATGGCTCCTGTCTCGGAAGACAATGGATGCGCCCAGACCTGTCACTGGTTTTGGTTTTCTCTTGAGACGGTGCAGAATCTGGTGTGACTAATAAGACAAGATAAGATAATTTTTATTGGTCCAAACCAATTAAAGTTTAGTTTGATTACTATTGACCAACTCAGTTTAACTTCTGTAACAATAACAATATAGAGAGAAAATACGAGCAACATTCACACACAAAACACATACACACTCACAACCAGCGCTTTATGAATTAGACTTCTATGTACTTCTCGATGATAATTCTGGAGCCAACGCCCAACCAGGACGTTTTGAAACTGGCCAATATGACAACTAAATAACAACAATTTTAACATAAGAATACAATAAAGCTTGTATTAAGTGTAATTGTATCAATTATTTTAATCAATCATCTACTTGATTTGTAATAGATCCACACTAACAGCCAGGAAAACCAGTGACTTGGCAGAATTTAAGTCGTTGGTTAATATGCATGACTAAATGCATGACGCGTAGGACGTAATCATCTTCTTTTTTGAAGTAACGTCTGTATTATATAAGATAAGATAAGATAAGATAACAGTAATAGATCTGCGCAATTAGAAATAGTTTAACCTATTGTTTTTGTTTAGAGCAATGTCATGTTTTAAACTTTCTCAATGCGCTACGGTCCAATGACTTGTGAGGAGGAGAAGGAATGGGTAGGAGAAGGTTTCCGTGCAGGCTTTTCAAAATCAATTTAAGAAAAAGAAAAAAAAAAGGTGTTCGACTTAAATTTTAACTCGAGGGCTAAAGCCACCCCTCAGCAAACAAATGGGCCACTAGGCTATATTGTACTTAAAAAATAGATTGCTTTATAGTTATATTTATAATTATCTATTATTAGTTTCCAATTTCTTGGCGACGAAATAATTCTCTACTCAATGTTTCCAAAAAGGTGTACAATTTTGAGTTTGTGGAGGGTTAGGCCTTGGAATGACGCACTGACGTAAACACGCAGCTACATTTCTATATTACGAGCGCGCTACAAGTGAAGACTACTAAACATGACACAGCGTTGCCAAACGTAAGATTTAAAGCATTGTCGGTAAAAGGGCAAATGATAATTAAAGAAAAAAAAGTTGTGGAGGCCCTGGGGCAGCGCTATGGCCGAATTTCTTTAGTAGACCTGTAATGGTGGTGGTGGTAGGTGTGTGTGGTGGTAGGTGTGTGTGGTGGTAGGTGTGTGTGGTGGTAGGTGTGTGTGGTGGTAGGTGTGTGTGGTGGTAGGTGTGTGTGGTGGTAGGTGTGTGTGGTGGTAGGTGTGTGTGGTGGTGGTAGGTGAGTGTGGTGGTAGGTGTGTGTGTGTGTGGTGGTAGGTGTGTGTGGTGGTAGGTGTGTGTGGTGGTGGTAGGTGTGTGTGGTGGTGGTAGGTGTGTGTGGTGGTAGGTGTGTGTGGTGGTGGTAGGTGTGTGTGGTGGTAGGTGTGTGTGGTGGTAGGTGTGTGTGGTGGTAGGTGTGTGTGGTGGTAGGTGTGTGTGGTGGTGGTAGGTGTGTGTGGTGGTAGGTGTGTGTGGTGGTGGTAGGTCTGTGTGGTGGTGGTAGGTGTGTGTGGTGGTAGGTGTGTGTGTGTGTGGTGGTAGGTGTGTGTGGTGGTGGTAGGTGTGTGTGTGGCGGTGGGTAGTATGAGGAAGGTTTTTACACTGCCTTTGTTCGTTCAGCAAAACCCGAGTTGAATCTCCACATTTTTATGGAGCAAATCGGGTTCCGCCACTCTGCCAAACATCAATTGAACGGCGAATGCCTGATCGAAGTATTATGATTGTGTGTGTCATTGATTGTATAGAACACTATAGATCCTAGGCATGAAGAACAACTCAAAATAGATTTTCTTATAACCTAGAGACATGTTTTGAAGCCTATGTAAGAGTATGCAGGTCGACAGTTAATTTTCTATCAGCAGGGAGGGTAGAGTGGAATGGGAGACACAGGGGAGTGTGGGAGTAAAAGAGAAAGAATTGAAAAGGAGGGGGGGGGCAAGCAAAGAAAATATACCAATAGATAACGAGGTAGAGAAAAAGGAGAACAAATATTCAAAATACTGGACAATGATAGAGAGAAAGTGAGAGAGAACATTGACACTAGAGAGAAAGTGAGAGAGAACATTGACACTAGAGAGAGGAGAAGTAAAACAACTTATAAAATAGAAATGAATGAAATTATAAGATATATAACATTTTCAAATGTAGAGAAGGACAAAAAGAACGACAGAGAAACACAGAGAGAGAGAGAGAGACAGAGACAGAGACAGAGAGAGAGAGACAGAGAGAGAGACAGAGACAGAGAGACAGAGACAGAGACAAAGAGAGAAATATAGAGACAGAGAGAGAGAGACAGAGAGAAAGAGAGAGAGACAGAGACAGAGAGAGAGACAGAGACAGAGAGACAGAGATAGAGAGACAGAGACAGAGACAGAGAGAGACAAAGAGAGAAAGTTAGAGACAGAGAGAGACAGAGAGAAAGAGAGAGACAGAGACAGTGAGAGAGACAGAGACAGAGAGAGAGAGACAGAGAGAGACAGAGACAGAGAGAGAGACAGAGACAGAGAGAGAGAGACATAGAGAGAGACAGAGAAAGAGAGAGACAGAGACAGCGAGACAGAGAGAGAGTGACATAGAGAGAAAGAGAGACATAGAGAGAGAGACAGAGAGAGACAGAGAGAGACAGAGAGAGACAGAGAGAGACAGAGAGAGACAGAGAGAGACAGAGACAGAGACATAGACAGAGAGAGAGACAGAGACAGAGAGACAGAGACAGAGAGAAGGAAAGAGACAGAGAGACAGAGAGAGAGACAGAGACAGAGAGAGACATAGAGAGAAAGAGAGACATAGAGAGAGAGAGACAGAGAGAGAGAGACAGAGACATAGATAGAGAGAGAGAGAGACAGAGACAGAGACAGAGAGAGAGACAAAGAGAGAAAGTTAGAGACAGAGAGAGAGACAGAGAGAAAGAGAGAGAGAGACAGAGACAGAGAGAGACAGAGACAGAGAGAGAGACAGAGACAGAGAGAGAGACATAGAGAGAGACAGAGAAAGAGAGACAGAGACAGAGAGACAGAGAGAGAGTGACATAGAGAGAAAGAGAGACATAGAGAGAGAGACAGAGAGAGACAGAGAGAGACAGAGACAGAGACAGAGACAGAGACAGAGACAGAGACAGAGAGACAGAGACAGAGAGAGACAGAGACAGAGAGAGAGAGACAGAGAGAGAGACATAGAGAGAGAGACAAAGACAGTGAGAGAGACAGAGAGAGAGACATAGAGATAGAGAGAGAGACAAAGACAGAGAGACAGAGAGAGAGAAAGAGAAATCTAGAGACAAACAGAGAGACAGTAAGAGATAGAGAAACAAAGTGACAGAGAGAGACAAAGTTAGGCACAGAGAGAGAGACAGAGAGACAGAGGCAGAGACTGAGAGACAGAGAAACAGAGGGAGAGAGACAGAGAGAGAGAGACAGGGAGAGAAAAAGAGAGAGAAAGAGAAACCTACAGACAAACATAGAGACAGAGAGAGATAGAGAGAGAAAGAGAAACCTACAGACAAACATAGAGACAGAGAGAGAGAAAGAGAGAGAGAAACATAGAGAGAGAGAGACAGAGACAGAGAGACATAGAGAGAGAGACAGAGACAGAGAGAGAGAGACAAAGACAGAGAGAGAGACACAGAGAGAGAGAGAGAGACATATATATATATAGAGAGAGAGACATAGAGAGAGAGAGAGAGACAGAGACAGAGAGACAGAGAGAGAGAAAGAGAGAGAAAGAGAAACCTAGAGACAAACAGAGAGACAGAGAGAGAGAGAAACATGGAGACAGAGAGAGACGAAGTTAGGCACAGAGAGAGACAGAGAGACAGAGGCAGAGACTGAGAGACAGAGAAACAGAGAGAGAGAGACAGGTAGAGAGAGACAGAGAGAGAGAAAGAGAGAGAAAGAGAAACCTAGAGACAAACAGAGAGACAGAGAGAGATAGAGAGAAAGAGAGAGAAAGAGAAACCTAGAGACAAACAGAGAGACAGAGAGAGATAGAGAAACAGAGAGACAGAGACAGACAAAGTTAGGCACAGAGAGAGACAGAGAGACAGAGGTAGAGACTGAGAGACAGAGAAACAGACTGAGAGAGATAGACAGAAAGAGAGACAAAGAAAAATAGAGAGATACAAAAAGACACAGAGAAACAAAGACTGAGAGACAGAAAGAAGAGAGAGACAGAGAGAGAGAGAGAGAGAGAGACAAAAAGAAGAGAGAGATAGAGAGAGACAGAGAAACAAAGAGAGACAAAGAGAGTTAATGAGAGACAGAGAAAAACAGAGACAGAGAGAGACAGAGAGACATAAAAGGAAGAAATTAATAAGCAGAAATGACTTACATTGTACCAAATAATGAAAACGCTGTACCCAAATATAAATATATTAACCCCCCTCCCCCATTTAATACACTTTTATAACTACCTCAATATTTAAATTATATTATATAAAAAAAAAATTCAACCATCCTTATACATATAACATCAATAAAATTTATGCAGTACTTACATTTCGTTCTGGAGAAACCTTACAGTATGTTTGTGCTAGAATATATTCAAAGTTGGAACAAGCGACTAAACACACGTCTGTTGTGTAACTCTTGAGTAGGTTACTAAAAAGTTACTATCAATCACTTATTACTAATTTCTTTTTAAATATATAACACTAGGAAACTAAATAAAGATTGGGATCTATATCGGGTGAGACTACAACCTGAGCACCCCCATTTACATAATGGACAATCTACGTAAGACACATCGTCCTATAAAGATTTCCGACCTGAGTGACTTGAACTAGCTATCACAAAGTCTTTTTAAATTCTGCAAACTTGGGTTTCTTAGGAAATACCCCAGATTTTAAATAGGGGGAAAGAGAGAGAGTCATTCTATGAAACCCGCTTAATTTCATCACCGCCGTAGAAGCTATGATTTTGCGATTAAACGGGTAAGCAAATAAGCGAAACATGATTTCAATAGAAACAGATTTTTCGATGCCAAACCTACGGCGTTCGGGCTGAATCCGGCACGTAATGGCGTGTTATGTGGAACCTCGAAGCTTGTGCATGTAGTAGATAATGAGACCTCGGAGGCTGCGGATCAGACTAATAGCCATTTTTTTCTGCTGTGTCACGCATGTGATACATTTTTATTTTTATCAGGTAATAGTTGGTCACCACGACATTTACATAAAATATATATATACATTTGAGAAAATACATTTTTTAAAAATTACACCCAAATGTCGTAGGGTAATTAACAAGTCCTTAAGTTGATCCTGCTATAATTTGTAATTTTTGAGTGGCCAAGCCGTGGATACCTCAGACGCGGCATATTCCAGCCCACAGCAACGTACCCTCTACCAGTGCTTCATAAAGCCACAGTGGAACTATTTAATTTGTAATCTTAGAGTGTCACTCCCCCCCCCTTGGCATTAACTCCCCTTAACCGTATTTTCCCATGGCCTTAATTAAAAAATATATATTTAAATTGCATTTAAGGGGAAGAACTCCATATTTACAGCCATATAACTCAATAATGTAACTAAATTATATGTTGTTATTTTTTCTGGCAGACGACACTCTTCTCTCAAATATCAGTCTGAATGGATGAAATAATATTTAATAGTTAATTTAAGCTTCCATTTGCCATTCCTAAGGGGGCCGCCTCTGTTCGAAAACAACTTTTGTTTTTGTTTTAAAACAGTTTTGGAATTCATGTGGCCGCCCCCTTATCGACGCCACTTGCTCCAAGTCTTAAGAGTTTTAATCTCACTAAGAGCAAGGTGTCTAAAAACTGAAAGAGTTGAAAGTCAAAGTTTACATATTTGATTTTATTGAAGAAAGATGAGATAAAATACAACTTATAATACATCGACAATCTGTACGGAGATTACATTACTCGGATCTGATCTACTTAGATACAGCACAATGGGGCATCTACGTTCAGTGCGTAGCTTGGGATTGGTGGTCCGGGGTTTGAACCTTTAGAGGCCCATGCATTTTGACATCCGACATCATGACATGAGATAATATTTCATGAAAAATGAATAAATTTCGGACACTTATTTGGAGCCCCCTTAAAACCCCCTCATGTGGAAGTCCGGGGGGGATTTTCCTCGCCCACCCTTACTGCGCTACTGTCTACGTATCTTTGGTTCAAATGCAAACTTAAAAAGGCAAACGTCTGGTAAATAATTATCCGCTTCAACTCCTACTATAAAGCCCGTAATGCGTATTGTCCCAATCTGCTATTCCTGGAAGAGCTATTTTTAGCCAGTTTGGGCTTTCCCGATCAAATTCTACGCTAAAATAAATGAAAGGCGTTTTACAGTGGACAGGAATGCTAATGGGCTTGTTAGTAACTTAGTATTGTGTGGAGTTAGCAGGGGGGGGGGGAGAAGAGATTTACGGTAACCCACTCATCTGCATTTTACATATTTACATATAATACGATTTTCATTTGCACAGGTCGGTAGAATGGCACAATGGCAGTGTGCTAATCGGGGCCGAATTTAAGTACGTAGAGTTCTCAGGGCTGGATTCGAAAGCTTTTAATAAACTAAATAAAGATCCACTTTGGAATGAAAACAACAATAAAAGCACTAATTGTTCTTCAAGAAAGAAATATAAGTTTATTTGTTAATTTAATCTCTTTCCTTTTACAAAATATTTAAAATGCATTTTTTGTAATAGTTTGTGGAAGTAAGGTCTTGTGTTAAATCGAGACCAATCGTCATAGAAGGCCTGATCACTTACCTTTTACTGATCACTTACCTTTTACTGATCAAAATCACAAATCACTCCCTTTTACTGATCACTTACCTTTTACTGATCACTTACCTTTTACAAAATATTTAAAATGCATTTTATAATAGTTTGTGGAGGTAAGGCCTTGTGTTAAAGCGAGACCTATCGTCATAGAAGGCAGGCCTTATCACTGACCTGCGACGTCACAACCTTAGGGCAGTGGAGAACAAAAGTCATAGAAGGCCTGAACACTGACCTGCAACGTCACAACCAGTGGGCAGTGGAGACCAATCGTCATAGAAGGCCTGAACACTGACCTGCAACGTTACAACCTGTGGGCAGTGGAGACCAATCGTCATAGAAGGCCTGAACAGTGACCTGCAACGTCGCAAACTGTGGACAGAAGATACCGATAACTCGTAGCCATGTCACATGTCTGTACGATGTCGCCGCTTTCGGTCTAGGTTAAAGATATTTTTAAAAAATACGCAAGAAAAACAGTATTCGAAGGCGTTGCAAAAATTGTATGACGTTTTTCATGGTGGCTGATTAAAAAAGGATTTGGATGCAGAACCGAGATGTCAAGGGTTCGAATCCTGGGATTAATTTCGGAATGTTTAGAGCGCCTTTGAGTCCACCCAGCTCTAATGAGTACCTGTCATTTAGCTAAGGGAAAGCTAATGCGGTTGGTTGTGATAACCACGTGACACCCTTGTTTAAGGTGAGCCATAAAAACAGCTGACCTTTACATCATCTGCCCTATAAATCGCAAGGTCAAAAGGGAACTTAGCTTTACTTTTTACTAAATCAGTCATCCGTGTTGGCTGAGTGGTAAAGCTCTTGGATTCTGAACCAAGGAGTCTAGGGTTGAAGACTGACATTTTGAATTTCGTTTTTTTTTTTAGGGTTCCCATGAGTCCACCCAACTTAAATGGGTATCTGACATTAGTTGTGAAAAAGTAAAGATTTCGGTTGGTCTTTGCGCTGGCCACATCATCCCCTCGTTAACCGTGGGGCATAAATAGAGATGACCTTCATATCTTTTGCCTCAGAGATCGCAATCTACTCTAATTTACTAACAGTCATCCAGGAGATGCAAGATAAATACAACTAGTCGACCCACGGCGTAGCATACAACGCTATTTTGCTGGATCGGCCTTAGGCCAATGCAACCTATGCGACCACAGTGGGCCCCACACTTTCATAGGACCCGCGCTAATTCTAGGTGTAAATTATTAAATTCAACCTTTTTATAACTTATAACAGATTTCCTGTCGATTTACCAGGAGCTCCAGGAAATCTCCTGAAATTGCAAAATATACGAAAAAGACCTGGAAATATCCGGAAATTATTAAAATCTTTTGAACACTCATACAAATCTCATGAAATATATAGACAAAAATTGTCATTTTGGGGTGTCATTCAATATGATTAACGCCAATCCTACGCGCGGAAAAAAAAACGGCATTAAGCAATGCCCGTAATTGTGGAATGCAGTGAAAGAAGCTTCTCGCTCCTCAAACACATTAAGAGTTACTAGAGGTCAACAATCTCGTAGATAGATTGAAACATTTGGTAATTCTTGCTTTTGAGCTTGATCTATGTAGGAAATATAATTTTTATGATATACTGTATGACTTTGCTACACGCAAGGTCGTAAAGTAATTCTGTAGTAGTAAAGAATAAATAAAACGCAAAGACGAATTTATTTTTTAATAAAACCCCTTAATTTTCACTTATTATCCGTATCCCTACCCAAACTTGGCCCCTCGAAATCCGTTTTGCATAGGGCTCCACAATAGTTATGTCCGTCCATGCTATTTAGTAACGGGTGAATATTCTTGTATTTCCTGCCTCTAAAATTACGTGGGGCATCTCTTTCCATTACTTGTTGTCCAAACCCTTGTAGTCTCTTTGTCTAGCTATAGCTATTTGTTAACCGATTTTTATGTAGGTCACAGATGGGTCTTCAAACCACATTCTTAGTCTTCCTTAATTTGGGAATTTGCTTTATTTAATAGAATTATTTCCCCTTCAACTGAATGCTGACTAACGGCACTAAACTCCGAAAATTCCCAGCAATCAAAACTCCACAGTCGTAAGGAAGAAAGAGAGAGCATATTTTAGTGCTTTTTTTTTTTTTTTTTTTTTGCTATTCTAGACTCTACACTTCCTCGTTCATGGCTAAAATATGCACAGAAGTACAGAATAATTGAATAATAATAATTACAATAGAACAATAAGAACTACACCCGTGGCCACCAAACTACAGCCTGCGGGCCACATTCGGCCCGTGAAGCTGTTCTATTTGATCCACTTTCTCTAATGCCGACAGTGCAAACTGAAGCAACAAAGTTTGGGCCACATTGATTTCAAAGAATTTGTTCGCGGTCACTCGTATTGAAAAAGCCAAGATTTTCATTGTACTTGCTCTGTTGTAACTCTGTTTCCGCTACCCTTATGGTGCTCACCAGCGCAACGTCCAACACGACTGATACGAGGAAAATGGACTGTTTAGATCTGGCTGAAGTGATCAGCAAGTTATATGAGTCTGAGATGTCAAGAACTAAGAGCTGTTCTTCTTGCTACCAGAGAAGTGGATTAAGGACCTGAGGCAACACTGGGAAGTGTGTCGGCAGTGGCTAAGCTAGGAATTTGCCATCATTTTGGGGCTCCGGGGGGGGGAGCTTGACCTTTTTGGAGGCCCCTGCATAATATTTAATGCAAAGCACTCATTTGGGGGCCCTTCAAGTGGAGGCAGGGGGGATTTTTTTATTCTCCCCCTTTCCCCCCCACCCCCCACCCTAGCTACGCCTCGTGTGTCGGTGGTCTGTACTAAGGTTTGGGGTAGGAAAGGACTAGGGAAACTAAAGACAAGTCCCAGACTGTGTGTTTTGTAACTGTTAATACTGTTAACTGTAACTGTTAATAATCTGATATTCACTTCCTTTTGTTGAGTGGTTGCCTGAGATTTATAACAGTAGTGATAGTGGTCGACATTCATTTTCTCTGTAACTTTTCTCTGGTCTTTCCTTTAACAAAGTCTAAATGGTGTACGTATCTTTTGTTAGATCTTGTCACTAGTTGTACCACAAGATACCTAATGTTCGTGGTAATGTTCTTCCTAATGTTCGTTTTAATGTTCGTCCTAATGTTCGTCTTAATGTTCGTCCTAATGTTCGTCTTAATGCTCGTCCTAATGTTCGTCGTAATGCTTATCCTAATGCTCGTCCTAATGTTCGTCTTAGTGTTCGTCCTAATGTTAGTCCCAATGTTCGTCCTAATGCTCGTCTAATGTTCGTCTTAGTGTTCGTCCTAGTGTTCGTCCTAGTGTTCGTCTTAGTGTTCGTCCTAATGCTTGTCCTAATGTTCGTCTTAATGTTCGTTTTAATGTTCGTCCTAATGTTCGTCCTAATGTTCGTCCTAATGTTCGTCTTAATGATGCCCGCCTTACTGTTTGTCCTGATGTTCGCCTTAATGACCATCCTGATGTTTGCTTCAATGTTCTCGTGATGTAAGTCTGAAAGTTCAATCAAATGCTCGTCTTTAGATTGAAAGATCTGTACGAGATGATGTTTGTCTAATGTTCTGCCCTAATGTTCGTTCCTATCTCCTTCACGATGTAAAGAATGCTCTTCCGAATGTTCGTCAAAACGTTTCTCAAAAATGTTAATTTTAAACGTTTTGAATGTTCGTTCCTATGTTATTCCCAATGTCCTTTAGGTTATTGGTTCTGCTGCTTTCACGGGAGTTTGGCCTTAGGTTTTGTCCCTTTTTATTGACACGATGTTCCTTACACTTATGTTTTTATTTTTTTTATTGACTCTATTGCTGGCTTAACTACAAAGCTTTTTAATTTTTTTTTTCCAAAGCTTGTATCAACTCACTCTGTCTGTCTGTCTGTCTGGTAAAAAGTTTGAATATGTTATTTCTCCCGTTTCCAATTCTCGGATCAAGCTAAAACTTTGGTCAACTATTTATTAAACCTGCCAAGACATGATTCAATTAAAAATGTAACCAATTAGTGAATTAATTTGTTGGGGATGAATTATCTTGTTGGATATGGAACTAAGGGAGAAAATGCTACTTAATGAGAGATGTGGATGTATGTATGGATTTAATCCCCTTATTACGCTGTGACATGTTTTTTTTTTCTTCCACTCCCCATTCTCAGATCAAGTTGAAAGTTTACATATGTGTCGATGATAATACATAAATCAATCCAACAATTAAGCAGTTAATCATTTATTACTACTTATCAATTAATTTTGTTTTATATAGCTGAAAGGGAGCTAAACCTTGTAATTTTCATACAAATAGCAGTAACTAGCGGTTATTTCCCTTAAATAAGCTTTGTTTTTGTTTTTTCTGTTACTTATTTACTTAATGAACATTTGTTTAGTCTTTGACTATTTTCAATCTTTCTACAATTTAGTCCTTGTTCCCCCCACCCCCACCCCCCACTTTGCTGACTAATATCCACTTCAAATAGTTTGTAATTTGAAATGGTTTATGCTAGACATAAGAGTGAATTCTATATAGCAATTTCTTAGCTCTAGAACTTGGAGCTTTAAGTGTGAATTTTTGTTAAGTTCTAAAATTACTCAGCCTTTTAATTTTCTTCCTCGTTGATCTAAACGTGGTTTTCTGTCTAGGTCACCGAAAAACTCCCAGGCTTCATAACGTTTGATTTCTAGACCAACAGAAACTAATGAGTTTAACTTGTGAAATCGCATGGAAATACAAGGAGCTCGGTGTTTTGTTAAGTGGCTGTCCACATCAGAGAGAGAGAGAGAGAGTAAGATAGAGAGGAAGGCAGTAAGAAAGAAAGAGAGAGAGAGGGGAAGATATAGGGAGAGAGGATATGTAGAGAAAGAAAGGGAGGAGGACAGAGAGTAGGTATATGGAGAGAGGGAGAGAGAAGGATAGGTAGAGGAATAGAGAATGGCAGGAGGAGAGAGAGAGAGAGAGAGAGAAAGCGAGAAAGATTTCTAGAAAGATCTGGATAATCAATCTATTTAAATGTACAGAAGATGATTAAAATCAACAGACTTATTTCGATCTAGGATTTTCGAAACACAACCTCAATAGAAACTATCAGGAATTAGCTTTATTTCATAGATTTGCGTGAATATACAGTATATGTAGAGAATTGTGAGCCAGCGGAAAGGCAAAATACAAACTCAAAACCTGAGGTATAATGAAAAATGAAGTCCATCAATTTGTACAAATGTTTTGTAGACGACTACACGTGATTGGTCATATTTTCCTGAACAATTTTCCAATTAATCACAGTGCAAACATACTTATGTACTCGAATCATCCGCTCCATAAGTGACTTCAGGGTAGCGTCTTTTATCACTTTGTGTTCCCATTTCATCAGCAGTTTGGTGGCTGCTTTCCAGGCATTGTGTTTACAGTTTTCCATTTCCAGGTCAAAGATTTCTATGGTGAAACCGAGGCAGTAGAAGACACTCTCCCAGAACTGACCAAAACAAGGGGCAATCAGTGAGGCGATACCTGGCGTCAGCCTCTTGTCTTTGATCTCGTCTACAAGATTATCGAACCAGGCAACTGAAAGAAAAGATCGTGCATTTTATTAAAAAATGTCGAATTGAAAAAAACAACTTATAATAGACCTCTTTCACCAATCGTATACAAACAACATTTGGCCACGTGCTTCTCTATCTCTTCTATACAAATTACGATCTAATTTTTAATACACAATGGCTATCACGTGACAGTTTTATTTTCGCTGTTGTATCAATATTATTACGTGACTAAATGTTGTTTGTTTACGATTGGTAAATGAGGTCCATTAATAAAATAGCCTATCACATCAAAGATAAGCATTTAAAAAAAAAATTAAAATGAGATGTGTAGCTGAAATTATTTTACAGTTGCATACAGTAGATTTTTAATTTCTGACAAGAAGGGCTCATTAACCTTGGTAGCCTAGCCATCTAAGAGATGAAAAAACTATGAATTCAAACCTATGCTGCCTGGCAACAATACCCAAACATGGGAAAAGCTTCTTGAGTTAACCCTGAAGACAATCAAGAGCCTGCCATCCTTATGAAGCTTGCAGCACACATTGCTACATTCTGGAAGAGCCTGTGATGCTGCTGATCCCAAACTATATCGGCAATCGCCGTTCCTTTGTATAGATCAGCTGCGTGGAGCGCGGAGAAATGATGTGTGGGCGACATTGTTTCTACCCTAGTTCATGCCCAGGCATTCTTCTTATTTCCATGAGGTGATCCATAGTCACTTCGCGATTGAAGGAGGCCATAACTTGTTCCTTAAACCACCAATGAAAAAGATAAAGATAAATGTCTGGAACCATGGAGGATTACAGGAAATCTATTAAGAACCAACAAAAAGTTATTTAATAGATGTGTGTAAAACTCACTCAATCTATTGTATGTGGTCAACATTCTATTTCAGAAATTAGCTTCTTGCTTAGCATTTTTGATACGATTGAAAAACTTTTTTTGTTCTGAAATTATTGCCGCGCAGCTTAAGATTTTTTACTTTTTTTTTTGGGAGGGGGAAGATGAACAAGAATGTAAAAGATACACAAGAGTAGGTCTATTTTTTAACTATTGACAATGTGGTGACTAATTAAACCTTTTCTTTAACAAAGGCATCTCATTTTAAGTGTTATAAAAAAGGCTCTTCTAAAAAAAAACCACTGTGATTCAGAAGATAAAAAATAGTAAAAAAAAACAAGAAGACAATGTCAGGTAAGAGACTCCCAAGATGCCGGACTCACTCTTTAAGAAGAGAAAAAGGATATTTTAAATGAAGGGGGGGGGCGGGTTGCACACGCCCGTATGTTTACGTTTACAGCATTATTGCTCGTACCCACTGAAGCTTCTATATGTAATGTGTTTATGTTGTCCACTTGTCTTTGTGAGAGATATACAATTAGATAGAGCCATCGTTTGTCTAATACATGCCTAACGGCTGTCTGTGTCGGTTCTATCGAAATTGTTAGTGAACGGATGCTGCGAGGGTGGGGGAGGGGCTAGCTGGGGCTTGTGACCTTTGACCACTGGGGGTGGTAATTTGCATACGGGCGAAATGACTCTGGATCAGAAGAATGTTTTTTTGGACGCTTGTTGCGTTATCGCTAGGCGGTGGTGTCGAATCCGGAGTCGCAGGTTCGAGCCTCGGTCGGCGCATGCCCTTATTTTCGTAGCATTTTAATTCACTACTTTCTCTCTTAAAAACTTGGTCCCTGGTGCTGTTATTCATTTATGTTTAATATATGTATGTATCATTTGTTTCAGCACCTAGCCTCAACTCTATAGTCTCATTTTAAATTAAACTGACATTATTAGGCTGTAAATTTAAGTGTATCTGATAGAAAAATAAAATTCTGCACAAAAAATACGATGAGTTTGGATCAAAGCCGATTGAGGCTATAAAAAGAAACACCTGAAACAAGCGCGTGAAACTACACATTTACAGTATTTTTTATGAGTCTTTTACCCAAGATCTGTGTATTGTTTAGGACCAGCTTACTACAAGTACCCGGCATTATCCGATACACAATTTCACACACAAAAATAATTGTAGAAATAAAAATTGTGATTTTAAAACTTTTAATGATTTTTTCAATAGTGTTTTAAAAAGGTTTTTAATGTAATCAATTGTGAATATCGTTTGTTATAAATCTCACTATTTTGTGCCTGTTTTAATTTCTTAATGTTTTCTTGACTTAAGGGGTCGTGTTTTCTCCTGATGTTTATACCTGATTTCTCTTATCAGCCGTTGTGAGACATTGGTCCAAAATAATCCTAAGCTTATAAATATAAAACCGCTCCAGTGGTGCCACGTGGTCGGAGATTCCCTTGTGACCGTCAGGTTCGAAAACAGGAAACAGTTCTCACAAACTAGGACTTTTTGCTTATTATTTCCTGGCATCTATATGATACCAATAACCAAATCAACTCTTAACATGAAATTTTTGGTTTCGAAATACTGTTCAGTTTTTGGTAAAAACAGTATCATTGTTTAAAATTAACAGTTCATCGTAGCCGTAACCAACCAATGAAAATCGTTTATTTTGTAAATAAAGATTCATACAGTTCTGTTACGTGGCATGGCAGTAGGTAGATAATTGGTACGTATACAGTAAATATACAATTACTTGAAGTCCGCCAGAGACACGCGATTCAGTGTTTAAAAAAAGGCGGACTTTATATTTTTTCATTAGAAAGTCGGATCTGCGAAAGTCAATGGACCACTGTAGCTCCTATCGTACACTTTGTCCTACTACCAAAGACTAAAGACAGTATCTTTCTTTTCCTAGTAAGTTGTTTGGCTCGATAGCTACTGGAGGTCAATTAGCAAACGAAAGCTGCTGCGAACGGAAACACTTTGGTAATAACAATTCAGCAGCATGAGGTTTCTGCTAATCACGTTAAAATGTTTGTTTGTAAAATGTTTTGGGTGTTGAAGATAATCTACTTCCTAGCCTAAATCTCCCGAAAGACGACGGGGGATGGCAGCGGGCAGGGCAAAAACCCGGAACCATCGAGACCCTGATGACCTATTTTTTCGTCATCCTTGACTGCACGCTTGACGTTTAGCGACTAAAAGTTGATGAATTTTACATAGTGTTTTGTTGGCCATTGGATACAGTAGTTATAGTAAGGAACATTTCGAGTTTATGTAATTAAAAGGCCAGTACTTACGTATGGTAGTATGTTTTTGTAACACAAAATAACCCTTTTAGCATAAGAGGCGGACGAGTCGTTAGCGTGAAAATGATACAATATATATAGTCTACCTTTACGGCTCAGGGCCCCACGTATGACATTACTCGTCCCATATGCTAGGACAAATTTGTACAAATACTCCTTCTTCCCTAGTGCTATTAGAGCATGGAATGGGTTGCCTGAGCTAGCCAGAAAAACCAGTGACTTGGCAGAATTTAAGTCATTGCTTAATATGCATGACTAAATGCATGACGCGTAGGAAGTAATCATCTTCTTTTTTTAAGTAACGTCTGTATTATATAAGATAAGATAAGAAGATTAGCCCAGGGCTCCGCGTACTGCTAAGGCCGCCCCTAAAGTCCATTAATTATAGTTGCTTTGAAAAATTGAGCACACACATGCCACGGGCCTTGTCATAATAGTCATAGATCTATAGAATCTAGTTATAATCTGTAATCTATATAATCATAAATACTCACGTTGAATTCCAATTGTAACTATAGAATCAGTATAGATCTACTTCTAGAATATGTATCTAGGATATAGATATAGTAGAAACAGAATATAGGATAATCAGAATTTACTGTAACTCTAGGTAGTCTAGATCTAGAGTGTTAGACTTAGTCTTGATTTTAGACTAGATTTAAGCCTAGTACACTATACAAACCTAAATATAGGCTGCCTTATGGTCCGACAGTTACGCTAGGCAAGGCAACGTACCCCGTATGGGGGACGAACGTATGCAAAAAGCAGTCTTTTTTTTTGTTGTTGAGCTAAAAGGTGGCTGACGTAACAGAAGTGCCCCACGGAAACGCTTTTAAGACCAGCTTACTTGCCTATAGAATAGAATCTATTGTAACAAACTAGATTATAGATGTTTGTAGATACTCTAGACTGAATCTCTATGGTCGATGGACGAAGATGATAGACTAATATAATAATATCCAAATCTAGATCTATATACATTAAATAAATGCTATAATTACTATAATTATATTCTATTATAATTCTTTTGTTATATACTATATATAGTTTAGAATATAATAGACAAGTAGATCTAGTTCAGTCATAGATGAAAAACTGCTGTCAAAGCAATGATCAGCAATGATAGTCTCCCCCATTCAGTTCAAGAGAGATTTCTTTGTCAACAAAATATTCATATTTTTAATCAAAATTTGCTATACGATAAATATGGAACTGAGATATAGCTGAGAACACCTCATACTGTCATCACAAAAGCACTTTTTTTTTTACTTTGTAAAACCGTTTACATCTTATGTCCAGACACCATTAGTAGAAGGGACATCCTGCAATGAACCAGGCCCAATTAAGAATATAGGTCAACATAACAATATGTCTCTTACAATATTGTATATTATATTGTATATTATTTTGCATTTTAGTAATTTGCGGAATTTCAAGTTTTATCTTAACAATTGTTTAGTGCAAATAAACTTGTCAAATATTTATAGTGTTCTAAGCAAATGTAATACATTTTTTAGAATATAAAGTAAGGTGGCTCTTTTTTTTTATGGGACCTTCATATATAAATATTTTTCTAACAGATTAAACAGTAAATGCATTTCCTTCCTGACAATTAAGATTATTATTATTAGCTTAGAAATGTGATTTTCTAGTTCTTAAATGCGCATAGAATTAATCTTATACATTTCCTATAATCTTTACATTGGATACATCAAATATTTAGCTATTTATAGTTATGATAATTTCTGATAGTATCTGCAAAGCGTGCCTGTCCTAGAGGCCGGATCTAAGTAAAATAATGAAATCGATGTACGACATAAATATATTAATGCACTTTTATAACTACCTCTCTATATAAATTTTAATACTATATAATACAACCATCATTATACATGTAACGTCAATAGAATCTATGCAGTACTTACATTTCGTTCTGGAGAAACCTTACCGTATGTTTGTGCTAGAGTATATTCAAAGTTGGAACAAGCGACTAAACACACGTCTGTTGTGTAACTTTTGAGTAGGTTACTAAAAAGTTACTATCAATCACTTACTACTAATCTCTTTTTAAATATATAACACCAAGAAACTACTTAAAGATTCGCATCCAGTTCTGACATGGTTACAACCTAAGCACCCCCATTTACATAATGGACTAACTAAGTAAGACACATCTACCTAAAAAGATTTCCGGCCTGAGTGACTTGAAGTAAATTTCACCAAGTCTATTCAAACTACAGACTTAGTGTTACTAGCGATATACTCTTCAGAAAATTGTTGGTCACCCCAATATTTACAAAACATTAAAAAAAAACGCAACGTGCAGCTATTATATAAAGTAAGTAACACTTCCTTAAGTTGGTCCTGTTATAATTTGTAGTTCTTGAGTGGCCAAGCCGTGGATGCCTCTGCTGCGGCACATTCCAACCCACAGCAACGTACCCTCTACCAGTGCTTCATAAAGCCACAGTGGAACTGCTTGATTTGTAATCTCATAGTGTCTCTCCCCTTGGCATTAACTCCCCTTAACCGCATTTTCCCATGTCCTTAATTCATCTCCAAAAAAAAACAAACTAGTAATTAAAAAAAAAAAAAAAAAAAAAGCGTATAAGAGGAAGAACTCCATACTTACAGCCACATAACTCAATAATGTAATTAAATTATAATGTTGTTGTTTTTTTTCCTAGCAGACGCCACACTTGTATCAAATATCGGATGAAGTTGAAACTTCTCAAATTATTCATTAGTATAGACAAAACATGAATCAATTTTAAAAAAAGTATCCAACTAGTCAATAAACTACTGGTAATTAATATTTTGTTTGATACCGACAAGGAAAACTAATCCTTCAGTATTCACAAATATGAATAAATTATTGTTAACGCTATTTCTCCCTCACGTACTCTCTGATCAAGTTGATACTTGAACGTTTGTACAATTTTTTATTGTACCTAGCAAAACCTAAATCAATTAACAGTTATACAATTAATTATTGGTAATGAATTCTTTAAAATATCCAATAAATGAAATAACTTGTACATTATTGATAGATATAGTTTTAAGATGGAGTTCTTCCCTTTTTATATAAGCTTTGTTTTTGTTTTTTAAAAAAAGGATTTTTATATTTTGCTAGTTTCCTTAAGATTCACTCCGGGGCTAGGAATTTTCCATCATTGGGGGCCCCTGGGGGTTTGACCTTTTTGGTAGCCCCTGCATTTAGCGTAATATTAAATAGTTAATGTAAGTGGGGGCCCGGGAGGATTTTCAAAATTCTTCCTCCCTCCTCCCACCCTAGATACGCCACTGGATTCAGTTCAAAGTAAATACACAACATAGTAGGGAAAGAAGTCCTCTTCAATCCAACGTTGCTACTTCTTGTGTCTGCTATAGCTCGTTTTTAATGTACAGATTTCATCATCGTTTTCAGATAGTTCCTACAACTCAATCCCTCTCCGAATCGTAAATTACGTTCTTGTCGTGGATTTGTTTATTCGATTGTCGTCCCTAGTGTCTGTTACACGGTGTACTGACCATATTTCGTGTTGTGATCTCTACTCTGTGTTTAGTTGTTTGTCATCTATCTATATATATAATTCTCTTCGTCGCTCAAGAGTTTGGGCGAGAAGAAGAAGTAAAGGAAAGATCACTTTCTTATTTCTGCGGATAGTCACCCCACGAAAAAACAAGAGGGGGGGGGAGAACAAGTATTCACCGGTCACTACGGTTGGCTGCCTGGTCGTGCGGTTTGCGCGCTGGACTTGTCGTTTGGATTTATCAAACCCTGCCCGCTCCCATCCCCGTTCGTCCTTCAACTCTGAAGGAACATCCGAAACATGTAAAACATTTTACAAACAAACATTTTACAAACACTAAATAGCAGCGCCGGACTTAACCATTGTGACCAAGATGTCATGGAAAGAGAACAAAAAATCTACTATGTATATCCAGCCATGGCTTGACTATATATATAGATAACAACTAATCTACTCTGTATTCACCCGTAGCTAAATAGCAGGGCCGGACTTAAACATTGTGGGGCCCTATGCGAAATAAAATTCTTCATTACTTTGAGGCGCGAGAAGCTTCTTTCACTAAAATTACGGGATAAAGCCGCGAAGGATTAGCATTTTCCATATTGAATGACACCCCAAAATGACAATTTTGGTGTATATATTTCAGAAGATTTGTATGAGTTTACTATAGATTTTAATAATTTCCAGATATTTCCAGGACTTTTTCGTATATTTTGCAATTTCAGGAATAATACAATGGTTTAATTCAATAATTTATACACCTAGAATTAGCGCGGGTCCTATGAAAGTGCGGGGCATAAGTGCGGATCCCACTGCGGTCACCTAATGCCGGCCCTGCAAAATAGCGGCGTAAAGATTTAGATGTAACATGGTTTTTGTTATACTAAAGTACGTAAGTTCTGTAATGTAAATCTGCTACACTGCTCTAGTGTTTAGGATGACATGTATTAATGTGTCTAATTCTCTACAGCCGTTCTGCTATAGTGTTCTGCTATAGTGTTCTGCTATAGTGTTCTGCTATAGTGTTCTGCTATAGTGTTCTGCTATAGTGTTCTGCTATAGTGTTCTGCTATAGTGCTCTGATATAGTGTTCTGATATATTGTTCTGATATAGTGTTCTGATATAGTGTTCTGATATAATGTTCTGTTATAGTGTTCTGATATAGTGTTCTGCTATATTGTTCTGATATATTGTTCTGATATAGTGTTCTGATATAGTGTTCTGATATAGTGTTCTGATATAGTGTTCTGATATAGTGTTCTGATATATTGTTCTGATATAGTGTTCTGATATAGTGTTCTGATATAGTGTTCTGATATAGTGTTCTGATATAGTGTTCTGATATAGTGTTCTGATATAGTGTTCTGATATAGTGTTCTGATATAGTGTTCTGATATAGTGTTCTGATATATTGTTCTGATATATTGTTCTGATATAGTGTTCTGATATAGTGTTCTGATATAGTGTTCTGATATAGTGTTCTGATATAGTGTTCTGATATAGTGTTCTGATATAGTGTTCTGATATAGTGTTCTGATATAGTGTTCTGATATAGTGTTCTGATATAGTGTTCTGATATAGTGTTCTGATATAGTGTTCTGATATATTGTTCTGATATAGTGTTCTGATATAGTGTTCTGATATAGTGTTCTGATATAGTGTTCTGATATAGTGTTCTGATATATTGTTCTGATATAGTGTTCTGATATAGTGTTCAGAACTACCAGCGACTAGCGACATGGCCTAGATTTTACTGACGGTTGGTCGTTATGCTGGTCATATGACACCCTCGTTTCTGTGGGCTACAGAAACATATGTCTTTACGTCATCTGCCCTATAGAGTATAGATTGCAAGTTCTGAAAGGGAAACTTTACTTTAACAATGTATAAAAAATCTATAACAAACACCCTTTGGTTAAAGCTCTGAGATTCTGAACATGGTGTCTAAGGCTCGAATCCCGGTGAAGACTGACATTTTGAATTTAGGGATTTTTTTAGGGTTTCCTTAAGTCCACCCAACTTAAATGGGTATCTGACATTAGTTGTGAAAAAGTAAAGATTTCGGTTGGTCTTTGCGCTGGCCACATGATCCCCTCGTTAACCGCGGAGCATAAATAGAGATGACCTTCATATCTTTTGCCTCAGAGATCGCAATCTACTCTAATTTACTAACAGTCATCCAGGAGATAAATACAATACAAATAGCATCTTGGTCTAGCTCTAGTGCTGATCAGTTAACCAATTTAATATAGGTCACAGACGGGTCTTCACACAACATTATTAGTCTTCCTTAATATAAAATTTAGTTTTATTGAATATAATTATTTCCGTTTCAACGGAATGCTAACCAATAACATTAAATTCCCAGCTATCGAAACTCCCCAGTCGTAAGGATGAAAGAGAGAGCATTCATAATTAAGTTGTTTTTTTTTTTGGGGGGGGGGTGTGGGGGGTTCTTCTAGACTTCCTCAATCATAGCTAAAATATGCAAAAGAACCATAAGAACTACACATGTAGCGCCCAAACTACAGCCTGCGGGCCACATTCGATCCACTTTATCTTTATGCCGACAGTGCGAACTGAAGCAACAAAGTTTGGGCTACAGTGATTTCAAAAAATTTGTTCGCGGTCACTCGTATTGAAAATGAATATGACCACCTGAACGAGGAGAGTTGGAAACATCTGAAAGCCAAGATTTAAATTGTATTTGCACAGTTGTAACTCTATTTCCACTTACGCTTATAGTGCGCACCAGCGCACCGTCCAACACGACTGATACGAGAAAGATGAATTGTTTAGATCCGGCTTAAGTGATCAGCAAGTTATATGAGTCTGAGATGTCTGGAACTAGGAGCCGTCCTTCCTGCTACTAGAGAACTGGTTTAAGGACCTGAAGCGACACTGAGAAGTGTGTCGGCCGGAAGTGGCGTAGCAAGGAATTTGCCATCGTTTGGAAGCCCGGGGGGGGGGGGCTTGACCTTTTTGAGGGACCCTGCATTTTGCGTAATATTTAATATTTAATGTAATAAACACTCATTTGGGGGCCCTCCTAAAGTGGGGGCTTGGGGGTATTTTCAGATTCTCCCCCTTCCCCCCCCCCCAGTTAAGACTAAGACTAAGACCAAGACTAAGACTAAGACCAAGACTAAGACTAAGACCAAGACTAAGACTAAGACTAAGACTAAGACCAAGACTAAGACTAAGACCAAGACTAAGACTGCTTTATTGATCCTTACGGAAATTTGTTGTGATTACAAGGACTCTTTTCTCATATAAAGACAAGACAACAGAAAAATACTCATAAAAACAGCAGACACAACATAAAGAGTTATTTCAGCGACTACACACAGGTATCTTGGTGCTTTTCATGTTCCCTGATTAATGAGTGGCGGTGATAGAGTCTGACCGAGAGAGGTACGAACGAGTTTTTGTACCGCTCCGTTCTTGTTTTGATTGACAGCAGTCGCCCACTTCGCGACGACATGACGTAGTTCTGATGGAGTGGGTGGCCGTTGTCTTCCAAGATTTTTTCGATTTTTCTGAGGCACTTTTGTTCAAAAAGTTCCTTTAAATGTGGTAATGTTGTAACTGTGATTTTTTATGCTTTTTTAATGATGTTTTCTAGACGTCGCAACAGTTTAGATGAGGCGTTGCCTTGCCAACAAGTTATTCCGTATGTTAGCGGATTTTGTATAGTTGTGCCGAAAAAGTCTCAAGGATCTTCTTGTTTAGTTTAAAGCTATTGAGTTTGTATAGAAATTAGAGTCGCTGGGCTGTTTTCTTTGTCAGAGTATGTATCTTTTATTAGATCTTGTCTGTAGTTGTACCACAAGATACCTATTGTTTGTCATAATGTTCATCCTAATGTTTGTCCTGATGCCCGCCTTACTGTTTGTCCTGATGTTCTACTTACTGTTTGTCCTGATGTTCGCCTTACTGTTTGTCCTGATGTTCGCCTTACTGTTTGTCCTGATGTTCGAGTTACTATTTGTCCTGATGTACGCCTTACTGTTTGTCCTAATGTTCGTCCCAATGTTCGTTCTGATGTTCGTCTTACTGTTTGTCCTGATGTTCGAGTTACTGTTTGTCCTGATGTACGCCTTACTGTTTGTCCTAATGTTCGTTCTGATGCCCGCCTTACTGTTTGTCCTGATGCCCGCCTTACTGTTTGTCCTAATGTTCGTTCTGATGCCCGCCTTACTGTTTGTCCTGATGTTCGCCTTACTGTTTGTCCTAATGTTCGCCTTACTGTTTGTCCTGATGTTCGCCTTACTGTTTGTCCTGATGTTCGCCTTACTGTTTGTCCTGATGTTCGCCTTACTGTTTGTCCTTATGTTCGCCTTACTGTTTGTCCTGATGTTCGCCTTACTGTTTGTCCTGATGTTCGCCTTACTGTTTGTCCTGATGTTCGCCTTACTGTTTGACCTGATGTTCACCTTACTGTTTGTCCTGATGTTCGCCTTACTGTTTGACCTGATGTTCGCCTTACTGTTTGTCCTGATGTTCGCCTTAATGACCATCCTGATGGTTTGCTTCAATGTCCTCGTGTTGTGAGTCTTACTGTTTAACGATATATTCGTGATGCTGTTTGACTTATATTCTGCCCTTATGTTCGTGCTAATGTTCGTGCTAATGTTCATGCTAATGTTCGTGCTAATGTTCATGCTAATGTTCGTGCTAATGTTCATGCTAATGTTCATGCTAATGTTCGTGCTAATGTTTGTGCTAATGTTCGTGCTATTGTCAATGCTAATGTTCGTGCTAATGTTCCTGCTAATGTTCCTGCAATGTTCCTGCAAATGTTCCTGCAAATGTTCCTGCAAATGTTCCTGCTAATGTTCCTGCTAATGTTCCTGCTAATGTTCCTGCTAATGTTCGTTATGTTTTTATTTCTCCCACTTCCACTTTATTTTCAGATCAAGTTGAAATTTTGCATAATTGTTAATAGTCGATGATAATATGCAAATCAATCCAAAAAATTAACCAGTTAATCATTAGTACTTGTAAATGCACGTATTTGAGACGTGGCGTTGATATAGTGTGACGTGTATTACTCTTACACACATGAGGGACTGGTCACTACTACTGTGTCGCGAATGCGTAGAATGCTTGGTTCGTGCTTCCTGAAGTACTCTTGACACGTGACAAACGTAGACACTACAGATTGACTTAAGTCCGTTTCAGCAGACACAATATAAAGTTTATTTGATAACAATAATAATAATACTGCATTGTTTGTTAGTGCTACAAGTCAAGAACAATCCTATCCTCATGACAGCGGTATCACATATTAGCTGGGGTTCTATGTTGACAAATCATGCATTTTTGTGCTACAAACACCAAACCTGGCACAGATGTTCAGTTTTTTATGCTGAATAAAATGTGATACATGGCCACAGCAAAATTTAAATCAGTTTCTACTTATAGTATTTTATCTTATTTATAGTAACATTAAAACTGGCCGCTTAAAGAAATTCATGTAAAGTGACAAACTGATAAATTTTAAGCTGCAAACACCACAACTGGCACACATGTTCCATTTATAATGCAAAACAAAATGTGATACACAAAATGCACAAGTTTGTTAATTTTTTATTTTTAGTAACATAAAAATGGCCACAAAGGTAAATTTTGAGTATGATGATAAATTGACCCTACATTTTTTAATCTGGTTCAATTAGTTCAATTAGTGTTAAATGCTTGAACTGGATGTTGTACTGGAAAGTCGGCTCCACAGACACAGCTGCATAAAACAGTGCATTTTAATCCGGCCTTGTTGCACTTACAACGCTTGGATCTGCATTCTTTTTTACAAGCACATTTCAACAGTTCAAGACAAGTCAAAGATGCTTATGGCAAAACAGTCCAAAAAGGCTGCCATTGTCTGTCCATAAACTGCCAACCCCAGTCACTTGGATCTGGAAGCACTGGTTGTCGTTCATGTGCCTGGCTCCAAATATGGCCTCCTTGGTAAATTGCCCGTTTGCAGTACTAAAACAAGGCCTCACTCGTTGGAGGAAACAAAGGCAGACACTGAGCTTTGGCAACACCTAAAACTTTGCTTATGTCATGAGCTGCAATGTATCGGAAGTCTTTTCCTGCACCCATGGCAATCCATAATTGCAGGTGAGGGTGGCGAGTCATGGCAGCCACAGAAAGAAACACCACATCTGTGTCGACAGTGCAAATCAGAATCCTGCGGCAATGTTCAGCTGCATGGGCCAGGTGAAGCATCATCCGTGTGTCTGCTTCCTCGTGATGACATGGTGAAAGATTCGTGTGGTCAATGGGTTTATTGGAGATCACATCTGGACCTTGAGTGGTAACAATAAGTTTCTCTGATTGTACTGTAAGAAGATATCGTGCTAGGAATGCAAACAACTGGGTCTTGTTCGCATCCACCCGCAAGAAACTTCCCCACTGCGATGGTAATACGGTTTCTGGCGTCACACGCTTTCTCTTCTCTAGTCCTCGTCGCTCTCTTGTGAAAGCTTTTAAGCTGTCACTTCGATAACAGTCCCACACTACATCTAGATGATGGGAGACATTTTGCAGGGTCTGCATCACATAGGGGATAAACACCTGGTTTGCGTAGTCAGCAAATGTTTTTGCAGATCCTGGCCTCAACATATTGACAACAGCCGCTTCATCAAGGATGGTCATGTCAGTGACTGTTGGCACTGCTGATGAAGTTTGGAGAGGTTCCAAACACTCCAGCAACCCCGACTTGTTTGACACTCTCATTCGTCCATCACAGGACAGTGATGGAGGAGCCGACTGATTTTCATATGAAAAAAAGTCTGTCAAGCCCCCATTTCTGGTTTGGCATGCTACATACAACCTCGAAAAGAGGTAACAGTCACTTTTCAGTGATGAAATCCTATACTGTGGCGCTGATCGCTTCTTTCTTTTTGCACCAGCGATCAAGATGAAATTGTTTCGCCTGAGTGGAGCAGAAACTGGCTTGGTCATGTTAACAAGTCTTTCTTGCATAAATTCGTTGTATTGAGCTACACCAGTCTTGTGTATATTACTCAAAGTCTTGTGTACAGCAGCATCAACAATGTTGTTATCATGAAGAGTGACTAACTCTGCGCTTTTTTCTAGAAATGGGTTGCCAGTTTCCTGTATCACATCCATTAATCTACACACGGCAGCCTTGAAGTTTTCTTGGAATCCTTTGTCTTGTTCATGATGCTGGTCTGATTCTTTGCTGAGTTTTATTTCAAAAGATAACTCTAGGTCTTGAAGAACTTTGGAGACCTCTGGCCCTCCAATCATCCAGCGTCTCAATGCTGAGGGGTTTTCAGTGAGTCCCACTGCTCCTCCCTCACCTTTCATGTTGTATAATATTTTAAACGACATGACATATGAAATGAAGCTTTTTTTTTCATGAATGTTTCCTCGACACCATCTCCATCATCCAGTCTAGTTAAAATGCCAGGTGACAGTGCACCACATTCACCAAACTTAGTCATATTTTTAGCCAAAGTCACATAAGTAGATCCTTGATTTGTTTGTCTGGCATTTGCGGGACACTGTAATTTTTCTTTGGTATTTTTCTGACACAGGGCACACATATCCCATTTAGTGGGTTGAAAACTAGCAGCATCTTGGTTTTCATGGCTTACATTATGATTGTCCATGGCTGAATAAAAAGTGGATGCACAATCTAAAAGAAAGAGAAAAATAAATGTTTAATTTGTTGAATACTGATCCAATACAAAGTTCTTAATAAATTCTTTACCTTATTTAACTAAGTTATTAACTATGTTTAACTACGAGTTTCTACAAACTGGAACAGTTTGCCTACCAATGTAAAACGAGCACCCTCAATTATAAACATTTTCAAAAATCTCATAGACAGCAATCCAAAGTTTATACTGCAGTTTAGATGCTATGACGAATGATAATGAAATAGGAAAATTTAATGCATCCAAACAGCTAAAAGGCCTAACAGCCTGTACATCAAAAAGCTCCTATTACTACTACTACTACTACTACTACTACTACTACTACTACTACTACTACTACTACTACTACTACTACTACTACTACTACTATTACTATTAAAATATTATGATTATCACAACCAGTTTGTTGGATTTTTTAAAATGTGATTACTGATCCAATATTATAAATTATCTGCATCCTATATTATATTTTATCATTATCTAAGAAAAATGAATGAAAGCACTTTTGCATCAAATTAAAAGCTACTTACCCAAATCAATGAATCTTTGCCTTTTCTGAGTTTCCTAAGACACTTTTGACTTTCTGTTTGTGTTCGCGTTCGGCTGTCTTGCGATTCAGTTTGTGCCGCACAGTACTCTCGCACTGACGGCTTTATTTTAATTCTAAAAGTATGCGTACTCGGTAACCAATAAAATAATCAAATAGGACAAATTATTTAGTTAATTTTGGTATAAGAAAAGGAATTTTTTATATTTTTACTGCTTCAAAACAAGGAGTTGCAAATAAATAAATTCCTACGCGTCTGCAAATAGTCCCTACGCGTCTGCAAATAGTCCCTACGCTTTATGATAACATTACGTTAAAAAAACAAAGATTTGGTTTGGCTCTGTTTCTAAATTTAAAATATTATTATTTGTGAACACATTTTAACTCATGTCATGTTTGTAGCATGATGATGCACGATCTATGCTTATCAATGCAACATAGAACCCTAGCTATATATCCAATACGTTAAACTCTCCAGAGTAGATTACAAATAACGTCCGCATCTCAGCGGGTAACACTGTACAGAATAATACAGAATAACTACTAGAGATACATGTCTTAAAAAGACCACTGGCATCAACTGCCCAAAAGTTACTACCTAACTGAAATTACAACTTGACTTTCTAAGTAGCTACTGTCCGTCCCGGACCAAAAGATACTACTTGACTGCCCAGTCCAAAGGAAACTACTTGACTGACTTGACTGAACTCAAAGTCAACTTTATTCATTCTACTTCCTGTTTTCTACCTCAGGAATTCCACGTGTCTTTGAACCACTTAACATGACGTGAACATTAAATCAGGCAATGTGTCAACTGAGACTGTGACAGTACTAATCAATTAATTTTGTTTTGTTTGACAGAAAGGGAGCTTAAACCAGTAATTAGCGTTTATTTCTGTTACAAAGGCTTTGTTTCTTTTTTTTTTTTTAAGTATTTTCTTTTTCAATTGCTTGTTTATTTAATAACATTTGCTTAGTCTTTGACTATTTTCAATTCCTCTGCATTTTAGCACATGTCCTTGTTCCCCCCCCCATTCCTCCTCCCCCCCCCCCCCCCCCAATTTACTGACCAATATCCACTTGAAAAAAAAAATCGTAATCTGAAATGGTTTTATGCTAGTCATAAGAGTGTATTCTATATCAGGACTCCTTAGCTCTAGAACTTGGCGCTTTAAGTGTTAATTTTTTTTTAGTTCTATAAATACTCAGCCTTTCAATTTCCTTCCCTATTGATTGAAACGTGATTACCTTTCTAGGTCGATAATAAACTCTCAGGCTTTAAAAGATTTCTAGACCACCAGAAACTATTGCGTTCAACTTGTGCAATGGAATGGAAATACAGCGATCTAGGCGTTTTAAAGTTGATGTCCACATAAAAGGAAAAGAGAGAGAGAGAGAGATAGAGCGAGAAGGTAGAGGGAGAGAGAGAGAGTAGGACGAGAGTCAACGGGTATTCGTTAGAGGTAAGGTAGAGGCAGAGAGAAAGATGGAGGAATATAGAGAGATAGATGGAGGAAGATAGAGAGATAGATGGAGGAAGATAGAGAGATGGAGGAAGATAGAGAGATAGATTGAGAAAGATAGAAAGATAGATGGAGGAAGATAGAGAGATAGATGGAGGAAGATAGAGAGATAGATGGAGGAAGATAAAGAGGGGGAGAGAATGAAAGGTAGAGGGAGAGACAGAGTGAGGCAGAGAGAGAGAGAGAGAGAAGGATGAGAGAGTCAATGTGTAATCGTTAACATTATTTTATTTCTCTTAATATTTATGTGTTGTAGAATATGTCCCGAGAACCTCATACGACACTCAGTCAAAACTATGGAGGCCCAAAACGCGAACCTGGACGTCCTCGTATAGCATGGTGCAAAATATTTATGGAGCGTTTCATGGCAGTGGACCCCATTTTGTAAGATATACAGATATAGACATACATGAATATCAGCACCAAGTTTTTCAGAGAGAAAGTAGTGAATTAAAATGCTACAAAAATAAGGGACTGCGCCGACCGAGGCTCGAACCAGTGACTATGGAGACAGCTTGTAACCCAATGCTCCAAACGTCACGGGAGAATCTAAGTCTAAATAATATTTCTCTAGCGATATGGTAGCCCTGTAATGTTTTCCCAACATGCACATGGAATGGGTTGCTTGAGTCAGCCAGGAAAACAAATGACTTGGCGGAATTAAAGTCATTGATAAACATTTATGCTGTGGAAGAATCATTTGGGAAAGGAAACGCTTTTGAAGACAATCCCCACCCCCACCTTTTTTTTAAACAACGACACACACACACAGACTCAGAAATGTTGGGCTTTGGTTACACGTTTAGAATTGATGCTCCAGACACAGCATGTGTTTAGAACATTAGAGATTTTAATAATAAACTTAACAATGGCAAGGACACTAACACGAGCTTCGTTGTTTTCAACTATAATTTAAGCATTTGTCACTGCCGGTAAGTACACTGGTGCACATTGTCTCCTTTATTCCCACTAGTTTGTTATTAAATAAGTTTAAGATTTAAATCTAGTAAAGAGAGATTCGCATGTCCAGTCAAGGTATAATATATACCTTTGGTCTAAGGCAGGAATGGATATGATCATTATCGGATAACAATTTGTTTCCGTATTCTAGTCGGGGTAGAATATATATATATATAGGTCTGTGACTTGCACCTTTGAAAACAAAAACACATTATCAACTGGTACACCGGATGCACCAAAAGAATTGCTATTCATAGTTTTTCAGTCATATATGTAAATCTTCATTATCTAATTAGGATTGGAAATAAAAGTAGATTAGCGATTAAAAAACAACAACAAATGCTTTAATAATATAAACATAAATAACACTATTTGTTGGAGTGTAAATTTTATTCAAATAGCGCTTTTATTTGAGTGTAAGTATTGTAAAGTAAACAAAAATAAATAAAATTACACTATATTTCGATGTCACTCTCATTTAAAAATTACCCGATAAACCATATAAAATATTAGATCTGATGCGAAAATATATGCATATATAATTTTATAGTAACAATTGTAACAATAGCAAAATGACTAGAATTCATTTAAAAAGATGTAACAAAATACATTGCATTAAACTCAGTTTAATACACTTAGGTCTGTCACTGCAATGCATTTATAGACTTTAAAGAATAGACCAACGCACAATGCAATCAAAGATAAAAAAAATATTCTCAATAACACAGCTTAATTTTGACTTATAAAGTCTACTGATAGAACTGGCTACTAGCCAGGGGCAAATTCATACAAATTATGTACATAAAATATGTATACATTTAAAATTCATAGTGCTGCTAGTTTGTACAATTTACAATGTGTGTAGCCGAAAATGGATTACGTGACAAGAGTTAAGGCTTGAGGTAAATTCAATTTAGTATGCAAAATGATATAGACCAAAATGGAAGTTATGAAAGAAAGATGCAAAAGCTAAGAAAAAGCACGGGAACAGTATGTAGGAACAGGAAAGAAATCAAATTATGGAATAAACAGGCTTCTCTGAGTAATAAACTCTAATCCTAACAAAAGATAGAGAGAGAAACGGAGACAGATGGTTAACTCCTAATCGACGATACCATCTTTGATTTGACCTCATTAAATTAAATTAATGTTTAATTTTTTGAACTTGACTTTGAATTATATAAAAAGAGCGAAGCATTTCCCTTTAATTCTATACCAAATACAACATTTTCTGATAACAAACAACAAAGCTAATGAAGTCCAATCATAACAGGGGAGTGAAATACTAATAAGCAAAATGAAGAATTCCTTCCAAAACGTGGGAAAATAATTGCGGAGAGAAAGAGTTAATAGACTAAAGGACTGGTGAAGGTGAATTCAGGACAGTTGCTAGAGTAATTTCATTCAAAGTATCTTTTCTAGTGCTACAATCTCTTCTACAGAGATAGAAAATTAAAACTCTAACACAAGTTACCATACAATTAGGGTATCATTATGTAGTCTGTCCTAATCCTGGCTTCTATGCCAAATATATATTTTGGTTACTTTCCATTGACTAAAGAGAAACTATGTAACAAAATTCCAAGGTTTGTGTGAGTATTGGTGGAGTCAGAGTTACACATATTATCTCTTTGGTTAATCGTTGCGGTAAATAAAACAGTTATCTTAATTTTGTCAAGGGTTTTGAAGAAATCGCCTTGTAGTGTTGAGACCCGTTTAACAACAAAACAAGGGAGTCTCGAATAGCTCTAGACGTGTTGTCTATGTGCTACATTCAGGCATCAGACATTGTTCTCGAATCTCATCTCTTGCTAGCAGCCACCAGACGTCTGAAATTTTAGTAGGCCTTTGTGAAATAGTTTCTTTGTAGTCCATTATTAGTCAAGGTTTATGTGGAGAATCGCGAGCCAGCGGAAAGGCCAAAAACAAACTCAAAACCTGAGGTATAATTAAAAATGAAGTCCATCAATTTGTACAAATGTTATGTAGACGACTACACGTGATTGGTCATGATTTCCTGAACACTTTTCCAATTAATCACAGTGCAGCCATACTTATGTACTCGAATCATCCGCTCCATAAGTGACTTTAAGGTAGCGTCTTTCGTCACTTTGTGTTCCCATTTCATCAGCAGTTTGGTGGCTGCTCTCAAGGCATTGTGTTTACAGTTTTCCATTTCCAGGTCAACGATTTCTGTGGTGAAGCCGAGGCAGTAGAAGACACTCTCCCAGAACTGACCAAAACAAGGGGCAAGCAGTGAGGCGATACCTGGCGTAAGCCTCTTGTTTTTTATCTCGTCTGCAAGATTATCGAACCAGGCAACTGAAAGAAATGATCGTAAATTTCATAAAAAATTTCGAATAAAAAAAAACTTTATAATGGACCTCATTCACCAATCGTAAACAAACAACATTTAGCCACGTGATTATCTATGTTTTCTATGCAAATTACGATCTAATTTTTAATACACAATGGCTATCACGTGACAGTTTTTTTCCAGTTGTTGTATCAATATTATCACGTGACTAAATGTTGTTTATTTACGATTGGTAAATGAGGTCCATTAATAAAATAGCCTATCACATCAAAGATAAGCATTTAAAAAAAAAATTAAAATGAGATGTGTAGCTGAAATTATTTTACAGTTGCATACAGTAGATTGTTAATTTCAGACAAGAAGGGCTCATTAACCTTGGTAGCCTAGTCATCTAAGAGATGAAAAAAAAAACACTAGGAATTCAAACCTATGCTGCCTGGCAACAATACCCAAACATGGGAAAAGCTTCTTGAGTCAACCCTGCAGACAAATCAGGAGCCTGCCATCCTTATGAAGCTTGCAGCACACAGTGCTACATTCTGGTAGAGCCTGTGATGCTGATCCCAAACTATAGCGGCAATCGCCGTTCCTTTGGATAGATCAGCTGCGTGGAGCGCGGAGAAATGATGTGTGGGCGACAGTGTTTCTACCCTAGTTCACGCCCAGGCATTCTTCTTATTTCCATGAGGTGATCCATAGTCACTTCGCGATAGAAGGAGGCCATAACTTGTTCCTTAAACCACCAATGAAAAAGAAATGATTGTTCAAAATAAAAAAGCATAGGGCCTATATCTATGCCCCTTTAAATTTGAAATGTATAGGAAATCAACCATTAGGTAAAGGACATATAGAATAACAGAAAAGAAAAATGTTTTAGCAACAAATGAAATAAGCATTACTTCTTTTCAATAAGTATTAGGAATTATTGATTTTTAAGTACTGACAATGTTATGATATTGTTGTTCCACTGTCTATAGAGATAGATTTAATAAACACTAACTGGCTTAGCTAACAAAAAATTCTTAATATTATGTTGATAGCTGAATGACCTAATTTTCAATAAAAAAAATAATGTAAGGGTAATTAATATTGAGAGTTGGCAGCGTCTTTTGCCGACTGAATACCTTCATATGTGCCGATCACTTATTATTATTAAAATATGTTTAGCTTTTATCTTCGGAATCGAAGACATTGCAATTGTCAAAAGGAGTTCATATTTCTGTCGATACAAGAAGCCCTAAGTACTTATTAGAAATGTGGGCAGATATTCTCAAAAAAAAAAAAAAAAAAAAAAAAAAGTTAGGGCTGACTTGTCGTGTGGTGTACGCTTTGAAGTGTCGTCTCGATGGTCCCAGGTTCCAAACCTGTTGTCCAGCAAGGAGGTTCAACGTAAGAAGCTACATTTCTGGGACGACGTTCAAAATTGTAAAACAGTCCAAACTATGCACCCGCCTTAGTAGCAACGCCAATGTTAGGACATAATTGCTATTGTAAACTCAACTTACATTGATCTGTAGAACGTTGGCTTTCAGAATCGGTTTCCTTTTGAGGATGCTGTTCTCTAGAGATATAAAAAAAAATATAGGCTGCAGGATAAATATTAAAGTATAGAAATAATCTCTTGGTCATAATATGGTTTAACTTAGGTCACCACAAAATATTAGTAACATAATTTGAATAGATCTTATATGACCCGAGATCTACTCCACAAAGATTATTTATAATAAGTTCCAATTTGTCAAGTGTTACAACGCCATTCTGTAAAATTAAAGTCTGGAATCAATGCTGATAAACAGACAATAGCAGATTTGAAAATGTTTTGGAGATAAATGCTTCTAAACCTGGCCATTCTGTGGGGAGGTAAACTATTGATCTTCAGAAGGATTTTTTAAACTAAACTTTCAACCTGGGAGCATACAAATTTCATTTTCTATTTTACTTGTAAACATATATAAGCTGTTAATATGGTCACTTAAAGAACGCTTTACATTTTTCGGAAATAAATAAATTTTATTTTTAATATTTATACTAACTACTTTAATCATAATAATACTTGAATACAAATACTCTACTTTAAAAATTAAATCAACAAGGGAGATGATTCTTACCCCATAGAGAGCAGAAGTATCTCTTTAGCTTGCGCTATACAGCTACTGATGACTTCTGTGTCTTTGATTAAAAACAATTTATCATTTTCACTTTTGAAAGCAACATGGCAATCTTTAATTTCTTTTTGGGGTGCGAATGTGCAGGATTCTTTAAACTAAAAAATACAATATAAAATTGCTTTCCTTCAAACTACAAAGTATACGTGAATGATGGTAGAAAGTATAAATAGAGTGAATGATGATAGAAAGAAGACATAGTATGGATAATGGTAGAAAGAATATAGAAAATGAATGATGGTAGAGACTATATAGAGAGAATGCATGATAGTAAAGAGTAGATAATGGTAAAGACTATAAAAACTGTTATGGTAGAAAGTTGATAATTTTAGCGCAAAGAAAAATTTTAATTTTACGAATCCATGCATTCTAGGACGCTTCTTTTTTAAAACTATTTTACATAAAACTGTTAGAAAAACAAACAAATCCTATCACAAATAGGATGCTACATCCACTGATGCAACTATTTCAACTCTAGTCAACTATCGCTACCCTTTGAACTCTACGTCCACTAATGCAACTATTTCAAGTCTACGTCTACTAATGCAACTATTTCAAGTCTACGTCCACTAATGCAACTATTTCAAGTCTACGTCTACTAGTGCTACTATTTCAAGTCTACGTCTACTAATGCAACTATTTCAACTCTACGTCCACTAATGCAACTATCTCAAGTCTACGTCTACTAATGCAACTATTTAAAGTCTACGTCTACTAATGCTACTATTTCAACTCTACGTCCACTAATGCAACTATTTCAAGTCTACGTCTACTAATGCTACTATTTCAACTCTACGTCCACTAATGCAACTATTTCAAGTCTACGTCTACTAATGCAACTATTTCAAGTCTACGTCTACTAATGCAACTATTTCAAGTCTACGTCTACTAATGCAACTATTTCAAGTCTACGTCTACTAATGCAACTATTTCAAGTCTACGTCTACTAATGCAACTATTTCAAGTCTACGTCCACTAATGCAACTATTTCAAGTCTACGTCTACTAGTGCTACTATTTCAAGTCTACGTCTACTAATGCAACTATTTCAACTCTACGTCCACTAATGCAACTATCTCAAGTCTACGTCTACTAATGCAACTATTTAAAGTCTACGTCTACTAATGCTACTATTTCAACTCTACGTCCACTAATGCAACTATTTCAAGTCTACGTCTACTAATGCAACTATTTCAAGTCTACGTCTACTAATGCAACTATTTCAAGTCTACGTCTACTAATGCAACTATTTCAAGTCTACGTCTACCAATGCAACTATTTAAAGTCAACGTCTACCAATGATACTATTTCAAGTCTACGTCTACTAGTGCAACTATTTCAAGTCTACGTCTACTAGTACTACTATTTTAACACTACGTCCACTAATGCACCTATTCCAACTACTTACTTCAGAGACTGTTATGCCAACTGGAACAGTAATATCACAAGAGTGATTCTCTTTGTAATATTTTAAAGTCAGATTGACTTCAGCAAGATTAGGCATTGCGCACGAGTTCTTTTCTAGGTTAACAATAGCACCCAACGTTTGTGCCTGGAAATAATTTTTTAATTTTGCTTTTAATATATAATGCAATATTTGAAGTCCGTTTTATACAATTGTATTTAAATTTAGATAACCACATAAGTTACACACAAATCGATAGACCGTATTTATGAATTAGCGCTTGCATTGTCGGTGTAACATAAAACTAAAATGTTATTTAACCTTGGTTAGGCCAATAATAGAATATGCATCCACCGTGTGGTACCCCTCAACTCAAGAAAACATTAAGAAACTGGAACAAACACAAAATAGAGCAGTGAGATTCATAACAAACGAATATTCACATTTGACTAGGGTAACAACATTAGTAAAATCACTAAATTTAGAAAGCCTTCAGGACAGAAGACTCAAAAGTAAAGTAGCAATTATACATAAAACACTGAACCATAATCTTCAAATACAAAAACAAAATTTAATAAAATACTCTGAAAGACACAAAAATAAAGGCACATTCCTCGTCCCATATGCTAGGACAAATTTGTACAAATACTCCTTCTTCCCTAGTGCTATTAGAGCATGGAATGGGTTGCCTGAGCTAGCCAGAAAAACCAGTGACTTGGCAGAATTTAAGTCATTGGTTAATATGCATGACTAAATGCATGACGCGTAGGACGTAATCATCTTCTTTTTTGAAGTAACGTCTGTATTATATAAGATAAGATAAGATAAGCCGCACTGGATTTTTTAATTTAACGGTGGTACATTATTTGGTATTTTCAGCTACTAATGCAGTGGCAAATGGGGCAGACAAAGTATAATTATCTATAAATCGTATCACTGAGTCAACACTGAAACAGTTATTAATACACGTCTATTAATGATAAAGTTTGGTTTAAAAAAAATGAATCTCTGGCTTAGATTCAGGGACTATAGATAGACTGCTGATAATATCAGTATTATCAAAATGGTACTGTGGTACTGGAGTTAAGGTTATAGGTTAATAGAAATATGTTCAAAATTTGATGACATTATTTTTTTTTATCGTAGTTGGATTTTTGAAAGGGGTGGAAGTGGATACGACCGGGTCCTAGCTGGTCACGTCACTTTGTATATAGGCTGAATGTTACAGTCATGATATAGGTGTAATACCTTGTCAGTACTGAACAAATGTATCCCTAGGGAACGAGATCACTGTGAATGTTTGTATCTGTAGTAATCTTCCGTTTTATGTGAGCATGTTTCTCAAGTCCTTACACCCTAGAAATAGGTTGCAATCTCGTTATGACATATTAATAGGTCATTCTAAGAGATTATAAACAGCACAACAGTTATCTTGTAAGATACAGAGGTTGCTTTGAACGAGAAGATAATTTCGTACTACGCTTATCAATGTGTTAATCTAGTATTCTATGTTAGAGTCTTCAATATCTGATAAGTAACTTTTTTTTTTTTATTCAGGCAATTTTTTCCATACTCTAGTGTCAATGGAAGATGGAGAACTTGTACGAATATGTCCTAGCAAATAGAATATGAAATGTGCCTTTGTCTTTTTGTCTTTCTTTGTATTTTATGAAATTGTGTTTTTTGTACTTGTAAATAATGGTTAAGAGTTCCTGCATTATTTCTACATTAGTTTTTAGTCTTGCTGTACTGAAGTGTCTCTAAATTAATTAATTGTCTTTAATTCATAAGATACAAACATTATTAGTTTTACTTTATTTTATTATCTAACATGTCAGTGTTAGGTTTAACATAGAATGAGCATGAGAACCTAGGACCTACTTAAGAGTGCATATTTGTTTTTTTTTACATCAATTTTAATGGTAAATACATTTCACATTAATTAATCCGATTTGAGATATGAAAGGGAAAAGTAACTGACCATGCGTTACACTGTTTGAAAGCACACAGGCTAATATCGATTTGTTTTCAATGCTCAGATCATGTTGGCCTAAATCTAGAATTTATAACTGAAAGGTGGGAATTTCCAGGTCCTACTATTTCCCCCGAGACCTGAGCATGCTTCTAGATCTGTGTCCCGAGCAATTCGGGAATTTCCAGTTTAAGGGACAATACAATTTATATTTAAAACAAAATATACCTTAATGTGATGTCACCTTAAAAACAACAGTATTTCTAATACATAAAGAGAAGGCAATACACCATAGTAGATGTGGAGCGCAGTGGTTAAGCTATAATGGCATGGCTTGTATCTTCCTGAAGATTAGGGGATTTTTCGGACGCTGTTGAGTCAACCCAACTCTACTGGGTACCTGCCGTTGATTGTGGAAAAGTCAAGGCGGTTGGTCGTTGTGCTTGCCACATGACACCCTGGTTAACCTCTGCCACAGAAACGAAGACTTTTACTTCATCTGCCCTAGAGATCGCAAGGTATAAAAGGGGCACCATACTGCTAACAACCGCAGGGTTACTTTGTAGTAAAGAACCATTTCTACTAACAGTAGCCTACTACAAAAAAATAAATTAATTAAGGTAGGTTTTCTAGGTATTACTAGAGACAAATGAATGAATTGAAATGATAATTTCTTGTTTATTTCTTTTAAGGTTTATCTGTAAACAGTTTATATAACCAATGGAAAGTAAAGTGTCTGAGTTTCGGGTGAAAGTTTCTCTGTAAACATTAAAAAAAACGAGAGGTCAAAGGTCAAGTCCGTCCTTGTTGAACAGAAGTGGTATAGCCTAACAAGTCATGTAATACGAACGCAAGTACTACCATAACCCAGGGTTACTCCAAACTGTAGACCGATTTACGTCTGGTGATGTTGCCATAGCAACACTTGGGGGGAGGGGACTGACATAATTTTAAACAGTTACCATTGGTAAGCATGGAGGAGCTCAGTAGAACAAGAAACAAAGATGGCAGGAAAGACATGGACCCAATTAAAGGGAATACCCCCAAAACAGATTCAAATGGCAAAGTTCTGTTTATGTCCTATGCTCAACTAGGCAGAGCCGGCCTTAGGAAAAGTCAAACTAGGCAGCAGCCTAAAAGTGAAAATAAAAAGTAAAGTTCCCCTTTCAGACCTTGTGGTCTATAGGGCAGATGGTGTAAAGGTCATCTGTTTTTGTGGCTTATGGTTAACGTGGGTGTCATGTGGCCAGCACAACGACAAACTGCATTTACTTTCCGATTCGCTTCGGATAGGACCACCAATCACCTAAGGCCAGCCCTGCACTAGGAATGAGTCAGTCATCAGTTAGACAGTCAGTCAGCCAATCAGCATTAGTTTGGGTGATACTGAGAGCTTTGCTTAACATGTTTCAGGCGTTACGTCAGAAATAAAGACTATTACACTCTAGCACACAAATCCAGGAGGGCGGCAGGATTCAATCTCGGGACTATCGTAACCACAGTCGGAATCGCATACAACACGACCACCTAGCATCACAGAAATTGTAAGAATGAAAACTACTCAATGCAATGTACTAAATACTATTGTTATATAGGCCTAAGTATATACCATTAAATAGCCTACAGTCTACAGTTACAATTTGGGTTTACTGTAGTGTTCTTTGCAAACTTATCAATTAGTTTAAGATATACATATAAATCTATATACAAATGTTTGGTCTTATAGCTAAATGTGTAAATTACATTATGTGCAGAATATATTCCCTTGTGTAAGGATTGTTTAATTTGTATGTAGAGTCTAGAACAACTAATTAAAAAGCGTACCTGGTGTTTAGAATTTAAATCAATAGTCAGATACAATTCTGTATGTTCCAGAAAATTGGCGGTTATTAAACTTCTGCAAAGAAATAGGTCTAACAATCCACTCCCAGGAAGCACAAAATAATAATGTAACACTTATTTATTACGCTGTAACTTTGTTTTGAAGCGCCAAAACTAATTAACCTCCCCCCACTTAAATAGTCGCGAGATTCAAAGCGAAACCAAAATATTGAACATAATTTTTGGATACAGTCCGACCAATGACAGCTAGTTATGGACGAGTCTATTTCAGGTCGAGGGCCGGTTGATACCAAGTTTAGCTTTCTTTGAAAGACATATAGGAAATTCCCTCTATTTTTAAACCCTGTTGAAAGTTTAAAGCATTTATCACCATGATCAGTAAAAGTAGGCCTTGTTTCTAGGATACATGAGGTACTTTTTAGTAGATATCCGATTGTTTTTAACACTTTGACAAATCGATTCTTTTGTAACTTAGATTGATCGATTGGAGGAAAATTACGTTATTGATCTTGGATAGGGTTCGATTCTACCAAATGACACTAGGGACAAATCAAAGCTTGATTCATGGATATACTTAAAAAGAGTTTGACGTAATCACAGATCTAGATTTGAGTGTCTCACTATGGGACATTGTGAAGAAACAAGTCCTTTTACGTTTAAAGTGTCTTTTAATTGTGGAACGTTATATACAGATCTTCTACTTCACTCGCTGACTTTCTCTCTCTCTTTCTTGTTTACACACTCGTCACTTCCCCCAAGTCCCCTAACTCTCGATACCCAACACTTGACCGTGTGTCACGGTTGACCACACAGTGACCGTGTCACAACAGTCCTCCCAGGGCAGAGAAAAATTTTGATCGTATCAAAATTTTATGAACTCAATAGTTTGGGTGTACATCAATAATGTTTTACATCGACCAGAAAAAACAATGACATGTAATACAATGGCATCTTCTATTATGAGAGAACTGATAATGTCTATGACGACACATACATCTTCAATAATATGTTATTGCAAGGGACATTTCCAATTGAACTATCGCAGAACGTTTTCCTGTTATGTTATCCAACTTATATACAAAAAAAAATCCACGCATTTAATTTTTTTTCTATGTAACAATAATCTTTTGAATGCCAACATTGTCAGGTGAAAAATGCACAATTAGTTAATACTTTATGTTACATCAAAACATCTTCCAAATTAAGGGAGTTGTTTACTATGTGTTTCTTTCATACTAGTTCCTAAATGGACATCTATCATCTATGACTACAATCAATGCAACAAACATAAAAAACTCAATTGTAGTACAAATTTACCATCACTAAATGAAAATAAAAAATTCTGGAGCGTAATGTTAATTCAATCTTGACAAGACAGACTTTAAAGTTATCTTACAAGGTATTTGTTAATTTTCTCATTATCTGATCAGTGATTAATGAATGAACATAAGTCCAGCGGTCCCTAGACACATCTTGTCAACACGTCAGCTATCACGTTGATTTGTCCCGGAATAGCTTGAACAGTAAAGCTGAAGTCTTGAAGTTTTAAAGCCCATCTAGTGATCCTCTGGTTGGCTAGCTTATTTGTATTGATATAAGCTAGTGGGGCGTGATCTGTTAACAAGATGAATGATTTCCCAAGCAAGTAACGGGATAGTTTCATTATGCAGAACACAATAGCTAGAGCTTCACGCTCTATCGTGGAATATTTCTGTTCTGCTGCGTTCAGCTTTCTGCTAATGTAGTAAACTGGTCTTAGCGTTGCATCACACTTCTGCATTAAAGTGCCTCCCACTGCTGTGGAGGATGTATCTGTTGCCAAGTAGAAAGGGTTTCTGATGTCTGGAAGCTGAAGTACTATGTCGTCTGAGAAGATATTTTTAATGCTTTGCAGGCATTCCTCTAGTCTGGATTTCCATGTGATCTTGTTTGGCATGCCTTTTTTTGTCAGTTCAATTAGAGGTTGTGTAATACTTGTGAAATTTGCCAGGAACGTCTATAGTAATTACATAAACCTAAGATGCTTCGGACTTGTCCTTTTGTTGTAGGTATTGTTAAGTTGAGTATCTTGCTTATATTGTCTTGTAGTGGTCTGATCGTATTTTGCTGTATTCTGTGCCCTAGAAATTCAATGTCTGTTCTGGCGATTTTAACCTTACTAGGTTTTATTGTAAGCCCGTTGTCTTGTAGTATCTGGAATATTTGTTGCAGACCAGCAACGTGTTCTTTTAATGTGTTGTGGATGACACAAATGTCATCAAGATATGACATCTGGTCTTTTCCCTATTAGTTTTGCCATCATTCTGTTGAAGATCGCAGGTGCGTTACTAAGCCCGAAACTCATGTAATTCTATTGGTAACAACCAAATGGAGTAGTGAATGCTGTAAGTGGCTTAGCATCTTCGTCTAGTGGAATTTGCCAATAACCTCTGGCTAAGTCGAGAGTAGTGAAATATTTTGCACCTCTAAGTTTAGGTATAATGTTCTTTATGTTAGGCATTGGGTATGTATCTTTCATTGTGATGGCGTTTAGTTTCCGCATCTTTCCGGTTGTTTCCTTTTGTTTCACTAGGACTGCTGGAGCTGAGTATGGGGATGTGGAAGCATCAATTATTCCCATTTTTAGCAGCGTTTCAATTTCCTTTTTCAGTATCTTTTCATGGTGTAAGGAAACTGGATATGGTTTGGATTTTGTGGGCTTCGTATCCGTCAGTTGGATAGTGTGTTTTATGGCAGTTGTTCTACCCGCTTTGTCTGTGAATATTGGCGCCCATTGAGCTAGCAGTTTATCAATATCTTTCTTAACTGGATACTGGAGGTGTGATGTGTCTATATCTTTCACAGTTTCACAGCTTTCGATAACTGGACATGGTAATTCATCTGGTTCCTCTATTGTTTCTATCTTCATGACTCTCTGACTGTCTAGCGTGTCTTGCTTAGCGTTCGCTGAAAGGGTAAATGGTCTGGGCATGTACAGCTTCAGCATATTGATGTGAAATACTTTGTCTCGACCTCTGATGTTTATACTGTAGTCGACCTTCGAAATCACCTTTGTGACTTGGAATGGGCCCTGCCATTTTATAAATAGCTGGTTATTATTGTCAGGCAGCAGAACCATGACACTATCCCCAACTTGTAGTGTTCTCAACTTTCGACCCCGATTTAGCTTTCTCAATAGTTCTGGTTTCTCTCTGTTTGTTTGCTTTTGGACAGTTTCGCATGCTTTGGTTATATTTTGTCTTGTTTTGATGACAAGATCGTATCCTGTGAGTAATCATTTTCTATGTTCCTATTTACTAGAAAGTCTCTGTATAGTGACATGGGTCCCCTAACAGGTGAACCATAGAGCATCTCGAATGGTGAGAAGCCCGTTGTTGTGTGTGTTACTTCTCTGTAGGCGAACAGTATGGGGTTGATCAGCTTGTCCCAGTCTGTTGGGTTGTCCTGTGCTACTTTGTTCAGCATTGTTTTCAGCGTTGAATTCAGGCGATCGCACATCCCATTTTCTTGGGGGTGAAAACGGGCAGCAAATTGGTGTTTAATATTCAGAGTTTTGCAAAACTGTGCGAATTCGTTTGATTGAAACTGAGTGCCTTGATCACTCAGTATTATGCGAGGGTAACCTGTTCTTGCAAATATTGCTGTAAGTGCGTCACCGACATCTTCGGAAGAAATTCTTTTCAATGGTATTGCTTCTGGAAACAGTGTGCACATGTCTACAACAGTCAATATGTAGCGATGGCCTCTTCCGGATATTACTGGCATTGGTCCAATAATATCTACAGCTATCTTTTCAAATGGCATTTCACTTAAGTCTGTTGTTTGTATTGGAGCTTGCATATGTGTTCCAATTGCTCCATGTATTTGGCAAATATGGCAGGATTTTATGTAGGCCTTGACTTCTTGCGTATTTCTAGGCCCAAAACATTCCTTGAAAATTCTATTCAATGTTCTCTTTACTCCCATATGTCCGACACACGGGCTGTCATGTGCAAGCTTTAAAATTGTTTCTCGATACTTCTTTGGAACTAGCAATTGTTGTGTCTTGCCTGCTTTCATGTGAATTTCTCTCACATAAACACCATCTTCGCTTTTCTTGATAACCCTCGTCTTGGTGGAGCTTCACTTCCTATGAGTTTTATTAGATCTGGATCATTTTTCTGTTCACTGACAAATTTTTCTGTTTTAATCTGTAGTGGGTCTTGACTTTCTGTGGAGATTTCATTCGGGTTGTTCACTTGATTATGGCTTCTCATATCACTATTTTCTGTTTCTGTATTTTCATTTTCATTTTTGTAAGGAACTTGTATGTTATCGTTTGTAATTAGCACTTCTTCTGCTTTCTTCTGAGCTCTTGTAGTAACCATGGAACATTTCTGTGTGTATTTTTCTTTCCACTTGTTCAATTCTTCTACTGTGCAAGGTTTAGAGCCTTTGATACAGCCAATGATAAGGCCAATGTTGTCAGGCTTATTGTCTAGTACTAAAGCCCCATGCCGACCACTGATGAACGGTGTGTGTATGTTGATACGTGCTACCAGATGTGTAGTTACTTGACCAGTGTAACCAACACAGTCTTGTCTTCTTCCCTATTAAATCTCCTTTCTTCCTCCTGTGTTATTTTTAGTGTAATGAACTTTTCAAGTTCTTCGCCTTGCAGGCCATTTTCCTTGCCCGCATCTCTATATATTTTGTATATCGACATTTTCACTGACTTGTGCCTCGTATCTCGTCGTGGTCGCCAGTTGTGAAGAAACAAGTCCTTTTAGTTTAAAGTGTCTTTTAATTGTGTAACATTTCAACAAAACATATATACACGGCAACGTTATATACAGATACCCAACTTCACTCGCTGACTTCCTCTCTTCTTGTTTACACCCTCGTCACTTCCCGCAAGTCCCCTAACTCTCGATACCCAACACTTGACCGTGTGTCACGGTTGACCACACAGTAACCGTGTCACAACATTCAGTGTATTAAATTGTTATCAACATAAAGATAAGAGAGTCGAGAACCATGTCTGTATAGTATGGCTTAAGTTGTCCTTTGGAAATCTCGTATCCTAACAGTCTCACTTTAGCAGTGCTAATTTCACTTTTTGTTTCATTAAGAGTGATCCCATACTTTTGAGCACTATCAAGAAATCGCTGTAGGTTTCGGTCGTGTGATTCAGAGTCCATACCGCAGATGGTCACATTGTCCACATAAGCAAAAGTGTCAGTGAGTCGTTCGTCTTCGATGATTTTGTCAATCGTACGCTGAAAACAGGCGACTCCATTCGTAACGTTAAACGGAATCCGACGGAATCGATACAGCTTCCCACATGCTTCGAAGGCTGTGAACGGCCTTTCCTCTTCTAGGAATCTGATGGTATGCACTTTTCAGGTCTAAAGTGCTATATACAGAGTATTGCGAAATCTTCTCTGCCAATCAATTCTGGGCATAGGGTAGGCGTCTAGTAGAGTGAACCGGTTTATGGTTTGGCTGTAGTCCACAACCATTCTTTTCTTATGTCTGTCATTAGTTGTGACTAGGACTTGTGCACGCCAGGGAGATTTAGATGGCTCAATAATTTCATCCTTTATTAGTTGTTGAATTTCCTTCTCTATAAACTTTCTATCTGGAACTGAGTATCTGCGAGACCTTGTAGCCACTGGGGTACAGTTTGGTGACAGATTACTAAATAGGCTAGGAGCCTCTACCTTCGCTGGCTGGAGAGTACTCAGGCATAATGATGGTTTCTGACCATCGAAGGAATAAACAAGTTTTGGTGCAAACTTATAAAGTCAAGTCCAAGAATTACGTCAAAGCATAAATTGTCTAGTAGAGAAAGTCTAACTCCCTCGTATCGTTCATTTTTGAGACGTGTGTTAGCTTAGGTATGTCCTTGAGTGATTCGAGATAGATGGGTGGAAGCTATAAAGATTCTGTTGCCCGAGGAATATGTCTGCCATCTGTGCTTCTTAGCAATGTGCGTCGAAATATAGCTTTCACAGCTCCCAGTGTCTACTAGGGCTTTCAATGGCACGTTGTTGATGCTAATTGGTATTGTAGATTTGTTTAAATTCAAAGGCTGCACAGTAGCGATAGCCGAAACTGTTGCATAATTTTCTTCTATGACAGACTATGGTAATATGATATTGTAGTAGATCAGTTCTCGTTGTATACAAAGTTTGTTTTAGTAGAAGTCAAAGACTTAAGGCCACCATCCGCGTATGGAAAAACTAAAGTACTCCTTTCAGACCTTTTGATCTATTAAGCAGATGATGTAGAGATCATCTGCTTCTATGGACGATTGATAACGAGGGTGTCATGTGGCCAGCACAACCGCCTTTACTTTCCTCGACTAATGTCTCAGGTACCCAGCAGAGTTGTGTGATCTCAGGAAGGTCACAACAATAAAACTCAGAATTCTATTTTTCACCCAGATCCGAACACGACACCCCTTGGTTAGGAAGCAAAATTCTTTACCGTTCAGCCACCACGACAATTCGCTCATAACATAGTTGATGGTATAGTAACAAATTGGAGGCTTGGCCAATAATTATTCTCACTTTTCTTTAAATCATTCATAATTAGCTTTTTAGATAGAGATCCTCGCAATAAAAAATGAAATTATTACAGCACATGCAATTTAATTTACATATTGCCGCAGTTATTCTCACTGGCTTGTAAATGGATCCTCCTCCTTTGTGGTGGAGGATTAGCACATTTCTCATTTCCTATGAACTCAAAGATGTCAGTGGTAAATGATGGTCATTCATGTTTATTGAGACCATATTACAAACACATTTTCTGGCTATACTAATGTCAATAATTTATATCAATTTAGTTCATATAGGGAAATGGAATTTGAAAATTAATTTGTAGAAGAAACTTTCATCGCATTGTATTTATATTCTTTGATATGTAAGACAAAGCGATTGTAATTCATTTTCCAGGATAAAAACATCAATCAAATGGAATTCAAGTGGGGAAGTAATACATAGATGCATACACATTACAGAAACTGTTTTATTGTGAACTAGACCGCATCACAAACCAAGAGATTAGAGACAGGGTTACTGCAGCGATCGGACCCCCATGATGACCTGCTACCTATAGTAAAAAAAAAAACGCAAGCTTAAAATCTATGTCCATATCATAAGATCTTCGGGGCTCGCAAAGACCTTCCTTCAGGGAACAGTACCAAGAAAAAGAAGAAGAAGCAGACACAGAAAGCGATGGGGGGATCACATAAAAGAATGGACGGGCCTGCTATTGAAAGAGGTGCTAAACAAGGCAAAAGACAGGGAGGAATGGAGAAAGACGGTCGACGAGTCTTGCTTGGAGCCCCAAAGGTCCAAAAGACTAAGGGATAGGTCAAGGTAAAGGACACCTAGTTCAAATTTTGGATAATTGTATTGACTGCTCAAATGATCGCATGTTTTCTGTGTGTAAAACTGAAGGGGCATGGAGATACTGCTGTGGTGGATACAAAGGAAAGCATAAAAAAATTCTCTCCATCAAGTTGGAAAGAAACAGTCGCATGTCGGTTAATGAGGAAGCCTGCTTTTGTTTCCACTGGGATTGGACAGGTTTCTTAAATAAATGAAATCCATTGACTGCACTTTCAAAACATTCACTTTTCCCTTTAGTCTGTTGAACCGTTGGCGAAGCACTCAAGATTTGTCCATCGTATTTCTCCATTTCCTGTATTTATAGTTGGGGTTCTATGTTGCATTGATAAGCATAGATCGTGCATCATCATGCTACAAACATGACATGAGTTAAAATGTGTTCACAAATAATAATATTTTAAATTTAGAAACAGAGCCAAACCAAATCTTTGTTTTTTTTAACGTAATGTTATCATAAAGCGTAGGGACTATTTGCAGACGCGTAGGGTCTATTTGCAGACGCGTAGGAATTTATTTATTTGCAACTCCTTGTTTTGAAGCAGTAAACATATAGAAAAAAATTCCTTTTTTTATACCAAAATTAACTAAATAATTTGTCCTATTTGATTATTTTATTGGTTACCGAGTACGCATACTTTTAGAATTAAAATAAAGCCTTCAGTGCGAGAGTACTGTGCGGCACAAACTGAATCGCAAGACAGCCGAATGCGAACACAAACAGAAAGTCAAAAGTGTCTAAGATAACTCAGAAAAGGCAAAGATTCATTGATTTGGGTAAGTAGCTTTTAATTTGATGCGAAAGTGCTTTCATTCATTTTTCTTAGATAATAATAAAATATAATATAGGATGCAGATAATTTATAATATTGGATCAGTAATCACATTTAAAAAAACCAACAAACTGGTTGTGATAATCATAATATTTTAATAGTAGTAGTAGTAGTAGTAATAGGAGCTTGTTGATGTGCAGGCTGTTAGGCCTTTTAGGTGTTTGGATGCATTAAATTTTCCTATTTCATTATCATTCGTCATAGCATCTAAACTGCAGTATACATTTTGGATTGCTGTCTATGAGATTTTTGAAAATGTTTATAATTGAGGGTGCTCGTTTTACATTGGTAGGCAAACTGTTCCAGTTTGTAGAAACTCGGTTACTGAACGTAGTTAAACATAGTTAATAACTTAGTTAAATAAGGTAAAGATTTTATTAAGAACTTTATATTGGATTAGTATTCAACAAATTAAACATTGATTTTTCTCTTTCTTTTAGATTGTGCAGCCACTTTTTATTCAGTCATGGACAATCATAATGTAAGCCATGAAAACCAAGATGCTGCTAGTTTTCAACCCACTAAATGGGATATGTGTGCCCTTTGTCAGAAAAATACCAAAGAAAAATTACAGTGTCCCGCAAATGCCAGACAAACAAATCAAGGATCTACATATGTGACTTTGGCTAAAAATCTGACTAAGTTTGGTGAATGTGGTGCACTGTCACCTGACATTTTAACTAGACTGGATGATGGAGATGGTGTTGAGGAAACATTCATGAAAAAAAAAGCTTCATTTCATATGTCATGTCGTTTAAAATATAATACAACAAAACTGAAGAGAAAACTTGCATCTTGCGACCCAGGTGAGGAAAGTGTACCTGCTAAAAAACTTACTCGCAGGGAACAGAGATCATCTGGAGATGAAGTAGTTGATAAGGATCTCAGTTGTTTTTTGTGTGATAAGAAAGCACCAGCAAAGGATCTTAGACATGCTTCTACTTTTAAGGTGGATGAAAGGATTAGGAACTGTGCTCTGATTCTTCAAGAAAGCCACCTTTTGGCAAAATTAAGTCGAGGTGATGTGATTGCCCAAGAACTGAAATACCATCCTGCCTGTCTCACTAGCCTATACAGGAAGGCTCAGCCTAAAGTAGACTGCACAGATCAGAGATCTGATCAAATTAGAAAAGCTTTGGTCTTTGCTGAATTGACAGAGTACATCGAAGAAGTAAAACATTCATCTACAGGTGACAACTTAAAAGTGTTAAAACTGGCTGATCTTTCTAAAATGTACCTTAGTCGTCTACAGGAAGTTATATAAGAAACTGGCTGTTTGCACAGTAGCAGACTGAAAACACGGCTTTTAGCACATTTTCCAGACCTTCAAGCCCACAACAGTGGCAGAGACATTCTGTTAACATTCACAGACAGTTTAAACACTACCTTACAAGAGGCCTATGCTGAAACCATAGATGACGAAGCTGTACATCTAGCAAAGGCAGCAAGGATAGTACGCAGGGATCTATTTAGTTTGCAGGCCAGATTTAATGCTTCATGCACTGAAGATGTTCAGAACACAAGCATTCCAGAGAGTCTGTTGGCTTTGATGCAGATGATATTACATGGCCCAAGCATTACATCAAACAAAGGGAAGAACCAAGCAGCACTGTCGCTTGCTCAGCTTGTAAGTTTTAATGCAGTGAAAACAGAGGGGAAGAGATCAAGGGCCAACACTTCCACAACGAATAAACATTCCAAAAATAGAGAACCACCTGTCCCAGTCTATGTTGGTTTAACGATACACGCACAGACAAGAAAAAAGGAACTAGTTGAACGCATGCACAGTCTAGGCTTGAGCATTTCATACAAAAGAGTGTTAGAAATGTCATCAGAATTGTCAGTGAAGGCCTGCAGACAATTCCAACATGACAAAGTTGTGTGTCCTATGAAACTTAGACATGGTCTCTTTACAACAGCTGCAGTTGACAATATAGACCACAATCATAGCTCTACAACTTCCAAGGATTCATTCCATGGCACTGCAATATCTCTATTTCAACATCCTAGTGAACATTGCAAAGGAACTGAGAGAATACTGTCACCTGAATTAGAAGTTGAAACAATAAGTAAAACATTATCAGCTGCTGAGTTACCAGATTTCTTCACAAGTATCCCACCATTCTTGCTGAAAATGCCAGTGGAACCTCCCCAACCCCACAATGCAAATGTGTCAACTGATAATTGCAGATTCACGGAAAATGGTGTCCTTGGAGACGTTCTCATCGGAGCTTGACTGGATGGAGGCTGTGCATTCTGCTGATACAGATTGTGTTTCCTGGGGGGCCTTCCATGCATCAAAAAGCCAACAAAACGATCACACACCAGGAATATCTAGTCTTCTTCCATTGTTCCATGAAAGTTCTAAATCACCAGCTATGATGAAGCATGCTATGGACTATGATGCAAGCAGTCAAATTTCTCAACCCTGGACAGATTCCTGTTATTACTGCTGATCAGCCCTTGTTTGCCATTGCTAAGCAAATTCAGTGGAAATGCCCGGAATTTTATGGAGAAAACAAAATAACATTGTTGCTTGGAGGACTGCATATTGAAACCAGTGCTTCCAGATCCAAGTGACTGGGGTTGGCAGTTTATGGACAGACAATGGCAGCCTTTTTGGACTGTTTTGCCACAAGCATCTTTGACTTGTCGTGAACTGTTGAAATGTGCTTGTAAAAAAGAATGCAGATCCAAGCGTTGTAAGTGCAACAAGGCCGGATTAAAAAGCACTGCTTTATGCAGCTGTGTCTGTGGAGCCGACTTTCCAGTACAACATCCAGTTCAAGCATTTAACACTAATTGAACTAATTGAACCAGATTCAAAAATGTAGGGTCAATTTATCATTATCCTCAAAATTTACCTTTGTGGCCATTTTTATGTTACTAAAAATAAAAAATTTAACAAACTTGTGCATTTTCTGTATCACATTTTGTTTTGCATTATAAATTGAACATGTGTGCCAGGTGTGGTGTTTGCAGCTTAAAAATTATCAGTTTGTCACTTTACTTGAATTTCTTTAAGCGGCCATTTTTAATGTTACTATAAATGTTACTATAAGTAGAAACTGATTAAAATTTTGCTGTGGCCCTGTATCACATTTTATTCAGCATAAAAAACTGAACATCTGTGCCAGGTTTGGTGTTTGTAGCACAAAAATGCATGATTTGTCAACATAGAACCCCAGCTATTAGTCTTGAACAGAATCTCTTTCAACGCCAGGCCCGTTCGTTTCGTAATGTTGTCTTCCCATCGCTTTCTCTATCTGACTCTTTTTTTTCTTTTCCTGGTACTGTTCCCTTAAGGAAGGGGTTTGCGAACCCCTGAATAGCTCGTGATATGGCCATATAGGTTAAGTTTGCGTTTTCAAACTGTGATCAGCAGGGCTGATGGGGCCAATTATCATTGAGATCCTTTTTCGTATTTCCTTACTTGTGATGCAGATTTTGTAGGGGATACCTAGGATTCTTCTATAGCATCGAATTGCAAGGCTAGGATCTTCCTCTTTAATATTTTTCAGTTATCGTTCTAGATTGGATAAATGAAAAATGGGGTAATAATGTAAGCCTCGTATTTTTTTTTCTGCTCGCAAAGGTCAACGGTAATGCTATGTGGCCAGCCTAAAATGTAAAATGTTAAAATGTTTGTTTTTGTTAAATGTTTTACATGTTTCGGATGTTCCTTCAGAGTTGAAGATAGTTTACTTTCTAGTCCAAACCTCCCGCAGGAGGCCGGGGATAGGAGCGGGCAGGGTTTGAACACTCGACCGTCGATAAATCCGAAAGTCCAGCGAGCAAACCTCACGACCAGGCAGCCATCCTAACGACCTAAGCTCTTTAAATATCAAAGTTTTCATGAGGATTCAGACTCAAAACCTTCGGTTCAGAAGCAGAGCGCTTGACCACTTTAATGTGTTTGATTATTTTACTTGTTTCAGATGGGTTTATTTTTCGGAATGGAAGATAATTATACCCTAGCAGAGGCTGACTGGCTATATGGGCTTTCGGACAAATGCCAGTTGGGCCGGAACTTCATTGGGTTTGTAGGACCAGTTAAAGAGCCGAATGGATGACACTAAGACTTGTATTAAATTCTCAAAAGATTTTGATATTATTCTTTTATAAAAGGACCACTCAGACCATGCAGATGATTTGATAGTTGCTGTTATAGATACAAAATTATAGAGACTTTAAATTTTTTTTGAAAGTGGTGTATCTTCTAAGTATGCTGTCCTGTACGAATGCAAAAGAGCTTGTAAACGAGGTCACTGCATATTAATGATGTGCAAAGAATAGGCTGAGAGGCATCTTGACGCAAGAAAGTTGATGACTGTTGATATACACGTTCGACTATACAAAATCTGCTAACATACGGAATAACTTGTTGGCAAGGCAACGCCTCATCTAAACTGTTGCGACCGACGTCTAGAAAACATCATTAAAAAAGGATAAAAAAATTACACTCACGACATTACCACATTTCAAGGAACTTTTTGAACAAAAGTGCCTAAGAAAAATCGAAAAAATCTTGGAAGACAACGGCCACCCACTCCATCAGAACTACGCCAGGTCGTCGCGAAGTGGGCGACTGCTGTCGATCAAAAACAAGATCGGAGCGGTACAAAAAACTCGTTCGTACCTCACTCGGTCAGACTCAATCACCGCCACTCATTGATCAGGGAACATGAAATGCACCTGTGTGTAGTCGCTGAATGAACTCTTTATGTTGTCTGTTGTATTTATGTGTATTTTTCTGTTGTCTTGTCTTTATATGAGAAAAGAGTCCTTGTAATCACAACAAATTTCCGTAAGGATCAATAAAGCAGTCTTAGTCTTAGTCTTGGTCTTAGTCTTAGTCTTAGTCTCAGTCTTAGTCTAAGTCTTAGTCTTAGTCTTAGTCTCAGTCTCAGTCTCAGCCTCAGTCTTAGTCTTAGTCTTAGTCTCAGTCTTAGTCTTAGTCTTAGCCTCAGTCTTAGTCTTAGTCTCAGTCTTAGTCTCAGTCTTAGTCTTAGTCTTAGTCTTAGTCTTAGTCTTAGTCTCAGCCTCAGTCTTAGTCTTAGTCTTAGTCTAAGTCTTAGTCTTAGTCTCAGTCTTAGTCTTAGTCTTAGTCTTTGTCTCAGTCTTAGTCTCAGTCTCAGCCTCAGTCTCAGTCTTAGTTTTATTCTTAGTCTTAGTCTCACTCTTAGTCTCAGTCTTAGTTTTAGTCTTAGTCTTAGTCTTAGTCTCAGTCTCAGTCTCAGTCTCAGTCTCAGTCTCAGTCTCAGTCTTAGTCTTAGTCTTAGTCTTGTCTTAGTCTCAGCCTCAGTCTCAGTTTTAGTCTTAGTCTTAGTCTCAGTCTCAGTCTCAGTCTCAGTCTCAGTCTCAGTCTCAGTCTTAGTCTTAGTCTTAGTCTTGTCTTAGTCTCAGCCTCAGTCTTAGTCTTAGTCTTAGTCTTAGTCTTAGTCTCAGTCTCAGTCTTAGTCTCAGTCTTAGTCTTAGTCTTAGTCTTAGTCTAAGTCTCAGTCTCAGTCTTATTCTTAGTCTTAGTCTCAGTCTCAGTCTCAGTCTTAGTCTTAGTCGCAGTCTCAGTCTTAGTCTTAGTCTTAGTCTTAGTAAATCCATCCAGCGAGAAGTTCTTTGATGGAGAATTTTCACGAAACTTGTGTGTGAATATATAAATGTGTCTATATGGTTGCATGATTTTTTTCACGTTAAAAAGAATCCAATTTCAAGTGTCATTCAGTAATTCCAAACAGTTTGAAAAAAAAACACGGAGTGATTGCTTATATAGCTAAACATGCAGGCTACCTATTAGTGGAAAGAAGTACACTTTGTTACGTAACCCAGTTTTCGTCATGTTAATCCAACTTTACAGAATGATTTTCGGGATATAGCTTGAAATTTGGGGGCTGGTTTTACATAGAAATGCCCCTGGCCAATTTTGACACCCAGTCCGCCCCTGCATCCTATCCCGAACATTTCGCAGGACGGCGTGGGGAGAGAGGAGAAGGATTTGAACCCAGGGACTATGGAGACGACAATCCAGAGTGCATACCACAGGACATCCTCCGTTTTATCTCAATTTTTAAAAAATAAGTAAACTTCCGCTTTCAGACATTGCGATCTACAGGGAAGATAATGTCGGGGCCATTTGTTTCTGTGACCATTTCATGTCTAGAAATGAAGATTATTATTAGTTTAATCTGGTACTTGGCGATCACGGAGTTTAAAGGTACCAGTTTGTTTGCTTTTTTAACAATATGTGATTCCTAAAACAGAAAGTTTAAACTAGGACAAATATTTAGTCCAATATATTTAAATTTAATGTGGTTTGAAACCTGTTGCATAATAATAATCCAAGTCCCAGTTTCTGAGGAGTAGTTCAAGTCAACGTGACGAAGCGGGGGAAACCTCCGTGTTTCTTGTTTTTTTAAAGGGATGAGTCAGTGTCTGAAGGTGTAGGAGTCAACTAACATCTTTCCTTGGCTTTGTGTAGGCTAAGTCAATGACGAGTTCAAACAAAAAACAAGTATATGTTTCTTAATTGTGAGGTTTTCATTCTTGAACTTTAATACAATGGGGGAGGTGATGCAATCTTGTGGTCTGCCAATTAAGACAGCGGTTCTCAACCTTTTAGTCTCGGGGACCCCTTTTACAATCCCCCACTCTGCCGCGACCCCCCCCCACACACACAGCAATAGAAGAGTAGACAATAACAATCCATTTTTTCGAGGGTCTTAGGTGACCCCTGGCAAATCGCCAATCGACCCCCAAAGGGGTCACGACCCACAAGTTGAGAACCCCTGAATTAAGATGTTTTGATACAACGGAAGTAGTTTTGGATTGTTGATCTTAGGGAGGACGAAAGTTGAATGAAAACAATGATGAATGAAGAAATCTCGAGTTGGAGTCAAGTGGTTATCACCTCTCGACTAATATATATTGAAACATTACATCAAAAAAGAATAGGTTAGTCTCCTACACGTATCCATTTGTTAACATTTTTAAAAAAAGTAAATATCCCCTTTCAGACATGGCGATCTATTGGGCAGATGACGTGAGGGTCATCTGTTTTAAAGGGGGTCACGGTTAACGATGGTTTCATGTAGCCAGTACAACGACCAACCACCTTTACTTTTCTTCAGCTTATGTCAGAGCTGAATAAACCCTAAGGTTCCCGAAATTAAAAATCCCAGTCTTCGTCAGGATTCGATCCCTGGATCCCCAAGCGCCTTACCACTCATCCACCAAGCCTCCAAGAGTAAACTGTACAAAGTGGTAATAGCGTTAAACATGGATCCACTTTCTAATATTTATAACTGTAGCAAGTGGTAATAGCGTTAAACATGGATCCACTTTCTAATATTTATAACTGTAGCAAGTGGTAATAGCGTTAAACATGGATCCACTTTCTAATATTTATACACCCCAATATTGAATTTCGAAGGGAATTTAAAATGTTGATTTAATTCAACACATGTAAGTTAATTTTTAAAAATATTTTAGCGTCAAGTGGTTATCAGCTCTTGACTAAACTATTGAAACATTACATCAAAAAGAAAATGTTAACATCCTACACATTTCCATATTGCAACGTCAACCATACCTATATATTGATTGATATTACTAGGTTTCATCGGGCTGGGCAGCTGTTGACTTTTGCAAGACATGTTTAAAAATTATGGGATCCATTTTTAAAAATGACATCATACTGTAATAAGGCCATGGCAAGCACTTAACGAAATGAAGTGAATATCAGCTATCAATACAAATGGAGTCTTTTATTTTGGTTCTACCATTCCTTTCCTTAAAAAAAAAAGTTCCACATTCAGATCTTACGAATCCTCAATCTGTTTCTGTGGCCTACGGTTGACGAGAGTGTCATGTGGCCAGCACAACGACTGTGACCTATAAATAGAATAGGTCATAAGACCAGTGACCTGTACTGCACCGGCAAGTTAGTCCAGCGGTACTTTGTGGTCCCGATTATATTATCTAGGCTAATAACTATAGCCTCTAGATGTATAAAACTACCGAGACAAACAATTAATAATTCTGAGATTTCAGTTGCAACAACAAAAAAAAAAGGAGTTTATTTACAAACAAAAGAAAAAGATCATGAAAAAATATAAATGGCAATAAAGGCTCACCAAAGAAAATGACATCACAAAGCAAAGTTGCAAGACAGTTTCCGGTCAATATAATGAAAGGACCACCATCACAGAGGCACAATAATGTCTTATGCCGAAAAACCAAAAAGATGGTTAATAATAATATACATGCATCAACATGAAATGACGTCATTCATGAGACATTTTAAGTCAAAAACCAAAGCGAGGGTTTACATTAGTTTACAATAATATCATACATGACTAAACAATGAAATGACGTCATTCAAGAGACACACTACTGTCTCGTATCTAAACAAAAAGATGTCTTTAAAAAAAAAGACATACAGAAGAGGATAAGAGACTAAGTAGACCTATACCATTTACATAAATCAACTAACAAATTGATAAAGTCTACTTATCTCATTATTGAAATACTCTTCCCACAACAGTGGCACACTCCTCTTGAGTAACACAGCAATAGTACAACACAAGTATTAGTCAAACATTATATAGATTTAGTTCAAGCTACCCTGGTCAGTTGAAAGACTCAAGAGAGAGTGGCCCTTGTAAACAGTTGACAGGGACTTAAATCAAGTAATAAAGGGGGCTAACTCTAATAAAAAAATAAAGGTAGCCACCCTTATTGTCCCTCTTGTCACAAAGACCAACCGCCTTTACTTTTCTTCAACTAATGTCAGGCACCCATTAGAGCTGGGAGGACTCAGAGGCGCCCAAATATCCCGAAATTCCTTTCCTATCCAAACCGTAATACTAACACACAGACACACTTCCCAACTTCGCTCCAGTGCTTTTATAAAGTTGTCTGGTAGCACGAGGAACGGCTCTTAGTTCCGGACAGCTCGAACTCGGATCTTTTGCTGATCACTTTAGCCGGTTCTAAACAGGCCTTCTCGTATCAACAAGTGTATCAGTCGTGTTGGACGGAGCGTCGGTTTGCAACATAAGCGTTAGTCATAACAGTACAATCTAATTCAATTCAATTCTAAATGTTTTTTCCAGTAAAAATTGATTACGATCAGCTCTTAAAATGTGTGTTGCATTGTCTATTTTTTTTTTAAATCTCATTCCGAAGTTCAACTTAATCTCTAGATCTAGATCTCATCACAGAAAATCTCTCGGATAAAAATGCGAAAAATCGGAACAGGAACTGATTTCATCTCTAAGAGTCGCTAAACAAAGAGTTATTTCCCATGTAAAGAAACAATGCCTAATAAGATCCAGCCCACCAGCTAAGATATGTATTCCTATCTTGATTAATTAATCATTTATCGTCTTTATTAATTAACCATTTATCGTCTTTATTAATTAACTATTTATCATCTTGATTAATTTATCATTAATCATTATAATATTAATTAGTCATTAATCTTATTGATTAAATAATCATTATTAGTAATAGTCTTGATTAATTAATTATTAATCGTGTATGAAAATCCAAATTGAAGTAGCGCTTTAGCATTGTTAGATTGATGGCCAGTGGCTAAATCTTTTTTTATCTGAGTTTGAACCCCGACCTTGGCATCACTAGGTAGTGCAGACTATATACAGTGCGGTGAATCGGCTAGAGATCTACATATTTAACTTATGGTCAAAAATATTTAGTTAAACCGAGACCATTCGCTATTGTAGGCCTATTGATCTCGACCGACCTCTCGTTGCCACATCACAGGTCTGCCGTCAGGCCCTCTATAACCATTGGTTTCGATTGAATCCAGGGACGGATTTATGTATGTGGAGGCCTCGGGTCAGGATTTTTGTTGAGGCCCCTACATGCGAAAAACAAAATTAGGAATAAAAAGTTTCTAACCAGTGAAAATTCGGATATATTTGTACCTCTTTTGCAAATGCCCTTGTGGAGTACCCGGGACTCTAGCCTCGCATGCCTCCCCTAAATCCGGCCTTGTGTGGTGCCCCAACGATCCAACAGACTAAGAAATACATAAAGGTGAGAGATCAAGATCTCTCTCTCTCTCTCTATGGCCTCCATCAGTCGCGAAGCGACTATGGATCATCTCATGGAAATGAGAGGAATGTCTGGGCATTAGCTGTGGTCGGAACAATGTCGCCCACACATTAGTTTCCCCCTCTCCAAGCAGCTGATGTATCCAAAGGAACGGCAGTGCCATTACATTTTGGGGCTAGCGGCGTCGCAGGTTCTGCCAGGGCCCAGGTACGCTGTTCTGCCTCATCGTGGCACCTGGGTGGAAACGGCTACTTGAGGGGGTAGCTAGGCTAAATGAATGGCGAAACATAACTCCCGTGGGGATGCCCACGGGTAGACGAGAGTTTACCCCTTGCACGGGCGGGGTTGTAAAAAAGTCCCCACGAGCACGTCCCACATCCATGCGCTGTTCCTCAAAGGGACCGTTATATAAATGGCGGGTCCCGCACAGTTAGCTTGGTACAACGAAGGAAAATGGCGGAGGCTCTCGGTGCCCTCGGCCTTCGGCCATGTGCAGCCAAGCATGCGTCGGGCCCAAAGGCATTGGAAACAGCAATGCTTTACATAAACATTGACTCGGGTCTCTCTCAGACAGAACTGTGTGTTCACACAGGTTTTTTTTTTTACTGTTTCGTCTGGACGACCAAACAGGTTTTTTTTCAAACTTAGAGCTCGAAGAGCCTTCGGCTCAGCTCTTTTGTACAAAAAACAAGGTTCTGCCAGGGTGTAGCAATGGGTGCTGCAAACTGCCTTATTTTCGCCAGCCCCTGATTTTTCCTCAGGGTTGACTCCCGAAGCCTTTCCCATGATTGGGTATAGATGCAAGGCAACAGAGGTTAGAATTCAGAGTTTTCCTTCTCTTAGGTGGGTAGCCAGACATGGCTAACGAGCCCCTCCTGCCCGAAGATTACTGGTTAAGGCGCCAGTTACTCGCCTTTGCCCATTCTCCTGTTAGTGAGAACAGTTCCGCCGGACTCAATATCTGAGCCACACGTGAAGACAAGGAGTTGGGCTGGTTGTCGGAGGCTATTTGAGACGCATGAAATTAGGAAGCATTTTATAGGTAGTGGAGTGCCTACATCCATTACCACTTCCGGCAATGGCAACCATTAATTTATATGGCTCCTTCTGTCTCGGAAGACAATGGACGCACCCAGATAAGTCATTGGCTTTGGTTACGTCTTAAGATTGCGCAGAGTTTGCAACAGTTCGTGCATGTCAGCTTTCTTTTTCGGTGTCTTATCTGACGCAGCTTCATTTCTTTTGCATTTGACGAAGTTCGTCCCATCACGTACAGTCTGTCTCCATGTATTTCATGTTTGTCGTATAGGCAAGTTAATGATTAATTTTAAAGATTTATGTCACATCTCATGTGTTTAAATGTTCTTCTTAGACTCCCAATTTAAAAAAAAAAATTTAAGCAAAATATCATTGTTGAGAAAGAATTGTTTATTTATTAACAAAATATAAACATAATAAGACTAGACGGTAAAATCTCAATCAGTCATCTTCCCTAATGATGTGCAGAATTCTCTCCCAATCAATTTGCGTCAGGTCATAATCACTGACAATTATAAGCTGGTCAATTAGCGCTTTCAGTGTCCCTCTGCTGGCCATCTTGTAGGCCCACTTCATCAAAAGCATGGTTGCCGCCTTATAGATATATTTATTGTCAGCCTTGGCGATGCTGACGTCTTGTTCGGTCATCTGAAGGTGATAGAAGACGCTCTCCCAGAATTCCCCGAAGCACGTGGCCAGATGGCACGCGCTCCTTTCACAAAGTGGACGCATGAGTTGTTCTTTTGGCACGTTGTTCAGGAAGTGATCTGGAAAGGTTTCAATGAAGAAATAGATGAAAATACAGATGAAGTTGTGGATGAAAAAAAAAAAGATGTAACTATAGATGTTCCCTTAATTTCCTTTACAGACCTTACGATCTAAAGGTCAGATGATATAAAAGTCATCTGTTTCTGTGGCCCACGGTAAACAAGGGTGTCCTGTGGCTAGCACAACGACCGGCCACCTTTACCTTTCCCCAACTAATGTCAGGTACGTAAGCGCGGTGGCTGAGCGGTAAAGCACTTGACTCCCGAACCAGGGTCCGGGGTTCGAATCGTGGTGAAGACAGGGGATTTTTAATTTCGGGATCTTCGGGCGCATCTGAGTCTACCCAGCTCTAATGGGTATCCAACATTAGTTGGGGAAAAGTAAAGGTGGTTGGTCGTAGTGCCGGCCACATGACACCCTCGTTAACCGTAGGCCACAGAATCAGATGACCTTTACATCATCTGCCCTATAGACCACAAGGTCTGAAAGGGAAACTTCAATTTTTTTAATGTCAGGTGCTCATTAGAGCTGAATGGACTCACAGGCGCCCGAAATTAAAATTTCCAGTTATCATCAGGATTTCTGCCTTACCCATGGCTTTCAGTAAAGATACAAAGATACTATGCTCTGGAGACTCTCTTTCCTTGAGTATCAGGATTTGAAAGTTTTGGTTCGAAAGCCAAGCTCTTTACAGCTCAGCCCACCGCGCCTCCAAGTATTGGTGCAGATATCGATGTATATATAGATGAAAAGGAGAACAGAAGTAAATGCAGATAAAGATGCAGATAAAGATGTAGATAAAGATGTAGATAAAGATGTAGATTCGACAAATATGAAGATGAAGATATAGCTTAAAAATTCAAACTATAACACGTGTTCTAAAACCTTGACTACCGAAAACAAAATTTTAAAAAATATGCAAGTTTATTAAAAAAAAAGAAATGTAAAGATGAGCATATTTTACTTTACGTATGCCAAGGATTGATGTTCCGATAACTACAGAACCAGTTTGTTAACCTCTCAGCAAACAGCTAGTCCAAAATTGATAATAATGCTTTCAAAAGCAAGGGACACAACTCCTACAGAAATAAAAACAACTCTAAGGGCTAGCTCTCCTTATGAGGAGAGTTCCTTTGCAGTTAGCAAATAAACAAGAAAGACAGATGTCAGTCAAAAGGTCTTTTTTTCGATAAAAATCTTCACACTTAATGATAAATATATAGAATCCGATGGACATAGCTTAGGCTGGGTAGAGTATCGCAAAATATTTGGTTCACATCTGGGTCACAGTACCTACGTTGACGAATGCACTGATATTTGGAACAATGTCTTAACTAAAATTATAATTATAATTACTTGACCTAATTTGAAAGGAATTTAAGTATTTTGGATTCAAAGTGTTCAGTTAACAATGGGCATACTTAATGTGACATTAAAGTTAATCAAACAATCTTGAGTTATACATAAACGCAATGGAATACATAACTCTATTAGAAATACAAATCCGCTATGAAATTCAGAGATCCAGTATTTCTTAAAGTCATTTATCTTTATTGCACTTACATGGTACCACATTGCGCTTGAGATTCAAAGGTTGCGTCCACAAATACGGCCTGGGACAAGAAAATAAAAAGATCAACTAAATTTGTCTTTCAACAAGAAAATAAAATAATTGCGAAACAATATTTTGTTTATATATTAATATTTCTTTTTCATGTTAACAACAAGTATGCAACGTCCATTTTAATGCATATTTTCTATACCACAATATTATCTCATAAGAACACGGTGCTCTAGTTATCCTATTGTCTTTGTATCCCTTCAGTGACACCTCCGAAAGCCTTACAATCAAGATGGATGATATAATGCACATCTTTGATATGATCAACGGCAAAGACGGGGACGCCAAATGGCTAGTACAAACCATGAACTACTTTCACTGTCACCAGCTCATGCCAAAAGACGAGTTGGGTGGACTCTATTCAACGGAATGACAATCAAAATCATTTTGTAAAAATCCTTTCAGATAAAAAAATAATCTTATCGAAAGTGGAGGAACTCCGCCTGTCATCATCATCAAACTCCATTTGAGTGAGGGCTTGAGAGGCTCAAATCCTCTCTTGCAAAAGCCCTGGACAGAAACCCTGCTGTCTGGCGTAGTGCATACAAGTCATCATACAGGTTGAGAATTTTTGGTTTCCCAGACCTGTCGAGACGGAGATCAGCAAGTCTGGGGCAGTCAAACAGAATATGAGGCACGGTTTCCTCTTCTTCCCCGCAGCGGGGGCACTGTGAATCGAAATTTGGCCATAGCCGTGAGAACTCCGCCCATAAAACAATATATCAATAATGTACAAGTTATTTCCCTTATTCGATATCAAACAAAATAATTATTTTTAGTATTTTTGTTTAACGAGTCATGTTTTGTTATGTACAACAGATAATTGTATAATTGTTTAAAGCATCAAGTTGATCGGAGAATATGTTAGGAAGAAAAAGCATTAACAATTATTATTATAAGGGACGAAACGTAACAAATGTAGCCATATTTGGTAATACTGAAGTATTAGTTTCCCTGGTGTTACACAAAGTTATTAATTACCAGTAATTAATTGCCTAACTGGTAGCTTTTTTTTTATTGGTCCAAGACTATAGTCAATAGATAATTGTGCGAAGTTTCAACTTGATGCGAAAATGGGTGCGGGAGAAATAACGTATAAACACTTTTACCAGACAGACAGACAGAGTGAGTTGATATAAGATTTGTAAAAATGTACCTAAAATGCCATTCACTTTCTATGGCTTTGATCAGTGCATTTTTTGACTGCTTCCTTAAATCTTCCTGGTGTCTTCTGAAAAGATGAAAGCAAATTAATGTGAAAGTTCAAGGTGATGTGAAAGTTCAAGGTGCTGTTAAAAGTTCAAAGTGATTTTAAAAGTTCAAGGTGATGTGAAAAGGTCAAGGCAAATTGAAACGGTCAAGGCGAATCGACACGGTCAAGGTGATGCGAAAAAGTTAAAGTGATGTGAAATTTCAAAGTGAAAAGTTCAAGGTAATGTTAAAAGTTCAAGGTTGCGTTGAAGCTAATAAAAATGTTAACTCTAGAACGAACAACAAAATATACTCACGACTTTTCGGCCAAGTTGACAAATTCAAACTCATCAACCAACTTATCAACTGTCTCGTCCTGTAATGTCTTAGTAAACTGAGTCTCGGTTATTTTATATTTAATGCTCTGTTGAAGACCCAGTTCAGACTTCTCATCATGTTGAAGCTGTAAAGAAACGTTAATTGAACTGTAACATTTGTAAAAATGTATTTTTTTACTATCACGTGATAATCGTGTCAAGGTCATTAATCGTAACAAAAGTTATACTCAGAATTTTTTTTTTCCATTCACACTGAAAACTTACAAAGGGATAAAAATAGCTCATCTTAGCCCAAGGGAGGTAAAACAAACAAAAAACTTGACAGTATCAAAAGTCAAGTTATTTCTTAAAGTATTCTGGGATTGCTAAGTATTAAAAAAAAAAGTATAAGATTTGTAAACACGTTTGTATGAACTCTCTGTCTGGAACAAATTTCGAGCACATTCTTTCTCCACTTCCCATGCTCGGATCAAGTTGAAACTTTACACAATCGTTCATGATCCAAGACATGAAATAAATCAACAAGAAATACTACCCACCTCATCGCATAGTGGCAATAAATTAAGTTTTGTTTGATACCGAAAAAGGGAAATAATTCGTACAGCACTTAGAGATATGGATACATTTCCCTTAGATATAAATAAAAAAGTATTTGTTATTATTCAATATTGCTTAATCTCATTTCTCAATTCGATTGGTTTGTATTGTCCTGCCAGGGCCGGCCTTAAGTAATTGGAGGACCTAGGTAAAGAGACTATGGAAACCTTGGGTGACATGAAATAGGGAGAACCTAGGTGAATATGAATGAAAGATGAAATTGAAAATTAATAAAAAGACCGAAAGATACGCGAAGAATGATAAACCGTCCTTTGTCTTTATCTAAATCAAGAAATAAATTAAATTCATATAGCGCAGATAGCACTAGTGCGTTTCATAGACGATTCATGATCGCCAGACCATAATGTTTCGAAAATTTACCAAAAGTAAGAAACAATGATCTTCTAGCATATTTAGTTTAATAAGTAGATCTAAACATTCGCGAATAAACCTGGGATTATAGTAGAGACTTAGAACTAGGCTGGCAGACACAGTGTTCAGCTCTGTTTGAGATTCAATCAAGGTTTCGTAATTTGTTTTTAATTTACTTTTTAATTTACATTAATTTAATCTTACTACGCCCTTCTGTTGTAATGTAATAGTCTAGTTACTATCATGTTTAAAACCGTAACTTATTTGCGTCCTTCTGTAGTCATGTAATAGTCTAGTTATACTCATGTCTAAAACATTATCTTACTTCTTGTGCAGTTGTGCCACTGGCACTCGTCTTGTCTTCCGAAATGGGAATCGGACTTTTAACATCCAAATCAAGCGTCCTTGACATTGGTCATTGACTTAATCTGTAAAAGACAAAGAGTTGCAATGTCAAGTGAATGAAGAAACAAACTCTTGAAACTCTAGGCCAATGAATCCCAAAGTGCTCTGTATAAAGCCCCAGAGGGTCTACGAGCCAAAAATTGTTGGAACCAATGCTCTAGGCTCATGTAATTTGCTATTCATCGCCTGTTTGGAATGTTATGTAGGAGGGATCAATTTGCTACATCCCTATTATAGATGGCTTGTTTTTTTAAAGATGCTCGTGTTGGAATCGAGGCCGAAGGCCGTGAACACCGGGAAAACTCCCCCATATTCCGTCTCTGTACCACATTAGCAGTGCACAAATAAGTTTTTTTGGTTTGTAAAGGGAAGTAATTAGTTCCATAAGTTTTGTTTTCTAAATCAACAAAGCTGTTAGCTCTAAATTCTTAACTTAAGTGACAACAAAACTAAGTGGCAGCTAAGTGGCTATTATTAGTGGGTCATGGATTCACAAGTCAAGAGTCACTTCAAGGTCTATTATACGTTTTGTAATAGCACTAATTGTAGGTTTCAACAGTTTTGATATTGGGGAAAAAATATATAGTGGGGAAAAAATAAAAGTCAGTAACCTAAGATTATCACATACACTATAATACACTATAATACTCCTAGGCTTTTCATATTTAAAAAATGTGTATAAAATGTCGTTATCTTATTTTACAGATTACAGAAGTTACTTAACAATCAAAAATACTTTTTTAAAAAAGCTTATATTAAGTATTTAAATTAGTTTGGATCAATCGTGTAATTACATCTAGACTACAAATAATAAATCTATGCAATTAGAAAAAAAAAAAAAAAAATTGAATTTAGAAATTCTTTTTTCTGTAACACGTTGTCATGCTTTTGGCGTTCTCAAAGCTCTACGATCTAATCATTTTTCTGGACCAGTTAGAAAGGGGTGGGTGTTGGGGTGTTGGGGTGTTGGGGTGGGGAAAGAACTGGGTATCTGGGTGATCGCTTTTTAAATGCATTTTTTTTAAAGGGGAACAACCTGAATTAGTTTATTGTCTAGGATAGTACCAAGGTATTTTAAAGTTTGCACTATTTCAACGTTCTCTCCAGCTACAGAAACAATATCATTTTCCTTCTTTTTCCCTACGAAAATCAATTGTCATTTCTTTGTTGTTGTTTTTTTTACATTTAATAATAAAAATGGTAGCTATATAAGTATGTATCTTAATATAACAACATAAAACAAAACCGATTATAGTCTAAATAAGAATATACATAACATAACAGCATACTGAGATGTCTATGATAGCCTAAATAAGAATATGCATGATATAACAGCCTAATAATATACCTATTATAGTCTAAATAAGAATATGCATGATATAACAGCATAATACAAAACCTATCCTAGTTCAAATAAGAATATGCATGATATAACAAAATAAAAAAAAAACTATTTTTGCCTAAATAAGAATATGCAACAGACTCTAGATGACTAACCTTCTGTGTTTTCCCAGTTTGAAGAAATAAATCTCTTTACATTTAGAGCAGAGGGAAAGGCGAGGTCTAATATTATTGTTTACATTCACTGTGCGTAGCACACGAACGCTGCAGTGAAGTGCCGGCTTTTTATTTCCTGTACAGGTCAAGGGTCAGCCAAAGAAAACTCAAGGGAAAGAACAATGCAAATAAATATCCAAGTTAGGAACATTAAAACAAACAAGAAAAACATGTTAAAAATACTTTTTTTTTTTAAATAAGCCAATATTAAGTGTGATTCTAGACTAACAATAATAAATGTGTGCGATTAGAAATATCTTCACCAGGTTTTAGGCAATTTCTTAATTTCTAGCAGTGATCCCATCACTTATTTCTACCATCCCGGAAAGATGTGGGGTATCTGTGTGAAGGTGTTCGTGATAGCTTTTCAAATGTAGTTTATGTTTTAAAAAGTTTTACAACTTTATTTTAAACTGAGGCCAAGCCCCAACCCCCCCCCCCCAAATCAAGCCAATATTCTAGCCACTGTGCCAGCGAAGTGCTTATGAAAATAGAAGGTTCATATCTATCTATTGTTAGTTTTAAAGCTTTTAAGCGACGACCTAATTCTCTACACAAAGTATAAAAAGTAAAGCCCCACTTTCAGACCTGGCGATCTATAGGCCAGATGATATAAAGGTCATCTGTTTCTGTGGCCCACAGTTAACAAGGGTGTCATATAACCATTACAACCACCAACCGCCTTTACTTTTCCCCAACTAACGTCAGGTAACCAATAGAGCCGGGTAAAATAAAAAAATCCGTCTTCACCAGGATTCGTACCCGGGACCCCCGGTTCGGAAGCCAAGCACTTTACCACTTAGTTTCCGCGCCTCCCACGCAAAGTGTAAAGGAGACTAATTCTACTAACTGCGCCACATCTGTCAAGTGCAATTTATTTCCTTTGTTCGATTAAAAAAAACACCACCTTTTACTTTAAATATTTATTTTTAAGTTAAACGTTTTACATATATTCATCGTCACCAAAGGCAGAAAAATTATAAATGACTTATTTTTGGTGTATCCGGTGTACATAATAATGAAAGTAGTCCTAGTTTTATTGTAATTTTTATGCACATTTTACCACTATCTAGAAACTAATTTTCTATACAACTTCAGTATTTAGCTCATTTTTTTTTTAAAGTTACTTGGCACCATTGAAATTTAACGGAGCGTCTTTAGTTGTTTAATTCAGTGTTTCACAAACTTTTTCCATAACGGAACACTTTCTATATAGGCCTATTTAGCGGGACACGGCGTATTTTTTTTTAAAGAGATGAAATCATATGGTGGTCTACCATTTATTTATTAATTGTACAAATGCTCCTTTTCCCCTAGTGCTATTACAGAATGGAATGGGTTACCTGAGCCAGCCAGGAAAATCACTGACTTAGCAGAGTTTAGGTCATATGTTAACATGCATGACGCTTAGGACGTAATCATATTATTTTTAAAGTAACATCTGTATTTTAAAAGATAAGAAGATAAGTAGTTACTGGAACGCCGATTCAGGAAAACAGTTTGAGAATCACTGGTTTAGTTTATTGTGTAAACCCCAAGTGAAAAACAGAAAAGCCAGAAGTTCGATATGGTTACAATTTTACGTAAAAGATTGTATAAGACTTAGATTCAATTATACACATATATAAAACATTGACATAGTGGTTCAAAACTCAAAAGGGGTTAGTGTATTTAATTACTTTTGAAGATAATTACAAAGATGTATTCATTGTTAGAACAATTTTTATTTTGCACAATTATTTCTTTTACATGACAACACAAAAAAATCAACAGAAAAAACATTAACAACAACAGTTTATTAACTATTGGTAATTAATTATTTTGTTTGGTATCTTCAACAAAGGAAAGAAATCGTACTTGTTAATTCTTTTAAAACTGATAACGGTAAAAATCTACATAGATATCCCTTTCTTTCTTTCTACCCTCCCCCCCCCCACTTTCCCCAACTGGTCCAAACAAGGGAGAGGATCATAGAGTATTGAGAAATCTAAAAGCATGAAAGAGCGCTAAACAAAAACAATTGGTACAATATTACAAAATCGCACAGATGTATCGTTGTTGCTAGAGATTATTACAAATTCAATGACATGACGGATTAAAACTAATTGATACAATTACACCTCGTATACGCCTTGATCTTGTTATTATTTTCTGAAAATATTTTTCTTGTTTTTATCTACTGGCTTATGTCCTTTATTTGTTGGTTTTGTTTTCGGCGTCATACCCTTTTGTTAAAATGTACAGCTACAGCCGATAGATTGCTTATTTTTTTAACCAGGTAGATTGAAGTCTAATTGTATATTACATTGAGAGTGCTACTACTGTATGCCCGTGTAGCTACCTTCACTCATACTATTAATACTCATACTATTAATGTATGTAATTCAGGTAGTGGGTAAATACCATTATATTAAAAAAAAAAAGAAAAATTAAACAAAAAACAAACATAGTTTAATCAAATAGAGCACTTTAACGTTGGTTACATTTGATTAATTATTAATTATTTTTATTGTTATCATTAAAAATCTTAACTCGTTAGAATTTGTTTAATAGCTGTACCGACAATTTACAAGTTTGCTACCTTTAATATATTGTATACTGTAGGCCTATACTATACAGTAATAAGATTGACATCGATTTGTTATTTTGCGCGGAAGACTCGATTACGACAAGTGACATGAGACAGGCGTGGGGTATCATGAACAAAATGGCAGGAGCACAAGTCAAAAGTAAAAATAATCTGCTACAAGAGTCAACAAAACATTATCCAACGAGTTACATGATTTGTTTGATTTCTATTGTTTCGACACTAATGATTGTAATTATCCAAGACTCAACTCAAGTCCTTGAGAATGTAAAAGTTGACAACGGTTTAGAATTAGCGATGACTAAAGAGCAAGTCTGCATCATTTTAAAAAAACGTCAACCCAATATAAGCTGGTGGGCCTGGTGGAATAAAAGGGCGAATCTTAAGACAAAGTGCTGAACAACTAGCTGAACCTGTCCTAGAGATTTTCTCCACTTCATTACTAAACCACGAGTTACCATCTGTGTGGAGGTCGTCTATAATTGTACCTGTGCCAAAGGTTTCCAAACCGAAAGAAATGAATGACTATAGACCTGTTTCACTTACTTCCATTGTGTCTAAATGTTTAGAACAATTGGTTAAAATGTTTCTTCTGAATGATCTTTGTAATAAGTTGGACCCTGACAATTTGCTTACCAAAAGGGTAAAGGTGTATACGATGCCATCCTAAATATTTTAAATTGTGTCTACAAACATCTGGACTTATTGTCGCATAGTTTAGACAAGTGTCTTTGGCATTGTCCCAACTCTGTTTTCCTCTACTCGAAGTACTTGTACGGGGCGAGAGTGTCTTGCAGTTTTGTTTTGAATTGTTTTTGCTACGTTACAAAGTCCGGTGACATTTATTGGTCATTCTTTGTCATGAGGCAGCTCGCCCTCGGAATTTGGTTGAAACGGACGGTGTGTTAGTCCGTAAAAGATTATTAGTCTGTACTAGTTTCTTGGACTTATATTATTCAGTAGGATTTTTGGACCCCTGTTTTAGGGGTGCCAGTGTTGGAGTTGTATGTACTGAGCTCGATTCTATGCCAGTGTGGGCGTCGCTTGTTGTCTCAGAAATATATAGTACAGTCTTGAGTGTCATTGTCAGACGGGCGAGCGTCGACGGCGTTGAGTGTTAGGGCCGTTACACATCAGTTAGTGTTAGTTGGGATCAGGTGAGGTCTAGCTTTATTAGATGTTGGCAGTAATGTGACGTCAGTCGGTCAGCGTCTGGTTGACAACGAAATCACGGTGACAAGTGGTAGCAGAAGCAAGGTGCTTATGCGAATTATTGAATAATATCTATCTATATATGTTATATATATATATATATATATACATATTATCTATTCATCATTCTCATTGTACATATACATATATCTGTATCATAAAATCAAATTCATTGTTTTAATTTAAACCATCCACATAGTTGGTTACTATACGTACGACTGTGTGTGAATGATGTTCTTATGAGGTTGAACAACACAAATAATTCCTAAACCTGACACACTCACCCAACACTTATATCAACTCCATTAAAAAAAACAACTAATTTCAAATTGTAGTGAGTCGAAGAGGGAAAAAGTAATTTAAAGCTACATTTTAGTTACAGATATATTATCTTTTTATTGATAAAATTTAAATTGAAACCAAATAGTACTAAAATTAACAGGGTATTACTGGAATCACCAAACACACTGAAATTTATTTTTTTATTTTTGTTTTGCAGGCACCTTACCCGTTGCTACAGATATGTCTCCATATAAGAATTTGTTGTTCTATAAAGTAGTCCTTCTAACATTAAATATTATTTCATTAATTTATTAATTTGCCTTAAGTATCATTGTAAAAGTTTTCGCAAAGAGTAGCGTCTCGTGCATTTTTTTTTATCTTTCACAGGCTCGAGAAATCATTTTCACCATCAGGAGAAGGGGCAAAGGCGAGTAACTGGAGCCTAAACCAGTAAGCTTTGGTCAGGAGGGACTCATTAGCCTTGGCTTGATACCCACCTAGCAGAAAGAAAACTGAATTCAAACCTCTGCTGCCTTGCAACTGTACCCAAACATGGGAATTGTTTCGTGGGTCAGCTCTGTTAAAAATAAGGAGCCGGCGACCTTTAGGCAGTTAGCAGCACACAGCGCTACACCCTGCCAGTGCCTTCGAAGTCGCTGATCCCAAACTGTACATGTCGTTTGCAAAAAAAAATTAGGCCTACATAAGAAAATTTTAATGTTATAACTCATACCACCGATGTGCCTGTCATGCGCTTATGGAGTTGCCTCTTTGCTAGGTGTGTTTCTTTCGTGCACATAATAGTTTGTGCGCTGTTTCCAAGGACGCGCGATGTTGGCATCATTGCTTCTTTTTGTTTTGCTTGGGTATCAGGTCTTTGGCTGGAGCTCTTTGTTTGTTGTTTTCTTCCCAGGTATTGGGTAAGTTCAGTTATTCTCTATTTCATCGATATGTTCTAGCTCTAAGGAATGCATATTTTTGTTTGTTTAGGAACGCAGGCGTGGGGCTCCGCTCGAGTCGAGACTGATATGGAGACTGTGTTATGTGTAGTGGCATGGACCCTAATTGGCTACTATCCATGGCATTGGGGTGTGGGCATCGCGAGCCCAGATTGGACTGTTTGCACTGCGACTAAAGGCGAGCCAAGGCCCAAAATTACAACCCCGGCAGTGCTCTTGGACTGTAGTGTTGCTTACAGAAATAATAATATTAAATATAGGTTAGTGTAAAATAGTTTTTAAAACTACTTGCACAGCTCGTAAAATGAATGTTTAACCTGTAAGTAAAGAGGTGCTGTAAGATGCTCTGGATGCTCAAAAACCACCATCATCTCTATGCGATGTTGAAGAGAGATTTTGTAGGTCTTTTATCAACTTTATCTTTGACTGTTCAAATGTTTTCAAACCGTTGTCTTTTTATCCGTGTGTCATCGTCTTAAATGATCTTCCAACGTCATTAGTTTCATATCGGCATTAAAAGTCGATTAGGAATCCTATCACCATCTCATTAATAGCAACCTCCTCCAAAGGATAAAATGCCTTTTGAAAATTTGAACACATCATCTTTACGAAGGGTTCAACTTTATCCTTACCGACCGACACCGCTTCACCTACATGCATCATGCTAAAGAACAAGAGCTCAAATCTAGCTCTTGTAAACATGGTATTAAACCATGGCTGATAATATATGTCTTTATTAGAACAAAAGTCCCTGACAGACTTTTTGTTTTGTAGACCTATCGAAATAAAAACTGCGAGAAACTTGTACATTTCTGCAACAGTCGTGACTGTCCAATTATTAAAAGTGGACCTGACAGTAGGAGGATTGTGTTTTTGAAAAACAATTTTAGCATAAACATTTATGCTATCAACTAAAAAGGTCATGATACAACCATCTACTAGCCTGGTAAAAGCATCAAATGGTGTAGAATCTCTTGTCCAATCTAACTCAGAATTGACTACACTTTTAGAAGGCTGGGACATTCTAAATGTATTGGCAGTACTGACAGGATAATTGTCAGCAACCCTCTCCCATTTCCACCCATCATTATTAAAACTAGTTCTAGGTAAAAAATCATCTGGTTCTGGAATTGTAGCAATAATACCAGTCCCATCATTGTTAGTTTCACTGCCACTATCACTGTCAACCACAGTATCATCATATCTAGCTCTTTTCTTCTTCACAATGTTATCATCTACACCATGATTTTCTGGCAAATATGTCGAATCATCTTCACTATCACTATCACTAGAACTTTCTAAAGCTAAAAATAATTGAGTAGCTTGTGCTACCGTCAATCTTTTAGGCCTACCACTAACACCACTGCATCCAGGCATAGCATCCATGTTTGTTTATGTTTGCTAAGCAACACACTAATTAAAATATTATTAAAACAAAAAAACAACAATCCAGGTTATTGCATAAAGACGCTTAAAAAAGGAAGGTTTCGTTTCTTTTTACTATTTTTGTTTTTAGAAATAACTTTAAAAACTCTAACTACAAGAAACGGACTAATTTTAGAAGCCACCCCCAAAAGCCAGTATACTGGCAAACCAGGCTATGAGATATAGCTGTTTCAAGCTGAAAGAGTTAAGCTATTTAAATACAATTTTTTGTTTGAATAGCAGGATACACATTTAAAGGACCAACAAACGCGCCAATCACATATTAGTGTATGACATGCGTAAGCGAAATCCATTATCGTAGACCCCCGTGGACATCTAATAGACACACAATTTATTTTTCACTTTCGCAGACACCTTGGAAGTCTTCGTAGACCCCCAGGGAGTCTGTATAGACCACTTTGGGAATCACTGATCTAGCGTGTAGTATTCCTAGGGATTTATTCCTGAGCCTGTTTACACTTTTTACTGTCATTAGGTGGCTTAATTGTTGTGTACACTGTTTGCCAAAGTTCTAAACGGATGGTATTATGGTCTTCAACAGTAGGTCACTGATTTTTTAAAAAATGTAAATACTGGCATAGACTTAGACTAGGCATTCACAACTGTAAGACTGCTCATAGACTTAGACTAGACATTCACAACTGTAATACTGCTTTTTATATCCTATATTGGGCACTTTCTGTCTCGGTGAGTCAGTGGCTTTGGTTTTGTCCTGAGACAGGGCAGAATCTGGAGCGAGGGAACAAGCCAATTCTGGAGCGGCAGAGTCTGCCACAGCTCGTGCTTTTCAGCTTTCTTCTTCTTTCTCTAGACTGATGCAGCTTCATTTCTTTTGCACTCGGCGAAGTTCGTACCAGCACGTACAGTCTGTCTCCATGCTGTCCGATCTTGGGCTATCTCCTCCCACATACTTTGTTCGATGTCTCATGTCTTGCTTGCAGACATCTCTGTAGGTTAGTCTTGGGCGGCCCTAGGGTCTGACTCCCTCATACATTTTATTTATAGAAAGGCAATTTTCCTGAAAATATTTAAACACAAAAATATTTTATTCCCCATGCCAATCTAGTCAAGGTCTCAAGATGACCGCTTAAGTAAAGTAGTGCTGTCAGACTTTTTGAGTCACCAGTGTCTTTGATGGACGGTTAATGAGCGAACGTGTCATTTTAATAATCGATAAAAATAATCATTCCATTAGTAAATTAATCATTGTTAATTAATTATTTTCTCAGGTATCGAACAAGGGAAAGAAATTATACTTGGCAAATGTGGTGGTATACGTTGAATTCTTCCCCTTTGAACTTTGTGTAGAGAAAAAGGTCGTCGCTTAAACGTTTGAAGCTAACAATAGATGACTGTAAAACCTTCTATTTTCATGCGCACTTCGCTGTTGTTAGTGTGTTGCCTGGAAGAGGCTTGAGCCCTTGAGTTTTTTTTGTTTTTTATAAAAATGCATTTAAAAAACGATCACGGCAACATTACCCTCCCCCCCCCCCCCCAAACCAGATAAGCAGTTCAACTCCTGATCTTCACGTGTGGCTCAAATACTGAACCCGGCAAAACTATTGTACCTGACAGAAGGGCTAAGCTGAAAAAATTAAGAGCTTGTGACCCATAGGCACTTGCTGCACATAGTGCATATCCCACGACGCCGCCAATCTTAAACTGTATCGGCATTTGGAACCTGTACTTCCTTTGGGCATATCTCCTGCGTGGCTAAGGAGAAGCCACTTTGTGAGTGACATCGTTCCTACTATAGCTAATGCCCAGGCATTCATCTTGTTACCATGCAATATTGGTGTAAAAAACGACACACACACACAAAAAAGGACAAACTGGCTTATCTTTTAACAGTTTATTGTTGTGATAAGCTTTTCGTTTTTCTGCAGGGTGAAATAAAAGTATTTATCTGTTAAAATAGAGATAAAGACAGCTAGGAAGTTGTGCATTAGACATGGTACACTCCAACAGTTTTGTGCCACAGATAAGAATCTGATTATTCTTATTGTCCGCAGACGCAATAATGTCTACAACACAAAGGACATTTAAATCATATCTCAATACTGAATCCACTATATCTACAGCTTCGTCAGGACTTCTTGGAGAGAAGAATGAAAGAAAGAACTGTTATCTTTCTGAAGTATTCTGGGACATAACGAGACACCAGTCCGTCTAACCTTCTTTAATAATCTCCTGCAGTTTGTCCCAGTCGATGACAGTAAGGTTATACTTGTGGACTACCTCTAGCGCTTGAATCAGCGCTCTTAAATTTCCTCTGTTGCCGGATTTGTGCACCCATCGCATGAGAAGTCTGACAGCTGAATGTTTCCAGACTTTGTGGCAGTCCCTGTTCATGATGTCGATGTCCTGTGTCGTGAAGTCCAGCTGGTAGAATACGCTCTGCCAGAAGTCTCCAAAACAGGTTATTATCCGTTGTGCTAGTCTCTCTACGATTGGTAGATCCACTTCGTGAGAGCCTGACGGAAAAACCAAACATTAGTTTGTAAAATAAACAATAGATATACAATTTTAAATTTTAAACTTTCTCCAAAGTCGCGCACAACTATTTACTATTATTAATAATATTATTAATCAGTATTAATAATGTTAATGTCTTACAGAAGCTCTAATAGAGTGATAAAGCTGTGGTAACTCCGATCTATCGATGGCATCTATCTTATCTTTTTATCATATAGATTACAGACGTTACTTAAAAACAGAAGATAATTACGTGATACGCCTTAAATGTTAATCAATGACCTAAACTCTGCCTAGTGGTTGGTTTTCCTGGCTGATTCAGGCAACCTATTCCATTCTCCTTTAAAGGAGCAGACTTTAAATAAAAAGGAAAAATAAGCAAAGAAACAAAGGTTTGTCTTCAAACATCAAAAGTCTTCTCACTCTGGCTGTCTGGTACAAAACTCCTATTTGTTATTTATAGCATTATGATAGGTGTTATATGTACGCAGTCGTTCCGCTAATTGGTAAAAATGTCGTACGTGTTATTGGTACAAACCGTGTACACGTTATTAGTACAAAAAAGCTTGCAAGCTTTATTTCTCATATTTCCTGTTCTCGGATTAAGTCGTAACTTGAAACAATTATTCATTGTCGAATTCAATAAATAGATTTTAAAAATGTAATTAACCCATTTAGGTATATAATTACTTTAGTGATTATTATTTAATTTTGTTTTAATAAAAGAAAAAGAGAGATCAATATTGAGGTTCTTTCTCTTAGATTAGCTTTGCTTTTGAGACAGTAGTTATTACATTTTTTTAATTGTTTCTACCTTCGCCCCAGGGCGCGGTGACTGAGTGGTTAAGCGCTCGGCTTCCGAACCTGGGGTCCTGGGTTCGAATCTCGGTGAAGACTGGGATTTTGAATTTCGGGACTTTTAGGGCGCCCCTGAGTCCATCCAACTCTAATGGGACTTCAGTTGGGGAAAGTAAAGGCGGTTAGTCGTTGTGCTGGCCACATAACACCCTGCTCGTTAACCGTTGGCCATAGAAACCGATGACCTTAACATCATCTGCCCCATAGACCGCAAGGTCTGAAAGGGGAACTTGACTTACTTTTACCTTCGCCCCAGTTGTAACATCTAACCGTGGACTTTCACTACGTATTTTCATTCCATCTCCGTTCCAAGGTCTTTTTTTTTGGTTCGCCAAGTATTGTTCTTTCACTAAAGTTTTATCTTGAGTCAATAAACTTTCCAAAGACTAAAAATGGTAAAAGAAACAAAATAGGAATAAAGGGAAACAAACTGACTTACAAAGCAAACTTCTCCAATTGTTATCCACAGATTGGGTTACAGCTTTTTGGGGCTGGCAAAATTTTGCAGCCAGAGGGGCACTGTCTTTAGTTGTCGTGTCTGGCAGGGGAACGCCTCCTTCTGCCCCCGGCGAGGATAAAAAATATGGCCTGAAAAAAAAAAGATAACAAACGGATTAGAGAGAACGGAAAAAGTTGGTCTATAGATTGAAGTTTAAATATTGCAAAGATTTTTAAAAAGAATTTTAGAAATACAATCTAGTGACCTACAAAAATACAAACTAGTGACCTACAAAAATACAAACTAGTGACCTACAAAAATACAATCTAGTGACCTACAAAAATACAAACTAGTGACCTACAAAAATACAAACTAGTGACCTACAAAAATACAAACTAGTGACCTACAAAAATACAATCTAGTGACCTACAAAAATACAATCTAGTGACCTACAAAAATACAAACTAGTGACCTACAAAAATACAATCTAGTGACCTACAAAAATACAAACTAGTGACCTACAAAAATACAAACTAGTGACCTACAAAAATACAATCTAGTGACCTACAAAAATAAGATCTAGTGATCTACAAAAATACAATCTAGTGACCTACAAAAATACAATCTAGTGACCTACAAAAATACAATCTAGTGACCTACAAAAATACAAATCTAGTTACCTACATTTTTACAAAGCTAATATCAAGTCACTCTGCCAGGTAAAAAATGGTGAACACGTTACTTCTCCCACACACATTCTCAAATCACGTTACTTCTCCCACACACATTCTCGAATCACGTTACTTCTCCCACACACATTCTCGAATCTCGTTACTTCTCCCACACACATTCTCGAATCACGTTACTTCTCCCACACACATTCTCGAATCACGTTACTTCTCCCACACACACACATTCTCGAATCACGTTACTTCTCCCACACACATTCTCGAATCACGTTACTTCTCCCACACACATTCTCGAATCACGTTACTTCTCCCACACACATTCTCGAATCACGTTTTGAACTTGACACAAGTTTGTGAGTTGATATAAACTTTTTTAAAAAAATATCCAAGATTAACATTTTTAAAAAATAAAGTTAAATAAAATAGCAAAATAAAATTACTCTTTGGAAAATATGCAGATTTCTGTTGCCCCAGCCAAACGGTTATCAAAGATATCATGCTCTGTCAATTCTATCTGCTGATTATCCGAACCTTTTAAAATGATCTTGGATTCTTTTATAAAGTCGTACGATGCAATATTAAGGCCCTTTTTGAACTGAAACATAAATGAGAAATTATTGAATACCTAACATCACCATTGAATTACAAAAAAACATCAAATATTTTGAGCACCTTAATGCGAGATTTCTATCTACATTTTGGCATGGGCGCTAGGAGTGAACCCAGAGGAGAAATGAGGAGCCGACGAACCCTTAAGAAGTATCGGCAGCTGCCATTTTTTTTAAAATACATCAATTGAGTGGGGCTGCTGTGAGGGCGACATCTTTCCGACCATACCTTATGCTCAGGTTAACATATTTAGTGTATCATGTGATTGACGTAACAGAGGCGTCCCACGGAAACGCTTCAAAGACTAGCTAAGGCGTTAACTATCCTTGGCTGTTATAGAAGAGAGCACCTGGTTGCATGCGACCTCAGAATGAGACAGCTGGAGGTCACTCACACAGGCAGCGGAATACACATTTGAGACCAAAAGAAAATCTGCTGCCGAGGATAAACGCAGACGGCGAAAAAATATAAATCGACCATCTGCGGACAATGGTTATGCTTGTCCTGGATGTGGCAAAATATGCGCAGCCACGGGAAATACTGCATTCCCCACTAATCTTCGGACTCGAAGACTAGCCTTATTATTATTATTATAATTGACGTCACTTTTATTAACACACTGGCGTCTATTGCATTTAAGTTGCTTCCTATGTATGCTGTATAATATATGTTGATATAATTTATTCTAATGATCTCATTCATTGTATTAGTTGTTATTGTTAAAAAAAATAATTAGAAGACTGGCCTCGCAAACATCTATAAAATTGGGCCCCGCAAATTGTAAGGCCGGCCCTGTGTTATGAGCATTGGGCTTTCCTTGGGACGCAAGTTAATCACGCTCGACGCTCTCTAGTCCAATCTCATGTTGCCTTTAGGAGCTCCTTAAAACCGTTCCTCAGCTCGATTCAAACCTTTCAACTGAAAATTCTGCATCGGTATTCGAACTCAGACCCTATAAGATAACCACTCACCCCACAAATAGATAGGAAACGTTGCTTTTATAATTTGCAATAATAAAATGATTTCATATCATATAGCAAGGCTCAGAAAAAAAATAAAGAAGGGGTGGAGTGGGCAGAACAAGTATTCTTTCTTTTTATACATTCTATATTTCTACATGTATGTGTGTATTTTTTACACACGTCAATAGCTGGTGTCATTACAATAGTTGTATGTTGTTTTTTTTTCTGTAGCTTTGTTTTGATTTTGCCCCTTCTTATTGCCCTTCGTTTTCTAACCATAGCCACCGCTTCACATACATTTCGTGGAGTCAACAAGTCTTTCAATGTAGTCGAAATTCCTGCGTCAGGTAACTGTTTATTTCTATCAGTCGCATATTTCTGGGAAAATGGCATCGACGAAACTGTTACTCTCGAACTTCGCAAGATGGCTGTAAACTTTTTTTGCGAACATTGGGATAACTATGGCGACGCCCTGTCCGTTGTTTTGACTCACGGAAGCACAGTGAATACGCTGCCTACATGGATACTTCCGGTAAATAGCGGCGAATGCTACGTTACGGGTCGACTAGTAAAGATAATAAAGTGTTGACAACTCACCTGCTCGATTGTTTGACCAGCAGCGACTGTAACCTCAGCGCTGCAGACAGGGCTGTACAGTACCACTGGCAAGTTCACGTCCACTTTAGGCATTGCAGGGTTATCAATTTATTCCCTGCAACTAAAACGAACGTAAAAAAATTAATAGTCTTTTATTGCTGACATGTTTTTGTATATATACCGACTACACCAAGAAGATTATAGGTTTAATAAATTACTTTAAAAAATACGAAGATCATGGTACACTTATAATCCAAATACTTTATTCTCTATCTTATCTTATCTTAGAAAATACAGATGATTACTTCCTACGCATGTCCCTAGGTCAATTTAGTCATGTATGTTAACTCTTTCTCTCCGTAATTATTTACCACATTCTGGTGGAATCAACGCTGGTATCGTCAGTTAGGAGAGAAAGAGTTAATCAATGACTTAAATTCTGCCAAGACATTAGTTTTCCTGGCTGGCCCATGCTCTAATAACACAAGGGCAGAAGGAGCATTTGTACAAATATGGAACAAAGAATGTGCTCTTAACTTCCAGTTGTGATGGGTAATTCTCTAGTACCATAAAAGTATATAAAGGGCTGCTTGACTTTGTAGAGTGTAAGTCTGCAACTAACATACACGACTATATTGATTTATATTTTCTTTCTTGAGGGAATGTATGTAGTAATAAATACCATCTTCTCAGAGTATTAAAAATTAAAAAAAAAAAATAATAATTTAATGTGTATTTCGGAATATATTCATAAGCCCCTAAACCTAGAAAAGTGTTGGTGGAGGAAGAACATTTTCATAAAAAAAAAATAATATCAGTCATGTTTTTAAATTACGAAACCTTCATATCCGGCACTTCTGAAAACACCGACCACAATACAGCACAACACGTCCAACCTTATGCAGTTGTACAAGTATTTTGTCTGGTGAGATCACGTGACATAGACGATTAGGGGAATCCCCATTCTCGGTTTCAGTTTCGAAGAGAATAACTAGGTCAGCACTGTATGCGTCATAGTTGAAGTGTGTTTTCACCTTTAGCGAGCGTATGTTTTTTTTTTCTTTTTTCGAAGATTAGGTTTACTAGTGCTAACGTATAGTTCTAGTTTTCTATACAATTTAGGTTCATCATAGGCTTGCATTGTGGGTTATAATAAAGATAAAAAAAAGTTGTTTTTTTTTATTATGAAATTCGAAACAAAAGACACACAAATACAAAACATATAAGATCTGAGATCTAGTCTCTTTAGATCTTAAACTAGTTTAAGATTAATAATATAATTCTTATGATTTAAACCAAATGTTTGTGAAAAAAATCTTCATTGCATATATAACAGCTAAGTACGGCTACGGTATGTGGTACACAACTGACATATTAAAATCTAAAATCCTTTGACATAAAACACTAAACCATCACTTACAAATAGAAAAACGAAACCTAATGAAATACTCATAAAGACACAAAGATAAAGGCACATTCCTTATTTCATACGCTAGAACAAATTCGTACAAGTGCTCCTACTTCCCTTGTGCCATTAGAAAATGGAATGATTTGCCTGAATCCGCCAGGAAAATCATCGACTTAGCAGAGTTGACGTCATTGATTAACATGCATGACTAGATTGACACATGAAAAATGCGAAGAACGTGATTATCTTCTTTTCTGAAGCAACGTCTGCAATATATAAGATAAGATAAGATATTCTTGAAAAGTCCAGATTTAAAACAAAATTCTGCATTGTTTTATGTATACGAATCTTGGATGCTGACTGCAGATCTCGAGAAGAGGACCCTAGCAATGGAATTAAGATGCTACAGAGAGATCCAAGATGTCACAAAGGCCGCATGACGAGTGAAGATATTAGAAACAGGATTAACACAGCAATTGGACCCCACGATGACCTGCTTACTACTGTCAAAACACGTAAACTCAAACTCTATGGCCATATCACAAAGACCTTCCTTCAGGGAACAGTACCAGAAAGAAGAAGAAGAAGAAGAGGAAGACCGAGAGAAAGCGATGGAAGGACAACATCAAAGAATTGAAAAGCCTGTCAGTGAATGAAATTCTATCAAAAGCAAAAGAAAGAGAGGAATGGAGAAAGACGGCAAACAGATCTTGTGTCGTGCCCCAACGGGAAAACAGACTAAAAGATAGGTGAAACACGTATTTGTACAATGTAAAGCACATATTCCTTCCTACACAATCTTCAAACACATATTCCTACAATGCAAAACACTTATCTGCTCCAGACGACGAAAAAAAAAATCTAAATCGACCACCTGCGGACAATGGTTATGCTTGCCCTGGATGTGGCAAAATATGTAGGTCACAGCTGGGGCTGCGCAGCCACGAGAAATACTGTATTCCTCACTAATCTTCGGACTCGAAGACAAGCCTTATATATATAAAACACTTATTCATACAAAGTAAGGGAGCCACTGTGGCTGAGTGCTTAGCTTCAGAACCGAAAAGTCCCGGGTTCGAATAACTGCTGAATTTCGGGATTTTTAGGGCGCCCCTGAGTCCAATCATGGCAACCTGATATTAGTTGGGGAAAAGTAAAAGTGGTTGGTCATTGTGCTGACCACATGACACCCTCGTAAACCATGGGCCACAAAAACAGATGAACTTTTCATCATCTGTACTTTAAACAACAAGGTCTGAAAAGGGAAGGGGGCCTACAATTAATAACTTTATTTATCCTCTGTAACTTTGAACCGAGGTCTATATTTCTGTTTTCAAACAAAATCCATGTATTAAAGTCTGAAAATATACACACACAAAAATCAATACTTTTTTTTTAACGTGAAGTTTTATAAGTATATTCGATTGTATTATGTTTAAAATCTTTACCTTGGTAGAAAACGTATCACTTTGATCGTAATTAGCGACAGATCTCGAGGTTCGAAAACTAAAAACCCATAAAAGACCATTAAAAAATTAACTCCGGCCCTTAGCATAGACACACACACAAAATTTAAATAATGTAGCCTAGAAGTCTACATACCAAATCCTCTATTATATTTCCGATGTCAACTAACGAAACACGTTTGATTGTCTCCTGACTCCAATACATTCTAGCAGAAGTTGAACACATACCATACCTTTATAAGTTTTGATTTTCGGGAATTCCCAATGACGTTTTGAGGAAAACTAGTTGGAAAAAAAAAAAAAGAGTAGCAGGCGTCAAGGATGCACAGTCGATGTTTCATGGTGTAATTGTGTCACGAGAAACCAGGGGGTGACTCGGAGTCCAGTGCACAATATTTAGACACCGGACCAACAAGCTGATATAAAACACACACACGCGCGCGCGCACACACACACACACGATTACAAAGGAAAGAAAGTTTTTTTTAAACCTATTTTTACCACCTTCAACTGTCATGTGGGGCACCACCCATGATGTGATGACCATTTTTCGCCAATCCTCACTGTATTTTCCAGTCTATTCTTCCATATTATCTGTGACCTGCATATCTTGCAACATCTGATGCAGACAAATCTGCAGAAACAAAAAAAAGGGGGGGGGGGATCTATCAAAGATTTCTTTTCGTCGTCTGCACCTGTCTTCAGCAGAAGATTTTTTCTTTTGGTCTCAGAAGTGTGTCTCACGACCTTCATGAGAGCTCTCCAAATGCCACCTGCTTTCTTCTATGCCAGTAAAGGCAAAATGGCACCTGAGTTGCTAACTACCGAGAAGGATATTCAAGAAATAGATTTATAGCCCCCCCCCCCCAAAAAAAAATACATTCATTCTTAGTTTAAAATAAATTTTTAAAAATCAAAATCTAAAATAATTACACTAATCTACATCATAGAAATGGCTGTGTCAATCGGAGACTGTTCAATTTTTCAAAAGCTTTCAAAAGATAAACTTTGTTTCGAAAAAAACAATATCTTGCCGTGTGAATCGACACCTCCATTTCATTCTATTCGCAGTGTGGATGATGGATGGCTGCCTAGTCGTGTGGTATGTGCTCAGGGCCCAAGTCTTTATTTTTTTCAGGAAATGGGGCGGGGGGGGGGGGCAGGGTGTTTTTCAGAATCCCCAAAACAACTAACCTTGTTACAAGTGTAAACTCCAATTCGTTTGTTTTTTTTTAAATTTTAATTGACAATTCGCTGGTAAGGTTTCAATAACTATTTTGTAGGTACCCCTTTGATGTCCCCGTTGCAAAGTAATTAGGTAAAGTATTGCTTATTTTATGAATGTTTCTTAAAAAGGAAGGACCTGAATTCGAACTTGTGAGCTAAAGCCATGAAACGCGGTAACCAATCTGCTAGCGAATTGTCTATGAACATGAAAGATAGTAGAGTTATTTATTGTTCCTATTTCATGTTTGTGTTCACTAAGCCTGAGACGGCAGCCAAATATAAATGGGGACTTATTTAGCTTATACAATAATTTCAATCAAGTACTATTTCTTTCCCTTTTTTTAAAGATAACAAACAAAGTAATTTATTATCAACAGTTAAAAACTTTTTAGTTAACTTTTTAAAAATGGATTCTTGTATTGTCAGGTAAAAGAAATATTTGTGTAAAATGTCAGCTTGATCCACGATTGGGTGTCGGAAAAACAACGTGTACAAACATTTGGCCTGACAGACAATCACACAGACAGACAGAGTTGATATAAGCTTTGTAAAAAAAAGAAGCCGGTCCATTCTTTTACATTGTCCAGGAAGCTCTTCTTCTGACGACCCATTCTTTGTTCTCCCTCCACTGTACCTTATAGGATAAATTTAGACTGTGAGTCACGTCTTACGCTACGGACAGACCAGTTCAGCTTTCGGCCTGTCACAGTACGGAAAAGTTTCTGTTTTAGTTTGTTTTTTGTTGTTTTTTTGCCAGCCAGAGTGTTGACTAATAACAGCACAATTTCATCTGTCTTCTTTTGCCGGTGTCTAATACCCAACATATTTCTATAACATTAAGTCTCAAAGTCTTGAATTTTTTCTTTCAGCCTCATCCTACAGTGTCCAACGTTCATAGCCATATATAAGTAGCCTACCGAGACCATTATCTTATCTTATCTTATATAATACAGACGTTACTTCAAAAAAGAAGATGATTACGTCCTACGCGTCATGCGTCTAGTCATGCATGTTAACCAATGACTTAAATTCTGCCAAGTCACTGGTTTTTTCTGGCTGGCTCAGGCAAACCCATTCCATGCTCTAATAGTACTAGGGAAGAAGGAGTATTTGTACACCAAGGAAGACAAACTAACAAGAGGAGGTGTTACATGTGTCTTTTGTCACCTCGTCCAACTTGAAGGCCTACGTCTTTGTAACAAATGCAATGGCAACTAGAAAGGAACACACAACGAACACACAACGAACACAAAAAAAAAAAAAGTGCGCTATAAAAAAGAACACACTGTTTTTAAAATGTGGTGGAAATTGTTCAATTACTTCAATACACGTTGTAGGATAACATGTCAACATTGTTCTTGACTAATTATGAATTGAGATTAACACTTAAGACATTACAATCCATCTGTTTCCACAAGAAACTAAAACAACATAATCAAAACCACGTCGGCCTGTCCTTTTACCACCAACGCAGACACAACCTAATTATACAATTGAGGAATACAAGATGGGGGGTGAAGAGGAAAACGTCACGTGAGCAGAAACAGTGACGTCACAGGAACGCCATACGGGGGGGGGGGGGGGGGGGGGGAAGGCGAGGTAGATAATTAGACCGGAGTTATACGCAGACGAATCTGAAAAGTGAGCGCTTTTTTTCTGGGGAAAATGATGGCTACGAGAATTTGGTGTAGTACTCAATGTTTACATACACTTGTCACGTGGCCAGGATAGATGAATCCTGGTGTCTCGAAATGATTTGTTTTTCATCCTTGTGTTTTCTGACTATGTGGGCGACGGCCTTTTTAGTTTTCTCTCTGTCTTTCAAAGCATTGTGACGTTTAAAGTGTTAACCCTGATGGCCGTTTGCAATGCTATCAAATTTTCCTTGCTTCGAAATCCGGTTTTCCCTTTACTATCTTGGACTACCAATGAGCTATCATAGGCTTTTCGACCACAGATTGTACGACGTACTTCTCATACACGATGTCTGATAACATATCCCTCTCTCTTTATCCACTTCCGGTGTAGAAAGATGCGATTCAAACAAATTCAACATTGGTCTTGACTAATACGTTGATACGTTTCTACAAATAGGAAGTTAGTAGCTCAGTACAGCTACACATACTGCACATACTTACACATACAGCTACACATACATACACATACATACACATACAGCTACACATCCTTTACATACATACACATACAGCTATACATACATACACATACAGCTACACATACATACACATACATACACATACAGCTACACATACTGCACATACATACACATACAGCTACACAGACATACACATACATACACATACAGCACACATGCTGTACATACATACACATACAGCTACACATACATACACATACATACACATACAGCTACACATCCTTTACATACATACACATACAGCTATACATACATACACATACAGCTACACATACACACACATACATACACATACAGCTACACATACATACACATACATACATATACAGCTACACATACATACACATACAGCTACACATACACACACATACATACATACACATACAGCTTCACATACATACACATACAGCTACACGTGCTGTACATGGGTTAAGACGTAAGCGAGATATCAAGCACAGTTATTAAACAAATCAATCAATTTTACACTTCTGAAACGAAAGTTATATAGTATTTGTATGTATTGTAGCGCGGTGGCTGAGTGGTTAAGCGCTTGGCTTCCGAACCTGGGCTCCTGGGTTCGTCTCTCGGTAAAGACTAGGATTGGAATTTCGGGATTTTAAGGGTACCTTTAATGGGTACATGACTTCAGTTGGGGAAAATAAAGGCGGTTTGTCGTTGTGCTGGTCACATGACACCCTGCTCGTTAACCGTTGAACTAAGAAACAGATGACCTTAACATCATCTGCCCTATAGACCGCATGTATACATATAATAATATTAATAATAATAAGGCTAGTCTTCGATTCCGAAGATCAGTGAGGAATGCAGTATTTCTGTTGCTACGCAGCCCCAGCTGTAACCTACATATTTTGCTACATCCAGAGCAAGCATAACCAATAATGTATACTGAAGTAGGTTATCTTTAGACTGTAGTTAGGCTTGTATTGTTATTTACTTCAGTGTGTGAAAGCAGATATATGTTATCTATTTTTATATATTTTTTTTAATACCCTTGAAAGTTAGAAGAATATTTTATACCACCATAAATAAACTTTCCTTGACGTAAGGTTAAATTCGTTAAAGTACAGCTAACGTTTGGTAATCCGCCGTTTTCGACAATCCGGTCCAGTAACTGTTGGACTATCACGCGTCTACTGTGTATATAGGGTGCGTCAAAAAATGTATACACACTTTGAACTGTGATAGACAATTTATTTCCAGTTCTACAGTGCTAAATTTCTGGACATGGTAAGCTCAATGTCCAATTAGAAAAATAAATGTGATTGATTGAGAAATGTCCAAAGTGGCCTTCAGCATCAATACGTCGCTGAGTACGAGTCAACACTGATTCCGTACATCGTACTAAAGTGTCTACTAAGATTTCTGCGCACGCCGCCTGAATCTGATTCCTCAGAATGCGTAGCACACTAGTAGCACTATCACTCTCACGTTCCGCTTGCCTTGACGATTTTTGAGGTGAACGCTGAAACAGTTGCAAGACCGCAGTTGTGGACTCATCACTTGTAGCTGTACGAGGTCGCCCTGATCGACCTTTATGCACATCTCACACTGTTCCATGAATTTCAGATTTGTCTCGTAGACGTGTAATTGTTAACCTTGAAGGTGGTTCTGTACCATACTCACGTCTCCACTGTCTTCGAACAGCAGCAACATTCTCAAACTTCCAGTACCACTTTATTATCTGCTTCTGCTCTTCATAACTCAAACGCACGTCCGCGATGTTGCAGTTACTGATGCTTAAGGCACCAGTCTAAACATTACTCGCATTAATCACATTTATTTTTCTAATTGGACATTAAGCTATCCTTGTCCAGAAATTTAGCATTGTAGAACGGGAAATCAATGGACCTCATTCACCAATCGTAAACAAACAACATTTAGTCACGTGATTTTATTGATAAAACAATTGAAAAAATTGTCACGTGACAACCATCATGAATTAAACATGAGATCCTAAATTATATAGAAGAGATAAAGCACCACGTGGCTAAATGTTGTTTGTTTACGATTGGTGAATGAGGTCCATTGTCTATGACAGTTCAAATTGTGTATACATTTTTTGACGCACCCTGTGTAAATATTTATACAGCGTTTTGTCAAAAGCAAACCTTCAAGGTACAATGAGTACGATGAAAAATGTTGGCTGGACAACGTGACAGAACGGACCTGCCTATCACTTGATTCTGTTAAAACGCCTGCTTACTGGGAAAAGTGGAGATCACGTGAATTGTCACATGACTCCTAAGACGGATGAGAAGGGACAGATAGGATAAGAGAAAACGATCTGCTGGTTTCTAAGGAAGTGACGTAACGCTAGGCCAACGTTGTTTTGTTTCTATGGTTTTAGGGTTTCCGGAAACTGTTAACACGTTGCTCATTACATCTCTTTTCTGTTAATCCAAAGATCTGTGTGGTACTATGGATCTATGATTGATCTCAATAGAGCCGTGAGGTTTATAATAAATCAATATTGACATTTGACTAGAGCAAATCACTAAATTGTAGATTGAGGAGGATTGCACCTGCACCATCCACCACAACACAAACACGCTCAATTTTTTTTTCCCAAAGTTTGTTTCAATCAAGAATGAACGCCATTATCTGGTAAAACATTGATGTAAAAATAACACAGGGATTCGCTTGTTAAATACTAACAGGATTTTTCCCTTTCAACTGGAGTTGACATTTTTATAAGCATGACAGTATGATAAATAGCATAACTGGTTTTATTCCATGAATGGTAGTTACACTTGGCAGGTTATTTATCAGATGTTGGCGAGCCTTTTTTTTTTTGTGGGGGGGAGGGGGGTTAAGAGAAACTGCCATTGGGTTACCAATGGTGTTCCATGGATAGGGAGACAATTTCATGAAAGATGCCTTTCCAAAACACACACGATTCTTAAAAACAACCTGCATCCATTTAACCAATGTTACATTGAACAGATCTGAACGAAGTGGTCGTCGTCTTCTTTCAATTAGGACTAAAACAGAAAAGATTTTTTTTTTTTAAACTCCTTTATCCCACTTTCGGTCAGAGTGTTACAAGTTCATTTGTCGTCATCTAGAAGTACATAGAAGTCTAATTCATAAAGCGCTGGTAGTGAGTGTGTATGTGTTTCGTGTGTGAATGTTGTTTGCATTTGCGTCTCTACTGTTAGTGTTACAGTAGTTAAGCTTTAAGCTGAGGTGGTCAACTGTAGTCAAACTGAATTTCCATTTGATTGGACAAATAAAAACTTATCTAATCTAATCCTAGGTCCCTTTTTTATTTTTCATGACGAGAGTTTTGTATATGCGTTTGTTTTTGTTTTACAAGTTTTGGGTTTTCCTTCAGAGTTCAAGGTAATTTACTTCCTAGTCCAAGCCTTCCGCAGGACGACAGGGAATGGGAGCGGGCAGGGTTTAAACCCGGGTCCGAACGACAGTCCTGCGCGCAAACCGCACGACCAGGCAGCCATCCTGCGTTGTTGATTATAGAAGGCGGGACTATCGTATCACTCTTTGACCTCTTGAGGAGCCCTGCATTTTGACATTCATGACATGAGATAATGTGCTCTAATAAATATATGTCTAAATTTCAGAGTATAGTTGGAACTACAATACACACGTTTTAACACGGACATTTAATGTCAAGAATCTGTAGATAAAAATCGGTAGTTTGAAAAAAAAACGCTGTTAAAATGGGGGAATGAATAGGCCTAATTCGTTAAAGTAACATGCAAACTGTATTACCAAGCCAAACCCTTTTCACCTGTCAAATATGTAGATTTTAAAGAAGAATGACGATCATGAATCGTATTATGTTAAATTTCATTTACCAATAAAAAGATTTTTAAAAAATCAGTTAAGTTTAATCTTCGAGGTAGAGACATATGGGAAATGTTCCAGATCCCAGAAATCAACTGTCATTAAAAGTTGTGCTCATTTCCTCTTTTCGTGCCCTCTGACTGAGGCCATTTCTTTCTTTCTTCTAACAGTTCTATCAGAATATTGATGGTCAACAGTTTGGTTTCGTCACTTATGACGTCACAGTACATATCTTTGACTTGACTTCACAGGGCTTATGTTATGACATCTTAGTAGGCGTGGTATGACTTCAAAATACAAACCTTTCGACTTCACAGTGTCCATGGTATAACACCACAGCGTGCATGTAATGACGCCACGGCACAAATGACATCATAGCGCATATGTTACGATATCACAGTAGTTATGTTATTTTATGATAAACCAAATAAGGAGACTTAATTCTTTTATCAGAACTGGGCACATATAGCAGACTAGAATATAATCAGCTTTGTCAAGGCTGGTTGTAGCATGAATGCTTGAACTGATTACTTGCACAATTACAGCAAAATATGTTTCTAGATATGTTAATAACTTCAAGAGAAATCAATCTTTTGCTTGGAGAACAGTATGTCAGCTTAGAAGAAGTCATTATCTTTTCCTTGGAGCAAAGTATGTCAGCTTTTTTAGTTAGTCTATATTGCAGATGATGTAAAGGTCCTCTGATATAGTTTAGTGGCCCATGGTAAAGGAGGGTGTCATGTGGCCAGATAAATGACCAACCGCCTTTATTTTTTCTCATTTAACGTCAGGTACTCATTAGATCCCCAAAATAAAAATCCCAATCTTAAACAGGATTTGAACTAATGACCCCCCCACAGTTAAGAAGCCAAGCGCTTTTACCACTCAGCCACTGTGCCTCCAAGTCAGCTTAGAAGAAGTCATTATTTTTTGCTTGGAGGAAAGTTGCAACTTCTAGCATTCCATTCGAAATGAAGATTATTACATTATAACTCAATTCAAGAGATGTTCAAACTCAGGACCATTGTGATGCCAGTCTCAAGTGCAATCTCTAATATACTCTAAAACATTACCAAGAAAATTTGCCTTTTTGGTCATGAAGAAAAAAAAAAACAAATAAAATACAGTTTTCATCATAATTTTTAACATTGTAAGAAAGTTTTATTTTTCATATCTTGACGAGCAAGAAACATAAAAACTAAAAAAAAAAGAATAAATATCCTATGACATTTCATATGAAATTAATGATCAAATGTAAAAACTTGGAATACTTTTTAATAATTCATTCTTATCACAGTCTTAGTTTTTGAAACTTTCACCCTGTCAGAGTATTGCACACAAAAATAAATGTATACATTGAACTAAACAATTCTAGCCAAATACATTTAAGCATTTGAATTAACACAAGCAAAAAAAAATAAAAAAATTGCAAATTAAAAAAAAACAAGTAAAAAAAGAAAAAAAAAACAAAACAATATAGATGAACATAAATTGGCACTAAATAAACAGCAGTTGAAATAAAACAATATACTTGCCTATACAAATGTCTCTAAAGCAATTTGTGTGAGCCTGACAAACTTGGTAAAAGTAAAAAGTATCATCTATTGCAGGCAATGAAACAAAGAGTAGAAACTATCATTTGTAAAGAAATACAAAGTACAAAAACAAAGTACTCATTTCAGACCTTGCGATCTAGAGGACAAATGATGTTCAGATGAATTGTTTCTATGGCCATCGGTTAATATGGGTGTCATGAGGTCAGCCTAACAACCAACCACCTTTTCTTTACCCAACTAATGTCAGTTACCTATCAGAGCTGGATGGACTCAGAGGCGTCCTCAAAGTCATGACATTCAAAATCATAGGGATTCGAACCCGCGACCCATGGCTTTTGGAAACTAAGCCCTTACCATTCAGCCACCATGTTGTGGATGTTCAAAGTAGGTCTCATGTGATAGGTAGCCGCCTTAAAACTCTCTACTAAAAGCTTTATAAGTCTTCCTTTTTTTCCCATATTGTTTTCTTCACCAGTTTGAAAACAGCAAAACATTTTCAAAACATGCTAACAACATAATTTCTTTAAAAAAAAACCACTACTTTTAATGTTGCTAAATTGGACTTAATGGTGCTAAATTTGACTTCATGGTGCTAATTGGGCCTACTGAAACAACCACATGCATCATCTCTTGTGTTGTTGAGCACTGAATTTTTTTTTTTACAAAAGTTTAAATAGAAAAAAAATATTTCAATTGAATTTTCATTTGAATATTTTGAAATGCTGTAGTCACCACCAATTTCAGAAAGTAAGGTGTATGCATGTATGTATGTCCCGCATAGAAATTAAAACTGTTTGACCAATCTGGATAGAACTTGTTCCTTAGATCATGAAGGAGACAGTAGTGTATGTTTAATGTCCCTCCCATAACTGAAGGGTCCCAAAAAATAAAAAAAAAATGGCTGAACTGTATAACGAATCGGGTAAACCCATTTTCACAGTATTTTATATTTGATATGAATATGTCGACCTAACGGGTGAACCTGTTTTCACAATCTACCTTTATTTTCGTGACGAAAGAAAACAAGTGAATTGAACATTCTCCTAATTTGACATACATCTTGACCATATCCACTAGATTAGTAATACCTAAATTAAGGCCCGCAGGTTGCGGGTAATATCCAGCTAGTTCTTGATAAACACACCCTCAATCTATATTTATATAAAATGCAGAAATAGTCAACATGGGATTATTTTCAACATGCAGGATCTATACAGCAATGTACCTAGGGTGAAGCTCAAAATTTGGCTCTTTGAGCAGCAAAGGAAAATGACTCCATAAATGTTTTGCTATTCATAAGCAAGCTAGGCAGGCGCCTTCTTGGGCCTCTATTTAGTGGGGGCCAAGCACAGAAATCAAAATTTTTTCAGAGAACCTTTGTTGTTCTAGACACTAGGTTTTAAATAAATAATATAAAATAAATTTTAAATAAATAAATTATAAAAATCTTATTTTCTTGCTGTTGAGTTTTTACTTTCTATTTCATTTGGGGTCACCAAATTCGTTCTACCTAGATCCTCCAATTATCTACTGTACTCCAAGTTACTCGCTAATGTTAACGCAGCATTCCCCAGCGCTAGCAAAGTTACTCACTGAGAGTAATGCCGCAAGAAACAGTTAAGAGACTTTCTATCATATCAAACTTTGGTTGTATGTTCTTATATAAGCTGAAAAGGGAAATAACTCCATAAATATTCTGCTACCATGGTAAAGCTCTAAGAGACTTTCTATCAAACCAAATGTGAGGGTGGTGAACATATGAATATAAAGGAAACTCTTTGGATTAGAAATCTTTTCCAAGTTGCTTCTTTTTGGTCCCTTTTTATATCCCTGGACAGGACATAGCTCTTTCAATAAATTTGTATTTGAATCACTGTAGGCTACTTCCATCAGCTACTGTTGTGCTTAAGGTAATCAGTGTGAGTTATTGCATTGACATACATTCCTGTGTACTCATTACATTAGCATGGCATTTAATAGGAACAGCATGTAACAATGTGATGATCCCAATCTACGAGAAACTACATTTTTTATAGAGACAGTACAGCTTTGATAAAAACAGCCAGGCTGTGGGCTGTTGTATTGTAAGACATGACTGTTAAAAGTCGTTCTTCAAGGTATAGCGTAGAGAGAATTAAAAGAGGGTCATTCAAAGACAAGCTGGCTGGATAACATAAAAAAAAAATGGTCTGGCCTCTCACTTCATAGCCTGCTAAGAACAGCTGCTGGCCAGAAAAGTGGAGGGATTAGGTCAGGTGAGCTATCATAGAACGCCTATGATGAAAGTCAATGGACAGATGATGATATATAGACCTACCATTAGTTATAATTATTTAAAAAAAAAAAGATTATATTTCATCATAACTGTAGCAGAAGAAAAAAAAAAAAAGAAATGCTCTTAAAATGTACAAACCATTTTTTATAAATATATGAAGTACAAATTCAATCAATGAGTTTGGAAAATAAAAAATATAAGAAAAGCGTTTGCCCTTTTTTTTCTAATTCTATAAATAACAGTAGAAGAGCCCATTTCATTACTTTTAATGATAATTACATTTTGCTAAAGTCATACAAATTTGACGTTGTATCAGAAGTTCTCTAACAGATGTCAGATGATGTATCTGCTGTATCTGTATCTTCTTTATCTTCAACCTGTGATGATTGATCTGATGGTAAAGTCAAAATCACCTTACTGTTGTCACTGAGCACAAAGCCAACATTTTCAGCACTGAAATTCTCCACATTATTAAGCAAAAATACAGAGATGCCATTGTCCTGAGCATTCCTGTAAGAAATTATTTTGAAAAAAAAAAATTAAAAAAATTAATCAAAATTTTGTTATGAAGTGAAATTATTAAGTATATACTACTGGTCATGTACTATGCAATCAAAACTATTGTCTCAATCTCTATGGTCTTGTGTTCAAACCAAGCCTGCCACTGTCCCCTGCTTGCCTACAAAATGGTTGAGCTAGGATAAAATAACCTTCAATTCTGAGAGACCATTCAAAGCATGCAAAAACAAAAAACAATTTGGTTTATTTCCTAAGTTCACATATTAAATCTTGTTTTTTTATTTTATTTTCTGCCTTTGAAACATCATCTGCCCTAAAGATTGAACAGTCTGAAAGGGGAACTTTAATTTTTACATACAGATTACATAAAGGCTTTTTTAATAGGGAAATGGTAAATTTATTATAGCCAAACAACAGCCAGTCTTGGCCAGTGATAATAGCTTCTATATGTATGAGCTGAGCGCCTAAAAGCAGCACGGAAAACCAACTCCTAGATACCCCCCCCCCCCCCACCAGTCCACAAATGAGATTGGACCAAAGCGCTCTGAGCATGCTATAAGCATGAAAGTAGCGCTATATAAAAGCTATAATAATATGTGTTTGTCTTTAGGTTGACCTAATATTTTGCTCTGTTGATTGATAACAATTAAAATATAGCCATTGTTTAACTAAGAGAAAGTTCTGGAGACCACAGCAAACACGGAGAAGACTGGTAGCAAAGACGGTAGCACTGGACATGGACCCAACTGAGGGAAATTGCCCAAAACATAATCAGATGGTGATGTACTGTTCTGGCCCTATTCTCCACTGGGAGTCAAGAAATACTTTAATAAAAGCTTCCTGGCTATAAATGTCGGCTTTGTTCATATTTTTAATGAAGGCGGGTATTAAAAGGTGAGAGCTGAACTGGGTAGGTCCTGTTTTTCTTCATAAATGAAGAGTCGACCCTCAAGCCCCCTTCATAGCTGACCAAGCCAAACCAGGATCAGGCGTACTTAGCCTCTTGGCCACACTTCCCAAATTAGGTAAGAACATAATATCAACTTATTTATACAAATGTATAATTTCAAAATCAACGGTGTGAAAAACCTATGATGATCCAAGAGTGTAATTTGATTGTAATGACTGTACTATCCATTAAAACAATTATTTATTAGAAAGAAGTGACTTATGTGCTGTACTTACCTGTACACTAACTTTTGAATCAGTTTTATAAGCTCGGCTAAAAAATCTTTCATCCAATTATTCAAATCTTCACTAAAAATAAGAAAAACAAGCAAAATAGAACAAAGTCCTTTTTTAAAAACTTATCTAAAGGGGAAGAACTCCGCCCTTAAAATTTTATATATCAATAACTTACAAGTTATTTCCCTTATTCAATATCAAACAGGATAATAAGTTACCAATAATTAATTCACAGATTGTTTTGTTTTATTAGTTCATGTTTTGTTAGATACAATGAATAATTGTTTAAAGTATCAACTTGATCGGAGAATATGTGAAGGAGACAGAAAAACAGAGTTAATATAAGCTTTGTTAAAATCAACTTAAATTTATTGTGACCATTAAACTTTAAAAGAGTTTTAAAAATCTAAACATTTAAAGTATTGTTTCAAATATGAGCCCTAGATTTCCATGTAGCATTCAATAAATTAAAAAAGTAAACGGGACAGTGTATGTAACTTTATTTGAAGTTACAATAATTAAAGTAATTTAGTTGAATAAGGTAAAGATAATTACAGTTCTTAATGGTGAACTCTAACGATCATTTTCTTCTTATTTTTTTTTTATTTACTATTTTAAACTAATAGTTTCACACATTTCAATTATAGTTCTATCACTTACTTGTCTGTCTGTTTTTTCAACAAGTGCTGAAGGAGTGCCTCAATGTTTGTTATGTCAAAATCTGGAACCTTTTCACATTCATTAGATCTAGAGGGCAACAGAGATCCCAAGTTCTTACGGAATTCAGGTTGGCTTAGTAGCTTAAGGATACTTTTCTGCATTATTTCAGATATGTCAAGGCTACTAGTGTGTTGTGAGGTGTTCATAAATGGGGTCAGCATGCTAGGACACTCTTTAAACTTTTCCAAGATAGCATCTTTGTTTTGGTGTAAGAGAGCTAACATAAGAGCATTACATCCTGTATCGTTGAATACTTGGGGGTCTGCTCCATGAGACAGGAGAAGATTAGCATTTTCAAAACGATGATGCAGAACAGCCACTTGAAGGGGAGTCCAGCCCAAAGTGTTCTTGGAATTGACCTCCGCACCATGTTTCAGCAACATCTTCATCACTAGAATAGCTGAAGGTTTATTTATCTGTGCTGCTACCATTAGAGGCCTCCAGCCTTCCAAATCTGCGTTATTGACATTAGCATTATGGCACAAGAGGGTTTCAATGACTTCGGCCTTACAATGTAAACAGGAGATTGCAAGAGCATTCCACCGCATCAGATTGACCTGATTAACGTCAGCAGAATTTTCCAACAGCAACTGTGAGATTTCCTGGCTACCTGACTGTGAGGCAAACATGAGAGCACTCCAGCCTTTCTTATCAACTAAAGAAACATCAGCTTGGTTTTCCAGCAGTATCTGAACAACTTTGAAATGTTTATGAACACAGGCCAACATCAGGGGTGTAAGATTATGCCTGTTAGCTAGGTTGACATCAACACCTTTCTTGCACAGAAGCCTCACACACTGATCATGCCCATTAGTGCATGCAAAGGTAAGTGCTTGCTGCCTTTCAATGCCTCGATCCAGCAGCAATTCTGAAATGTCAACCAAACCCTTCCTTACAGCGTGCACCAGGGCATTATGTCCTTTTCTGTCTGTCATTTGAACATCCGCTTGAAATTCAAGCAAAATTTTTACAGTATCCACATGGTTTTTTGAAGCTGCAAGTGAAAGTGCTGTAGATCCTTTTTTATCCTGGTGATTGACGCTAGCACCATGCTTCAGCAAAGTTTCTACAACGTCACTAAACCCTTCAAGCGAAGCCAACAGTAAAGCTGTACAGCCATCTTCTCTCTGCATGTGTAAATCAGCATTATTCTCCAGCAGCGAATTCACTGTCGCAAGCAAACCTTTTTTACAAGCAAGCATCAGAGATGTTTCTCCATGTCGATTACATTGATTTATGTTGGCCGCTTTGTGGATAAGAAGTTCAACGGTATGTACATGACCTTGCTTTGAAGCTAACAACAATGGCGTCCAACCGTTTGGCTCCAACGCATCAACTGAAGCGCCATCAGACAGTAAAAGCCCTAACTGTTCCGTATGACCAGAATAAGCTTTATTTGATATTGGATGTTGAAACTTGGGAGACATTAGTAATTTCTAAATTATTTCATGCTGCAAAATAAAAGGATTTTCATATATATTACAAATATCTCACATTTGACATATTATATACTTAATCGAGATCTACATATAACTATAATCTAGATTATTAGAGGTCAAGTAGATATCTAAATCTAGATTCTAATTATAATAGATATTTTAGGATAGAAGACTTAAATGTAAAGTAGCAATTATACATAAAACACTGAACCATAATCTTCAAATATAATAAAAACAAAATTTAACAAATATAAAGGCACATTTCTTGTTCCATATGCTAGGACTAATTTGTAAAAATACTCTTTCATCCCTAGCGCTATTAGAGCATGGAATGGGTTGCTTGGGCCAGCCAGGAAAACCAGTGACTTGGCAGAATTTAGGTCATTGGTTAATATGCATTAATGACTTAATGCATGACATGTAGTAATAGATAAAGATAGTAAGATAGAAACAAATTACTAATAGAATCAATATATAGATCTAGACTAGAATCTAGACATAGATCTAATAACTAATAAAAATATAAATCGACCTAAAAGCGGATCATGCCAATAGTAGATTTAATAGACTAAAAGAAATAGGTTAGGGTTAGCGGTTGAATTACCATTACGGTACCTAAATTATAGTAAATTACTAGATTTTTTTCCAATAGATCTAGAATCTAGTCTAGAACTAGAGTCTATGCTAGATATTCTAAATTCTAATGATTGTGAATGTGTATTTCTAAATATTCATTGTATCTAGATCTAGAAATTTATAGTTAGATAGATCTATTTCTAGACCTAGAGTTTAGAGTAGACTAGACTAGAGTAAAGATAAAGTCTATTAGTATTTAGATACTATGATCTACTTATAATTTTAAATTTACCTAGTGAGAGCGTCTTACTTATTAAGTTTACTTACTAGATCTATATAATAGAGTATATAGAATTAATAATTATAGATCTAGATTATTCTAATCTAGAATGTCTATAGTAAGTCTGAGACTGAGTAAGTTTAAAGTTGAGTAAGTCACGCCTAGTGGCTAATCTAGATCTAGACTAACACTAAAGGTTGAAACTCAAACGTTCTGTTGACTTACGTAGACCAAGATAGAGACTAGATCTAGATCTACTATCATCTAGTATTCTAGATCTAGACTGTAGATCTTATTAAGATCTATGAATTCAAGATATCTAGACTCTGTAAAGTATAGGTTAATGGGAAATTCTCTATGATGCTAAATCTGTAGAAGTCTAAAATTGGGAATTCCACGTTTTGTGATTAAACGAAACTGGGTAAAAATCTTGAGCTAGCTAGATCTATACATAGAGTTGAAGCTAGGTGCTGAAACAAATGATACATACATATATTAAACATATTATGAATAACAGCACCAGGGACCAAGTTTTTTAGAGAATTAAAATGCAACGTAAATAAGGCCATGCGCCGACCGAGGCTCGAACCTGTGACTCTTGGCAGAATTTAAGTCATTGGTTAATATGCATGACTAAATGCATGACGCGTAGGACGTAATCATCTTCTTTTTTGAAGTAACGTCTGTATTATATAAGATAAGATAAGACACCACCGCCTAGCGATAACGCACCAAGCGTAACTAACCTCTAGACCATCGGAATGTCCAAAAAAACATTCTTCTGATCCAGAGTCATTTCGCCCGTATGCAAATTACCACCCCAGTGGTCAAAGGTCACAAGCCCCAGCTAGCCCCTCCCCCACCCTCGCAGCATCCGTTCACTCACTCATATGTATGTAGCTAGATCTATAGTAGTTTATTTATTTCGGACATTACATGAATTCTGACATTCGATGCTTTTGTGGTCATTAAATAATTATTTTAATATTTATTATAAAACTAGCGCGCTGTATAATGTGCTTGTCCATTTTCCAATGATTCTAACCCAATTTCCTTCCATTTAGCTGTCTTTTTATGTAAGAAAAACGAATTTCAAATTTGTTAGTCAGGTTGTTGTTTTTTCCTGTTACCCGGATGACTTTACCTCTTCCTAGGGTTAAGACTATATTTTTTGATTGGCTAAGTCTATACTAATGAGCTCAGCAATATTTATTCTGTTTTTGGAGCTGTTTTATTTGATTCATAAGCCAAGTTGTCTAATTCCATACAAAAAAAAAAAATTAATAGGGTGTCCGAATTAAATTACGATTTTCTAACAAAATTTATTTTGGACAGCCAGTTTTGGACATCAATAAAAATGATCTTATATTTATATTTGTTCGTTTTTTGTTTTTATTTTTAATAGAGAATAAATGGGCAAATGTTTGGAGTGAGCTTGGTACATTGAATGAAGTTAAATGCTTAGATCTAGACCTACTAGATAGATCTAGATTTATATAGAGAGAATATAGAGGATTCAGTTAGGCAAGAATGGCTATCCTAACCTGTACTATACTACAAAAGATCATCTGTATTAGAAATTTATTAAATTAATAAACAAAAAAGCACAAACATACAACACACATCTAATCATGCAAACCCCAAACATTCAACACACATCTAATCATGCAAACATAAAATAAGTCTAAAAGTCGGTGCAGAAGTCACTATCCCAGTGACCTAATTTTGGTAGAATAAGTGTGTTCATATTTTTATTTTTGTGTTCGTATTTAAGCATAATTTGAAAACATCTTAATGATTTCATGTGAGGGGCTATGCCTGGGGTTCTTAAAATTTAGTAAATGTTAATATAGAATTAAAATCTGAGTTTATTGATGCCTAAATATAGAGACTGTCCGAAATAAATTATGGTGTCCGGAATCAAATAATGTGGGTCAAATTTGTCCGAATTAAATGAAAACACACGACCTCTTTGACCTTAAATATAATAACAAATATAGGTTAGGGGTACAAATATTGTAGTCATCCTTATTCTCCTTTAACTAAAGAAGATTTTGATACGTATTTTCTTTTCTATGTCGAACCATTGTCAAATAATGCGCTGTCCAATTCAAACTTTCAAATCTGGGCCTATAGGTGTCCGAATAGCATAAACTACTCTAGATCTAGTTCAAAAATGTTTTTTTTTTAGATTCTAATTGTATGCCTAGATCTATACTTTAGGTCTAGATCTACATGGATCCAACAGCAAATTTATATTGACATTTTTTGTCGTTTTTGGACCATTTAAATGATCTAGCTAAGCGAGACCAACGTTTTATGACTATAACTTTGACGGATGTTCTCTTTCTGGGCCTACTCTGTAAGAGACTAACAATAAAAGGTCCCGGTAGGCTACTCAGCGATAGATTGCCTAACCTTTTAACTACTAATAAATTAATAATAAACGTTAACAACAAAAAAAAACTAATAATTTCCCCCCACATTGAAAAAGGTACCGGTACGCATACCGGTGCGTATACCGTCACAAAAAAAAAAAAGCACTGGCTTTAGGCATAGGCAAAACAATGCAGCCGCCTAGGGGCTTCCAATAGGTGGGGGCGTCACACGTAGACCTAGAGAAATAAAAAGAAAAAGAAAAAATTGTGAAACTTGGATCAAATCTCAAACATAGTAGAGCACCATGACCCTGTTTAGCCTACTTTAAATTAGTCTCTCTGCTACAAACATTGTGATAGGCCTATACACTAGTGTCTATAGGCCTATAGATCTCCAATTCAGTTGTTTAGATATCATATAGACACAAGCATGAGGGTTTTTAATAAATTGCGTAATTTTATTTTTTCGCTGTTTCTATTTTATTACATTTAGGGCCACCAAATTCATTTGCCTAGAGCCTCCAATTATCTAATGCATTGAGATGGGAGGATCTTTATTAGAGGAATCCATTAAATGTTCCTTCGCTCCATAACTGGCATATATACACTGGCAAATAACCTTCTTCTGGTAGAGGCTGCTGTGGACAGTAGGCCCATTGAAACAAAATGTATCATTCGACAGCTGCTTTGATTTGGACACCTATCCCGTATCCTGTAAGGAAGGATGACCGCATGCTAAAGGCGATTTTTATTTTGGCGAGCATAAGAAAGAAAGACGTATCAGAGGTGCTCAACCTTCTTCAAAATGGCCCAAACTGCTATAAAGATAAAAAAAAAACAAAAAAAAAAACCCATCTGGCAGCACATGACCATGAAAGAGAGAGTTGGAGAGTTCTCAGGAAGGTCCAAATTCGTTTCGGAGATTGGCCGCCGTGCCGCATGCAAAATTATCTCCATTCTATGACCAATTTTCCCCTTTTTAATTTAGTAATTGAGGTTTAATAATGTAGGGTCAATAGCCTCAAGCCATAACTCTCCACCTTTCTCTTCTGGGCTTGAGATCGGCCATGGACAGTTAGACTAGTACGAAAGTACATCACACACACGGACGCAGACAGTGAACCTATCTAAACTATTTGAAATTGGTCCTTTCATATGTCCAGTTATTTTGCCAGCGTCTTATGTATAGAGGGCAAAACTGATATACAACTATGCAAGTGTGTGTGAAATAATAAAAATGACAGCCCTCCATATCTTGGAGTCACCTATGACCCGAGATTAACCTGGAAAAAACCAAATAGAAATAAAGGCATCCAGAGACTACCTCTTATGAAAAAAATTAGCTAATACAGATTGGCAGCCCAAAGCAACCTAAGAAAAACAGACAAGGTTCAAAACATTGGTCTAAGGATGATGACAGGAGCAATCAAAACAACATCCATAAAAGGAGGAAACCGCTGCCCTAGTCTCTCTGGATGAAAGAAAAGAAATAAAAATCCTTTCCCAATTCACTAAATTGGAAACCCTGGATAGGCACCCACTCCAAGCTAAAGTCCACAAAACTGGCACTAAAAACCGTCTCAAAAGGACTAATTTCATTCGGGAGTCTCTGGACCTTAAAAAGAAACACCAACTTGAAAAAATATTCCTGGAATCCATGATACATTATAATGGATCTCCACCCTAGGACTATAGCTACCTTCCTTTTATAAGAGACCATATTGAAAAAAAAATCTGACTACATTCCAACAGAACTCAAGGAAATAGCAAACTCATTTCTACAAACTCATTATCCTAGCAATCAGTGGATCAGAGTTTACATGGATGGCTCATAAAGCCACCACAAATGGAGGAGCTGGAATACTCATCAAATGGCCCGATGGAGAAAAACTAAAAAAATCCATTGCAACTGGAGAGCTCTCTGACAGTCACAGAGCAGAAAGGGAAGCACTCGAACTAGCTGCTACCATGCTAGCAAATCATCCAAGTTCACCACACAGTCAGATTGTCTTTCTAACCGATGCGAAAGCAATCCTCCAAAGCTTGGAAAACTCTGATTCCTCCTATATAAAATGACAAAGGACAGCACTATACAAAGCTCAACAACAACAGCAAAAAAAAAAAAAAAGAACTGTTATCCAATGGATACCAGCACATATAGAACTAGAAGGAAATGAGAATGCTGACACACTCGCCAAGAGTGGGAGAACTAACTCACAAAAAACCATTGCACTCTATTCTGAAGAAATGAAAAAACTAATAGTAAATAAAATAAATGAGAAATGGACAAGCTCTCATCCAAATCACAAGAAAGATTATGCCTATTATAAGCTATCCCGACAAGATGTTTTTTTTGTTTTTTTGTAAAATGTTTTTTAAAATGTTTTACATGTTTCGGATGTTCCTTCAGAGTTGAAGTTAGTTTACTTCCTAGTCCAAACCTCCCGCAGGACGACGGGAGATGGGAGCGGGCAGGGTTTGAACCCTCGACCGTCGATAAATCCGAACGACAGTCCAGCGCGCAAACCTCACGACCAGGCAGCCGCCTAATCTTTCGACCCAGGACCGGACACAACAGAATGAGACAACATATGTTCCGAAAGCTCACAATTGGAACCAGTGAAATCTGTCCATGTCGAGTGTCACCAGAGCATGCTGACCATGTCCTCCAAAACTGCTCTCTTTACCAAAACACTGGCCCCAAAACACCCCAATAGAAAGAAAAACTATATGGAGAGCTCCCTAATATGGAAACCACTGCGCAGTTCATCTCATGTATTGGTCTAGTCATCTGAACGCTCCAACATAAAAATGAGAACGAGGAAGAAGAAAAAACACACACGGACGCAGACAGTGAACCGTATACAAGGTCCTAAACTATTTGAAATTAATCCCTTCATATGTCCAGTTATTTTGTCAGCGTCCAATGCATTGAGGGCAAACCTGATATACTACATAAGTATATGGACAGTGAAATAATAAATCCGAAAATCATAAATACCAAAAAGAATCTCAACTCTTTTTTTTATTTGAGGGGAGGTCCTTAAGAAAGTAGGTGCCCTAAGCTGTCTAGCCATACGTAAATTCTGCACTTAAGCTAAAACATAGTCTACACACAAACACACACGCATACACAAATTACTGTTACTTCACACAAGTCTGTAATTTTAAATATTCTTTATTTAGAAATGGTCTTTAATCTACGTTCCTTGTGAAGTTCCCGCGTCTGTTCCAGCACTTGAACTTCCAAAATAATCTAAGGAAAAAAAAACAAAAGAAAAGTATGTGTGTGAGAGACAGACAGAGAGAGAGAGAGAGAGAGAGAGAAAGAGAGAGAGAGCGAGAGAGAGAGATACTATTAAGGAAATTATTGTAAAACTAGACTCAGTATTATTAGGCATTAACACACGTATTAACAAGATTTAAAATATACCCAATTAAATGTTTGACCAAAGTAAAAAACCATCTCACAACTCTGTAGTTCATTAGAGTGCTGCTGATCTAATACAACCTACATCCTTTCCATAAGCGGAACTTTGTTTTCTTTTGGAAGCTGGGTTTTAATTTTGTGTAGTCATTATAAGTTACCAGACATAGACTACACTAGCGAACTGCCTACGCTGAAATAGAACGCTTGTTGGCCTATTATTGTTTCTCAATATAATGAAAGTTGATCACATACCAGTGACGTCCGATATGTCCACAGAAGAGGATGATCTCTGACGACGCACGGATAAACCGCTGCCCGCTGTACCTGTAGCAAAACATTGTCAAGAGAAACCAAAAGACTTAATTGAAGGCGAGATACAAAGTAGTCGAAGTAACTTTCAATGGCTTTAGTCACTCCATGTGACTTTATTTCTTCAGAAAAACAACAACTGATTTATAAAGTGTTAACCAATCTTGTTCATCATGGCGGCCATTTGAATTTCAAGCATATGTGTCAAGGGCAACATCACTTCAACGAGTCCAACGAAAACGAGGCTCTGCGGCTTCATTATGGGCAGAACTCTCGAGAGGCCGGAAAACACCGCTGGCTGTCGCTTGTGTATGACTGCTCTTACTGCCTCTAGCCCATTATGGTTAAATGTATTTATTTATTTTTGAAAATAAGTTCCAACTGTGAATATACATTCCAGTTGTATGGGTCTATAGACTAAATTAGCATCTTTAGCATGGTAGCCAGGATTTTTTTTTGGGGGGGAGGGGGATTTTTTCCCTCTGGTTATAATATCTCTGTTCAGTATATTAGTCCGTAATTTAGTCCCACTAAACAGGGCTTGGTGGCTGAGTGGTAAAGCGACTGTCTTCCTAACCCAGTGGTTTCGTGTTCAAACCGTAGCGATGTCTGGGATTTTGGATTTTTGAGACTTTAAGAACGCCACTAATTCCATCCAATTCTATTGGCTACCTGACATTAGTTGGGGAAAGCAAAGGCCGTTGGTCGTTTTACTGGCTACATGAGATCCTATTTACCCATTGCCATAGAAGGGATGACCTTTACACCATTGGATTGCAAAGTTTGAAAGGCGTACTACAAGAAAAATTGATTGTAGTGTTCCTCACGTTAGCTGCTAACGGCGTTATTAAAAACAAAGTAAAGTTCTCCTGTCAGACCTTGCGATCTATGAGGCAGAGGATGTTAAGGTCATCTTTTTTTTTTTTTTTTTGGCCAACGGTTAACGAGCAGTGTGTCATGTGGCCAGCACAACGACCGACCGCCTTTACTTTCCCTAAATTAAGTCAGGTACCCATTAGAGCTGGGTGGATTTAGCCCAAAAAAATCCCTAAAAGGCGTCTTAAGTGTCTTGGATAAAGATCTGTTTGGCTTTGCAAGTCTAAATTCTTATTGTGTGATGCACATATAGGCCTACCTGCAAGAGCAGTGTAATCGAACATACTGATAAAAAAAAAGAAATACGTTTTTTAGTTGTCTAAGAAACACTGATCTTATTTTAAAAATAAACATTGGTATGTTTTCATTAGACATGCATATAGTTTTGTAAGTGAGGCTTAATAGACTTTATAAAAGAAATACATAAGAACGATAACTCATACATCATAAATCTACAAGTCATACACGAAAGGCACACACCTTGAACATCAGTGCTTGCACTTGCGGTGTCAGTAGGTGCGATTTGGGGCTGTTTCTTTGACTTCACTTCCGAGGCGGCTAAGAACAAGATTGTGGACAGTGTGGCAGCAGCTATGACATAGTACCAGAACTGCTCTATACGGAAACCAGACTGTGGTTGGTAAGGCACGAAGGAGCCATTGGGCTTACGGGTTGTGGTGATGTTGGCCCCATGAGTCTCTTCGCACCAGTCCAGACAGCCCTCGAAGCAGTAAGGGCCCCATGTTCCGTTCATGCAGTCAAGGCAGTAGCCCTCGTAGGAGCAGATCTGGTCGGTGCAAGAGATACTGCAAATGTGTGAACAGTCAGGTCCGTAAACTGGAGGGGCGCATTCTGAGGATTTACGAAAGGAAACCCGCGCTGTATGAAACGAATGACAGAAATCTACCTGTAAAAAATGTTTGTAAAATGTTTGGCATGTTTCAGATCTTCCTTCAGATTTTAAGTTACATTTTAGCCCAAACCTCCCGCTGGTTGACGGGGGATGGCGGTGGGCAGAGGTCAAAGCCGAGATCACTGAACGACAGTCCAGAGCGCTTACCATACGACTTGGCAGCCATCCATTTAACAAGAATATCAAGCTAATGGAAAACTAACAATCTTATTTCGCAACGTAACACACCAAACAAAATAATAACCTCGCACTTTCTTAGACTAAATGAAATGATAACTCCACGGTTTATCAAGCTAATGCGAGAATAAACTCAACGTATATCAAAGAATGGGGGCAAGTGGCTGAGTGGTTAAGCGCTTGGCTTCCGAACCTGGGCTCCTGGGTTCGAATGTCGGTGAAGACTTGGATCTGGAATTTCGGGATTTTTAGGGCGCCCCTGAGTCCACCCAACTCTAATGGGTACCTGATTTTAGTTGGGGAAAGTAAAGGCGGTTGGTCGTTGTGCTGGCCACGTGACACCCTGTTCGTTAATCGTTGGACAAAGAAACAGATGACCTTAACTGCATCTGCCCTTTAGACCGCATGGTCTAAAAGGGAACTTTACTTTTATATCACAGAATAAAAAGCTTTTTCACGAGGTTCGACAGAACTCAAACTATCAGTCGTTCGATCTCAGTTGTTGAATTTCAAGCGTCCAATGCTTGAATGAAAAAATCTTTTGTAGATCTACGCTTTGAGCTGCCACGTTGTAAATTGCCATCGATTGGTTGAAGATTTATAAGCAGTCTTTTACCGTATCATTCTTGTTTATTATTATTTTGGTTCTACTGGGACTTACATTGCATGTTTTGTTAAGTGAACTAAAAATACTGAAAGTCAAGAGGTGTTTTGTGAATGTTATAATCCAAAATCTGATACGCTCTCTGGTCATGGACACATTATTTAATGCTTGTGCGTCTTGGACGCTAAATGCAGAGCTAGAAAGGAGGATCCTATTAACGGAATTGAGATGCTAAAAAAAAGATCCTAAGTATCAAAGACCGCACCACAAACGAAGATATTAGAGATAGGGTCACTACAGGGATTAGATCCCAAGATGACTTGATAACTATTGTAAAATAAAACGCAAACTAAAACTCTATGGTTATATTACAAGTTCTTTGGGGCTCACCAAAACCTTCCTAGAGGGAACAGTAACAGGAAAAAAGAAGAAGAGGCAGACAGAGAAAGCACTGGGAAGTAAACATGAAAGAATGGACGGACCTGTCATTCAGAGAGGTTCTATCCAAGCCAATAGACAGAGAAGAATGGAAAAAGACGGTCGACAGATCTTGCGTGGTGCCCCAACGGTCCATCAGACCGGATGAAGGTGATAAACAGTGATGAAATAAAGCTAAATATTATACCTACATTTACCTCCGTATACCTCAAACTCACAGATCGCCATGGAGTAAAAATTTGGGCTCATGGAGACATGGATGTATTTCACAGGGTCTCTGCTGAGAGGGACTATAGACACATGCCTGTCCAGTAGACGCGTGATGTCAGAGATGACTGCCTCCTTGTTGTCCAGTAACCTTATCTGGAACTTCTCCCCAAGCTGTAGTGCTATCTCTGTGGAAGGAGAGACCGTGGATTCTTGACAACTTTAGAAATACATAGGGGGCGCGGTGGTGGAGTGGTTAAACGTTTGGCTTCCAAACCTCGTGTGGTGAAATAGTTCGTATTTATTTATGTTTGTGTCACGTCGTGAGAATGTGTTCACAACATTGATTTAGTGTGCTACTATCCAAGTCTCTTTCGTGAGTTCATGTGTCGTTCTAGTTTAATAAAGCCTTGTTTTAGGTTACTCTTCAGTGTTCCTTTATTTCTTATTACAATTTATTAAACTAGAAATTTTCAATTCTATGGATCTATGTGTCTCGTGTATCTTATTTGGATTTTCGTTCAACACTATTCTCAGTCTGTAAGTAAAAATTGTAATAGAAATGGAGCGTCTATTTAGGCCAAAAGAGCTAGACATAGAGCCTAGCACGCCATCGGCTGCCGAGAAGTGGCTGCACTGGCTCAGAACATTTGAGAATTTCATCTCCTCAGTCTCTCATTGCGAGATTGACAAAAAGAAACTACTACAAAACTATTATTCGAGCGTATTTGAGTACATAAGTGAGTGTACAACGTTCGAAGAATCAATCAAAGTTCTACAAAATGTCTACGTGAAACCTAAAAGCGAAATTTTGCACGGCACATGATAACTCTATGTCGACAAGAGAACGGACAAACCGTTGACTCCTTCCTACTTAAGCTTAAAAGTATGGCCAAAGACTGTGACTTCAAAGCTGTCACCGCTGAAGAACACAGAGATATCTTCGTAAGAGACGCCTTCATTACTGGACTGGCTTCAAACAGCATAAGGCTGCGACTCTTAGAGAAATCTACTCTACAGTGTGCCTATGAAAAGGCAAGACAACTTGAATATGCCCATAACCATGCCATGGCGTATAACATCTACTCTGAAACTCCATGTGGAGCCAGCGCCGACGTGGAGAGCCTTTCTCCAACAACAAAACTAGAACACGAGGCGAGTGCGGCGACTAGTAAAAGATGCTTCTTTTGTGGATACAGCCCACATCAACGCTTTAGATGTCCAGCCCGTGACGCTACATGCAACTTGTGCGGCAAGAGGGGTCATTTTCAGAAAGTCTGTAGATCGACCAGACAGACACTCAAATCTATAACCTCAGCCATAGTGAAAGCAGATGATGAGACGTCACGGACTACAACCGTTGGATCTTCCTGGGCATCGACACCAGCGTCCGGCCTTACTAAATCTACAATTTCAATACTGGTCAATGGAGTACCATTGAAGGCTCTCGTAGATACGGGGAGCAGTGAAAGCTATATATCTTCTTCAATTGCTAAAAGGTACAAATGGAAATTAGAAATGTCGAGAAACAGAATCTACATGGCCTCTACACATCTTTCTCGCACTACTCACGGACATATTTTCGCCAAAATAAAGTACAAAGACGAACAATACGAAAGTGTGAAGCTCTCACTACTAGACGGACTAGTATCTGATGTAATCTTAAGACTAGATTTCATCAGCCAGCACGAAAAACTGATGATCCCATTTGAGGGAAAACGAAGCACTCTTCAGGTCTGTACGCTGAAAGCTGCACGAGTTGAAGCCCCTCACCTCTTCGCTAATCTTGCTCCTAACTGCCACCCCATAGTCACTAAATCTAGAAAATATTCTATGCCTGACTACAAATTCATTCAAACTGAAATCAAGAGACTTCTATCTTACAAAATTATTGAACCTTCCACGTCCCCGTAGAGAGATCAAATAATTGTAACAACGAATGAAAGGCACAAAAAGAGAATGGTTATCGACTATAGTCAAACCATCAATCGATTCACTTACCTCGACGCGTACCCCGTGCCAAAAGTTGATGAACTAGTGCAGGAAATATCTAAATACTCAATATACAGTACATTTGACCTCAAAAGCGCTTACCACCAGATACCTATCAGGGATGATGAAAAGCAGTACACGGCGTTCGAGGCTTGCGGAAAGCTTTATCAGTTTTGCCGCATTCGTTTTGGAGTGACAAACGGAGTTGCTGCATTTCAAAGGAAGATCAACACAATAATTGAGGAGAAAGGGCTACAGGATATGTTTGCTTACGTGGATAACGTTACCATCTGCGGACGTGACTCCAGTAGCCACGACCAGAATCTACAGAGATTTCTCAACGCCGCTAAAAAGTACGGTATCACATTCAACGATGATAAAAGTGCTATTGCGACTGATAAAGTATGCCTCCTAGGCTACGAAATCTCACAAGGGCAATTAAGACCAGACCCCGAAAGATTTCAAGCGTTGAGAAATCTACCTCCACCACAAGACATGAAATCACAAAAGCGGGTGATTGGACTACTGTCCTATTATTCTCAATGGATCCCAAATTTCTCCAACAAGATCCATTTATTGATGAACAACAAAACCTTTCCTCTCCCTGAACAAGTACAGGAAGCTTTAAAACAGCTAAAACATGAACTTGAAAACGCTGTTGTGTCGACGATAGATTATAATCGACCACTAATAGTCGAAACAGATGCCTCTGACATCGCGATCGCCGCCACTCTTAATCAAGACGGCCGTCCTGTCGCCTTCTTTTCAAGAACACTCACTAATAGTGAACGCAGACACTCTGCAGTTGAAAAGGAAGCATACGCTATCGTAGAAGCCCTGAGAAAATGGCAACATTACCTTATCAGTAGACCCTTCACATTGTTTACAGATCAACGCTCAGTGTCCTTTATGTTTGACCAGCAAAACAAGGGCAAGATCAAAAACGAAAAGATACAAAGATGGCGACTGGAGCTTAGTTGTTTCCAATATGACGTCGTATATCGACCCGGGAAACAAAACGCTGCGGCGGATACCTTTTCAAGAAACCACTTTGCGTCAGCAATGACTGGAGAAGACCTCAAACTGTTACACAACAACCTCTGCCACCCAGGGGTCACGAGACTCCTCCATTTCGGACTAAGAACTTACCTTTTTCCTGCGAGGACGTCCGCAAAGTGGTAAACCAATGTAAAACTTGCGCTGAACTGAAGCCTAGATTCTTTAAACAGTTTTCAGGCACCCTCATCAAGGCTACCCAACCATTTCAGAGAGTAAGCATCGATTTTAAGGGGCCACTCCCATCTGCTACTCACAATAAATATTTATTAACAATGGTGGATGAGTACTCACGCTTCCCATTTGCCTACCCATGTCCCGATATGTCCTCATCTACTGTCATAAAGTGTTTAAATCAGCTGTTTTCCTTAGTTGGGATGCCAGAGTACGTCCATTCCGACAGAGGTACGTCCTTTATGTCGAATTAGGTGCAATCCTTTCTGCACGAGAGGGGAATAGCTACAAGTAGAACAACCGCTTTTAATCCTTCAGGCAACGGGCAAATTGAACGACTAAACAAAACTCTATGGAACGCTGTTACTTTAGCACTGAAAGACCTCGATCTCCCGATCTCAAGATGGGAACTTGTCTTGAACCAGGCCCTATACTCGATTAGATCATTACTATCTACGGCAACAAACGAAACTCCACATGAGAGAGTTTTCCGGTTCAACCGGAAATTCTCCTTCGGGATATCTATCCCCACTTGGCTATCCAGCCCAGGTCGAGTGTTGCTGAGAAGAGAGAACAGATCTTCAAAGTATGATCCTCTCACGGAAGAAGTAGAATTACTGATGTGTAACCCCCAATATGCCGTGGTACGGTTGCCCAGCGGTAAAGAGGAGACGGTCTATCTAAGACGCTTGGCTCCCAACCCCTCCCCATCCACAACAACAAGTGAACCTTCGTTCTTCGCTCAGGGTGAGGATAATGAATATCCTCCAGAAGCTCAAAACATGGAAGTACCAGTCAACACCCATACGGTGATACAAGAAAGGAAAGAACCTCTGGAAGGCTCTGAGGATCTCCGAGCGCTTCCTCTTGAAAATACACAGAACCATCATACCCCACTTGACGCTCAGGAACTCATTAGTGACTCCCAAACTGTAGAGCATGATAGTCAACCCCGTTACAACTTAAGAGAGAGAAGAACCAGACCGAACTATAGAGTCTAGAGTTGTTTCTCTATTACTCTACTTATACTGACTACATAAACTGGCATTGTTTATCCCTTGCTACTGATACTAGAATTTATTTGTTCACTTACTTACGTACATGTTTACTTACTACACTATTTGCTATTGCTTAAAACAAAAACTAGTAATTGTTTATACGTCCTACTACAGATACTGGTTTTTAGGTTTCTTTGTATCACTCCTCATTATTGTTTACAAGAGAAACTAATATTTCGACACTATTTATTGATCTATTGTATTGCAGGCACTGGCATTCTCTTTTTATTTATGCTATGGCCTACTATATTACTATACTTGCTATTTTAATTCTAGGCGGGGTGAATGTGGTGAAATAGTTAGTATTTGTTTATGTTTGTGTAACGTCGTGAGAATGTGTTCACAACATTCATTTAGTGTGCGTCAAGCCAAGTCTCTTTCGTGAGTTCATGTGTCGTTCTAGTTTAATAAAGCCTTGTTTTAGGTTACTCTTCAGTGTTCCTTTATTTCTTATTACACCTCGGGTCCTGGGTTTGAATCTCAGAGAAGACTGGGACTTTGAGATTCGGAATGTTTAGGTAGTCAAACCCAACTCTAATGGGTACCTGACTTAAGTTGGGAAAAGTAAAGGCGGTTGGTCGTTGGTCGAGGCCAAAGAAACAGATGACCTTAGCATCACCTGCCTTATAGACCTCACTGTCTGAAAGAAGAACTTTTTACCAATGGATTTTCAGCTCATTAAGAGCTGGAGATACAATAAACTCTTTCCTCGCGTAACGAAAAATGTCATGGTGGGAATGATTGTAAGGGAGGGGAAATTGTGAAAGGGTTTGAATCGATTATTCTCAATCACTTGTGATGTCTCCCTTGTCAGCTAAGGAGCCTGAGCGAGAGCTGTTAAGTTTCCACTATAGGACACAGGGCAGAGACTTAGCAAAAAAAATATCATAAATTTCATTTTTTAGAAAACGTGTTGCTTAAATTTAAATTGTACCTTCTTTTTTTTTAGAACTTATTTTACAAAAGAATAACAACATTCAGATATATATCCATACATAGATAAACAAGGTTACAAAGAAGACAGTTTGTTTGAAAACAAACTCAAAATCGGTCCCCAAAGTGGTCCATCAAGGCAGGTAAAAAGGCAGGTTTCAATATTTTCAGAAAGAGCATCAGAATGAAATTCTATCAAAGGCCAATTGCAGAGAAAAATGGAGAAGAAATGTTGTAACACTGTGCTAAAGTGTGGCCCGATCTGAATTACAAAATCCATACCGGTGATTACAAATTGTTATCAGACTTTATGAATGCAGTTATACTTTGTTATGACTCACTGTCAACTCCTCCGAAATAGATGACTATCTCGTCTATAACTACAGGTAGAGGAAACGTCATTTTGAGATTAGGCTTTATGTCAATCAAGCTCGTCCTGGAACAGAGAGTTATGTTTTCCTCGATGTAGCCATCAACGCAGAAGGTCTCACGACTTATCCGCCCTTGCCGGTCAGTTTGGACGCTGGACATGGCTACGTGCTTACGAAGTGCTATGTTACGTCCTATGGAAGAAAGAGTTTAACATCTGGTTATATAAATGTGACCAATTCAGTTGTGCCCCTTTCGTTTCTAATGATAGATTCCCTTATATCCATTTTTCCTTATAATATAGATTAAATTATGTCCTTGTTCTATATGGTTGATTCAGTTATGTCCCTTCTTTCTTATAATATAGATTAAATTATGTCCCTTCTTCGTTATAATATAGATTAAATTATGTCCCGTGTTCCTTATGATTGATTCAGTTATGTCCCTTCTTTCTTATAATATAGATTTAATTATCTCCCTTGTTCCTTATGATTGATTCAGTTATGTCCCTTCTTTCTTATAATATAGATTTAATTATGTCCCTTATTCTTCATTGAGATGTCCATAAAGGTTTCGAGATAAAACGAATCTCTAAAATAAACCGGGAAAGGATTTTATCCCTTTGCCAGGATGAAGGATTGGGTCATCAGCAAACCCTCCTGTCTGAGGGCCCCCATATTGTTCATGGGTCACGGTACCTAAGGCCAACGCAATGGGTTTCTCCAATCCATGCGAGGCCAGAGGCTGAGCCCTTGAGAGAATACTTCATATTTCTATATATCCCTTCTTCCTTATTAAAGATTTAATTAAATTATGTCCCTTCTTCCTTATATTAGATTCGATCATGTCCCTTGTTTCTAATGATAGATTCAATTATGTCCCTTGTTTCTTATGACATATTCAATTATGCCTCTTGTTCATTTTGATTATTTAATTATGTCCCTCATTCCTTTTGCTTGATTCAATTTAGTCTTTTTTGTTTTCTGTAGCTGCCGTGGTCTAATTGATTATTCAATTCATGTGTTATTAATGAATTCAAATGTTGTTTTTTTTGGCAGAAAGCTATTTGCATAATTTTAACTTCTACGTTTTTTTTTCATTTTTAGAACGATCGGCAAAACAGTACCATGAAATAGAAAATAAGGCAGAAAGAGAACGCAATGTGATGACAACATACAAGAATGGACGAGCCTGTCATTGAAAGAGATACTATCAAAGGCAAAATATAGAGTGGATAGGAGACGATCATGTGTGATACCCCAAGGGTCGATCAGACTAGGGAATAGGCCAAGGTGCAGATGGTGTGCGCTTTACGAGTTCTAGCCTTAAATGTGAGCTCACCTGCACTGACGTGAATGGCGCACACCTTTCTTGTCATGTTATAATTGTCGAATACGATAATCATCTGACAGACATAGGAAGAGGTGTTGCAGTGAATGATCAACGTGGTCAGATTGACGTAAATGTCTCTCCTGTTCAGACATGGTCCAGTCACGCAGTACTCACGATTATGAGTCTTTACAAACATCAGCGTCAAACCATGGAGATGTTCTGTAACAAATACAGAAATGCGATCGTGTTGATTGGTCCACATGTAAAATAACTGACATGCACATGTTTAGAATTATATTATATTCAGTAAAACAAATTATCGAAGTTAGCTGAACAAGACAGAAAAGCTCAGAATTTATCTTTCTTATTTTAGCTTTTTGTGGAGAAATCTTGATTTGACGAATCATACAAAAAATTGTATGCCTGGTGGCCTAGTATGCGTTCTAGACGTTCGTCACAAAGGTTAGGAGATCGAACCCCTCCCACTGCCATCTCCTAACTTCCATCATGATGCTGGGACTACAACGTTTGTACAAGCCGACATACTATTTGGAAAACATGAATAAACATCTTTTAGTTGTATTTTTCTTAAAACATTTTCAGAACAACAACAACCACACCGTAAGTAAGTAGAACACACATCTCGATGTTTTCATGAAATGACATAGCGACGGGAAAAAAAAAAAAGAAAAACAAACAAACATATATTTGAGAAAGAACCTCACTATTACTGTCATATAGCTCAATACTGCAATATTTATCTCATTTTTTCTTTACAAACTAAATTTCTTTTAAGTATTCCTAATCAATTTACTATTTGGAAATACTTTTTCATTTAATCATGTGCTGTCATTGAAAAATGAATAAGCATGCAGAGTTTGAGCTTGATCCAATAATCGAAAGTGGGTGATTTATATCAGACAGACAGAGTTGAGTGTACATAAGGCTTGTAAAAATCTATAAACAATTTTACATGACTTTCAAATTTCAAAATTACACAATAACTCTACAGTCCTGAAAGTATTCTATCAAAGACAAAAGACTGAGAGGAATGGAGAAAAGGGGTCAACGGATCTTGAGTGGTGCCCCAACGGTTCAACATACTAAGGGATAGGTGACGGTGGGGATATTTTGAAATCGTTAATATCGAAGTCGAGTAGCGTTGCAGCAGTTTTAAAAAACGCCTTTAAAGTGAATGATGGTAATATCTTCCATTCCGAAGATTAGGGATGAATGCAGTGTTTCACATGACCCAGATCCGATCTGCATATTTTTCCACACCGGATGTAGAAAAAGGAAATGTCTGCTGGGGGAGGGGGAGGAGAATTAATTGTTCTTTAACAAATTATTTTCTCAAATATGTGTCCCGCGGCCTTGTGAGTGTTCTTCTGTTGTTGTTTTTTTCAGAGGCCATTTGCAGCATGGTTCTTTCCTCTATGCCAGAGAGGGCAAAATGGCGCCTTATTGGGGTGGGGGTTAAGCCTCGGTTACGTCGCCCTTCTGTAAGCTCGCCCCAAAAAAATGAATTGCCTTTGACATGCGGTTCCCCCTCCTTGTGTGGGATAAGTGTCCCACCGTGACCAATCGTTTTACAAGACCTGCACACTGACCTGCAAGGACACAACCTGTGGTCAGCTTAGACCAATATCTCGTTGCCGCGTCACAGATCTGTACTACGACAACGCACTCGGCGCAGCTGTCAAATGGTAAGTATAACTTCTACGGTATGGACAAATGGCCATGACCGAAACGTTAAATAACATTTACTTGTAACAAAAGTTAAAATTAAATACTACACTAATTTAGCGAATGTAACCTTCGGAAGCTGTTGTGATCTGTATCCAAGAAAGTCGAGTGATCTTATAGAAGGAAATGACCAAATGACTTGTGACAAGGAAACATGTTGTTGTCCTAATGTCAGGCCCCTCATTCTGGCTAACTGTAGCCCACATGATGGCATCTCCTATGAGGAAACACAAAAATAATTTTAAATTATTTTTTTTTGTAAAGATATAGGATGTCTTGGATTCACCTATGTTTGTTGTAATCACATAATATAGATGCAACTGAATAACTGACATTTGAATGGTGAGGAAATATCGATAGCAATTAATGACAAAAGGGAATGGTTTAGTTTCGAAGGGATTAATTCATAGGCAGCATAAAAACAAGAAATCAAAGTTCCGATTAATCGATGATGCTAGCTCAATGATGCCCGACCTAATTCGACATGAGGGCCATTTTAATTCCGACACGTGTGTCGCGGGCCACAAAAGGTACAAATACGAAATGAAATTGGACCTGAAACTATTTGATTAGAAACCCGTGGATCTGGTACTTACCATCACTAATGGCATAATTGAATTTACTTTTTTTACGCCTCATTAAATGGCTTTATTTCTCTACCTAAAATATGAGCAACATTGTAGCTAGCTTAACCACCGACTCTTTTTCTTGTCTCTTTTTGGTACATATTCCTATCGATCCTTTCATCTCTAGGCGTAGAGAGATCTTTTTATTCGCGGCTAAAACCGCAATGCCGCCATATTTGTTTCTAAATGCCGTTTTTTAATGCTGTTGTTTTTTCAACAACCACAATTTCTTTATAAAACAAATATGTTATTTATTATCATGTTTTACAAGAAAAAAAAGGAAAGATTCTACATTCAGAGATAAAAAGTGACAGCCCTAACGTAGGGATTTCTACACTTTGTGTTGACGTTGGATTCAAGTAGCCGGCCGGGTATGGCCTGCGGGCCGTGTTTTGTGCATCACTGTGCTATCTAATGTAATGGTGTATCACCTACGATTTCCAACAGAAAGAATCAGTATGAGGCTAAGGGGAGGTTTGCTGACCTACATATTTAGCATTATCTGACACAGAGGAATACCTTGTCTTGCGCCCTCCTTTGTTGTATTTGGTTAAGCAAATGTTTTCGAGATCCTTGTCCACCCACCCAGGTTTTTTATTTATGTTTCCACGAAGTTACGAATTGAAAAGAGGAATTGTAGAAAACTCTCATTGCAATATCACACTTTAAAACTAGTTGCCTACATAATCAACATTAACTGGTGTATTTAGCTTCACTGCAATTTTGGCAATTTAACAAATATATGTAATGTCTCCGTCTCTCTGTCTGTTTGCCTGTCTGGTAAAAATCGTGTACAAGTTATTCTTCCTACAAAGGAGAGACTAATAGGTCGTTCGCTAACAATTTGTTAACTATAAAACCTAGCTTAGTGGCTAACACGTCGGCCTTGTATCATGGAGGATCGAGTTCGAATTCAGACTTCAGCATCTTTTTTTTTTTAAATTGATTCTGAAAATGCAGCATGGAAACCTTCTCCCAAAATCCCCCCCCCCTTTCCAATTGGTCCACAAAAGTGATTGGACCATAGCCGATTGGACATGCTATCAGCATGAAAGTTGCGCTAAAGAAAGACATAGAAAGATGTTAATAATCGCACACATTTATTATTGTTAGTTTAGATCTACTAAAACAATGAATTACATGACTGATTCAAAATTATTGATGCAATGTCATTCAATATAAGCGAAGTGGTAAAAAAAATTTTTATATTTAAGTTTTCTGTCTCTTTTTTTTTTCTTATCTTTCCACTATTTTTGACTCACACAAACACACAGCTATAAGTTAAAAAATAGTATGAAATTAAAAAAAAAAAATTAACCCCCATGACAAATTCAAGCGATGAATTAAAAACAGCTGGGGTTTTATACTTTAACCAATACGCTCACGTAAAGATTGATCAAGTGGACAGTGCCTATTTCTTTTTTGTTTTATCCCCATGCCCTAACTAAGGTTGGAATTGACGACTGTCCATGTCTATGCGCTGCTAGATAAAGGAGGCGGCTATTTTTTTCGATGGGGCAAACGTGTATACGGTCAAATGTCTCCAAAACACTCTTTCAATACACTTTGCTCTCTTACTGAACTGGCACTGGGTCCCGAAGTAACGACGCTCACACAAGACGCCAGGCTTGCACGTTCCGTTCGACAGACACTGAGACCTTTCACAGTGACAAAGTTGGTCGCAGTTGGTCCCAAACCAGCCTGGAAGACACCCTGCAAGGAACAGTGAACATCAGACACCCTGCAAGGAACAGTGAACATCAGACACCCTGCAAGGAACAGTGAACATCAGACACCCTGCAAAGAAACAGTAAACATCAGACACCCTGCAAGGAACAGTAAACATCAGACACCCTGCAAGGAACAGTAAACATCAGACACACTGCAAGGAACAGTAAACATTAGACACCCTGCAAGAACAGTAAACATTTAGACACCCTGCAGGAAACAGTAAACATTAAGACACCCGTACATTAAACAACAAATATTTTAGATGGTATATAATGAGGTTGATAGCCACGAGGAGATCGAAGAAACATTTGGATGTTTATGACCGTGATGGTTATGAAGATAATGATGTTGATAACCAGGATGATAATAAAGTTGATGATGTTGATGACCAAGATGATGATGATGAAAATTCATGTTGATGACCACGGTGACGGTGTTGATGATGATAAAGCTTTTTGATGTTGATAACCTCGATGATGATGAAGTTTGTGATGATGATGACAACAATAATGACGAAGACGTTAACGATGTTGACGACCACGATGATGATGTTGAAAATTTCTGATGTTGATGACCATGATGATGATGTTGAAAATTTCTGATGTTGATAACCACGATGATGATGTTGAAAATTTCTGATGTTGATGACCATGATGATGATGTTGAAAATTTCTGATGTTGATGACCATGATGATGATGTTGAAAATTTCTGATGTTGATAACCACGATGATGATGTTGAAAATTTCTGATGTTGATTACCATGATGATGATGTTGAAAATTTTCTGATGTTGATAACCACGATGATGATGTTGAAAATTTCTGGTGTTGATGACCATGATGATGATGTTGAAAATTTCTGATGTTGATAACCACGATGATGATGTTGAAAATTTCTGATGTTGATAACCACGATGATGATGTTAAAAATTTCTGATGTTGATGACCATGATGATGATGTTGAAAATTTCTGATGTTGATAACCACGATGATGATGTTGAAAATTTCTGATGTTGATAACCACGATGATGATGTTGAAAATTTATGATGTTGATAACCACGACGATGATGTTGAAAATTTCTGATATTGATAACCACGATGATGATGTTGAAAATTTTCTGATGTTGATAACCACGATGATGATGTTGAAAATTTCTGATGTTGATAACCACGATGGTGATGTTGAAAATTTCTGATGTTGATGACCATGATGATGATGTTGAAAATTTATGATGTTGATAACCACGATGATGATGTAGAAAATTTCTGATGTTGATAACCACGATGGTGATGACGTTTGTGATGATGATAACAATGATAAAGTTTTTCGACGTTGATACCATCGATGATGCTAAAGTTTGTGATGATGTTAACCTCGATGATGATAAAGTTTGTGATGATGATAACCTCGATGATGATAAAGTTTTTTTTGATGTTGATAACCTCGATGATGATAAAGTTTAATGATGATGATAACCTCGATGATGATAAAGTTTTTTGTTGATAACCTCGATGATTATGAAGTTTGTGATGATGATGACAACAATGATGACGAAGGCGTTAACGATGTTGACGACCACGATGATGATGTTGAAAATTTCTGATGTTGATGACCTCGATGATGATGATGATGAAAATTTCTGATGTTGATGACCATGATGATGATGATGAAAATTTCTGAAGTTGATGACCATGATGATGATGAAAATTTCTGATGTTGATGACCATGATGATGATGTTGAAAATTTCTGATGTTGATGACCTCGATGATGATGATGTTTGTGATGTGCCAATGGTGCCTTACTCTAGTTTGTTTTATATCACCTGGTGCTCATTAAAGGAGATATAAAAGTAATCAACGAGTTCTTAATGTAACATTAGAGGTCGTCATTTGATAAGACGGGCAAGAAATCGAAAGTGAGGCTGTTCGTCTGCTTGTCTCCAATGGCAATGGCTATGCCCAGGGTTAGGGCTAGCAGTAAAGAATTTCTTCTGCTTATTAAAGGATATTGAGTTTATGATTTGTGTAGCAATTTACGTTTGTTTAAAGTAATCAAAATACCTGTAAACATTTGTAATGAACATATCAAGGAAATATGAATGTGTATCAATAGATATATCTGTGCCGGACTTATGCTTTGGATTCTATTCATCTATAACAAGAAAGTTGATATGTACGTTGGAGAACTTTTAGTATAGATCTACAGTATAAAATAAAACTTATATTATTGAGCATGCAACATGTCTTAAGTGTAAAATTGAATATTTAAAGCTATTCCCCTGAACTGTGCAATATACAATGAAATTAGGCTGCTTATTCAACAAATGTACTTTTAAAAAGGTCAAGACATCAGAAGTAAGTAGACTAAAGCTAAACTTACCATTGTCTGTATCTGTCGAGAGATCTTCATCAACTTTATTATCGCCATCATCATCTAGTTGAAATTGCAAAAAAATAATTACCAAGTATACAGACCTTAAAGGGAGGCTATAAAAACTTGAAATTTGCTTTCGATATTACTGGATTTATCTCCCTTATAACATTAAAAAAGATCAATAGGCTACGTAGGACGACCAAGAAAATACAAGAAATTCTAAGATTTTTACATAAAAAAATAATCGTTAACATTGTTATTGCAGCCACTATGAACCTAACAATACATTTAGAATTAATAATAATAATGATAAACATATCCCGTGGGCCGAGGGAAGATCCTACAATACACAATGAGAAGAACAACAAACAACGTTTGAAGGTAAAAACACTAAAGACACATACATGGTAAAGAAGACAAATGATCATTCAGTAATTAGTCAAAACATAAAAAGTGGGGAATGCAAAAGTTTGTAAAAGCTACACAATTAAATGGTCAAAGAATGAGTTGTTGAATGACTTAATTGGTGTGCAATTGTAAAGTCATCAAGAGGGCTTGATGGAGCAGAGCACTCAAAGATTTCACGAAAAACTCTCTCCCAGATTATCCCCATCCTCCACTGATTCACAAATGAGATTTGAACCCTAGCGCTATATAAAAGCAATATAAAAAAAAATGGAAACAGAAAGTTTTTGAAGCCATCTTCCGTAAATGGCCACTTCGTCACGCAGAAGACTACAATTAATGTTATTGGTGTAATCAGCTTTGGTTCCAGGTTTATTTATTCTAAAAATACCCGACCCTTAAGTTGTTGTAAGGACCCTAACCGCCGATACCAATAGATAATAATCTAGAGCCCCTGTAATTAATAAGCAGAGTCCATTTTTTTAAAATTATTTTTAACCAAATTATTTCATTTCCAAACTACAGGTTGACCAACAAAATCCTATCCAATCATTTTTTTTTACCATAAACAAATATATTAGATATATATATATATATATAGATAGATAGATAGAGAGAGATATATAATAATAATAATAATAATAATAATAATAATAATAATAATGATGATAATAATAATAATGACAATAACAATAATAACAATAATAATCTTTATTGTCCGTATGGAAATTTGTCTTCCAATTTGCACATCACGCCAAACAAAAAACATTGTAACTATAAGAAACCAAAATGTACATTCATACCAGACTCACTCATAATTTACATATGTCGCATAAAGAGATAAGAAACCAAAATGTACATTCACACCAGACTCATTCATAATTTACATATGTCGCATAAAGAGATAGATATAGATAAAGATAAAGATACAGATAGAGAGACAGTTACTTACCTTTGTTATTTGCCAGTTCTTCATCAATGTATCCGTCACAGTCATTATCAACATTATCTCCCTTGGTCATACTCTCAGTGGGACATCTCTAGCATGGGAGGTTTCAAACACAATCTAATTAGATCCTATTACCTCTTTTAAATTACTTTTGCTCTTCATGGAGTAGAGCTTACCCATTGCGCTATGGGCGCCATGCTCTAATATCTAGCATGTTCGCTTTTATTGACATTTTGGCGGGGAGGGTACATGAAAGAAGGCTTCTGCGTTTAGACAGCTCAACAAACACATCTTAGATCGAGCCACTAATCACACACACACACACACCAATTTATAGATCTGAACACTGAAGATCTCATTTAATTAATAAATTACCATTTACGATTGCATGTACATACTAGCATTACCCACCGGCTACGCCCGTTGATTTTTTCCCAAGCTTCGAATTGTTAGTCATGATTGGAATATCCCTTTTTTTTTTGAAGTTCCAATAAACTGGCCACATTATAGTGATCTCCAAAACATAATTTTAGCCCGTGAATTAATGCATTAGTTACAAAGATATGAATTGGCCCTCTCTCTTTCTCTTTCCTTTTCTCTCTCTCACTCTCTCTCTCTCTCTCTCTTTCTCTCACTCTTTGGAACCCCTTTTGTTTTTTGTTCTTCCCTCTGCGTATCGTAATTTCTCTGACATAGACTTTTGACTTAATTGGGAATGACCCACTTTATAAACTCTATCTGACGTACACACGCGAAAATATCATTCTTGCTCTTTCTCTCGAAAAAAAATAAAACATTGACTCTAGATAAATCTTTTTGATGCTATTATGCTAAAAGGAAGCGGAAATGACGCAAGGTAAATTGAAAATAAATTGACTAATCTTATGAAATATAGACGTTCTTATGTCAATGTAGTCATGAATGTTAATCACTGACTTAAACTCTGCCATTATATGAAGGGATACAATCACCATCAGATATTGTTGTCTTTACAGACTCTAAAAATCGAGTCTTAAAACACTTAACAGCAGCACCTCAAAAAGCCCAAGAGAGTTGACAACTTTAATAGTGATAATAATACACCAGATGATGACAAAATTAAACATCAACATCACATTACAGTGGATCCCTGGACACATTGGCGTCATGAGAAATGAAAGGGCAGATAAGATTTCAAAGGCAGGATCATCTATTGAACAACCAGATAGACCTGTTAACTACCTCACCCTAAGGTCAATGTTAATCAACAACCGAAAAGAGGAGTGGCTCAATCAATGGGCAACAGGAAACACAGGCAGAGCCATGACCAACGAAATGAACATGCCTAACAAACTGGACAGTATTAACTTCCTCCCCCGCAAAGAGCAAACTACAATCTTCCAACTAAGGACAGGACACACACCTCTTTTAAATTACCACCTGAACAAAATAAACTCCACACAACTTCCCCTTTGCAGACACTGCGCCCACACTTATGAAACCGTAAACCATATCCTTTTTGAATGCCCCTTCTTAATCCACCTTAGGCAAACCCCACTACCACTCCAGCCCAAAATAATCAACACCCTTTACGGCAGCGCTAAACAACTGAAGAGATCAGCACACTGTTTTTCCTTGGCACAGTATGCAAAAGAGCTCACAGCTCAGCAACAAAAAGCTGGCTATAAAAAAAGGAAATTCTGCCAAGCCATTGACTCAGACAACCCATTCCTCGCTCTAATAGCACTAGGACAGAAGGAGCATTTGTATAAATTTGTCTTAGAGAAAAAGAGAGAAAATATGCTTTAAAATAAAAGAAGTTATTTTTTGTGTTATCTCGATTTACACTTGAAATATAGACAGTGTCCTTTTGCGGAAATACCTAAAACAAAATTCAAAGGTTTTTGAAAGCTTGTGTGTTGTTTGCGAATTGCGGGGTTGAGACTGCGTATCTGTCAATACGCTTTCTTAGTGCGCACCAAAGTGGACAAAAGAACGTGTGTACGAAATTTCATGCGAATACATTTGATAGTTTACTAGATCTCTTGATCAATCAATGAGTGGTAGATTTATTGGTAAATGAATTATAGATTACCTGCAACCTATGGAATGGCCAGGTCTTGTCATAAATATATATAATTTGGTTATAGGAACTGAAGCTGATTGGTACTGCATACGTCATTGTGTCGTTCTCACCAATCAAATAGCAGCCGAAAATTTCACTGTTGACACTGTAAGCTTTGAAATAATCTTCTTTGGAAGCTTGCTTTTCTATTGTAATTATATGCCAGGTTTGAGCATTAAATCTTTCCTCGTAGATGCTGTACTTGTGGCTAGACAACCCAGGGAAAAAACATACGAGAAAAATAATTTTAAAACAAATTTCATTAATACAGAATTTAATCAAGGGCCGGTTTTAAGGATGTGCCAAAAATGCAGCCGCTCAGCACCTCACAGCAGTGGGACCTACATGCTAAATTAAAATTTTTAAAATATACATACCTGATATGAAAAAGAATAAATGTGCCATTGCTCTTGTATTAGTTACGGTAATATTCCTTACAGTCTATAAAGGGTAGGGACATTGTAACGCATATGTGTGTTGCTGGTCAACAACACATATACTTATGTATAATACTGTAGAATGCTGGGCTCATGTGTCAGGGAGCTACAATTGGTACTTTACAAACTAAACAAGTATTCACTGACTTAAGTCCAATTTCAGCCGACAAACAACATTTACTAAATGACAATGATATACTGCAACTTCAAGTATTCAGTTTCAAATCACTGGTTAAATGAGAAATGGCTTAATCATGGGCGTAAACGGGGGGGGGGGCTGTGTTCATCCCCCCCCCCCGAAATAAAATCTCCGCCGGGATTTAGAGTCTGATTTTTTGCTTTAATTATGTTTATTTTAGGTGACATTTTAATACTTCATCATCACATGCCCCAGCGCGGCCAAGAGGCTTTTGAGTTTAAAACCCCCTACCAGGGTTTTTTACAGTTAAACCTCCCTCTTGTATAAAACAAAACCAAAATAAAAAAATGCAAACGACAATACCCAAATTCCAAGAGCTTAACTAAGGAAGATTTTGATTTTAAAAAACCCTTTTAAACTTAACGACAAAACCCTTTCTTGAATATAAGACTATCCTTACATGTCACCAGATTCTATAAGCGTAGCCAAATGGGTTTTGAGTTTAAACCCCCCTTAGCGAGGTTTGAAACTAAAAAATACCTCTTCAATATAAAAAAAAGCAAATTACACACTCAAAATTGATTGCAGTGCATAGTCATCTGACGAAATTAAAAAACACTAAATGTGGTTCAACAAAGATGTGGCTAAGATGAATTTTAGGAGATCCTTTCGATCTTCTCTCATGTAAACATGCTCCAGATCCATGAAATAGTAATACTTTCATAGAGTTGGGCAATTTTTTTTTTTTTTGAGGGTCTTAAGTTTGTTTTAGGGCTACTATACATACGTCAGTCTCACGTTCTAGAGTCGTCTGCACTCACTAGAACCAATTGACGACAATGCCACCTACGTTGCATCATTCACAACCAATCGCTAACGTCTTACACCGTCACCATAGAAACACACACACATACGCACAAACGCACACCATAACACACAGTTTAAATGTTTCTTAACACTGTTTTTTTTTTTCTTCGCTTACTAGGTTGATATGTAACTACATAGACCTAATTTCTTTACGCGATTTTAAACTTGAATACGTAGGCCTACCTGGCCTAGTGTACTATAGTGTATAATCAGCAACTCTCACGTCACATAGCAACCAGTTTAAAATCTGACCGTTTTAGGTGCGTGGAAAATGAACGTTAGAAACACACCAATTTCTAAGCTATTATTTTTAAAAAAAATGTATTACAAAAAATTAATTCTTATCTTAACTTATGAAATAAAAATGTTACTTTAAATGTAAAAAAAGATGATGATTACGTCCTACGCGTGTTTCTAGGTCACTCTAGTCATGCATGTTAACCAATGACTTCAAGTCTGCAGAATAACTGGTTTTCCTGGTTGGTTCAGGCAACCCATTTCATGCTTTTATATTACAAGGAAAGAAGGACAATTTGTACAAATTTGTCCTAGGATATGGAACAAGATGTGTATATTATTGTTTTGTATCTTGATCAGTATTTCATTAGTTGTTTTTTTTGTTTTTTTGTAGTTGAATATTATGGTTTAATGTTTTTTATATAAATAATCATTATCTGTAAATCAAAACACATGTTATATAAAAAAAAATTCCCAATTAATAATTGACGCTTTATAATTAAAAAAAAAATTAAATACCTCCACACTGGCTTTTGATTTAGGATTAAATGTTCCAGACTGATATATGAAATGAAAATAATTAAATGTAAACCGAATCCACTTGGCAATCTGTCAGGACAAAAAAATAAAATGAGTTCAATTGTTCTCTTGCATTATCTGCAGATATTGAAATCTGAACATTAAAATTAAAACTAATCTTCTAAAAATCCTAAATGCTGTGTAATAAAATCACTGTAACAACAACCAAATCCTATTTGAAAACTATTCAATAAAAAAAAAGTCATAAGAAAGCTAAAAAAAAAATAGAGATCACCCTCCAGTCAAGGTTTTAACATTTTACAATAACAATAGAGATACAAGACACCGATTACTAAAACAGACTGAAAAAAAACCTTTTATTCTCCTAGACATTAAATCATGAAATACAATTCAACAATCTGTTAGAAACATTTCACAAGTAATCTTTGACGGATACTGTTGTGAAAGTATAGCTCCTTTTCTATAGTTGTTTTTTAAAACGTATATTTCAAGGATTGATAGAAAAACACATGTTCTCAATTGTTCAATTATTAAACCAAAGTGAAGTTCCCCCTTTCAGACCTTGTGAACTATGGGTCAGATGCTGTCAAGGTCATCTGTTTCTATGTTAACGAGGTTGTCATGTGGTCAGCACAACAACCAACCGCCTTTACTTTTCCGTAACTAATTCCGGGTATCCATTAGAACTAGGTGGACTCAAAGGCGCCCTAATGATACCAAAATAATAAAAAAAAAACTAGTCTTCACCAGGATTCGAACCCATGTCAAGCACTTTACCCTTCAGCCACCGCCCCTCTATGTACAATGTGGGTCTTCTAAATTGATGATGATCAGAAAATTGCAAATTGAAAGGTCATTATTATTAGTGTTAAGTTCGTATTAATTAATAGACGAACAAGACATGTAAAAGATAGAAGTAACAGCGGACTAAGTCAGCTTCAGAAAATTCAATATGATAATTTAATTCTCACCTGGAACGGTCTAGTCTCAGTAACTATCGTCTAAACCCCCTCTAATCTCTATTTAAACTACAGCCTCGCTTTGAATTAATGTCGTCACTTTTGTGCGTTTAGTATCGGTCTTCTTAAGTGCGTCTACTCTACATGAGGTAGATACTATAGAGTTCACGTGTCTCTATGACCGACAGTTAACGGGGGTTAACTCTAGAAATAAACTTAATCATTACTGAAACGTTACATCGCCAATCATTAATTAATAACCTAATGTGTCCGAAATATAACAGGACGTCACATTATTACTATAAACAACAGCTTTGTCTGCGTTAAGTGTAACGAAACATGTAGGTGGAGATTGGGTCTTCCTAGTCACCTGACATACTGTACGCATACATCCTTAATCTACGGCATCTAAGACAAATCATTAAATTTAGGAAGCTTATATCAACTCACACTGTATATCTGTCTGGTAAAAAGTTAGTACATGTTATTTTTCCCACACCCAATCTCCGATTAAGCTGAAAATTTTCACAATTATTTCTTTTACCTGCCGAAAAAAGAATAAACAAAAAATTAACCAAATGGTTAATTAACTATTGGTAATTATTTATTTGTTTGTTATCTTCAACAAGGGAAATAAATCGTTCTTGAATGAAGTGGGCGTATAAGCTGAATTAGTCCCCTTTATAGGTTGTCGTCTGAGTCTTAGAGAACACAGCATGAACAAGAAGACACGATTAGAGAAACAATAGATAACTATACAATAATCCATGTTCAAAAGCTCTTCACTAGCTGAGTGGGTAACGTGTTGTCTGGAGACGCCTGAAAAAGCTTGTGCCATTAGTCTGAACTCAAGTCGTTCCCCCTTTTTGTTTATTTTTATAAATGCTTTTTTATTGATAGTCTAGATCTATTACAATTCTAATCACATGACTGATCCAAACTAATCTCTACAACAACGCTATATATAAGCTTTGCTCTTTGTAAAGTATGTTTCTGTATATGTTCTTCTTACTCCTTTATTAAAAGTCCAATGCTACAGATATTCACTTACAGCCAAACGTATTCCGATGCAAAGAGAGAAGTGGGTAGGATTGAACAGGTTGCTTGGGGTACACCACTGTCCATGATAATGATTGAAACTAGCAAATACTTTTCACTTTGTAAGAAGATTTGATGATCAACAATCTGGGAGTTATAAAACAAAACAACAACAACATACTTTCATAATAGCAACATCAAGAAATCCAACTAGTCTTCAAAACAAAACCATTGAACTACAAATCTAATGCCCGAATTTAATTTAAATGATTATTTTGCATATGAATTACTGATAATTCTGCACTTTAAAAAAAAAAAAAAGATGTTTTATAATGAGTAAAGAAAAAATAATAAAACTGGATAGAATAGTGTCAATTGAATAAAAGATAACGGCACATTATCTATTTATACGCCAGGACTAGTTCATACATTGCTTCTTCCAGCTTGGTGGCTTAGTGGTAAGGCGCTTGGCTTCCGAATCGAGAGTCACGGGTTCGAATCCTGAGTTCAAATCTAGCTAAACACTGGAATTTTAAGGGTACCTCCAAGTCCTTCCAGCTCTGATGATAGTTACACTTTAGTTGGGGAAAAGTAAAGGCGGTTTATCGTCATTCTGGCAATATGATACCCTCGTTGACCAAAAGAAAGAGATGACCTTTACCTCATTTGGTCTGAAGATCGCAAGTTCTGGAAGGGAAACTTTATTTTTACTACTTCTACCTTACTAGTATAAGAGCACAGATCGGGTTGCCTAAATCAGCCAAGAAAACCATCCACTTAGCAGCAGAAATTAACACTGGAATTAACAGACGACTAGAGGAACACTGGGATAGGGCTAGGACTTAATAGTGTCCTGCTGTAAGCGCCTGTGATTAATATGATAACTAGTAAAAAAAAAAGTTAAGTTCCCCTTTCAGACCTTCTGGTTTATAGGGCAGATGATGTATAGGTCATCTGATTCTGTGGCCTACGGCTTACAATGGTGTCATGTGGCCAGCACAACGCCCAACTAATGTCAGGTATCCATTAGAGCTGGGTGAACTAGAGGCACTCAAGGATCCCGAAATTTAAAATCCCAATCTTCACCGAGATTCGAACCCGAGACCTTCGGTTCGGAAGTCAAGCGCTTTACCACCCAACCACCGCGCCTCCGATATGATAGCTATTTACCATTATAATTTATGAGGAAGACAAATACAAGTATATGAGAATGGCGGCCATTGTATTCTAGATACATTTACAAGTTATTATGCAAATCAATACGGTTAATAATTGGGTGTGTATACATTTGAATATTTTTATGTTCACTGGATGCACTGTAAGCCACTTACTAGGTAGTATTTTTTATTCTTTTGCTCCGTATATGAATCTATTCGACCTGACACCATGTTGGTGGCATAGAAAAGGGCATTCATCGGGGACTGGACGAGGACAGTACAGGATCGAATCCTTACACAGAACACTACATACTCAAATTTGCTGGGTTTTTCCACAGGTAATAGAGCCTCTGCGAAAGGTGTTAAAGAGTCATAATTAGAAACTATGTATATAGTAGTCTATTTGAGGAATACTTTATTGCTATACATTGAAGGTATGGTATTAAATAAATAACTAATCCGAGCTTCCTGACACCTGCACGACCAACTGAGGACAGAAAAGAGGATAAAGCTTACAAAAAGAGTAAAAAAATACGAGGACAAATCTTTAAAAAAAAAAATAGGCTTACAATTCAATTAATAAAATATAGCTGTAAATGATAGGCTGCGAAACTGAACTAAAAAGCAGGTCTATCATTTCTTACAGTCATGGAGATATTTTCATCTGATTGTGCTTTGTAAGTAAAAAGTACCGACATTCTAAGCCCATCAATAGAGAGTCTAGTTCTTTCATACTCAGCCGCTTCTAAAATTTGATCAGCTAAAAACTTAAAAACAAAACTAATAATAAACTGATTTGAGTAACTTGTTGCACATCATCAGACTAGCAGAAATACTAGCAACACTGTTCGTGAAGAGGTTGTCCAAACCTTGTCGTCTCTCTGTCCTGCAAATGACTTCAAGTAGTATCACTGGGTAAACCAATAGATATAGTTTTACACCAATACTATATGCATGACAATGTATACTTTATTTGAGATGTACATACTTGATGGAAAAACTATAAAATATTTAACGTCTTTGGAGGAATCACTGGCCTGTAAAATCTAGCGTTCCTAAAGGTACACTTTAAGCGCTGCAGACAGTATTCTAAGCTTCTCTGCTAATAGGTTAAAATAATATCAATAGTTGTAAATGTTACATTTTGTTGTTATCAATAAAACAACCTTGACCTTTACATTACTTATTACACGGCAGAAAGCAACGAGGAAATCTATCTCCTCGGAGAAATAAAACAACTTAGGACGATACAGAGCAAAACAGCATACAAAACCTATAGCGCTGTTAGACTGCTCTCCTCCACAATGACCACTCAAACCACCAAGAGGACCACTGGACACAACCATAATTTCTGTTGAGGTAACAAGCAAACAAAAAAAAAAATAACAACTGTTAATTAGTGTTAGGTTTTAGAAAATAATTTACATGTGCATTTTATTTTTTTATGAATGTTTTTCTCGTGATTTGGTCTTTAAAAAGTTTAAATAAGACTACGAATCTATTTACCAGGCAATGACAGTTACAATGCAAGGCCTACCTTTAATTGATACATAAATTTAACACTATGTATAAACACCATTAGTAATATCACTTAAATTACAAACACTCCAGGCAGACGACTGCAACTTTAAGTAGCAATATTATATTAAATACCGGATCATAGCTTACAAATGAAAAAAAAAAAAAAGCAACTTAATAAAAATAATAATTAATAATAATCTCAAAAACACTAATATAAAGAAACTTGTCTTATTCCCGTTGCTAGGACTAATTTAAGATAAGATAAGATAATTTTATTGATCCAATCTAATGGAATTTCAGTTTGACTACAATTGACAAGCTCAGCGAAACTACTGTACAAAAACTATTTTGATAAAAAATTCGAACAAACATTCACACGCGAATTTGTATAAGTTTTGCGTTTAATTTTATATATATACTATATACGATGTAACTTATAAGAGAACTATCTTTGTATTTTAACAGTTTTATACGTAATTTCTTGTTCTGTGTGCTACAATGTATTTGAAGAGTTGAAAGGTGATACAGAATGGCATGTCGATTCGGTTACATCAGCAGATAAAGATAGAAACCGAAAACACGCTAGAAATCAAGACATGCAGAACCATCATCGTAATCATCATCATCAATCTCCATTTCAGTGATACAGTGAGAGTCTGAGGGTCAGATCTTCTCGTACAGAAGCCTAGACAGTATTCCTGTTTTGAGTATGTCGCCATACAGGTCAATATTTCGCAGTTTCCAAGGTAATGCCCTGATGGATATAAACAAATCCGGGAAAATTTAAAAGAAAAGGCACGCTTTCCTTTTCCTCCACGCAGCGGCGGCACCATGAGTCGAAGGTTGGCCTAAGACGTGTGAATCAGAAATCCCATTAGTAGCGAACCGTGATGAGAATCACTCCCTTAGAGTACGTGAGAGGAAGCGAAAAGTGAGTTTTAAGGACGTCCTGCCCCCGGACAAGGACAGCCCTTAAGTCGGACATGTATCAGTTTTCTCTCTATCACGTCCATGTCCTGATCCTTCTTCGTTCAGAACTCGGCATTCGTAAAGTATGTGTTCTATTGTTTCATCGTCCTCCATGCAGTGGCGGCACCGTGTGTCGTAGTTCTCCCTCCACCGTCTGAAGTAAACACCAAAAGAACAGTGTCCGAATCGGAACTGGGCTAGGACTGCCTGTTCCGCACGATTCAGTTGACACCACGCATCTCTTTTATCTGGTTTTCTCATTGTCCTGTGAAGCTCACGGCCCTTATCTGAAGAACCCCGACAATCGTTTGTCGGCCAGGGATCGTACACTTTGGTAAGTGTACGGTTCATCATGCTCGAGTGCCTTTGCGACCGCGGTTTTTGCGAGGTGATATTCAATGTAAAAAACAATTTCGAACACTCATTTGAGGGACCCCTCAAGTGGGGGCGCGGTGGGAATGTCGAATTCCCCTCCCCCACCCTAGTTACGTTAAAAACGTAGGGAGAGTGTTTTAGTTGTTCAGACTTCAGAGTTTTCTGATGAAACCAACAGGTGGTCTGGCGTAATTGAAGTGAACTTAAGAGGCCAGGTGTGATAGTGGAAGGGGAGATTATCATGAGACGCGAGACGGTAAATGGTTGTATTTGTAGTGAGCTAGAATTTTCTTTAAATTATAATTTCATGCTAAATCGAGTTGGATCAATGAATATTTATAAATGAAAGTTGTATTCAAATTTTGTTAACTGGAAACGTGTTCAACCTTATTTCATTAAGAAATTAACAGGCCTACATCGATAGTGGATGCCCGGAAGTTCAAACCTCATACCAACGACTGAGAATTGATACTTGGAACTGGAGAACCTTGGTTTCGCACTCGGTCGCATTAGTACTTACTAATCATACTAATGAATGATGTATATGATATTTGATGTTTTTTTTTTTAACATCAGCACATGTCGTGCCCTTAAATCCTCAAGGGTCTTTCCCCCTTTAAAGCGCAGGATCTAAATATTATACAGCTTAGTTATTAAAAATAGGGTCCATTCATAGCTCAAATAGTAAACATATTTGTATTGTATATAATTGAATAAAGATCTGTTGTAAATACAAGCCAATAATGACTTTGCCCTATCTCAAAACAAATGTTCGTAGTCAAACCCACCTCTCGGATAAAGCCCGCCTCTCGGATAAAGCCCACCTCTCGGATAAAGCCCACCTCTCGGATAAAGCCCACCTCTCGGATAAAGCCCACCTCTCAGATAAAGCCCACCTCTCGGATAAAGCCCACCTCTCGGATAAAGCCCACCTCTCGGATAAAGCCCACCTCTCGGATAAAGCCCTCCTCTCGGATAAAGCCCACCTCTCGGATAAAGCCCAGTATTTAATCTCAAGAGATGTTCGTTTTTGTTGTTGTTGTTTTAAAAATAGTTTTAAGAATCACACAATTTACAAGTGAGATCAATGTTGGAAGATTTACAATTATTTGTTACAATTATGTTGCTATGACTGGAACTGGTATTTCACAATTATTTGTTACTATTTTGTTGCTATGACTGGAACTGGTATTTCACAATTATGTGTTACTATTTTGTTGCTATGACTGGAACTGGTATTTCACAATTATTTGTTACTATTTTGTTGCTATGACTGGAACTGGTATTTCACAATTATTTGTTACTATTTTGTTGCTATGACTGGAACTGGTATTTCACAATTATTTGTTACTATTTTGTTGCTATGACTGGAACTGGTATTTCACAATTATTTGTTACTATTTTGTTGCTATGACTGGAACTGGTATTTCACAATTATTTGTTACTATTTTGTTGCTATGACTGGAACTGGTATTTCACAATTATTTGTTACTATTTTGTTGCTATGACTGGAACTGGTATTTCACAATTATTTGTTACTATTTTGTTGCTATGACTGGAACTGGTATTTCACAATTATTTGTTACTATTTTGTTGCTATGACTGGAACTGGTGTTTTACAATTATTTGTTACAATTATGTTACTATGACTGAAACTGGTGTTTAGCTTACCGATGTAGTCGGTAATTGAGTTGTGTCTGTCACTCACCCAGCAGCTCTTCAAGCTTAATACACTGTTCCTGTCCTCGGGTGAGAATAAAAGAAATAAAAGTTTTTTTGTTTTTTTTTCAAGTTTCAAGTGTTCGTTCCGAAAGGAAGATTATTACACCCGAAGCCCGAACATCCCGCAGGACGATGGAGGATGGCGGTGAGTTGGAGTTCGAACCCGATACTCCAGTTCATGGCGCAGAGCGTGCGATCAGTTTAAAAGACTAGAAAGGATAACAAATTATTGGATGTTTAATGATTTTGCAGCTGTCCTAGGTGTTTAGTCAGAGACTCTTCGAACTCTAAGCCCATGGAAGCTTCTATCAGTTCCCTGCCCTAATTCCCAATAAATAATTGACAATTTTGGGGAGTGGTGGCTTAGTGGCTAAGAGAACCTAGAGTACTTGAGTTTTAAAATTCGGTGAAGACTTAGGATTTTAAATTTGGGGACTTTCAGGGCACCAACTCTAATGGGTACCTGACTTTAGTTGGGGCAAGTAAAGGCGGTTGGTCGTTGTGCTGGCCACATGACACCTTGCTCTTTGACCGCTGGCCAAAAAAAAGAAGATGACATTAACATCATCTGCGCTATAGAACACATGGTCTTAAAGGGGGGACACTTTTTGTTTTAAATAAACAAATTATTTTTATTTTCTTTGGTCTTGTTTTATGTTTTTAAGATACATCAATAATTGTTTCAAGTCTCAAAATGATATAAGAATAAGTGCTAGACAAAGAACGTCTCAAATTATCCACGGCGACAAAAATGCCACAGGTTTAGCCATAATTCTGAATACTGAAGGATTAATTTCCCTTGTTGATAACAACGAAAAAAATAAATTATTGTAATAAATTGACTATTTTATTTTATTTTTTATCGATGTATGTATTGTCGTCGCCGATTGTGAAAAGTTTCAACTTAATCCAGGAATGGGAAGTGGGAGAAATAACGTCTTTAAAACATTTACCAGACAGACAGACAGACACAGTAAGTGGATATAAACTTTGTAAGACAGACAGAGTGAGTTGATATAACCTTTGTAAGACAGACAGAGTGAGTGGATATAAGCTTTGTAAGACAGACAGAGTGAGTGGATATAAGCTTTGTAAGACAGACAGATCGAGTTGATATAAGCTTTGTAAGACAGACAGAGGGAGTGGATATAAGCTTTGTAAGACAGACAGATCGAGTTGATATAAGCTTTGTAAGACAAACAGAGTGAGTGGATATAAGCTTTGTAAGACAGACAGATCGAGTTGATATAAGCTTTGAAAAACAGACAGAGTGAGTTGATATAAGCTTTGTAAGACAGACAGATCGAGTTGATATAAGCTTTGTAAGACAGACAGATCGAGTTGATATAACCTTTGTAAGACAGACAGAGTGAGTGGATATAAGCTTTGTAAGACAGACAGAGTGAGTGGATATAAGCTTTGTAAGACAGACAGATCGAGTTGATATAAGCTTTGTAAGACAGACAGAGTGAGTTGATATAACCTTTGTAAGACAGACAGAGTGAGTGGATATAAGCTTTGTAAGACAGACAGAGTGAGTGGATATAAGCTTTGTAAGACAGACAGATCGAGTTGATATAAGCTTTGTAAGACAGACAGAGGGAGTGGATATAAGCTTTGTAAGACAGACAGATCGAGTTGATATAATCTTTGTAAGACAAAAAGAGTGAGTTGATATAAACTTTGTAAGACAGATAGAGTGAGTAGATATAAGCTTTGTAAGACAGACAGAGTGAGTTGATATAACCTTTGTAAGACAGACAGAGTGAGTGGATATAAGCTTTGTAAGACAGACAGAGTGAGTGGATATAAGCTTTGTAAGACAGACAGAGTGAGTGGATATAAGCTTTGTAAGACAGACAGATCGAGTTGAAATAAGCTTTGTAAGACAGACAAATCGAGTGTATATAAGCTTTGTAAGACAGACAGAGTGAGTTGATATAAGCTTTGTAAGACACACAGATCGAGTTGATATAAGCTTTGTAAGACAGATAGATCGAGTTGATATAAGCTTTGTAAGATGAACAGAGTGAGTTGATATAAGCTTTGTAAGACAGACAGATCGAGTTGATATAAGCTTTGTAAGACAGACAGAGTGAGTTGATAAACGCTTTGTAAGACGGACAGAGTGAGTTGATATAAGCTTAGTAAGACAGACAGATCGAGTTGATATAAGCTTTGTAAGACAGACAGATCGAGTTGATATAAGCTTTGTAAGACAGAGTGAGTTGATATAAGCTTTGTAAGACAGATAAATCGAGTTGATATAAGCTTTGTAAGACAGACAGAGTAAGTTGATATAAGCTTTGTAAGACAAACAGAGTGAATTGATATAAGCTTTGTAAGACAGAATGAGTGAGTTGATATAAGCTTTGTAAGACAGACAGAGTGAGTTGATATAAGCTTTGTAAGACAGACAGAGTGAGTGGATATAAGCTTTGTAAGACAGACAGATCGAGTTGATATAAGCTTTGTAAGACAGACAGAGTGAGTGGATATAAGCTTTGTAAGACAGACAGATCGAGTTGATATAAGCTTTGTAAGACAGACAGAGGGAGTGGAAATAAGCTTTGTAAGACAGACAGATCGAGTTGATATAAGCTTTGTAAGACAGACAGAGTGAGTGGATATAAGCTTTGTAAGACAGCAGATCGAGTTAGTATAAGCTTTGAAAGACAGACAGAGTGAGTGGATATAAGCTTTGTAAGACAGACATATCGAGTTGAAATAAGCTTTGTAAGACAGACAGATCGAGTGGATATAACCTTTGTAAGACAGACAGAGTGAGTTGATATAAGCTTTGTAAGACAGACAGATCGAGTTGATATAAGCTTTGTAAGACAGACAGAGTGAGTTGATATAAGCTTTGTAAGACAGACAGATCGAGTTGATATAAGCTTTGTAAGACAGACAGATCGAGTTGATATAAGCTTTGTAAGACAGACAGAGTGAGTTGATATAAGCTTTGTAAGACAGACAGATCGAGTTGATATAAACTTTGTAAGACAGACAGAGTGAGTGGATATAAGCTTTGTAAGACAGACAGATCGAGTTGATGTAAGCTTTGTAAGACAGACAGAGTGTGTTGATAAACGCTTTGTAAGACGGACAGAGTGAGTTGATATAAGCTTAGTAAGACAGACAGATCGAGTTGATATAAGCTTTGTAAGACAGACAGATCGAGTTGATATAAGCTTTGTAAGACAGAGTGAGTTGATATAAGCTTTGTAAGACAGATAGATCGAGTTGATATAAGCTTTGTAAGACAGACAGAGTAAGTTGATATAAGCTTTGTAAGACAAACAGAGTGAATTGCTACAAGCTTTGTAAGACAGAATGAGTGAGTTGCTATAAGCTTTGTAAGACAGAGTGAGTTGATATAAGCTTTGTAAGACAGACACATCGAGTTGATATAAGCTTTGTAAGACAGACAGAGTGAGTTGATATAAGCTTTGTAAGACAGACAGATCGAGTTGATATAAGCTTTGTAAGACAGACAGATCGAGTTGATATAACCTTTGTAAGACAGACAGAGTGAGTGGATATAAGCTTTGTAAGACAGACAGAGTGAGTGGATATAAGCTTTGTAAGACAGACAGATCGAGTTGATATAAGCTTTGTAAGACAGACAGAGTAAGTTGATATAACCTTTGTAAGACAGACAGAGTGAGTGGATATAAGCTTTGTAAGACAGACAGAGTGAGTGGATATAAGCTTTGTAAGACAGACAGATCGAGTTGATATAAGCTTTGTAAGACAGACAGAGGGAGTGGATATAAGCTTTGTAAGACAGACAGAGTGAGTGGATATAAGCTTTGTAAGACAAAAAGAGTGAGTTGATATAAACTTTGTAAGACAGACAGAGTGAGTGGATATAAGCTTTGTAAGACAGACAGAGTGAGTTGATATAACCTTTGTAAGACAGACAGAGTGAGTGGATATAAGCTTTGTAAGACAGACAGAGTGAGTTGATATAAGCTTTGTAAGACAGACAGATCGAGTTGATGTAAGCTTTGTAAGACAGACAGAGTGTGTTGATAAACGCTTTGTAAGACGGACAGAGTGAGTTGATATAAGCTTAGTAGGACAGACAGATCGAGTTGATATAAGCTTTGTAAGACAGACAGATCGAGTTGATATAAGCTTTGTAAGACAGAGTGAGTTGATATAAGCTTTGTAAGACAGATAGATCGAGTTGATATAAGCTTTGTAAGACAGACAGAGTAAGTTGATATAAGCTTTGTAAGACAAACAGAGTGAATTGATACAAGCTTTGTAAGACAGAATGAGTGAGTTGCTATAAGCTTTGTAAGACAGAGTGAGTTGATATAAGCTTTGTAAGACAGACAGATCGAGTTGATATAAGCTTTGTAAGACAGACAGTGTGAGTTGATATAAGCTTTGTAAGACAGACAGATCGAGTTGATATAAGCTTTGTAAGACAGACAGATCGAGTTGATATAACCTTTGTAAGACAGACAGAGTGAGTGGATATAAGCTTTGTAAGACAGACAGAGTGAGTTGATATAAGCTTTGTAAGACAGACAGATCGAGTTGATATTAGCTTTGTAAGACAGACAGAGTGAGTTGATAAACGCTTTGTAAGACGGACAGAGTGAGTTGATATAAGCTTAGTAAGACAGACAGATCGAGTTGATATAAGCTTTGTAAGACAGACAGATCGAGTTGATATAAGCTTTGTAAGACAGAGTGAGTTGATATAAGCTTTGTAAGACAGATAAATCGAGTTGATATAAGCTTTGTAAGACAGACAGAGTAAGTTGATATAAGCTTTGTAAGACAAACAGAGTGAATTGATATAAGCTTTGTAAGACAGAATGAGTGAGTTGCTATAAGCTTTGTAAGACAGAGTGAGTTGATCTAAGCTTAGTAAGACAGACAGATCAAGTTGATATAAGCTTTGTAAGACAGACAGAGTGTGTTGATAAACGCTTTGTAAGACAATCAGAGTGAGTGGATATAAGCTTTGTAAGACAGATAGATCGAGTTGATATAAGCTTTGTAAGACAGACAGAGTGAGTGGATATAAGCTTTGTAAGACAGACAGATCGAGTTGATATAAGCTTTGTAAGACAGACAGAGGGAGTGGATATAAGCTTTGTAAGACAGACAGATCGAGTTGATATAAGCTTTGTAAGACAGAGTGAGTGGATATAAGCTTTGTAAGACAGCAGATCGAGTTAATATAAGCTTTGAAAGACAGACAGAGTGAGTAGATATAAGCTTTGTAAGACAGACAGATCGAGTTGAAATAAGCTTTGTAAGACAGACAGATCGAGTGGATATAACCTTTGTAAGACAGACAGAGTGAGTTGATATAAGCTTTGTAAGACAGACAGAGTGAGTGGATATAAGCTTTGTAAGACAGACAGAGTGAGTTGATATAACCTTTGTAAGACAGACAGAGTGAGTGGATATAAGCTTTGTAAGACAGACAGAGTGAGTTGATATAAGCTTTGTAAGACAGACAGATCGAGTTGATGTAAGCTTTGTAAGACAGACAGAGTGTGTTGATAAACGCTTTGTAAGACGGACAGAGTGAGTTGATATAAGCTTAGTAGGACAGACAGATCGAGTTGATATAAGCTTTGTAAGACAGACAGATCGAGTTGATATAAGCTTTGTAAGACAGAGTGAGTTGATATAAGCTTTGTAAGACAGATAGATCGAGTTGATATAAGCTTTGTAAGACAGACAGAGTAAGTTGATATAAGCTTTGTAAGACAAACAGAGTGAATTGATACAAGCTTTGTAAGACAGAATGAGTGAGTTGCTATAAGCTTTGTAAGACAGAGTGAGTTGATATAAGCTTTGTAAGACAGACAGATCGAGTTGATATAAGCTTTGTAAGACAGACAGAGTGAGTTGATATAAGCTTTGTAAGACAGACAGATCGAGTTGATATAAGCTTTGTAAGACAGACAGATCGAGTTGATATAACCTTTGTAAGACAGACAGAGTGAGTGGATATAAGCTTTGTAAGACAGACAGAGTGAGTGGATATAAGCTTTGTAAGACAGACAGATCGAGTTGATATAAGCTTTGTAAGACAGACAGAGTGAGTTGATATAACCTTTGTAAGACAGACAGAGTAAGTGGATATAAGCTTTGTAAGACAGACAGAGTGAGTGGATATAAGCTTTGTAAGACAGACAGATCGAGTTGATATAAGCTTTGTAAGACAGACAGAGGGAGTGGATATAAGCTTTGTAAGACAGACAGATCGAGTTGATATAATCTTTGTAAGACAAAAAGAGTGAGTTGATATAAACTTTGTAAGACAGACAGAGTGAGTGGATATAAGCTTTGTAAGACAGACAGATTGAGTTGATATAACCTTTGTAAGACAGACAGAGTGAGTGGATATAAGCTTTGTAAGACAGACAGAGTGAGTTGATATAAGCTTTGTAAGACAGACAGATCGAGTTGATATAAGCTTTGTAAGACAGACAGAGGGAGTGGATATAAGCTTTTTAAGACAGACAGATAGAGTTGATATAAGCTTTGTAAGACAGACAGAGTGAGTGGATATAAGCTTTGTAAGACAGCAGATCGAGTTGATATAAGCTTTGAAAGACAGACAGAGTGAGTGGATATAAGCTTTGTAAGACAGACAGATCGAGTTGAAATAAGCTTTGTAAGACAGACAGATCGAGTGGATATAAGCTTTGTAAGACAGACAGAGTGAGTTGATATATGCTTTGTAAGACACACAGATCGAGTTGATATAAGCTTTGTAAGACAGACAGATCGAGTTGATATAAGCTTTGTAAGACAGACAGAGTGAGTTGATATAAGCTTTGTAAGACAGACAGATCGAGTTGATAAAAGCTTTGTAAGACAGACAGAGTGAGTTGATAAACGCTTTGTAAGACGGACAGAGTGAGTTGATATAAGCTTAGTAAGACAGACAGATCGAGTTGATATAAGCTTTGTAAGACAGACAGATCGAGTTGATATAAGCTTTGTAAGACAGAGTGAGTTGATATAAGCTTTGTAAGACAGATAAATCGAGTTGATATAAGCTTTGTAAGACAGACAGAGTAAGTTGATATAAGCTTTGTAAGACAAACAGAGTGAATTGATATAAGCTTTGTAAGACAGAATGAGTGAGTTGCTATAAGCTTTGTAAGACAGAGTGAGTTGATCTAAGCTTAGTAAGACAGACAGATCGAGTTGATATAAGCTTTGTAAGACAGACAGATCGAGTTGATATAAGCTTTGTAAGACAGACAGAGTTAGTTGCTATAAGCTTTGTAAGACAATCAGAGTGAGTGGATATAAGCTTTGTAAGACAGATAGATCGAGTTGATATAAGCTTTGTAAGACAGACAGAGTGAGTGGATATAAGCTTTGTAAGACAGACAGATCGAGTTGATATAAGCTTTGTAAGACAGACAGAGGGAGTGGATATAAGCTTTGTAAGACAGACAGATCGAGTTGATATAAGCTTTGTAAGACAGACAGAGTGAGTGGATATAAGCTTTGTAAGACAGCAGATCGAGTTAATATAAGCTTTGAAAGACAGACAGAGTGAGTAGATATAAGCTTTGTAAGACAGACAGATCGAGTTGAAATAAGCTTTGTAAGACAGACAGATCGAGTGGATATAACCTTTGTAAGACAGACAGAGTGAGTTGATATAAGCTTTGTAAGACAGACAGATCGAGTTGATATAAGCTTTGTAAGACAGACAGAGTGAGTTGATATAAGCTTTGTAAGACAGACAGATCGAGTTGATATAAGCTTTGTAAGACAGACAGATCGAGTTGATATAAGCTTTGTAAGACAGACAGAGTGAGTTGATATAAGCTTTGTAAGACAGACAGATCGAGTTGATATAAACTTTGTAAGACAGACAGAGTGAGTTGATATAAGCTTTGTAAGACAGACAGATCGAGTTGATATAAGCTTTGTAAGACAGACAGAGTGTGTTGATAAACGCTTTGTAAGACGGACAGAGTGAGTTGATATAAGCTTAGTAAGACAGACAGATCGAGTTGATATAAGCTTTGTAAGACAGACAGATCGAGTTGATATAAGCTTTGTAAGACAGAGTGAGTTGATATAAGCTTTGTAAGACAGATAGATCGAGTTGATATAAGCTTTGTAAGACAGACAGAGTAAGTTGATATAAGCTTTGTAAGACAAACAGAGTGAATTGATACAAGCTTTGTAAGACAGAATGAGTGAGTTGCTATAAGCTTTGTAAGACAGAGTGAGTTGATATAAGCTTTGTAAGACAGACAGATCGAGTTGATATAAGCTTTGTAAGACAGACAGATCGAGTTGATATAAGCTTTGTAAGACAGACAGAGTTAGTTGCTATAAGCTTTGTAAGACAATCAGTGTGAGTTGATATAAGCTTTGTAAGACAGAGTGAGTTGATATAAGCTTTGTAAGACAGACAGAGTGAGTTGATATAAGCTTTGTAAGACAGACAGATCGAGTTGATATAAGCTTTGTAAGACAGACAGATCGAGTTAATATAAGCTTTGTAAGACAGACAGAGTGAGTTGATATAAGCTTTGTAAGACAGACAGATCGAGTTGATATAAGCTTAGTAAGACAGACAGATCGAGTTGATATAAGCTTTGTAAGACAGACAGAGTGAGTTGATATAAGCTTTGTAAGACAGACAGATCGAGTTGATATAAGCTTTGTAAGACAGACAGAGTGAGTTGATATAAGCTTTGTAAGACAGACAGAGTGAGTTGATATAAGCTTTGTAAGACAGACAGAGTAAGTTGATATAAGCTTTGTAAGACAGACAGATCGAGTTGATATAAGCTTTGTAAGACAGACAGATCGAGTTAATATAAGCTTTGTAAGACAGACAGAGTGAGTTGATATAAGCTTTGTAAGACAGACAGAGTGAGTTGATATAAGCTTTGTAAGACAGACAGAGTAAGTTGATATAAGCTTTGTAAGACAGACAGAGTGAGTCGCTATAAGCTTTGTAAGACAGACAGATCGAGTTAATATAAGCTTTATAAGACAGACAGAGTGAGTTGATATAAGCTTTGTAAGACAGACAGATTGAGTTGATATAAGCTTTGTAAGACAGACAGAGTGAGTTGATATAAGCTTTGTAAGACAGACAGAGTGAGTCGCTATAAGCTTTGTAAGACAGACAGAGTGAGTTGATATAAGCTTTGTAAGACAGACAGAGTGAGTTGATAAAAGCTTTGTAAGACAGACAGAGTGAGTTGCTATAAGCTTTGTAAGACAGACAGAGTGAGTTGATATAAGCTTTGTAAGACAGACAGAGTGAGTTGATATAAGCTTTGTAAGACAGACAGAGTAAGTTGATATAAGCTTTGTAAGACAGACAGAGTGAGTCGCTATAAGCTTTGTAAGACAGACAGATCGAGTTAATATAAGCTTTATAAGACAGACAGAGTGAGTTGATATAAGCTTTGTAAGACAGACAGATTGAGTTGATATAAGCTTTGTAAGACAGACAGAGTGAGTTGATATAAGCTTTGTAAGACAGACAGAGTGAGTCGCTATAAGCTTTGTAAGACAGACAGAGTGAGTTGATATAAGCTTTGTAAGACAGACAGAGTGAGTTGATAAAAGCTTTGTAAGACAGACAGAGTGAGTTGCTATAAGCTTTGTAAGACAGACAGAGTGAGTTGCTATAAGCTTTGTAAGACAGACAGAGTGAGTTGCTATAAGCTTTGTAAGACAGACAGAGTGAGTGGATATAAGCTCCTCACAATGGAATTAAGATGCTACAGAGAAATCCGAGGTATCTTCAAATAAAGTCTCGATTTAAAGCCTCGGAGTTGGTAAAAGGTAAAGGTTAGGTGTGATCCAGATATATGGAGAAAGATGATATAAGAATAATCTGTTTCTAAGGTCAACGCTTAACAAGGGTGACAGCACAACGTCCAGCCGCCTTTGCTTCAAATTAAACTAAGAATCCCGATGTTACTTTGATAAGGCACCTTTGTACAAGGGAGATGCAGTATAATTTTCCATCTTTTTAAATTTACAGTTAAATTAGCTCGTGTTTCATCCTACACAGTGGAAAGTCAATTGCGCTATCGAGCTGGCTTTCCAAGGACAAATTTCTACTTTTTAATAATTTGAAATGTCAATGTTGATATTGAGGTTTTTGCAACGAACTAATTATTACAGCTTAGGAATTATAGTTGCTGAAGATATAAGCTGTTTTGATAAGATGATACGAATGTACCATTATAAGTGAAGCTTAAAAGCATAACCACAAACAGTTCTTATTTCTGATTACTTATAATATTGATTTACGTATATTAATTGGTGAAAACATGTTGTAATATTAAACAAAGAAATAAAAATAAAAAGTAGCAAACATAATTTTATCTAGCAGAGCACTTTCAATTAGTTTACATAATATTACTATTATTGTTACAAAGCTTATATCAACAAACTCTGTGAGTCTGTCTGTCTCTCTGTCTAGTAAAAAGTGTGCACATGTTTTTCCCAATTTCGGATCAAGTTAAAACTTTTGCATATTTATTTATCGAACATGAAAAGGCGCGAATCAAACCAAAAAAAAAGTTGCTGGTGATTAATTATGTTGTTTGACTATGAAATAAGGGGAATAAATACTGCTTAATGAGAGATGTGAATATATATGGATTTAGTCCCCTTGTTACGTTTGACGCGTTTATTCTCCCACTTCTCATTCTCGGATCAAGTTGAAAGTTTGCAATTATTATTCATAGTTGGTAGCAATACTTGAATCCGTAAAAAAAAAAGTACCAATTAATTATTCATTTAGTACTAAATAATTAATTATGTTTTATGTAGCCGAAAAGGAGCTAAACCCTGGCAGTAGTTAGCGGTTCTTCCCCTTATTTAATCTTTGTTTTTCAAAAGTATTCTATTTTCTAGTGCTCATGATTATTATTATTACAAAAATATATAAAACGCATTAAATAGTTGAAGCTGATATTTTAAGAGTTATCTTCTTAGGGTATACTCAGTAGCTACTATAATATTGTTTACAACATTTGTTTTATAATCATTGTGTTCGTGCACTGCTGGTAGGGAGTCTAAGAAATTGATATAATTAACTCTACAAACTGGCTACGCCCGTTTATTTGCTACCCTAATCTATCGCAATATACTCCTGTCTGAATATACTAAAATGCCTTATTGCCAATCTTTTCAGTATTTGTGTTAAATTGTTGATATGCTTTATGGCTGTTTAGTTTGAACCCCCCCCCCGCCCCCCCCCCCCCCCCAAAAATGTGTTTCCCTAATCGCATACTCGAATGGCCGGTGAATTTGGTGAGTCTTTAAAAATGAAACAATTTGACCTATTTTTAATTTTTAATTTTTGACCGTCAAAAAGCCGCTCCCCTCTCCTCCCACAGAGCGCACACACTTGTAACCTTTAAACTGTAACAGTCCTGGTTACTTGGACCATAACCCTTTTTCGTTGTTAATTTTAAGCCCCAGCGTTTCCATTTTTTTTTTTTGGACCGCCCCTAGTTGTTGGATTTTGGGTCTTCCCTCATTTAGGACTGAATTTTATATAATCCTTTATTAACCCTAACCCTAACCTTTATTGATGAAACATTGGAGAATCGCCTCACTTGTGTCAAAGCTTTTAATACCACACTTTTTTTTTTACGCATTAAATACTCCCCCCCCCTTTCCAGCCGTATAGAAGACGAACGCATGCCAAAAGCAGTCTTTTCCGGTGAGCTAAAGGGTGGTCGGCGTAACAGGTGCCCTACGTAAATGTTCTAAAGACCACCTTAGGCGCCAACTAACTTTAACTTATAAAGAAGAGAGCACCTGGCTGACGGCGGCTTCAGAACGAGACAGCTGGAGATCACAGGCCGCAGGATTCACATTTTAGACCAAAAGAAAATCCACTGCAGAGGACAGACGCAGACGGTGAAGAGAGAATCTAATTCGACTACCTGCGACAACAGTTATGTCTGCGCTGGATGTAGGTCATAATATTCTAGCTCTAGATCTAAACAATTACCTTTGTAGAGGATATGCTGGTCTAGATCTCGTCCTTTAAGAATACAGTGCTTTACAGTCTAATGCTAAGGAATTAAAATAACGCGTTCCAGTACACATACCCATGGTCGTAGCCAGGAAATTTTTTGATTTTTTGGGAGGGGGTAAATTTTTTTATTTTGATTTTATATTTCTTTTTTAAAAGCACGTTTCGCGCCATTCTTACTTGGACACTGCGGAACGAATCAGTTATCGTACTTTCTAAGTACCTTGTTTTGTCAGAAGCTGTAGGAAAAAAAATTAATGTATCTGTTTCTATTTGTACAGAGTGGCGGTGTTGTAAAAATTTCAAAATACATATGGTAACTATTTTTAGTTTTAGAAAGAGTCAGTTACTTGTGCATAATAGAATACTCCACGTGGTGTTCTCCGTCAGTCTCTATGTAATCTACAGTTAATGCTACATCCATTTCAGAAATGATCAGAGCGAAGCCAGAACGCCTAGTGAGAAAAGAAAGAATCAAACATGTATATGTTCCAGGAAAAGTGCTAAATGCAGGCAATCTTTAAAAACATATATATGTTCCAGGAAAAGTCCTAAATGCAGGCAATCTTTAAAACATATATGTGTTCCAGGAAAAGTGCTAAATGCAGGCATTCTTTAGAACATATATATGTTCCAGGAAAAGTGCTAAATGCAGGCATTCTTTAAAACATATATATGTTCCAGGAAAAGTGCTAAATGCAGGCATTCTTTAGAACATATATATGTTCCAGGAAAAGTGCTAAATGCAGGCATTCCTTAAAACAAATATATGTTGCAGGAAAAATGCTAAATGCAGACAATCTTTAAAACATATATATGTTCAAAGAAAAGTGCTAAATGCAGGCATTCTTTAAAACATATATATGTTCCAGGAAAAGTGCTAAATGCAGGCATTCTTTGAAACATATATATGTTCTAGGAAAAGTGCTAAATGCAGGCATTCTTTAGAACATATATATGTTCCAGGAAAAGTGCTAAATGCAGGCATTCTTTAGAACATATATATGTTCCAGGAAAAGTGCTAAATGCAGGCATTCTTTAAAACATATATATGTTCCAGGAAAAGTGCTAAATGCAGGCATTCTTTAGAACATATATATGTTCCAGGAAAAGTGCTAAATGCAGGCATTCTTTAAAACAAATATATGTTGCAGGAAAAATGCTAAATGCAGACAATCTTTAAAACATATATATGTTCAAAGAAAAGTGCTAAATGCAGGCATTCTTTAAAACATATATATGTTCCAGGAAAAGTGCTAAATGCAGGCATTCTTTGAAACATATATATGTTCTAGGAAAAGTGCTAAATGCAGGCATTCTTTAGAACATATATATGTTCCAGGAAAAGTGCTAAATGCAGGCATTCTTTAGAACATATATATGTTCCAGGAAAAGTGCTAAATGCAGGCATTCTTTAGAACATATATATGTTCCAGGAAAAGTGCTAAATGCAGGCAATCTTTAAAACATATATGTTCCAGGAAAAGTGCTAAATGCAGGCATTCTTTAGAACATATATATGTTCCAGGAAAAGTGCTAAATGCAGGCATTCTTTAAAACATATATATGTTCCAGGAAAAATGCTAAATGCAGACAGTCTTTAAAACATATATATGTTCCAGGAAAAGTGCTAAATGCAGGCATTCTTTAGAACATATATATGTTCCAGGAAAAGTGCTAAATGCAGGCATTCTTTAAAACATATATATGTTCCAGGAAAAGTGCTAAATGCAGGCATTCTTTAGAACATATATATGTTCCAGGAAAAGTGCTAAATGCAGGCATTCTTTAGAACATATATATGTTCCAGGAAAAGTGCTAAATGCAGACAGTCTTTAAAACATATATATGTTCCAGGAAAAGTGCTAAATGCAGTCATTCTTTAAAACATATATATGTTCCAGGAAAAGTGCTAAATGCAGGCATTCTTTAGAACATATATATGTTCCAGGAAAAGTGCTAAATGCAGGCAATCTTTAAAACATATATATGTTCCAGGAAAAGTGCTAAATGCAGGCATTCTTTAGAACATATATATGTTCCAGGAAAAGTGCTAAATGCAGGCATTCTTTAAAACATATATATGTTCCAGGAAAAATGCTAAATGCAGACAATCTTTAAAACATATATATGTTCCAGGAAAAGTGCTAAATGCAGGCATTCTTTAGAACATATATATGTTCCAGGAAAAGTGCTTAATGCAGGCATTCTATAGAAAGTCGAGGCATTTTTTTTTTAAATCTTTCGGACGTTCCCTTCAGAGTTAGAGATTACCTACATTCTAGTTCGAAACCTCCCGTAGGACACCCGAAGAAAGGCAGCGGTCATGGTATGAACAGGGGATCAAAGACAGTCTGGCGCGCATGAATTGAAGCTGAATCATAACAAGTCACTTCAATAGGAGATTAAAAGGAACAAAAATCCGTCGGAACGCGGAAAATAATCACGAGAGAAAGAGTTAAGGATGGAGAAACGTTTTGCAAAGCGAGCGGGTGAAACTGTACTACAGGCAAGAGCAATAGATAATACAAGTCATTGATAATGTTCTTGAAGGCTGCTAATTAGTGTTCGAATATTTTCATTAGTTTCTTCAAAAATACAATTTTTAACAAATCAAGACGTTACGATCAATTTTCTTAATTGATATAATGAAAGGATCAATACAAATCTGTCGAACAAAAGGATTGTTTACAACATTAGTTGGGGAAAAGTAAAGGTTGGTCGTTGTGCTGGCCACATGACACCCTCGTTAACCGTGGGCCACAGAAACAGATGACCTATACATCATCTGCCTTTCTAGATAGCAACATCAAAAAGAGGAACTTTTAACTAGCGTATTCTGTTTGTACGCGGTTTTACTAGACTTGCCAACTTCACCTTGGTCTTTGATTCTTAGAAAAAATAATAATGCTTATACTAAGAAAAAAACGCTATGATATCCGTCGAGGCGTAGAAGATTGTGTAAGGCAGCAGAGGCGTGGATTTAGAGTTTTCCTTTTGCTAGGTGGGTACCTAGTTAATGAAAAGCTTAGGGTAATGAAATTAAATAAGCTAAATAAACATGCAGCCCACTTTGTGCGTCAGTACAGCTCTCTGCTGTCAGCTGTCCTCTAATTCGACAGACCTTCATTTGTATACTTTACCTTCCCAGTACAATATGGTACTCTTTGCTCCACTGGCTGACCGGAAGTGGTGTGTAAGCCTCGTTCAAGTTTTGATTCAAGACCAACACCATGATAGAAATTCTCTCTGAACTTCGCACCCTACAAAAACCTAACTTTCTGAAACATACAAGGGAACACAATATTTATGTCTTAAAAAATAAAACTGTTAATTTACTACCTTTTGTAAAAAAAAATAATTAGAAACATAGCAGAGTAATAATAATACAACTGCACTATTAACTTTTATATTGTTGTAATACACAGAACTATTCCGTGTTTATTTAATTTGTATTAATTAATTACAATTCTCAAACATGGTCTATTAAAGAAGGAGGTGCGAACACCACTTATTCATCCGAGTGCATTCATTGTCTTTTTAGAATATCTTCTTTTCGCACTATGAGCAAATAAAATAAATATATAAGGCTACGTTTATTAAGTTTATATACGGTGATGGAATAGAAGAATAATAATTTTGGTTTTCCGATTTCCGAAGATGACAATCAAATATTTAGATCTATTTTGAACTTTTGAAACAACTCACTGGGTTGCGTTCTCTTTTTAAAAATGTTTACATTTAGATATTTTACATTTATACTTGTATTAGCCCCCGCCCCCTTCAGAAACGGCAAATTTGTATGTTGGCGTTTAGTCGTGTCTTTTTGATTGGCGTAAATTGATATTAGACCATAAGTTAAAATTGGACTATAAGTTAAGCTTGGACTATAAGTTTAAATTGGACAATAAATTAAGCTTGGACTATAAGTTTAAATTGGACTATAAGTTTAAATTGGACAATAAGTTAAGCTTGGACTATAAGTTTAAATTGGACAATAAGTTTAAATTGGACAATAAGTTTAAATTGGACTATAAGTTAAAATTGGACTATAAGTTAAATTGGACTATAAGTTAGGATTAGACTATAAGTGAAAATTGGACTATAAGTTAAAATTAGACTATAAGTTAATATACGTTAAATTGGACTATAAGTTAAGATTGGACTAAAAGTTTAGTGTGGACTATAAATGCACACATCTGAAGTTTTTAACAAAGGTTACTAAATACACAGTAAAAATAATGTTACATTTATTTACAAGCAACTGGAGTAAATATGCTGAGTTGTACATCTGTATGCGTCAAGCGTTACGACCCTCTCAAGAACATCAGATTTTAATGCAAATCCTAAACATCCAGAATTTCCTTTGAGGCGATCGTTACCGCTGCCATGCCCGGGACAGTTAATGTCGAACTGCAAAATAAAATTGTTTTATTATAGGTTAGTGATTTTTGTCTCATTTTTTTCTATATAATAAATAAAGGACATGCCGGATTCTATTTTTAATTCAATCATTTGGAAGCACCGTAAACAAATGTAATTTGATACTTAACAGCTCTAGTAACAAATTTAATAAATGAACCATGCTTGCCTAATCTCGAAAAAAAAAAACCACCAACTTTGTTCCCGTCAAGTTAATATGCTGAGATTATCCAAAGACAAGTAGCCCTCAAAGTGTAAGAAAAGTGTTTTGATACATGTCTGTATTTGAATGCTTATTATTTCGACAAAAAATGACCGAAACAGAAGCATTTTAAAACTTACCACTGCTTTAGATCTATATGAACAGATATAGGCGGTGCTGTCACCTTGTTCTGTGGCGTTCAATAGATAGTACTTAAATTCCTTCGATCCGATCATTTCTAGAATATTTAAAACACATTCAAAATAAATGCATGACATTTTAATTAAAAGGTAATTTTTACTATAAAACAGTTCGTATTCAGGGCCGGATTTCTGGTAAAGGAAAGGCAATGCTACTGCCCATGGACTCCATGAAAGACAAGGCTTCCCCAAAATAGTGACATAGCCAGATTTCGGTTAATTCATCAATTACTTTTCGTCAAAATCACTCGCAATGTTCCGTTCGTTGACGGAAATTTCGTTTGAGAGAAATCGTATTTTCATTAAACAAATTGCAATATTCTTTTTTTAAATAATTGTATTTGTTAGTAATTAAGTTTGGAAAAGCATCACGCAAAAAAAGTTATTTCTTTTATTCGGGAAACAATCAGAGGCTTCTGCTCCTTAGTTGCCACAGGGCCTTGAAACAACCAAATCCGGCCCTGTCCTAAATTGATGCTTTTCTATTTTCAGGGCAATCAGAAATGTATAAAAGTTCTAATAAAAGAAATATTTAACAGCTGATTAAATTTTAAAACATTTTTCACATGTATTTGGAAGTTCGTTCAGGAATTAAGATTATTAGGTCCTAGTCTAGTGTTTCTCAAACTTTTAACATAGGTGGATGGCTACCTCGTCGTGCGGTTTGCGCGCTGGACTGTCGTTCATATTTATCGATGGTCTTGGGTTCAAACCCTGCCCGCTCCAATCCCCCGTCGTCCTGCAGGAGGTTTGGACTAGGAAGTAATTATCTTCAACTCTGAAGGAACATCCGAAACATGTAAAACATTTTACAAACGCCGCGAGAAAAAAAACTTCCTTCACGCTCTTCTGGAGAGTGTGGACAAATCTCATTGTGGGTTCCGCGAGGTCTGCTTTTTATTGGCAAAAGTTTCCTAAACAATATTTGTGGAGATAATATTGAAGAGGCAGACGTCTCCGTTCCATTAAAGGGAAACTCCGATGGTTTTGACAATTTTTGATATAATATGTGTTTTGATTTACAGATAATGAAAATATTCTTATTTTGTTTGTATTTGCAATAATAACTTAGTAATTGATGTTTTTCTGACGTCATTTTCATGCGCATCACAAACGGTCAAACTTTCACCAGGTTTCTATGTGACGTCACACATGTCTATTAATTAAATCTATTGACTTACTGTATAACGGGAGACCATACAGTAACGTTTACATTCTCGTAAAAGAAATATATCCTCGTCTATGCAGTTAGATCTAGGATCTTGTAAGCAAAGAAACAAATGCGTGTTAAAGGAGATTTACATGCTTGACTAACCACGACCACTCAACACATAACAATCACTATCGCTTGGTTGTCTTGTCATGACTGACTACACGTAATCTAGACTAGCCTTACAATGACCAGTCACACCTGCGATCTATCTACTTCTTGGGACAGGGAGGGGCTAAGATGAAAATGTTACTTTTTTTTCTCGAGTTGGTTGTCCTAATGCTTTTAAATCTTATCTTATCTTATCTAATACAGACGTTACTTCAAAAAAGAAGATGATTACGTCCTACGCGTCATGCATTTAGTCATGCATATTAACCAATGACTTAAATTCTGCCAAGTCACTGGTTTTCCTGGCTAGCTCAGGCAACCCATTCCATGCTCTAATAGCACTAGGGAAGAAGGAGTATTTGTACAAATTTGTCCTAGCATTTGGGGCGAGGAATGTGGAAAGACATGCTCCAATTTGATTCCCATTTCTGTAATTCATCTAATTCTCTTTGTAAAATATCTGTGTCTTGTATTGTTTTTATTGTTCTATATATTATGCAATCGTCTGCAAATAATCTGACTTTTGTTCCTGAACTAATGCAATTTGGTAAATCATTTATATAAATTAAAAATAGTAGTGGACCCAAGACTGTTCCTTGAGGTACACCTGAGTTTACTGTTATTGGTGTTGATTTAGAGCCATATATTATTACAGTTTGTTCTCTCCCTATCAGAAAATCTTTAATCCACTGATGCAGTGGACTAAAGACTGTTCCTTGAGGTACACCTGAGTTTACTGTTATTGGTGTTGATTTAGAGCCATTTATTATTACAGTTTGTTCTCTCCCTATCAGAAAATCTTTAATCCACTGATGCAGTGGACCATTAATGCCGAAATATTTTAATTTTTTAAGCAAACTATGGTGGTGAACTTTGTCAAAAGCCTTGGAAAAATCTAGTAAGATAGCATCTATTTGTTCACTATTATCTATCTATCTATAAATCTATCTATCCATATAAAACTGTACCATAGCGCTTAACTAGGCCATAACTAAACCTAACAGCCTAACAGCTTCTGTAAGAATGAAGCGATACGATTGGTTAAATCTAGTTTGCCTTTCAGTATTGTTGATGGAAGTGACGTATGCCTAACCTAAAAACAAAATCTCAAAGCACCCCGTTTTTTTGGAGATGTCAAGAATTTACTGACGAATTTATTAAATATAAATGTTTCTAAGCATTTAAATAAAAAATGGTAAAATGTTGACTATTACAACTTTTACGCAGAATTTAAATATGTCAATAACTCAAATTGGAAAAACCATTGAAGTTTCCCTTTAAGTTTTTTTTTTTGGGGTGGAAGGGGGTAGGGGGATTTGGGGAGCGTTTCGAGCGTTTTCTTGCGTTCTGAGTTTAAAATTCGTCCCAAGGCGTCTACTATTTATAATTACATGTTTATATTAACTCTCTCTCTCTGTTCGTCTGGTAAAACGGTTGTACACGTGATTTCTCCCACACCCATTCTCGGATCAACTTGAAACTTTACACACTTTTTCTTGTACCTCACAAAACAAGAATCAATTTTTAAAAAATAAATAAAATGGTAAATTTATTACTAACTAATTAACTAATTCATTATTTTGTTTGGCATCGAACGAGGGAAAGAAATAGTACTTGATTGATGTGGTGGTCTAAGTTGATTTAGTCCCCTTTTCACAGTGTAGAGAGAAATAGGCCACCACTTCAAAGTTTGAAACAAACACATGAAATCTATTTTCATAAACACTTTGCTGTTACAGTTGTTAGTGTATTGCCTTGCGAAGGCTTGAGCCTTCGATTTCATATTTAGTCGTACATTTCTTTAAAAATACATTTAAGAGCGATCACGGTGCTGTTCCTTTAGATGCCCTCTTCTTTCTCCTCCCTCCTCCCCTTTCCCAAATGGTCCAGACAAGTGTTAGCGCATTGAGAAAGCTAAAAGCAAGCTATTTCGCTAAACAAATACAATTGATACAAATATTTCTTTGCGCACAGATTTAGTACTGTTAGATCTAGATCTATTACAAATTTAATAACTGATTCAAACTAAATGATTTAATGTGACGTAATGTAATTTTTTTTTTTTTAAGTATTTCTTTTTAATTGCTTGTTCTAATAGTTTTAATTTTAACCAGCCAGGAAAACCAGTGATTTGGCAGAATGAAAGTCATTGGTTAACATGCATGACTAGACGCATGACGCCTAGGACGTAATCAGCTTCTTTTGAAGTCACGTTTGTATTTTAGAAGAACAAATGGGGGTGGGGGGTGGGAGGGAGCCAATACGTATGTCAATCAAGACTTATAAAGATAAAGAAGGAGACATCATTAAACCATTCTATTAGGCGAGCGACTTTAGAGGCAAATATAGCGCAAGTACGTCTGCAATTATGAGTAAGCGTGGTCGAGAGGCTAAGAAAGCTTGTACTTGGCTTGGCTACCTAGAAGGGGGCTCGAGGTTCGACACCCGACTCGGACAGAGCTGTGTTTACTGAGCGCCTAAAGGCAGCACGGAAAACCAACTTCTGTAAGTTTGAGTTGATATTATTGCACAAGCACCTCAGGAGAACGAAATACATTTTTAAGCTCCTATTAAGGAAGTTAAACAACAACTGTTACTTGTAATATTTTTATTTGGGACCTTTTAAAAATAGATTTACATTATTCTTCTTCCCTCTCTTTGTCAGGACCTCGCTTCCCCTTAGTATCATCCCCCCACCACACCATGGTAGGACGTGACGACCCGGTCTAGTTTGAGAAACGTGGTCCTAGTCTCAACTTCTCGCCGGGAAGCTGAGGATAGTGGCTTGCGGGACTTCGAACCCGAGAATGTGGAGACCACGGTCCAGAGCGCGAACCACACTCCCTAGCAGCCATAGAAGGTAGGGGAATCATTAGCAGACGCCATTATGCACATTTTGTTTTCCTGATGACAGGCACTGGGATGTCAAGGAGAAATGAGAATTGTATTTTAACTCAAAGACACGGAGAAATACACCTAGAGAAGATAGAACATGGGCAATAAATTATGTTGTTTGCTTACACTACCGAGACGCTGTAGATGTGTAGAATTGTTTGTCTAGATCTATTACAAATTAAATTACATGTCATGACTGATCCAAACTAATTGATACAACTATGCATAATAAAAGCTTTGTTTAAAATAGAATAGGTTTGTATATTTTTCTTGTTTTTTATCACTGTAGAAGAAAGGTTCTTTCATAAGACTTTGTCTTATCTTATTGTATATATTATCCTAGCATGTACTGTTGAGGAATAAAAAGTGTGCCTTTATCTTTGTGTCTTTTTCTTTATAGTTTATAAGTCTATAGTCTCTAGACCTAGTACCATAGACTGCTAAATAGCGATAAGTAAATATAATCTTGCTAACATTTACCTATACAAGACCAGAGGATGAAACAAATCAAAAGCATCAGACTAAGGTGCAATCCAGTCATTATTTAACTTTTTTTTTTTTTAAACTATAAATACGAAAAAACCTTCTCTATCGTTCAATAGGCAAATATACATTTTTCTCTGGTTTAGGAATGTGCGGAAATGCAGTTTGATGCAAAATATACACGATAAAAAAACTTACAAAAAAAAAAAAAAAAAGCTTATATTATATTAAGTGTATTTTGTATTAACAAGTGAATAGGGTGGTCAGCGTAACGGAGGCGCATCACGGAAACACTTCAGAGACCAACTTAGGCGCCAACTTGCCTTGGCTGACATAGAAGTAAGCACCTGGTAGCATGCGGCCTCAGAACGAGGAAGCACGTGGTCACTCACAAAGGCCGCTGGATGCACATTTGAGACCAAAAGAAAATCCGATGCCAAAGACAGACAGCGAATATAAAATCTTAATCGACCAGCGGCGGACAATGGTTAAGCTTGCTATGCTGGTAGCAAAATATGTAGGTCACAGTTGGGGTTCTAGGCAACAGGAAATACTCCACTCCTCGTTGATCTTCGGACATGCATTATTATTAACTAATCATGCGATTGATGTGTGCGATTAAACACACTGCAACCGTCTGCTCATGTATAGCGTAGTTTCATCTTTTCTAATCCTATCAATTGTCTAAAACAGTTTTGGGAAGGGGGGAAAAGAATAAGGTATCTAGATGATCCATTTTTAAATGTTTAGAAACATAAAAGTGAGCGACCTGAATTGGAATTCGAGGGCTTATATAAATTTTCTATTTATTTTACAAACTTTATTTTTACAAAACAATAAAAGGGGCTAGCTCAGCATATAACTTCATATCAGTCAAGTAAAAGTTATTTCCCTTGTTTGAGATACCAAACAAAACAAAATAAAATAATTAATTGCGAACAGTTAGCATGTAAAAGAAATAATTGTGAAAAATATATATATAATAAAACGAATATATTTAATCAATGTCACTACAATGGTAAAACGCTTGGCTCCCGAACTGAGGATCCGAGGTTTGATTTTTTTTTTCGGTATCTTTATGTGTGAGTCCACCCAGCTCTAATTGGTACATGATATTAGTTTGAGAAAAATTAAATACAGTTGGTCATTTTGTTGGCCATAGAAACTGATAACATTTAGGTAAATGTGCCCTATAGATAGGGCTGCAAGAGGAGCTTTTTAGGCTATTGTTCTAATTATACCTAAATTGAATTTTTTAAAAAACATTTAAATTCCAACACTCGTTACATTCCATTGTGTCTTTTTATTCGTGACAATTTACCTCAAACACCAACCGTAAACAAACAACATTTAGCCACGTGGTGCTCTGTCTCTTCTATATAATTTACGATCTCATGTTTAATTCATGATGGTTGTCACGTGACCAGTTGTTTTTTTTTTCGTTGTTTTATCAATAAGATCCCGTGACTAAATGTTCTTTGTTTACGATTGGTGACTGAGGTCCATTTACTTCGGGCTACGCCTCAGCCTCAAGAAGCCCAACTTCCCTGACATACAAAAACAAACTTGGATATCACGAGAAAATCTTTTTGAATTTGGTGAAAACCCTATTTAGGTCATACCATGTCCCGAGTGAATATCGACTTAGAATCAACGCTGTTATCAGGCCACCACAAATACAAAACGAATTATACGTATAATGAAGACAAAGTATGCAAGGCGACGTAATTCTGTACCTCAGAACCGGACACAACAGAATGAGAAAACATATTTTTCGGAAGCTTAAAGTCGGGATAAGCGAAACCTGCCCTTGTGGAGCATCACCAGAGAGTGCTGGCCAAGTCCTTCTAAGCTTCATACTATATCAAGAGGCTCCGAACAAAACTCTGGCACCCCAAACCTTCCTGTAGAAGACTATGTATATGAAGAATTGCCTCTTCTGGAAACCACTGCGCGGTTCATTTCGGATACAAGAGGATTGAACAGAACCCTCCACATGAAGAATGAGAAGGAAGACAGAGGCAACGAAGGAAGAACAAGAACGGATATAAATGTTGTTTGGTACAAGATTGAGAAAGACTAATATTGCTTTAAGCCTCAAATTCGTTTGTAGTATTTTTTTATGTTTTTTTTCTAGAAGAAACTGCCTCACTGGACAAAAAATACCAGAGGTACCCCAATGATTTTAGGTTTTAGGGTGAAGCAAAAATATAACGTGGGACACACAAGTCAAAATATCATTTTCTTCTCCTTATTTCAACCAGTTACTTCCCCTTGAAAAAAAATATTTCGTATTTTATACTATGAATCATAGAATCATAGCCTTTTTGTTTATAGAAACGATAATTACGTGCAACGCGTACCGGTACTCACTCAAACAAATGTTCCATTGAGGCGCAGGAGAATACGTAGAAGTATATAGTAGAGTCCACCTTCTTTTTAAAAAGATAAGTCTGCTCAAGTAGGACCGATAGATTTCTTTGTGTTTCGTTTAAATATTGTATACTTAACATTTCTAAATTTCAGTGTCAGAAGACATGAAACATAGAGTTGAAGCTAGGTGCTGAAACAAAAGATACATACATATATTAAACATAAATGAATAACAGCACCAGGGACCAAGTTTTTAAGAGAGAAAGTAGTGAATTAAAATGCTACGAGTGACAAGTGGACAACATAAACACATTACATATAGCATTATTACTCGTATCCACTGAAGCTTCTATATGTTATTTATTTATGTTTAATATATGTATGTATCATTTGTTTCAGCACCTAGCTTCAACTCTATGTTTACGTTTACAGCATTATTGCTCGTACCCACTGAAGCTTCTATATGTAATGTCTTTATGTTGTCCACTTGTCATTTCGCTTGGTGCGTTATCGCTAGGCGGTGGTGTCGAATCCAGAGTCACAGGTTCGAGCCTCGGTCGGCGCATGCCCTTACTTTCGTATCATTTCGTAGCATTCAGTTTGTTCACATGTGAACACACTGAACAACAAGAGAGACTACAAGTAAACAAACACACACACACACACATACACACAGACACAACATACATAAACATATATACACATATAAATATAACAAGTGAGACAGAAAGACGAGACACAGAGAGAAAGAAAGACAGAGAAACAGAAGAACAGAAAAAAAAACAGAAAAACAAAACGACAAACATTCAGAAAGACAGAGAGTATAAAAGACAGAGAGGCATATAGTCAGAGGGGGAAAAAGACAGAGAGGGAGTGAGAAAGAAAGAAAGAAAGAAAGACAGAGACAAATGGACAGAGAGAAGAGGTGGGAAGCTTGGTCGAGAGGCTAAGTGTGCTTGAACTTGGCTACCTAGAAGGGGACTCGAGGTTCGACACCCGACTCGGGCAGAGTTGCTTTTACTGAGTGCCTAAAGACAGCACGGAAACCCAACTCCTAGAAACCCCCTCCCCCCCCCCCTCTACTGGTCCACAAATTAGATTAGACCAAAAGTGCTCTGAGCATGCTATAAGCATAAAAGTAGCGCTATATTAAAGCTATAATAATAAAAGAGTCAGAGATACAAGTTCTATGAAAACAGAGAGTCAGAGAGGCAGTGAGACAGCAAGAACGAAAGACAGAGAGACAAATGGACAGAGAGTCAGGGATACAGGTTTTATGAAAACAGAGAGGCAGTGAGACAAATGGACAGAGAGTCAGGGATACAGGTTTTATGAAAACAGAGAGGCAGTGAGACAGAGAGAACGAAAGACAGAGAGACAAATGGACAAAGAGTCAGGGATACAGGTTTTATGAAAACAGAGAGGCAGTGAGACAGAGAGAACGAAAGACAGAGAGACAAATGGACAGAGAGTCAGGGATACAGGTTTTATGAAAACAGAGAGGCAGTGAGACAGAGAGAACGAAAGACAGAGAGACAAATGGACAGAGAGTCAGGGATACAGGTTTTATGAAAACAGAGAGTCAGTGAGACATAGAGGGAAGCATACTGTGTATGTAATAATGGATAGATATATGGATGAACATAGGGAAAGACATTTTCTTGAATGACTTTTTAAGTATTATATGTATCAGTTATTAATTTCATCGGGTCATCGTGTCATTGATAATAAATTGAGATAGCAGACTGTTTTGTCCGTGATGCGGCTGAATTGAGAGAGATTTGAGTGACAGTATAATCAGTAAGTATACTTATAACCCTTAAACATCGAGATGTGTATACAATTTTCTTTTCACAAAAACAACAACAACAACAAACCTAATCAGCATTGTTAATTAATTGAGCACACATAAGGTTGGACTTGTTCCTCAACACTTAAAGATTTCACCTGTTTTCGAATTCCCGAAACATGCCTTGGATATGTCCCTACGATTTCTGGGACCGCATCTTCCGTTCTGGATTCAAGATTATTCAGTCTTGAGAATATGCTCCGAAGTTCATATTTCAAGTATTTTTCGTTTGAGCTCAAGTCTTCCTTTAGCTCAGAACAGCTGCTAACAACATCATAAATCAAATGTTCTAGCCCAGTACCTGTCTATTGATTATACTTTGATTTTATGTCTGTCGCTTTTCCGGCTCTTTCAGTATTAGTTTTCAAAAGGCCTTCCTCAGACTTGTCAATTTGCTGATCATGCTGCCCAGTAATAACCAGCTTACAAGTTTCAATAGTTTCAGGACATTATTTTATAATACTTTTATTCTTTTTTTGAGACCAGAAAATATTATTACAAACTTATATCAACTCACTCTGTTTGTCTGTCTGGTAAAGCGTTTGTACACGTTATTTCTCCCACACCCATTCTCGGATCAAGCTGAAACTTCGCACAATTATTCATTGAAGTAAAAGACGGGAATCAATTAAAAAAAAGGTAACCGATTAGACAATTAATTACTGGAAATTCATTATTTTGTTTAATAGCGACAAAGGAAACTAATACTAGTACCCTTAATACGCTATTTTTCCCTCAAGCATTCTCCGATCAAGTTGATACTTTAAACAATTATTTAATGTACACAACATGGATTAATAAAAAAATATTCCAAGGAGAGTTTGTGTTATTATACAAACTCAGAGGCGGCCCCCCATCGAAGTCACCAATGGAGCAATGGACCAGGAATATTTAGGCCATAGTCTTGTTGTAATCGTTTATAGAAATGCAATTGTAAAAAATCCATTTGGCGTTTTTTCTTCACATAAAAGCAAACAGGACAACACTTCATCTTTGCTGATCACCTAAAAACAGAATGGAAACATCCCAGACAGTGCGGTAGCTCAGTGTGTCATCCCTTCCCAATCAACTTTAAAAAAAAAAGTTTCAATAAACACTATTGCTACTTTTTGTTGAACAAATACAGTGAGATGATTACCTACTATTATTGATTTTACTCAAATGTAAAATGAGTATCAATTATATTTTAAAATCCAACTGTTTATGACATTTATTCAAATGTTATTGCAAATTTTACAATGATATTAAATTTAAATTAAAAACTGATTTAACATCACCAGAACAGGTTTCCTTTGTTATACTTTATGACAGAAATAGTATAACGTTTTGCTTTGTCATTTACCATTAAACTAAAATCTAGACGTGTCTCGGCACATATCTAAAGATTTTAATATAATTATCTTTTCCGATTTGTCTGCTTTTGCCAAGATATAATTTTTTAAACTTGGTTGTCATCCTCAATATGGTTTCACACGGTGCGACCGCACCCCTTGCACCCCATAGTGACGCTACTGCTCCCTGATACGTGCCTCTCCCCAACAATTTTGATTACTATATTGGAGTAGACGGGCTAGAATTAGCCCGCACAACTAACCGGTTTCAAATGCGAACAGCATATTGCAATATTTCCCACTAGTAGGCCTACTAATCTTATCTTATCTTATATAATACAGATGTTACTTCAAAAAAGAAGATGATTACGTCCAACACGTCATGCATTTAGTCATGCATATTAACCAATGCCTTAAAATCTGCCAAGTCACTGGTTTTCCTGGCTAGCTCAGGCAACCCATTCCATGCTTTAATAGCACTAGGGAAGAGGGAGTATTTGTATAAATTTGTCCTAGCATATGGGACGAGGAATGTGCCTTTATCTTTGTGTCTTTCAGAGTATTTCATTAAATTTTGTTTTTGTATTTGAAGATTATGGTTCAGTGTTTTATGTATAATTGCTACTTTACTTTTGAGTCTTCTGTCCTGAAGGCTTTCTAAATCTAGTGATTTTACTAAAGGTGTTACTCTAATCCTGATCATATCCTATCCACTTTATAGGTCTAGACTAGATATAGAATATATCTATAATATAGAGCTAGACTAGATCTAGATTTCTAGACTAGGTCTTGATCTAGAATCTAGACTAGGTCTAGATCTAGAATCTAGACTAGGTCTAGATCAAGATATAGAACTAAATCTAGAATCTAGACTAGACCTTGAATCTAGATATATAATCTAGTTCTAGAAAAGAATTCGTATGACGTTACACGTTTAATTTTAAAATTACTAGAGTTAATCCAATATTAAGATCAGGATTAGATCTAGTAGGCCTACTACTGGATAATAATGTACTACGCTGTTCACATCCCATTCACTTCTTAATGTGATACTACTGTTTACATAATAAATAAATCTGCACACCTATAATTTATAAATGTAAATTTTGTTCAAATAGTTTACTAAGTTTAAATCTAAATCTAGATCTACATCTGGCCACTATTGAGTCTAATTTAGATGGTTGTCATGCGTATTATGAAGATATGTCAAAACTACGCTATATAGAAGTATTTTTTTTTCCTAACTTGCAACTAAAACGAAGTTTGTATTAAAATTAGTTTTACAAAACAACATTTGAATCAGTATTTTATTCCATGAGTATGTTAATAAATGAAAAATCTATTTTAGAATGATCCATTAATACTTTTTCCATTGTGACCCTAGATGCAATTTTTTTTTTTTTTTTACGAATGCGCGAATCTATGAATGAAGCTTGATTTATTAATGAAGAAATCTCTGACCTATTGAAAAGTGGTGCATTTTTTTTCAAAAAATCGACATCTGCGATTTTAAAAATTAGATAAATCACTTTAGGAAAAGAAAAAAAGTAGCCGTTGCACGAGAACTCTGAATGATCTTAAATATCATAATGTCAAAATACCTAGGTGTTATAATAAATGAAAAACTGTCATGGAATCCACATATTGATGAAACTATAAAAAAATCCAACAAAGCATTAGGGTTTATTAAAAGAAATTTCTATAAATCAAATAAGAACATAAAACTAAAATGTTATTTAACCTTGGTTAGGCCAATAATAGAATATGCATCCACCGTGTGGGACCCCTCAACTCAAGAAAACATTAAGAAACTGGAACAAACACAAAATAGAGCAGTGAGATTCATAACAAACGAATATTCACATTTGACTAGGGTAACACCATTAATAAAATCACTAAATTTAGAAAGCCTTCAGGACAGAAGACTCAAAAGTAAAGTAGCAATTATACATAAAACACTGAACCATAATCTTCAAATACAAAAACAAAATTTAATAAAATACTCTGAAAGACACAAAAATAAAGGCACATTCCTCGTCCCATATGCTAGGACAAATTTGTACAAATACTCCTTCTTCCCTAGTGCTATTAGAGCATGGAATGGGTTGCCTGAGCTAGCCAGAAAAACCAGTGACTTGGCAGAATTTAAGTCATTGGTTAATATGCATGACTAAATGCATGACGCGTAGGACGTAATCATCTTCTTTTTTGAAGTAACGTCTGTATTATATAAGAAGATAAGATTTTCTCTTCTAGTTCATGAGATCCAAATGGTACCACAAGACTAATAGCGTCTTTTCCCCTTTCGGGGGCCCCTAAAATACTGATATATTGAATTAATTATTGTTAATTACTTATTTTGTTTGTTATCGAATACAAGAAATAACTTGATAGTTTTTAAGGACGGAGTTGCTCCCTTTAGACAAGTTTTTTTTAAAGGATTTTATGTTTTGCTTGTCATAATAAGTACTACTCTCATTAGCTTAAGCATCATTTTTTAAATGAAAGAAATACTTAGAGAAAAATAGAAAGCCAAACTTTATCTCCAGCATATACAATATATAGGGCAGAGGCTGTAAACATCATCCGTTTCTATGGCTGACGTTTAACGCGGCAGTCGTGTGGCCAGCACAACGACCAACCATCTTTATTTTCCTTAACTCATGCCAGGTACCCATTGGAGTTAGGTGGACTGAGAGGCGTCCTAAGAATCCAGAAATTCATAATCAACGAGACTGTAGCCCGAGACCCCTTGATTCTGACGCCAAGCGTTTTATCACTCAGCCACCATACCTCCCCCCCCCACCCTAAGTAGAATATAGTATGACAATTAAATGACAGTTGAATAAAAGAATAGACAACCCAAATTGTTGGCTAGAGACTCTTTTTTCAAATTCTAACATTGTAACATGTTTTTCTCTTCATTTTTTCTGTGTTTTTTTACGCGTCTACTGAACGGTTCAGTCTTATTCACAGAAATTCCAATCTAGTTGTTAAGATATATGGTTTAACTTTCAGCTATCCAATTACTTGATAGTCAATAACGAGTACTCATTATACACAAGCAGTTAGTAGATGCCAGTTATTGTAAGTGGTTACTATAGAGAGTTAGTTGAGACTTCTACCAGTTAATAAGTTTAAGTTATTACTATATTTGTCAAGTAATTCTATAAAAGGTTATCACTGATTATACTTGGATATTGTGCATCTCATTTCCTATGTGATGACCCACGGTGTTGTATATATCAAACGTATATCAAGTGTTATTTCCTCACTTTATGAAAGATGTCTGAACGTGCTGGTATTCAACCTGATTCTGCCTACATTACAACTCTATATTCATCCTGACAACGTCTACAATATATCATTTTAATATAAACCCAACGTCACCCAATGACAATCCCAATAACTAGGTGACATTACCGTGACAATATATAATTATTTTTTTTGAAAATAAAATCGTTAACATTTAGTTTCCATTTCCATATCGTCACGTAACTGAATCGAATTCACTACATTTTGTTTCGCCCCTTCTCCTGCATCGCTTTTATTTCAGTCACACTACTATCGCTACTTTTCGAGATAGTTCTATCATCGTTTAAGGGAGATCCAATCGGCAACATATTTGCCACGGTCTGACCATCACTATTCGCAGTCTCTTCTCCATTGTAACCAGGATTTCTTAATCCAGTCCAGTTTGCATCCCCAGTATATTGTAATCTATTTCCAAGCACATCCGTATTAAAACTGGATAGTTTTTCTATATCTCCGACTATTTGAACGACGCTGCCAACACTTTGATGTTGTCAGTAGCTCTAGGCTCTTGAATCCCCCCCCCAGTGAAATGTTGACATTAATTTCAATACTTTCGTGTGCACTTTCTGCCCTGTTCGAATCTTCCGCAGAACAGTTTACCATTTGAACCACATTGCCTACTAACTGAGTTGTAGACGAAGATCGATTTTGTGTGTCGCTACCCAGAATAGACTTCTCCTCTGTTTGTACACCAACCTTCCATATTACTGGCACTTGAGTGGAATCAGTAATATTGTCTTTATTAATACGTCTTCTAAAGAATATGAAATATAACACAGACAATATTTCAAACATGTTGAATTATTTTAGGTTGATAAATCAAGCAATATAAAACACTTCGTTTTTGGATAGTTAGATAAATCAATCGTGAACATTGATCTTTTCAGTTCGACTGACGTTGCAAGAACAATCAACCAATAACAAGAGGACATTGATTTCCTTCTAAAGAAAGCCTGTCTGTCATAACACACTCACAAAAACAAACACATATATTGTTTGTATAGTCTTACCTGTGTGGTTGTGGTCTTGAACTGCACCAAAAGTTATTGATTTTCTAGGTCTAGCGATTTCAGGAGCATAGGTATTACGCACATTGCGTTTTATTTTTTTAAATTAAATTTTAAAAATGGTTTTCCTGCATTTCTGAACCTTAGTGACGATAATAGGGTATCCGAGGCAGGGGCGGACTCGGTGTCAAAATCAGCTCTGGCATAATAATACAATCTGGGCCACACATTGCTCACCTGTCTCCATAAGAGAGCAATTTTGATCATGCATATTTTATCTAAGTTTGGAAAGCCTTGGAATAAAATTGTATGTACACATTGTACAACTGTTATCTTATCATGCTGCTGGTTTTAGAGTTCTTTTACTCAGAGATTTTTGGTGTGTTTGATATTTCATAAGAAGACGTTCTAAAGTCAGTTTGAGCAATGTTATAATTCCAGCAACTCTACCAGCCGTCGGCGTTGTTTTCCAAGTACAAACCCTTATTAGTTGACTAAATGAAATTTAATCGCTGATTTTCTACACATGGTTTTGCTTTCTCAAATATGTATGACCTTCTGTTTTGTTTGTGTTCATGTAGTGACTCATGATCAACAAGCTCTTCATAAGATGTTGCAATTGTTACCAGCTTTACTTTTAAAAATGAATGGTCCTCATTCAACAATCGGAAAAAAAAACTAACCACATTGAGCCACATGCTACCATATCTCTTCCATACAATTTATGACCTCATTTGTATAGACAATGGTTATCACGTGCCTTTTTTTCCCCCGCTGTTTTATCAATGGTTATCACGTGACCGCATGCTAATTTTTCTCAAAGCGTCTTTTTAATTCTCTGTCTTTAGATTTCATTTACCTTTTAATAATGTTTGCCCCTGACACTCTCGCCATCATGTTTTCTTGTACCCTCTCTGTCAATATCTCAAACTTCTCTCTCTTTTTTTTCTATCTTTTTCTGTTTCTCTCTCTCTCTCTCTTTATCTCTTTCTGTATCTGCCTCTCACTTAGTAATGTACAGATTAAGTACTACAGTACTCCAAGTAGCAAGTAATAATCAAACTTATGTGTATGTAATGTGATCATCTTTGAAGAAACAAATTAAATCTATACATTATCTACATACATTTCAACACATTGTATAAAACACATCTACTTGATCTATCAACGTTAGTAACAAATAACTGGGTAGAAGACAAATGAACAAATTATCAATAACAATCTAGTGTCAAACACTTTTAACTTTGAATGAAATAAAAATAAAACAACAACATTAACAGAGGAATGCCTAGTTAGCACTTTTCGACTGCTTTAAGAATATAAACATTATCTACGTTCAACGTTCAAATTAATAACAAAAAAATATGTGGCACTTCTTCACCATTTACAAGTGGAAAATATCTCATCGTTTTCTATCTTTTAACAAGCAACATAGAAGAGGTGTTGGTCTCGTGCTTAAATGACATTTATCTTTTCCTTTGCTTGTTGGACCGCTAAGGCACCGCACAAGATCTGCAGTCCGTCCCTTCCCATTCCTCTCTGTTTTTTTGCCTAGGTCAGAATCTCCGTCAATGGCAGGACTGTCCATTCTTTTATGTTGTTTTTCTGCCTCTTCTTCTTTTTTCCTGGTACAGTTCCGTGAGGGAAGGTCTTTGCGAGCCCTGAGGACTTTGTAATATGGCCAAAGTGTGTTTTTTTTTTTTTTTCGCGTTTTTCAACAGTAGCTAGCAGGTCATCTTGGGGTCTGATCGCTGTATTAATCATGTCTTTAATCCAGGGGTTCTCACCCTGTGGGTCGCGACCCCCTTGGGGGTCGATTGACGATTTGCCACGGGTCGCCAAAGACCATCGAAAAAATGGGGTTGTTTTTGTCTATTCTTCTATTGCTGTGTGTGTTTGCGGGGCGGGTGGGGGGGCGCGGCAGAGTGGGGGGCGCTGCAGAGTTGGGGATTGTAAAAAGGTGAGCATAAAAGTTGAAGAAGCGCTGCTTTAATCTCTTCGTTTGTGATGCGGGTCTTTGCATGTGACTAAGTACGTTATAGGACATGAGTAATTAGTAATGAGCAATGGACTGAAACCTAATCTTATAATAAAGAAGTAAAGAGAAGCTAACTCTTATTAATAATGAGACTCCGCAAAGAGTTATTTGTTCTTTCATCGTTAAGCCTTTATTTGCTAGCGTCACCCCATTGTTATTCATAATAGTTAGTATTATCTCATCTCAACAGAATGCGACAACACATGTACCGGAAGCTCAAAATTGGAACCAGTGAAATCTGCCCATTTGGAGTATTACCAGAGAATGCCGACCACGTCCTCCAAAACTGCTCTCTTTACCAAGAGTCCCGTATAAGACGCTGGGCCCAAAACATCTCCAATAGAAAGAAAACTGTATGGAGAGCTCCCTGATTTGGAAACCACTGCGCAGTTCATCTCATGTATTGGTCTAGTCATCTGAACGCTCCAACATAACAATGAGAACGAAGAAGAAGATCTCATCTAGCGCTAACCGCTATTGTTTTTCTATTATACATGTGGTAACAGCCGTTTTATCCTCTTTGCTACAAGATCTTTCTAGAACTTGTTGCAACATGCACTCCAGGTTACATAATCTTTTGTCTATGTTTCTAGTTCTACTGCGCTCAGATTTCCTCTCTTTTTCTAATTTAAGTAAGGCCTCTTCCACCTTATCATCTCTGCTCTGGCATTTTTCTACAGTTGCTGTAGTCATTTCTTGAAACTGCTTCAGCGTTTGCTCTACCATTCCAAACCTAGTGTCTACATGTCTAGCCTGATCCACCTCCGAAGCGATCACTTCTTCAAATCTGTTTAAGGCATCTGTCATTTTATCTTCTCTGCTGCGGCATTGTCTATGACATTGGTTTACATACTCCATAAGCGTTTCCTGAATTTGTTCCAATTCTCTCACGCGTTCACTAAGATTTTCATTCATACTACACAAACATTTTTCCAAAGCCTTTGTCGTATTTTTAAACTCTGTTATATGGCAGGCAAAGGTGCAAGTATTCTTATAAAGAAATTTGTTAGTGCTTGACATTTCTTTAGAAATTTCATCCAATTTATTTAATGCCTGTGCCAATTTGGCGTTCTGTTTTTTGAAATGATTTGTATGTAGAGGCAATTCATGTGTCAGCTCTGTATTTAAGTCAGCTAAACTTTCTTTCAAGTATGCCAGCTTATCGATTATATCTTTTGTTTTTAATGCCAACGTTGGCATTAGGCGTTCATTTTGGGCGAAAGTCTCGTTTAGAAGAGTTTTAGCCCTTGTCATGTCATCTATAGAACTCTTAATTAGCATTTCAATTGTTTCCTTTGTAATTCCTTGTTCCTTTAAGAAACTATGGAGACACCCTTGGAAATTGTCTTCAAGCTTTCGCCCATCAGAACTTCCTGAAATAGTATATACATTTTATCATAATGTGAATTTATATCAGTAAAGTAATGGAAAATGTTAATGAATGCATTTATTTTATACTATGATGGGGTCGTAAGGTTGTATTTTTTAAATTTAGTCACACCTCAAGAGAAAGACAAACGGAGGCGGCCCCTCGCACCATCACTAGGTTGGGCCCTGGGCAATTGTGATATGTGGGGCGTAGCCCTAAATCCAACCCAAAATATCAACGTATTAGTCTTGATTGGAGGCACGGTGGCTGAGTGGTAAATTGCTTGGCTTTCGAACCTAGGGTCCCGTATTCGAATCCTCATGAAGTTGGGGAAATGTAACAGCGGTTGGTGGTTGTGCTGGCCACATGACACCACAGAAACATATGATCTTTACATCACAAGGTCTGAAAGGGGAACTTTACTAAAAGTCTTAATGGTAACTGCTAAAGATGGCTAAAGATGGGTTCATCCCACCGCTGCCACCATGTTAAGAGAGATACTTGAATATAAACAAACTTGAAATAAGAATACTTTCAGATCATAAACAAACAACTTTAATCAGCCATCTTGGCTACCAGAGAAGTGTCCCCTTTGCATGGGCACAACTCTTCCCACCATATAACATTCCATTAACATCTTCAAAATGATTGAGCTACATATTCTTGTTTCAGGAGAACTGAATATCAATCAATGGTACATTATAATGCATGCCAAAAGCTGATAGACAAAAAAATCTCAATATTTCGAGGCACTCTCAGCTTAGATCTAAAGTTAAGGACCACACATTCCAACCACTACCATTTACCTTAAACAAAAAGTCCCCAAACCTATATATCTTTAAAGCATGTGCAGAATCATTTGTTTAAAAATCTGCCTGTTTTAGTCGTTGGTACAGTCCCTTAAGGTTACTAACACTTTACAATAATCCTAACATTTTCATATTATTGTAAAGGCCCTTAAATGCCAATTTGCGGTAATTTCATATTGTGCTAGCCTTTTATTTAAGTTTTAAAAGTATTATCTCAATGTATATTATATGTATAGTATATGTATAACACACTGTATACTAGATTTAAAGATCATTTATTTTTAAAAGTACACACTTTACCAAGTTGTATACATATAAAAAATATACATTTATTTTTAAACATAAAAGTACTTTCAAGTGTGAGACATTTTTATTCTGGTTTCAGAATTCGCATAAATGTTATGGGTATAGAGGTATTATTATTAATCAGTTAGTCCTTACCTTCTCCAGAAACAGCTTCAAGTTTTGTCTTAAACGAATCAGAAAAATCTTCATTGGGTACTACACAATATTTACACTGCTCCAATGCACTTTCTTTGGGGCGATGCTCTAAGGTATAAAGATAAATTTCGTTAGACCGGCTGACGCTATAAGAAAAGCCATGAACATAAACAAAAAAATACAACAACAACAAAGCTTATGTTAAGTAAAATTGTATCAATAAGTTTTGGATCAGTCATGGGATTACATTTCTAACAGATCTAGCTAAACAATCTGAAATATCTGAAATATTTTTACCAATCTTTTTTTTGTTTGGCACTTTGCCATGCTTTGAGTTTCTCAATGCTATATGATCCTATCACTGATCCGGACCAGTTGGAAAAGAATTGCGGGAGGGGGGGGAGGAGAAGAAGGGGGTATCTTATGATAGTTCTCGTGATCATTTTTTAAATGCATTTTAACCAGCAAAACGTGTTCACTCAATACTCAAGCCTTCTCACGGAGACTAATTCAACCTAAACCACAAAATCTGTCAAGTACGATCTTGTTACCTTGTTCAATACCCAACAAAATAATTAATTGCCAATGTTAATTGACGCATTGGTTATTTCTTCAATTGATTCTTGTTTCGTCAAGTATGAGAAAAATGGAAAAAAAAAAGTTTCAACTTAATTCGAGATTGTGTGTGGTCGAAATAAACATGTTAACACTTTTTTTAACCGTCAGACAGAGTGAGTTGATAGAAGCTTTGTACAGTCAGACAGAGTGAGTTGATAGAAGCTTTGTACAGTCAGACAGAGTGAGTTGATAGAAGCTTTGTACAGTCAGACAGAGTGAGTTGATAGAAGCTTTGTACAGTCAGACAGAGTGAGTTGATAGAAGCTTTGTTCAAAACATATAAACTGAACTACTTCAAAGAAACAGTTGGTGAGTATACATTGGAAGAGCATGCTTGCGGAAAGAGGAACTGGAGAGTAATTGGGTTTGTAAAAAAAAATTTACAACACATTCTGATGGAGAGTTTGTAATGTAAGATTCAAATTCGCTAAGCTTGGTCTCCTTTTAAGAGACCCCAGTGCCCCCTCATTCTTATATCCGGCCCTTGTCAATGCTTTCAATTAAACTTACCTTTATTTTGATTAGTAATTAAGGGATTTTGGTAGACATCCTTTGCACTAGAAGACTCTAATGTTTGCGGGTTCAAAGGTGATAATAACATTTGATTCACAGCTGTTTGAACACAACCAGGCCTCAATTTCAAGCCATTTTCAGATTGTTTCAACTCTTCTATTGCATTTCTCTCCTCAAAACCGCTAACATTCTCTTTAGGGAAGGCTGAAATTGACAAACGTAATGTCTGACTATCTGCTGAATCGTCAGGGTCCTCTTTGTTCGCTATTTCGTTTTCCATGCTTGCGATGGTATTGCCAGCAACCATAACCGTGTGCCCCATTGTCTGTGTTACACAAAATGGCTCTAGGCTTGAACAGCTCCCCGCAGGGACTTCAGATGCTGAAGATTTAGTTATTGAGGTTATAGTAATGAAAATTTCTTGAACTTTATCGACGTTGTGGTCGATTGTATCTAAAATCTTGACTATATTGTCCAACTTTTCCGTGATTGCCATGTTTACATTATCCATGTTTACATTATCCATGTTTACATTATCCATGTTTACATTATCCATGTTTACATTATCCATGTTTACATTATCCATGTTTACATTATCCATGTTTACGGAAACTTTTTCTTTGATGCTGGCACGTTATATGTGTGTATGTTTTCAATATTCAATTTGAGTCTATTCTCACCCTTTGGGTCATACGTTGATTCATTTACATCTGAGGACTTAAAAAACAGCCATTTCAAAATTTAATAAGAAATCATAAAAAATACTTTTAATAAAAAAGCTTATATGAAGTGTAATTGTATCAATTAGTTTGGATTAGTCATGTATTTAAATTTGTAATAGATCTAGACTAACAATTATAATTTTGTGCGATTAGAAATATATTTTGTTTCCAATTGTTTTTCTTTAGCGCAATTTCATGGTTTTGGCGTTATCAATACCAGTTGTCAGATACAATACATAATTATACACAAAATTCAGTTTGATCCTAGATAGTTCCAGGAATAACGTGTACAGCAATTTTACTAGACAGACAGATAGAGTGATTTGATATAAGTTTTGTAAAAAGACATAGTTCTTTTGCTTTAAAAATCAAATCTAAACGGCTTTTTTCCCACAAAATAGCTATGTAGTTAAAGACAACTTAAAAGTACCAGTACTTTTTTGTTTCCCAAACCGAAGTAATACCATCAGCTAAACCAAAAAGAATACTTGTTTAAACTGGTTTGTGGGGAATTGGATGTATGTTGATATCATGTCCCAAGTAGAGGTCTGACCTTTCATATTTTGTATGTTGATATCATGTCCCAAGTAGACTTCTGACCTTTCATACTTTGTATGTTATATCGTGTCCCAAGTAGAGGTCTGACCTTTCATACTTTATATGTTAATATCGTGTCCCAAGTAGAGGTCTGATCTTTCATACTTTGATAATATCGTGTCCCAAGTAGATGTCGACCTTTCATACTTTGTATGTTAATATCGTGTCCCAAGTAGAAGTCTGACTTTTCATCCTTTGTATGTTAATATCATGTCCCAAGTAGAGGTCTAACCTTTCATACTTTATATGTTAATATCATGACCCAAGAGGAGGTCTGACCTTTCATACTTTGTATGTTAATATCGTGTCCCAAGAGGAGGTCTGACCTTTCATACTTTGTATGTTAATATCGTGTCCCAAGAGGAGGTCTGACCTTTCATACTTTGTATGTTAATATCGTGTCCCAAGTAGAGGTCTGACCTTTCATACTTTGTATGTTAATATCGTGTCCCAAGTAGAGGTCTGACCTTTCATACTTTGTATGTTAATATCGTGTCCCAAGTGGAGGTCTGACTTTTCATACCTTGTATGTTAATATCATATCCCAAGTAGAGATCTGACCTTTCATACTTTGTATGTTAATATCGTGTCCCAAGTGGAGGTCTTGGGTTTTATCTACATAACATTGCAATTACCACGTGGAAATTGTTTATTCAATAAAGACTCCATGTTAATATTGTCACAAAATGTCTAATATTCTGCTTTTATAGAAAAAGTCCATGCAATTTATCCTTTCATTGTTTTTATTCTTTACATTAATCATAGCCACGACTTCGTTGTCAATTGTATTAGTAGCCAGATGCCCATGTTTTCCCATTTTCCAATCCAGATGAATTCTTTAAACTTCTTATATTAATCTCCTAATATATTGGACTTAATTTCAACAACACATTAAATTAAGTTACATATTTCTATTTCATTTCAATACAATTAGTTGAAAATAGTCGACAACATTATAATACATATATAAGAAGAAGAAGAAGATAATACAGGTTTTTTTTTGCTATTAAGTGACAAAATGAAGCTTCAGAACCAATCTTGCCACTACCCAAGAAGAAAAATCCCCTCAGTGGCATAGCATCCATGGCGCGAAAGGGTTGAATGAACCCGGGCCCACGACCATTTAGGGGCCCACACCCGGTGGTGAAACAACCATGGAGCCATGGCCCCTCTATGCAGCACAAGTTTTGGCTTAAGGCCTCCATGAAATATTTAGTTGTCTCATACAATATCTGGACTTATATGAGGCCCCAAATCTCAAATAGCTTAAGGCCTTTTCAACTCTCAAGAGGACACTTCATGGCACGTAGGGGTTTCATTTCGCCTGGTCCCATGACTAATGACCAATTGTGACCTACCCTACACTGCAATTTAAAAAAAAATGGTTAAGAAATTAAAAAGTTTCCTTAAAATATCTATTAAAAAAAAGATAGGCCTATTAATTTCTTAAATTTAACCAGCAAGCTTGCCAAATATACAGGCAACATCAAAAACTGAGAACGGTGGATGATGTAAACAAGGAGCACACTGAAGAAGTTGTCAATTACTGACTGAAAGTAAATTCATCGCATAGTGAATGTTAGTTTTAACTTTAGAATGCAACAACGTTTCGTTTTGGTGACACAAGTAACAACAACGATGTCTTAGCAGTACATAAATTGTTTAAGAAAACAAAAACACTAACATTTACCTCGACCCACAGATTCAAAACGAGATATAAGATCTACTGGGCAATGCAATTTAAGCAAAACATCTTAGCAGTGTTTCTCAAACTGTGTGCCGCGGCACACTAGAAGATTTGGAGATGTGCCGCGGGAGTTTCTACAAATATTTATTTGAAATTTATGCAGGTTTCAGAACGCCAACCGTGTAGCGTTACACAGGTCTGTCTATTATTAAATTTTTATGTTAAGTTGCGACACGCCCTAGTCAATCGGATCGCTCCATTTTGACAGAGAAGGGTATTAGCTATTCAGGTTATGGAATTTTCACCGATACATGTATTATTATAGCTATAATGTAGGCCGCCCTAGCAGACGCATAGCAGTTCTTGAATAGGTAACGATAATAATAAGCGACGTGTTTCATGTCAATTTTTTAGGGGTAATCTAAAAAAAACAAATTATCAATAAGTCTTATTCATTGTTATCCATGGATAAATACGTTATCTTATCTTATCTTATATAATACAGACGTTACTTCAAAAAAGAAGATGATTACGTCCTACGCGTCATGCATTTAGTCATGCATATTAACCAATGACTTAAATTCTGCCCATTCCATGCTCTAATAGCACTAGGGAAGAAGGAGTATTTGAACTAATTTGTCCTAGCATATGGGACGAGAAATGTGCCTTTATCTTTGTGTCTTTCAGAGTATTTTATTAAATTTTGTTTTTGTATTTGAAGATTATGGTTCAGTGTTTTATGTATAATTGCTACTTTACTTTTGAGTCTTCTGTCCTGAAGGCTTCCTAAATTTAGTGATTCTACTATAGGTGTTACTCTAGTCAAATGTGATTATTCATTTGTTATGAATCTCACAGCTCTATTTTGTGTCTGTTCCAGTTTCATAATGTTTTCTTCAGTTGAGGGGTCCCAAATGGAGGATGCATATTCTATTATATTGGCCTAACCAAGGTGAAATAACATTTTAGTTTAATGTTCTTATTCTATTTATAGAAATTTCTTTTAATAAATCCTAATGCTTTGTTTGATTTTTTGATAGTTTCATCAATATGTGGATTCCATGACAGTTTTTCATTTATTATAACACCTAGGTATTTTGCGTTTTTAGTCTGTGTTACTGGTTCGCCATGAATAAGATAAGTGGAATTAATTTGTTTTAGTTTTTTGCTACTCTTAACAACTGACATTTTTCTGGGTGGAAAGACATGCTCCAATTTGATTCCCATTTCTGTAATTCATCTAATTCTCTTTGTAAAATATCTGTGTCTTGTGTTGTTTTTATTGTTCTATATATTATGCAATCGTCTGCAAATAATCTGACTTTTGTTCCTGAAGTAATGCAATTTGGTAAATCATTTATGTAAATTAGAAATAGTAGTGGACCCAAGACTGTTCCTTGAGTTACACCTGAGTTTACTGTTATCGGTGTTGATTTAGAGCCATTTATTATTACAGTTTGTTCACTCCCTATCAGAAAATCTTTAATTCACTGATGCAGTGGACCATTAATGCCAAAATATTTTAATTTTTTAAGCAAACTATGGTGGTGAACTTTGTCAAAAGCCTTAGAAAAATCTAGTAAGATAGCATCTATTTGTTCACTATTATCTAAACCTTTAGAAAAATCATCAATTAGTCCTATTAGTTGTGTTTTACATTATCTATATTTCCTAAAGCCATGTTGGTATGGTGTGAGACATTATGTTTGTCTAAGTGGTTTATGATGTTGCTACATATTATGTGTTCTAGGATTTTACTTGTGATGCTGGTAAGTGATACTGGTCTGTAGTTTCCTGGGTCAGATTTTTCTCCTTTTTTAAATAGGGGGGGTGACATTAGCTTCTTTCCAGTCCTTTGGTACTCTGCCCTGGTTAAGTGAAGCCTGAAAAAGTATTTCGAACACTGGGGCTAGCTCATTGCTTAGTTCTTTGAGTAATCTAGCTGGAATACCATCAGGTCCAGACGCTTTATTTGGTTTGGTGTTGGCTAATAGTTTTTGAATTCCATTTTCTTGTACTACTATATCTTCTATTTTGTCTACTTGGTTCCAATTCAGTAATATGTCTTTGTCTCCAGGGGCTGAGAATGCTGATGCAAAGTATTTGTTTAGGATGTTTGCTTTAGTTTCATTATCATTATGTATTATGTTATGTTCATCTTTTAATGGCGCTATGCCTGTTGTTTCCATTTTCTTAGACTTAATGTATGACCATAGGTTTTTGTTGTTATCTTTAGAAATTACATTGTTTATGTATTCACTCTGCAGCTGTCTGCTTACTTTTTTGGGTTAAGTGTTTAATTTTTATATACTTTTTGTAAACTCTTTCTGCCTTAGTTTCTTTAAATTTTCTATATAGGTTTTCCTTCTGTTTACAAAGCTTCTTTAGTCTATTATTAAACCAGCATTTATTTATTTTGTTTGATGTGTATTTAGTTGGTATATGATTTTCTATAATGCTTTTAAGATGGTTTTTAATGAACTTCCATTAAGATTGACTTAAAGACCAAGAAATCGGCTTTACCTTATGTTTAAATTAGCATCAAGAAATTGAGTACCATTCTATCCATAGCCTAAAAGAAATGGACTGCCTCGAAATGAATCAAGTCGTTCAAATTTTCTTTTTATCTAACACAAAGACACTCTTAAGGTACACACACACACACACACACACACACGCACGCACACACTCACACACATACACGCACACACACGCACACACACCCCGCATTCGCACACACACACACACACACACACACACCCGCGCACTAACACTCATAGGTATTTCCCAACGCCACGTATTCAGATCAATAAGTTGTACGGCTCATTAAGACGTCTAACGCTATTGATTAATTTCTCGATCACATTATTTCTCATTAGACCCAAGTGTTGAGGGTTTAACCCAAGCTAAACTGCGTAAAATTGGGTTATGGAACTGCCAAGGCAGCACGGAAAGACTTCATAGTTAGTGTGTCGTTTCTAAGGTCCTGGGTTTGCATCCTCTGGCATCAAGCTGCAAGAAAACGTCTGGTAACTTCTCTTTTATTATACATTACAGACGTTCCTTTAAAAGATAAGATAATTACGTCTGTCGCCACCTCAGATGTGGTACCACACATTTTTATCCCCAGCATCCCTATTTAGTGACCTAACTCATGACCTTCATTGTTTAAGATTGAATCAACCCAGCCTTCACATAACCTTGTACTGAGGTTAGTCTATAATGGAATAGTGATCCAGGCAGTCGATATTTCAGTTTAAAAGTAAGCAGTCACTCTCGAAGCTACCCTCTCAGTGATAAGACGGTTCGTGTCAAATACAGTTTGTTCTAAGTCAGTCTAAAAGTTACTCTTTAAACGACCGGTAAAAGCGTCTGTTTCTATTGTGCGTTAAAATGTCATAGCATGCTATTTAATTTATATAGATTACATGGATTTATATTACACTATATCAAGTTATGTAATTTGGCGTCTATAAATATAAGGATATTGATATCGTATTACACAAAGAGTTGCTCAATCATTTATAGTAAATGTCTGAATGTTTTATACGTTATATAAGTTATATCATACGATCATCCATCCTGATGAAGACTACAAACACAACAAAAAGTATTAAGATAAACATTTTTTTTTCAAAAAAAGCTTTTATTAAGCCTATTAGGACAAATAACGTCTACAATCTTGTACCAGACAGACAGAGTGAGTTGATATAAGCTTTGTAAACATAAAACACAAACCCAATAGTCACACATATAAATAAAGTGGTGACAACGTCCTACGTATATCCATGTGTTATAGCAGTCGTCCATGACCTTCCGGGACGCCACCATTTGTAAGCCTCAGTGCCTAATGCCCCGTACTGGGACTACTCCCTTACATCACGATCCAGGTATCTGGCGGCGTTCTGTAAGGTCTGGTTGTCTCCGTACAGAGCGAGACCCCCGCATGCACCAGTTGGACGCCACCTGATGGGTGACTTGTGAACACTGCGACGTTAGTCTCAGCAGTTGTTTCGTTATTGCTCAAGGTCGAGTCTATGAGGTGGACAACTGTAGTGAAACTGAATTTCCATTAAGTCGAACCAGCAAAATTATCCTATTTTCACTTTCACCATCCCTCTAGTCCAGAGGTTCTCAAACTGTGGTACGCGGAGCCCCAGATTTCCGCGAGACAATCAAAGTTGGTTCACAGAAAACAATTACTAAATTAAAATAAGGTGTTGGATAAAAGGCAGTTCATCCGATCGAACAATTTGAATAATAATCAACTCACCTATCATTACTGTTGTATAGAACTACTACGTACTACTACTATGTCGACCTAAACTAAAGATTCGAGGACATTCTTCAATTTCATATTCCCGACTAGGTATTGAATCCTTTTGAGCGTGGACAAACTCAGATCCCAATCACAGATGAGTCCATAATACAGAAGTAACTTATTCAAATATTCACAACCGTGTAACCTAAACCAATGTTTAATCAAGGAGACCACAGATTAAAAAAAAAAGGTGGACAGATACGCGAACATAGTATCTAGACGTTTCCTGTAAGTCTTTAGCCAAGGATAAACTTTCATTCAATGCCAGGCCTGTCCATTTTTTATGTCGTCTTCCCATCGCTTAATCTGCTTGCCTCTTCTTCTTTCCTCCTGGTACTGTTCCCTGGCGGAAGGTCTTTGCGGACCCTGATGACTTTGTTATATGGCCTTGAAGTTTTAATTTGCGTTTAGTATTTTGTTTTTCAGTAGTGTGCAAGGTAATTGTGAGGCTCATTTGCTGTTGGAGTCCTGCTTCTATTCTGCACTTTTGTGATGCGTTCCTTGTAGATGATAATTAATTACAGCATTTCAATGCCGAGGCTTGGATCTTCCTCTCTAGGTCTGCAGCCAGCGTGCTAGATTCGCAAGCCAAGTATTGCGGATGTTTCTGTATGAGTGTGTCACTTGCTGTGTCTTATAAATAATTAAATTCTATCCTATTTTGATTAAGTCATTGATCTATAGGGAAGGGGGAAGAATAGAGTAAGAATAATGTTTGGTGTTTTACAAGGAGGTTATATTTAGATGGAGATGGCGTGACGTCACTAGGTTGAAGCCAAATCGCAGCCATCTTGGTCTACTCAAATTAAAACGTGTAGTCTGTTGTTTTTTTTTGAGAAATTTGTTCGACAATATTTCACGACATTATTTAAATATCTGTACATTGCACAATATCTTTTAAAACGTTAAAAACACAGTGTATAGAATACAATAAACATTACAAATGACTTCTTGTTCGGCATACGGTTGTACGCAACGACGACCAGAAAACGGGATATCGCTTCATCGGTTTAGTTAATGTTGTTAGTGCCATTTAATTATTTATATAAATTTTGGTAAAAGTGCATTTTAGCGGCGTCTATTATTTTTGTAACGTATTTATGTAAGTAAGGTTAGGGTAAGGATTAGCCTAACCCTAATCCTAACTCTAACTATTACTGTAACATTATTATTAGTAGTAGGTAGTAGTACTCTTTTCACTTCAATTTTGTGGTGATTTCAGTGCGGTAAAAAGTATCAAAAATATAACAAACCTCTAGCAAATCTTTTTTGTGCTTTTTTCACCCCACAATAGTGCTTAATTTCGATGTAATCATTATATTTCGGTTTTGTAGGCCTCGATCAGGTGATCGTATAAATCACTTTACATGCTCTACAGCGCTTTGTAATTGATCCATTGGAATATCTAGACCACCAGATATGAACTTGGGCCTTAGAGGAGTTTAGAAAAAAAACATGATGACAAAATACGAGGCTAATTTGAGTCGTTACGAGAATTAGAAAACTGGTATCGCAATGAAAACGGATGGAATTTTTGAGTAAACCAATATGGCGAAAAGGCTCCGCCCACTGGCTTCAACCGATAATGAACATTTAAATGTAAATGTAAATATAACCTCCTTGGTGTTTTATATTTCACCGCTGTGTTTGTTTGGGCAGTTTAAATTATAAAATTTCACTCGATCTGACTTGTGTTTGTTCAACATCCAAAAAGAAGCATGGACAGCCTTCTCCCCCAATCATGGCCCCACGCAAGTGCTCAATCAGTATGCAAGGCACTGTTATGAATAGTGTGTGTATGTGTTTATACGTTTCTATGGTGACGGTGGGAAGAGGTTAGCGATTGGTTGTGAATGATGCAACATAGGTGGCATTGTCGTCATTTGACCTTAGTTTTGGGGAAACGACTCCAGAACTTGAGACTGAATGGTTGTGTTATTGTCAAAATTTGGATTCTGTTCAAATTACTAATTAATATTATTACTAACGTTTGCTACATTTTGCTAGCCGCTTCCACGCTGTGTCTTATGAAGATAATTCAAACGGAGGTAACTCTGAAATAACGAAACCAAATAACACAGGCGAAAGGCTAACAATATAGTTAGACGACGCTGATAGCGAATCTCGAACAATTTCCAAATAACAAAGAGAACCGTCTAATGTTTGTCAAGCTAAATCTCTACGTTCATAAAATCTGTCGCTCTCTAAAGCCGTCAAAAATAATGTTTACATTTCGCTATTCCTCCTAAAATCAACGTATTGTTTTTACTAGTCGCATCATTGTCTCTAAGTCAAAACTTTCCCTTTTTCTATGAAACAAATAATCGTACCATAGCAAACTATTTTATTTAGTATTGTTCACAAGGAAGTTATTCAAGTTATTTCAAGTTGTATTAGATAAGATATATTACGCCTACAACGGTTTAGTTTTCTACCAGCAGTTTGGTGCTATAAGTCGACAAGAGGCATAACAAGCCCTTCTGAAACATACATAGCATTACATATACACACATACACAAGTAAGTGACATCCTCTCTATCAGACAAATCTCTTATTAAAACATTCCAAACATTTAAAAAAAAAAACAGAAGTAGATAATGTATCGAAATGGTTTAACCGTTAAACCTAACATTTATTTGAACAGTAAACTATTAAAAGTAGTACACAAACGAATAATTACAATGCAACTCTTTACTGTCACAGCACGTGCTGACATGAGTGTAACAAAATAGTCTGTGGCATTTTACGTCTCGACAGACTCTCTTTTCCATTTGCAACTTCTTGTTTGACTGACGAGGTCCATCATTTGTACACAGCTAGTCAGAGGTTAAGCATCTATAATCCCAAGGCAACAAAATAATAAGCTTAGAATAAATAAGAAAATACTCTTATACTCTTATATCAATCATTATATGTCATACACTATAATTTCTACTGCAATGTATCGTATAAAACAAAAATTTTAAAAGATATTATACAACAGACGAATATTCACACGTCAGTATAGTAACACCCTTAGTAGAATCACAAAATTTAGAGACACTTCAGGACAGAAGAATAAAAAGTAAAGTAGTAATAATTCATAAAACACTAAACCATAATTTATACATACAAAAATAAAACCTTATAAGATACTCAGAAAGAAACAAAGACTGGTGTATGTTCTACACTGTTAGGACAAATTCATGCAAACACTCCTTCTTCCCTAGTGCCAATAGAGCATGGAATGGGTTGCCTGAATCAGCCAGGAAAACCGACGACTTGGCTGAGTTTAAGTCACTCATTCACATGCAGGACTAGGTTAACTCATGAATGCCTAGGACGCAATTATCTTTTCTTTTCGAAGTAACGTCTGTAATCTATAAGATAAGATAATCTAAGATAAGATGACTCAGCTTGCTTGGCCTATGTGTCCTAGTGAGTAAAGATAAATTTGTAGGAGATAGAGAGAAAGAGAAGGAAGGAATGAGAGAAGAGTATAGATAAATGACATAGTTAAAGGGTCGCCTGAAATGAGCTACAGAGAATGTTCTCAGTGGTCCCGGGAACCAAATACTTCATCCCTTGCCGTTGTGCGAGAGGTTGTCTACATTGCTGCAATCTTCAACCCTGACGGAAAATCTATTTACAAAAAAATGACTACCGCCTTTATTATTCCCCTACTAATGCCAGGTACCCATTAGAGCTGTTTGGACTAAGAGGTGCCCAAAGATCCAGAAATTAAAATCCCAGTATTCACCAGGAATCGAACCTGGGACTCCCCGTTACGGAAACCAAGCGCTTTACGGCTCAACCACCGCGCCTCCTGTCTTTAAACAAACAATATTAATATGTGTCCTTCTCTTACCCACTATTTCATAAAAATGTAAAACTCTGAAGAAAGATTCCAGAAATATTTTCATTGAAGTATTTATTAACCCTCCTCCCCTTTCCCTCCCCCCCCCCCCCCCAAAAAAAAAAAAAAATTTAAATAAAAAAATCTTTAGCATTTCCGTCGAATTATTTTCAGAAAAATGTCCAACAGCTTCCCATCTGAGGTGATGTAGACCAGTAGATTGCTGGACGCATTTAGAGCGTAAAAAAGATTCAGTAACTGGTTTCGTACAAACACCTGCATCTGAGTTTCCATCGGGCAAAAGTACATGATGAACGACACAGCCACGTGCGTGATGGTAAAAATGAGACACGTCAGCATAAGGGTCCGGGTCGTTCGCCGCGACCACGTGATTTTCGTCCCCGACGACGTCAGGGCTTTCCTTTTCAATAACGTCATCTTTATTTTTATGGATAAAAACCCGCATCCTAAAATAATTATCGTCAACGGAATCCAAGATATCAAAGTATCGATTACATACTGTTCCAGCATAGTCACCAGCTCCAAATTTTCAAGAATTATCTTCCCGATACCGAAATAGACGTACGATACCGTGCCTACAGTCCTAGCCTCGATCCTGTTCCACGCGCAGTAGAACAGCGTCCATGGAAACCAAAGCAAAAATGATAATAGTACTACAATCAGCGTTCGTTTGGCTGTGATTAAAGATTTAAATGTCATTGGCTTAAACACCGCCAGAAGTCTGTCCAGCGTGATCAGAATCGGAATCAGGGTATTCACGTAGCGACCCCAGTATCCAATGCAGAGAAAAAGTGGCACAGAAACGGCGAGGAAATAATTGGCAGCGTCAGTGTACTGAAATCCACAGAGTATTGGGTACCGTTTGTTGGGCCCGTAATACAGCACAATGAGACCGTAGTTCATGGTGACAAAGAGGCACATGCTGTCCGCGATGACTAGGCCGAAGAGAAGAATGCTGGACGGCTTGTGGAGGCCGCTGCGTCGAAGAATTTCTAGGCTCAACATGTTGGCGATGAAGCCGAGAATGGAAATGCCAGGATTGACAAAGCACCACATGGCGTATACAAACATGTATTGTAGATAGGAGTCGGAGATAAATCGACATAAAAGATAATAGTACACTTGATTTGTGGTGGTCGTTGAAGTTGTGGTCAACAGTATACCCGCTGGACGTGACTGAGAGACATTCTCCATCATTGACTTTACTGGGAAATCTCAAACTTGATGATTCAATGTTTCTTTTTGAGACTCTTTAAACAGTTAATGATTAAAGACTCCGGCTAAAATTAGCTGCCGCTATTGTATTAACAAATGTAGTCGTTAGTGTGTCATATTGGAATAGATGTGCTTATATAACAGCTTTTATAATTGAGCATATCCAGCAGCAGACATAATTTAACATTTGGAAAAATTACTAACAACTACAAGGAGAAAAAAGATTAAGAGTTCTGTATTTAAGTTGCTTGAAATCATGATAATATTTTAATAGCTAAAAAAAAAAAAATTGATGTGAAAAGTACTCCTTTCAGACCTTGAGATTTGTAGAGCAGATAATATAAGGTCACCAGTTATTATGCCCGATGATAAACGAGGATTTCATGTGTCCAGCTCAACGACAAACTAGCTTTTCTTTCCTCAACTAATGTCAGGTATTTATAAGGAGTTGGTGAGACGCCCTAAAAATCATTGAGATTTAAACCCGGGACCTCTCCTTTCAGAAGCCAAGCGCTTAACCAGTCAGCCATCAATTGGTTTAACTATACGGTGCGGTGGCTGAGTGATAAAGCGCTTGGCTTTCGAACCGAAGTCGAATCTTGGAGAAGACTGGGAGTTTTAATCTCGAGATCTCTAGGGCGCCTCTGAGTCTACCCAGGTCTAATGGGAACATACATTAGTTGATGAAAAGTAATGGCGGTTGGTCGTTGTGCTGGCCACACAGCACCCTCGTTAACAGGTGGCCACAGAAACAAATTAAGCTTTACATCATCAGTCCCATAGATTGCCTGGTCTCCACTTACACCCTACATTGTTTTACTAAGCAAATAGATTGAAATAAACATGAACCTGACTTTGTTAACTCTTTGCCCCCTGGAGGTAGGTCTAAACTAGTTCCCAGACATGAACACTTTTTGCTAGTAAGTTTAGCTTCAGACGAGGAATAAACAGACAATTGTAATCACACAAACAAAGACACATGCACATTATTTCTTTACCACACACTGATAACTACACACTCACCCCATTATCACTTGCATAAACACTCAATGTGAAACACACACACACTAAACACTCGAACACAAGAGTCCTCTTGCCTCTTCTCTTTCTGTCGCTCTCTCGTACTCTTTTTTTCTTTCTCTCGCTGGCTCTCCTTTCTTCTGAGTCTCGCTCTCTTTCTCTTTGTCTCTCGCTCTCTTTCTCTTTGTCTCTCGCTCTCTTTCTCTTTGTCTCTCGCTCTCTTTCTCTTTGTCTCTCGCTCTCTTTCTCTTTTTCTCTCGCTCTCTTTCTCTTTGTCTCTCGCTCTCTTTCTCTTTGTCTCTCTCTCTCTCCACTTTCTCTCCGTCTCGCTATATCATTCCTGTCCTCACAACTTTAATTTATTGACCCACACACACCCGCACACTTTTCCGCACAAGTTCCCACAACTAAAACCTTTGAACTCAGCAAACACGCACACAGACACATTACAGTTTGTTTTCTATTACACACACACACACAAGCACACATCTTTTATTAAAAAAAACGTAACATCTCCAAACATTTTGACTCAAACAAATGCAAATCTAAAAAGAAGTAACACTAGATGTATACTGTTATAAAACAAAGTTAGTCCTGGACTGTTTATCTCAACAGACAGTTAATAGCGTCTCTGTTTCTAATGCAATATCAAATTTTAAATAAAGAATCACTAGCACAGAACACGTTGGCAAGAATCTTATAAGAAACCGCCATCTTTCGCTAGCGTCCCGCCACTTACATTCTTGTGGCCCGCGGCGCGGAACTTGAACTCAGTCATTGGAATATGGGTTCGATACAACGATTTCGTGTTTTAGCGAAAGTTACAGTTAAAACGAAAAAAAAATGTGTAATTATGTAATTAGGTCACGACCCAATCATAAGATGTTCTAAAAAAAAATTATAGGACGTCAAATTGTGTGTGTGTTTGCGTGACGATGTGCAATAATCACTATCCACATATCGGTGTGTGTCCCGATGAGGGTGCAAGCCTTTGCATGTGATTATGAGGTTAAAGCAAATTTTAGAATAATTCTAATAAAAGACTGCAAGAAAAATAAAATGTAACCGCAAGGTAATCTGACTGTTAACAGAATGTTGAGATTGTTCGAAGCGAAGCGAACAAATTATCCACGGTGATAGTAATACATCCAGAGGGAGGTTTGGTGGGAGTAGAGCTTATGATGCACTTAATTTAAATGCCGGTATTCATTGCAAATGTTAGCCCGTTTCGTTAAACTCTAAAATTAAGTCATTAAATGAATTATTCATTTATCTATTATAATAGTATGTTTATAAATAGCGTATTCGTTATATTTCTGTATTATAAAGAACTGTATAATTTGCAGTACATATTTTGTGTCACCATAGAGAAAGGTCACGTTGATTTTAATAACAGGGAAAGGGTTAGAGTGGATGGAATCCATTTGCCTGTTTACTAATATATAGTTTTTCCATCGTGGTCCGATGATGACGACTTTTGTCATCTAAGGGAGCTGAGAGCCTTGCACTGGGGTTTTTACGCCTCCTCATGTGGGTGGTGAGACATATGGGACCCCGAATATTTGGTGGTAGCAGGTTATTCTAGCTGGAGCTGGTTTCATTGGTCTGTAATGAGTGAAGAAGTTCAGACAATCTTTATGTAAGTTTGAAACTAGCAACGCGCCGGATGGACTAGAATTACTAGACATTTACCTTTAAGCAGATCTAGAGAAAAAAATTATATCTGATTCTCATTAAAAGTTGATGACAGATTAGACACTAAATTGTGGATACGCAAATGGTGCTATTTCTAAGTGTATTATTTTAATTCATCAAAGAATAATTAATTGTATGCATAAAACATGCATAAATACAATCTCATGTACACACGCATACATATGCATCAAGCGGGGTGGCGTTGCAGAGGATTTGGGGGACCAGAGGGCTTGGCCTCTCTGGGGGCCCCTGCATTTTGACATTCTACATTATGACATGAAATAATGGCGTAATATTTGATATGTAGGCCTAAACAAAATAATTTCAAACACTCATTTGGCCCCCCTCAAATGGGGCCCGGGGGATTTTGAAATTCTCCCACATCTCCCCACGCTGCTAGCCAGGCCCGTTCAAAGAGGTAACATATCTACTGTTAAAAAGAAGTCCTCGGTACTATCAAGACCAGTGGTTCTCAAGCTTTTAAGTTCGGCGACCCCTTTTGATATCCCCCACTCTGCCGCGACCCCCAACCCACACACACATACATACATACAGCAATAGAAGAGTGGACAATAACAATCCATATTTTCGATGGTCTTAGGCGACCCCTGACGAATGGTCAATCGATCCCTAATGATGTTATGACACGAAGGTTCAGAACCCTTAATCAAGACCAATCGTTTAGTAGGTGTGAACACTGTATCGAGTTATTGGTCTAAACTCGTTACAGGCGTCGCAGGTCAGTGCTCAGGTCTACTCTAAGGATAGGTCTCTGTATCACAAGGGAAGGACGGAGCAGAGGAGTTTTCCGGTGTACCGGGTCATAGTTGCCCAGAAAAAAACGTCCTACTCTATCACGCTATTCGCCTCTAAAAAAAGTAAAGGTTAGCTGTGAGCGTAAGTACACCTAGCAATGACACATCTGCATTGATAAGTAATAAAGAGAGACAGAGACTAATTGATTGTTTAATTGATTTATTAATTGAGATAGATAGATAGATAGATAGAGATAACTTTATCTCTCGTAAGAAAGGCATATCAACAAAATACTTAATAAGCATTAATTACAATACACCAGGGCCACTAACAGGACTGACCTTGTCTACTGACTTCTAGAAACTGCTGTACTTGAAACTGATCGACTAGTTTCTGGATACACTGGTAATTGTTCAGTTTAAGTGTGTATCCGTAGGCAAATGAATATGAAAATCGATGGTACTAGTTGTAGTTTTACTGTAAAAAGTGGTAATGTCTTTAAGATAGTTCCAATGACTTGTAAACTATTAAGATGGTCGTGGATGTAGCATTCACAATCTGTTTGACTACAATTTGTTTGATTACAATCTGTTTGACTACAATCTGTTTGATTACAATTTGTTTGATTACAATCTGTTTGATTACAATCTGTTTGACTACAATTGATTACAATCTGTTTGATTACAGTCTGTTTGATTACAATCGGTTTGATTACAATATGTTAAAATGTATTTGATTTCAATATGTTAGATTACATCCAGATTACTGAGGGGGGAGCGATCCGTATTTCATGTCCTTATCGCGAGTTTCCCATACTGGATGACTTTCGAGATACCTTTATCCACCATCCAGCAACCATTACCAATTTAACTCAAGCGGTGTTGTTTCAAGATGCTAAAAAATGCTGGAAAGATCCCTTCGAGCGAGTATCTCAGTGCTAGACCCTCTTTCAAGCCAGGGGTATTTTCAGGATCTGTGAGAGGCGGCGCAAGTGAAATTAATTTAATGTTCTCTGTTCGCGTACTTAGTTCGTGGTTCACTGACGTATAGTGCCCTGCTCAAGATACATTCATTTTAAACCACCATTTAATGATCTTGGTGGTAAGCTTCCGTTTTTCCCAAACGAACTTGTCCCGTGCCACAAAGTCTAAAACAATCGTCTGCTATAGCAGAAGTGAGCCATTAACAATCGTCTGCTACAGCAGAAGTGAGCCATTAACAATCGTCTGCTATAGCAGAAGTGAGCCATTAACAATCGTCTGCTATAGCAGAAGTGAGGTTTCGGTAGGTGCAAACTGCAGTAGGCCAGAAGGCAGAAGTTTGGGCATTAGTTATTCTTATCTTATCTTATGTTATAAAATAAAGACGCTACTTCAAAAAATTAAATGATTACATCTTACGCATCATGCATCTAGTCATGCATGTTAATTAAAGACTTTAATTCTGCCAAGTCACTGGTTTTCCTGGCTGGCTACGGAACCCCATTCCATGCTCTAATAGCACTTGGGAAGAAAAAGTATTTGTACAAATTTGTCCTAGCATATGGGACGAGGAATTTGCATTAATCTTTGTGTCTTTCTGAGTATTTTATTAACTTTCGTTTTTGTATTTGAAGATTATTATATATTATATACTGTCATACGTAACAAACGCTATATCTAAACAAAATAGAGGCAAAATTTTGTAAAATTAACAGCACCTCAGCATCCCTAACAATAGGTAGCATCTACAGACCACCGAATTCTAGCTTAAAGTATATGCAGGAATTATGCAATCAGCTTTAACCATTGTTTCGGACTGTTCCCCGAGAAATGTTTTTAAAAGAAAGTAACATGAGATGTTTAAAGGAGACTCACTGCGCTAAAAATTGAATAGCTGCTGGTACCATTGCGTTCTATGAGGATCTCAGTAACCAGCGAGTAGGGAGAGGCTGATAACTCTACTCTGTCCTGCAAGAAGATTGGGTTCAGATTGTCTTCATTTTCTTGTAACTTAACTTGTCTGTCTTCAGTTACCTGTACTGTTTTATTTTTTATTTTTTGGTTAAAAGACAAAAAAACAAACAAAACACATTTTTTATAGCGTATGCTAGGACCAGCTCGTACAGTGCTTCTTTCTACCCAATACGATTATGTACTTATCATGGAACGATTTGTCTGAATCAGCCAAAAAAAACAAAACAAACTTAGTTTTAGTATCTTATTAACATGCTCGGCTAGATTAAAAAAGGATATACGCATTGGTCATAATTAGTTTTATTTTGTGTGTGTGTGTTTTATCTCAAGAAACGTCTGTAGTAACATAAGATAGTATAAGCCAAAACTAGCTGATACAAAATTATTTTTTAGCAACAATTTAGCAGACCACACAAAGAGATAAACGAATCTATAGCCGCCTACAATGCAAGGTTTATGTGGATGTAAATGTATAAACAGTGATATCCAACCTTCTACCCGCACCCGCAAGCTACATCCAGCCCATGACGAGTATTATACTCTCCCTCGATACATGCCCGCAAGAATTTCGGTAGGTTCGAAAAACAAAAAAAAGATGGAAGAACAAGCACTCTATCGGTCCGTAAGACACGGGTCAATGATTCTAGAAGTGCCGAATCAGAAACCCCATTAGTAACGAACCAGGCTAAGAATTACTTCCCTTAGATCACGGAAGAGGAAGCGGGCAGTGAGTTGTACGGTCACCTTGTCCCCGGACAAGGACTAGTATTCTCTCTCTCTCTCGTATCCTTGTTCCAATCGTCCTTTATTCAGAACGCGACATTAGTCAAAAATGTGGTCTACTATCTCTACGTCCCCGAAGCAATGGCGACACCGTGTGTCGTAGTTTTTTCCTAAACCGTTCAAAGTACGCCCATATTGGACAGTGTCGGACAGAATTTAAAAACAATGTTGTGGCTCTTTTTTTTTTTGCTAGATGATAAATAATATTTGGACAGCACAGAATAGCGGAGGATTGGGTAATCATGATTTATAAATTAAATATTTTAAAAATAAATTGTAATTAATATGTGCTAACAATTACATCTAATTTTAAATTACTTTTTACCCCTCAGTGATTCGTAAGCTTTCAACATCAACTGAATGATCTCTAATTTGCAGTTGAAATTAAACCTTGACTTTGCCCAAAGTGCGATTCAGGTCAAAGTATGTTGAATCCCCACGGAAGCTGCCCAAGTGTTAACTGTTGCTCTGCGAAGCAAATGATTCTGGGTCCCATTGTTTTCTACAATGTGCAGATTTCAAGGATGTGTCGAGTCTACATTTTTGTTAAGCTAGAACTATCCACGCTGCCAAGACCTCACTGTGGCGCCAAGAATTCGCCGTACCACCAAGACCTCGCTATGCTCCCAACTCTGGTCGAGAGCAAACTAGTTTACGTCATTTGCATAAGAAATTTGCATAGCTCCATCATCGCGCCAAGATCAAGGTCACAGGGGTCGCAATATGTGAGCTGCTCTTGGCCGTTGATGTAGCATCTGACTTACTTCTGGCTGCATCCCTTTGAATCCCGGTGGAGCATATGGCCACAACAGTACTTCGCAATAAGACTCCGTTAAGGACCATTGCCCTCAGTTGGGTCAGCCCATCCTGCTATCTTTGCGTCTTGGTCTATCAATCTCCTTCAAGTTTGATTTGGTCTCCCACCCTTACTTTTCCACATAGGGTTCCAGCCCAGAGCGTGCCTTGCAATGCTGCTCTGCTGTTGTTCGCATTGTGAACCTAATCTAGAACCATTTATGTCGCTGGATTTCTTTGTTCTATTTGTTTTGAAACGCAGGCGGGACGATAGAAAAGAACAAAGCATAAAACAAAAACAAAAACAATGAGTAAACACTGAACAAAGAGTTGTGATTATCTTGTGCAAAAACGCCAAATTTTAATTTTACAACTGACCTAAATCTCAGAAAACTCAACATATTTGTGGCATTTCCAAACCCACAAAGATACATTTGTGTCTTGTTTACCTTAAAAAGAAAGATTTCAAATCAAGTACGGCAGATCTTCAGTTTCTTCCAACTAAAGAGGTGATAATGATCTGCTATTGGACTAGTTAAGGCGTTTGTTGTATAAGCTACTGTAACTTGTAAGTGTGAGCTTTGTTTAGCGGGTGTGGGTGTGTGTAATGATGTGTGTTCGTGTTTGTGATGTAATGTGTGAGTGTTTGTGATGTTTTTGTGTGTATATTTGTGATGCTATCTGAGTGTGCGATAACTTTGAGCGTGTGTGTCAAGGTATGTGTTAAGCTTTTGAGTTATTATGTGGGAATGTGTGTGTGATGTAATGTGTGAAAAGTGAGCGATGTAATGTGTGAGTGTGTGTGATGTTACTTGTGCATAGGTGTGTGTGATGTTATATGTGAATGTGTGTGTGTGTGTGATGTTATGTGTGTGGTGTGCATTGATCTGATGGCTGTGGTAGCATCATCTTTTTCTAGTGGTATTGTGGGCTTCAAATATGTAGGATCTGAGACTAGAAGAGAATTGGGGGGGGGGGGGGGAAAGAATAGGAGAGGGAGAGAGAGAGAAAAAAATGTGTAGAGAAAGAGGAGAAAGAATGAGAAGAGAGAAAGCGAGAAGAGAAAGAGTGTGAGTCATAGTAAGACAAAAGAAAAGAAGGACTGTTCAAGTCACTGTGTGCTTTTATCTTTTTTTTATAATTAGTCGTTGAAACGTCTTCTGGTGTATCCAAGAGGTGGAAAAATTGTTCTCGGCGAATTCCTACTGATGTATATTATATACGTACGTTTTGGCATCAGAATTATTTTCGCATAATATTTTTTTATTTCTAGATGTGCTGACATAATAGAATTCCTTTGTAACGCATTTGTGCTTTAGAAGTAGATTGATTCCCCGATTCATAGTTTATACTGAAACAAATGTCTTTCGTATCTTGTGGCTTTGTTCTTTAAGTCTTTGTCCAAGAGACAACAAATATTATCAGTTAAATGTAAAAGATTTACAAATAAAAAATGATTAATTCTATTTTTGTTACGATCTACTTTTAAAGTTTGTCTTTCTATTATTGTTTATCAACTAATCAAATCTGACCGTTGAAAGAACATATTAAAGAAAGAAACACCAACGCCTGAGCCTCTTTGACACATAATAATATGATTGCAGAAACATAAAATCGAATCGTCTCGTGGAATCCGTGGACAGAAAGAGCGATTCAAATATTAAGGTCTCACAAAGATTTAAAATAGAAAGAAAACAACGTGTGGAATAACTTTTATATAGATAGGTGACATTACCTCTCCAGAAATAGTGGCATCAAAGTAGAAGGGGGATAAGGGAAACAAATCTAATCTAACTCGCGTGATGGGCAAATCCGGAATAATACAAGAAAAGACCTAACCTCTATTGAAAAAAAAACTTATACTCTAGGACCAAATCACATGGTCCTCACAGGGCTCGCAAAGATCTTCCTTCAGGGAACAGTACCAGGAAAAAGAAGAGGAGGCAGACAGAGAGTGTCAATGAGTGACATTCTAAGGCCAAACAACAGAAAGGAAGAGAGAAAGGCTGTCAATAAATCTTGTGTAGTGCCCCAACGGTTCAACAAACTATGAGATACATGAAGATGAAGGTATGATTGGTTACTAATGATTTAGCAAGAAAAAAAAAAGTAAAAACCTTAAAGAAAAAGGAAACTTGATAAAAAGAAAGTAATAAAATAACCAACAGACAGCATATTTGTTATTTTGTTTAGTTATGTCCGTTACCAATGGTACCTGTGTTGTTATTGTGGTGCGTTGGGGTTGTTAGGCGCTTCCACACTGTCTCATGCAGATAAGTCAAACGGAGGTAACTCTCAAAGCACGAAATCAAATAACACAGGCGATAGGCCAACAAGCCAACAATCAGTCGACGCGTATGTCGAACAAGTTTAATAATAACAAAGCGAACCGCCGAATGTTATATAGCTAAATCTTACTCCATGGCTGCATAAAGTCTTCTATGTTTACTTTCTGAAAAACCTAGTCTTGTTTTTACTAGTTGGATCATTGTCTAGAAGTTAAAAACACTTCCCTTTTTATGAAACAAATAACTTTGCGATTTTAATTTCTAATCGTCTCTTAACGAGTTATAACCCCAGACAGAGTAGTTCAATAAAACTTAAACACCTTATTTTTAACAAACAAAATAAATTGGACTTGTATTCATAAATAATTACATCGTTCAATATCAATGAAGACATATTTGGAAATACAAATCAAGCAACTATATGTACAACGCTGTAGAGAATGTTCTTTAACATACTTTAAGACTTAAAAAGTCATACAATGATTACACGCAGTTCGTTTTCCATATCTTCCTGTAATCTCCCGTTCCATTCTACCTCCACCCACTCTCACTACAAATTCACTACCTAAAATGGTTGCACTCAATAAACACTTCTTGTAAGGCAATTCAAAGCATCCAACTTTCTTACTTAGACTTAGGTCCTCCCGCGCCGTTAGGTGCATTGGGCGGCAAGCTGTCTCCATAAAGATCTTTCACTGGCAAAGTCTGTAGCCTCCTCCCATCTGGTGTCCACTGTTCTCGAGGTCCTCCATGATGGTGTGGCGTCAAGTTATACGAGGACGTTCCTGTTTGAGCTTTCCTAGTATTGGTCTCCATGTCATCGCAACTCTTGGTATGCGTAGTTCATTTTGTCGGAGGCGGAGAGCATTTTCCAAAGGCTGCAGCCTATTTGGACACGCCAAGCCATTGGACTCGAAAAAAAATACATCTTCTCAACACAATCGTCATCTCAACAGCAACATATGCATGTGAAACATGGAAGTCGTCTGTCAAAATTGAGCAAAGACTTAATGTGGCTCAACAGAAATGGCTGAGACGGATTTTGGGAGTCAGTTACACAGATGGGGTCTCAAACAAGGAAATCCTGTGCCGAACTGGGAGTCGACCACTTAGTGAGGTTGTGACAGAGCGTCGCATGAGGTTCGAGGGAAATGCTCACATACAATTGTTTCTAGTAGAAACAATATGTTGTTAATACAAAAACAAAACCTAATAGAAAACTCAGAAAGACATGGAGATAAAGGCACAAACTCAAAGTTTGGGTTGCCATTCGCCATCTTGGGCTTTAGAGACAAGCCCTGTTCTTTTAGTTCTGAATAATTCTTGGTTTCATGCTACTGGAAAGCCTTAGATATATTGTCTTGGATCTATTCTGGCTAGGACTCTTTGACCCCTGTTTAGGGGTTTTATTTTATTTTGTTATGCGGATTCGTTCGTATTTATAGTTTGAGATCAGACGTTAGAGTTTTGTTGTTATTTCAATAAGGTTTCAGTGTTGGTGTTACCTATTTCAACGTTGAGTTTTTTATTTGTCGGTGCTGGTGTTGCCCTTGACAGTGCAGTCCTCATCATTGTCAGACGTTCAGGGACAGATCTTGATTGCCACTGATTGAGTTGCCCATCCTTTGACAGATTCTGAAGTATCTTGCTCCAGTGGAAAATCTTTGATGCCAGTTGTGTAGAAGTTATTGTTGATAAGGTCACTGTCGGTGTTTTGTCATTGTTGTAATGCTTGATTTGATTTGATTTGATTTTGATTTTAGGCTCATCGGCACAATTTAGGTCATGTCGTGCCTGCAGTCCCTAAAGGACTACTCTCTCTCTACATAACAAGGGCTAAACAGTTAAATACAGTTAAATCATTAAAATCGAGGTCTATTCACAGTTAAAATAGTAAAGGTAGTAATGCGACATCATAAAAGGTAGTTATTACATTAATATAATTTGATTAACTACTATGAATGTAATTAGGATTTAGTATCTTCATGTTTAACTTTATTTACTCATTATGCACATCATTCATGTCAACATCATTGTGTAAATATCATAATATTAAATGTATATTTTTATGTTAAATCATCACCCACATAGCTTGTTACTCAATGAACGACTGTGTGTGCTTGGTGTGTCTGTTAGGCTGAACCTAGGGATTAATTGCCCGAAAACCCTCCTATAGAAGAAAAACTATTCGGAGAACTGCCTGATCTGGAAGCCACTGCGCGGTTCATCTCAGATCTAGTATTATTGATCTGAACCCTCCGACATGTCAAATGAGAACGAAAAAGAAGAAGAAAATGTAATCACATCGCAAAAAAGAAATAAATTTAAAAAATGATATAAAATAAACTTACAATTATTGCAATTAACATTACATTTTTTACCTTTTTATTGAGTACATCTAATAACAGATAACTAAAGTCTTGACAGAGTCTAAACCAGTAAGCTTCTTCAGGGCCGGTCTTAGGCCACTGCAACCTACGCGGCCGCAGTGGGCCCCGCACTTTCATAGGCCTCGCGCGAAATCCAGGTATATATTATTAAATTAAACTATTGTAGCTTATTATTAAAGGCGCTGCTTATCAGTCCTGGCTAGCTTCCCACCTAGGAGAAGGAAGACTGAGCGAATTCGAAATACTGCTGCCTTGCGACGATTCTCTAACTTGGGAATATCTTCGAGGTGGTACATACTTTCACGGCAACGTTTTACAGTGACCCTTGACGAACAGTGTGCTACTCCATAGCAGAACCGTTTGACTGTCAAAAGAGTTACGCCGAAGGCTCTTCGAGCTCTAGGCATGTACGCCTGCTTGAACAAACCGTTCTGTCTGGAAAGAGATCCAGGTCAATTCCTATGTAAAGCATTGCTATTTCCGATATATCTGGCAATCCTGGCGCATGGACTAGAATGCATGGCCAGAGGCCGAGTACACAGGGAACCTCCGCTATTGTCCTATTTTGTATCAAGCTAGCCGTGCAGGACTCGTCATTAGTGTAACGGTCCCTTGAGGATTATCGACAGGGACGTGGAAGCTGTCTTTCAACTCCGCAACGTCCCATGGGAAAGCTCTCGCATTCCCTTGGACACTCCCACAGGAGTTTTGTTTTGCTATTCATTTAGCCTAATTACTTCCTAATCACAAGGCAAAGACAGGGAGGAATGAATAAAGACGGTCGATCGAGTCTTGCTTGGTGCCACAACGGTGTAAAGGTAAAGGTGGTAAAAATCTCTTCCTCAAATGATCGTTTCCACCCGAGTGCCACGTTGATGCAGAATAGCGTACTCGGGGCTTTGGCAGAACCTGCGACGCCGCTGATCCTAAACTGTTTTGTTCCATTGGGTACATCAGATAAGTAGAGATGTGGAGACTGTTGTTTTTTAGGCGACATCGTTCCGATCAGAGCCAATGCCCAGGATCTTGATTCCTCTCACTGACATGATCTGGAGACGTGGTGACTGTATTGTCCTGTGTTCGAAAAAATAAAACCAATCAATGAAAGATTTAGTATTAATTAATGAATTTCGTTTTATATAGGAGAAAGGGAGCTAAACGCTGAAATTTTCAGTAAATGGCAGTAATTAGCGGTTCTTTCCCTTAAATAAGCTTTGATTTTAAAAGGTATTCTTCTTAGTTCGATAATGATTGTGATGGCCTCGTAGATGAAGAAAGTAAAAATGAGATGAGGGAAGAAACTCACAATGTAATAAAGTGAATAGTCTTTTCAATTGAAGGATGCGCGTTGGCCGAGTGGTAAAGCGTTTGGTTTCCGAACCGGATGGCCCCGGGTACGACTCCTGAAGACAGAGATTTTTAATGTCTGGATCTTTAGTGGACCTCTGAGTCCATCCAGCTTTAATGGTACCTGATGTTAGTTGGGGAAAAGTAAAGGCGATTGGTCGTTGTGCTGGTAACATGACACACTCGTTAACCGTTGACCAGAAAGATAGATGACCATTACATCAAATAGCCTATACCAGTTAACAGCTGTTCCGTTTTAATACGATATTTTTTCTCACCTCGATATTAGAAGAAATGTAATAAAACTAGATTTCAATTTCTTAAAACAAAAATATGTATCATATATTACTATAGCTTAGACTGTATATTATCTTATTTTAAGACGAATCTTAGAAGAATGTAGCTAAGACCCTACTAGCCGTTTCAGTTAGTTAAATACATGACTAAAAGCGCTTCTGAATATGGGAAAGCCAGGAAAGACCCAAGCCCTTAACATCTTATAATTACAGTATTTTTTCTCAAAGAAATTGTATATTTCTGTAAAACCAACAGCAACACCTGCGTCTTTGAAGCCACCAACACGAGACCATGATTAATTACATGATGATAGATCATATCAGGCCGATAATGGAAGCGATAACAAAGGAAGATAATAACTCACGGAAAAGAAATAAACACAGAATGAAAATTAAATCTTGAAAAATGTTTAAAGAATAGCCTCAGCTCTGAAACGTCTCGCCTTTTTAATGGAACCAGTAAACCAACAATCAAGATTACAAGCTTAGTTGCTAAGGAGAAAGAGATTCAGACACTCAAGGGTTTAGAAGGGTTAGGGATGATCATCAAGTCAGTAAGTGTTGATCGAATGTCTGCCAGAAAGTCAATGCTTCTCTACAAAAATATTTGTCTTTCTTTTCTGGGTTCACCTCCCTTAAGTGCATAAAATAGTTTGTCCTCTTCAGCCTAAAGATCGAAACTCGAATTCCACAAATGAGTCGATAAAGTACTCTCCACGTGTCTTTGGATTAATTACATTACTCGCAGTTTTAAAACGACTCATCACTGGAATGTGAAATTTATTTAAAAAAAAAAATGCGATTTCAAAATATGAGCGCAAAAACTTAAAATACAAAGTAACAGCACTTGTGTCAGTTGTCTAAAGTAGTGGCACTCGTGTCAGCTGGCCAAAGTAGTGGCACTTGCGCCAGCTGCATAAAGTAGTGGCACTTGTGTCCGTTGTTGTCTAATGGGTATGGGAGTAAAGTCAAGGACTAGTGACGCCAGTTTCTTAACGTAAAAAAAGAAAGGTTTTAAGAGGCTGGGGGGGGGGGAGAGAGATAAAGGAGATAGGGGGGGGGGGGGCAAAAGGTCCCCACCTCCTTTTTCCTAACCCATTATATATCCGAAAATAAAAAATTATTGATTTTAACTCTACAAAGTCAAGCAATGCTTAATCCTGGTTGATGGTTCTGTTCTTTAATTATTCTGATAGTCTGAAGTAGAAGATGTATTTTAAAAGCCACTTATACATTTCCTTTATAAAGACATTGAGGTGACCTAGAATAGAATACATGTTTGAAGCCCAATAAATTAAATAACATAACAGACACCCTATGAAATAAGAAAAAAAAATTCTACAATGTAAATTACCCCTCAAATAATGACGTTGAAATAACTTCATAATATTTACTCAATTGTAAAGACTATAAGAACATATAAAGTCATTGCATTTTATAATCCTAACACCAACAAGAATAAATAGATTGGTAAATACATCGACATAAATAACTAATTCAGGGATTGATTTAAGAGAAAACAGATAAATTGTTCCTCTTTTGATTAAGTTTGATTTTTTTTCACTATTTTTTTTTAACCTGTTGCTATTTCTAAAACAAAATTAATTGCATTTCTTTGCTCAACAATTTAAACATGGACAATAAAACTGTTGACCAGATCAAAGTTCCTCGCTATCTATTTAACTACACATACACTTGGGAGCTGCTCTACTGTTGGAGCGAGTTAGAGTCCCAAGAGCAGTACGTCTATTTACACGTTATGTTCTCCTATATCTTTCCCACCGTGTCCATCTTGGGCTTTATAGCCAACGGGATGAGCTTGGCCATACTCAGACGCAGCGGGCTGGACAAGCCTTCCAACGTACTGCTGTTCGGCGTTGTCATCGCCGACACCATGTGCCTGTGTCTGACATTCAACTTCACACCATCTCTAATCCTCTTCGGGCCGAACAAGCCCTACCCGATCCACTGCGGACTCCAGTACGACGAGTCTCTAGACTATTTCCTACTATTCTCGTCCCTCATTCTCACGTTCTTCGGGTTCTGCGGCCTGTACACCAGCACGGCGATACCGGTTCTCATCACGTTTGAAAGACTCCTCGCTGTATTCACTCCACTGAAGTTTAGAAACGTCGTCACCATCAGGAGAACTGTGATCGTGGTAGTGAGCTCTTTTATCTTCTGGGTACCTGTCTCCGTGTTTTACAACACCTACTCCAGTATTTTAATTGAACCAATGCCGGGGAATGTCAAATATGCGGTTTCCTATTTCGGGGACTTTTACTACGAAAACAAAGCCATCATTGAGCTTGTTCAGTTTCTCGTCATGGATTTTTTCGCCTCCTGGATTCCGTTATCAATCATTATTTTAGGATGCAGTGTATTGTGGGTAAAAGTCAAGATAACGTTGCTAAAACGGCAACATCTGACATTGTCGCAGAGCAAGATTCCCTGGTCTCCCAGGACGACTAGGACTCTGGTGCTCTCGTGCGTCATCTTTGCAGTGACGCACGGCCTTGCCTCCATGCTGCAGTTCATCCTCCCTTCACAGACCATTGTCCAGTACGAGATCAAGGCTTCAATCTTCTATATTTTGTACGCGCTCAACTCCTCCAGCAATTTTTTCGTCTACGTGGCTTCGAACTCAAAACTGTATCAAATTTTTATCAACATTGTCAGCGGGACCAAGTGAGAAAGTCATTTTGATGTTTCGGGATTAAAGAAGGACTAAGTAAAACAAAATGCTATATCTTGATGTGTAGTAAATGTTTGCTCGCTTAAGTGAAATGATCGTATTTAAAGACTGAACAGCATGTGACATCTTTCATTATGTTGATGTTGATATATATGAACAGAGATGAGGAGAGAGGGCAGAGGGAGTGTGAGAGATTGGGAAAGAAGAGTGAGAGAGCAAGAGAGATATAGAAAGATATATATATATATAGAGAGAGAGAGAAAGTTAGAGAGACAATAGATAGACAGAGAAGAAAGAGTGCGAAAGATAGAGAAAGAGAAGAGAGAGATTATTTGTATGAGAGAAAGAGATAGAGAAAGAATGAAGAGATAAAGTGTGTGTATGTGAGAAAGAGAGGTAGAGAACCATATTAAGAGATGGCTCAGTAAAGTCCTAAATGCAAAGTATGTTCATTTGATGGGAATCAATCAAAAAGCTTGTATTAAAATGCGTCCTTGTTTGACCAATATATAACTGATATAACACGTGAAGGTCCTTCAGGTTGCCTTGTCGGTGTGGATCCATCCAATGTGCGATCTATGGCATTATAAACTAAATTAATGCGCGTGCAATATCAAATTCCGCTCAGCATATTCTTACGCTATTCCCACCCCCAACTAGCGCCGGTATTTCAAAAACCAACAATCCTATGTTTTTTTGTTTTTTTAGCCTCATAGAGAAACACCTCTTGTATTATAACAAGCGAAAAGAAATTTCCAGAAGCTATTCACCATAATTAGGGGGGCGAGGTGGTAAAGCTGTAAAGCGCATGGCGTCCTTGGTTCAAATCTGTGATTTTTAATCTCGGGATTCTTAGTACGCCTCTGAGTCCCATTAACTGTAATGGGTACCTAGCACTAGTTGGGGGGGAGGGGGGTAAGTAAAGCGTTTAGTCGTTGTGCTGACTCAATGACACCCTCGTTAACCGTGGGCCATACAAACATGACCTTTAGATCATCTGCCGTATAGATCTCTAGGTCTGATAGGGCTACGTTACTTGAACACTGGCCAGAGTTGCAGTTTTCACATCGTTGTGGCCCGGCTTTCAATGACATTAGATGTTGTAAGTACTCTCAGTTAAGTGTTGTTTAATAATTCACACCCAAACTTGGACATAACAGTTTCTGCGTAAATATTGGAGATTTTCAAACTAAAAGCTTGTGAAATTAATTAATCTGCTTTGTGTTTACATGTTGAATTTAATTTCGTTTTACAGCAAATAACGAAATAAAGTTTATAGTATACTTACAATGTTTTTTTTTTTGTTTTTTTTTTTAATTTGTACACCGGATACGCCAAAAATAGTTATTTCTGAACTATTTACTTTTTTTAAAATGAAAATCTATTACTTGGGAAGATAAATATATTTCATGTTCTAATTACTGTGGTGACAAAAGTTTTGAACCCCCCTCGAGGCCAAATCAATTTCAAATGGAACCAAGCCCCTGAGAATTCCCTGTGTATTGTTCTCGGTAATTTTAAAGAATCAAAAAGCAGTCACGTGAACATCGCCCGCGGGTTAAAGGTTATCATCACGTGTTCTATCATTTAGTTTTCTTTGATATACGGTCGCTTTTGATAACCTTATCTTAGAAAAATACATATATCACTTCAAAAAAAAAAAAAAAAAAAAGAAAATGATTACGCCCATGGCGTGTCCAAGTGTGTGTACAATTACCTGTGTTACATGTTCTTTCATTGTTGAATTTTTTTTTTTTTTTCTGTAATACAGTGTGTGAGGAACGGAAGATAAGTAAACAAAAAATATGGTAAATAAAAGTGTACCTTATAGTCAGGGACTTCTACAGGGGACACCTCATTCACCAATAGTAAACAAACAATATTTAGCCAAGTGATAATATTGATAAAACAATGAAAAAAAAACGTGACAACCTTTATGGATTACGTAATTTGTATAGAAGAGATAGAGAATCACGTGGCTAAATGTTGTTTGTTTACGATTGGTGAATGAAGGCCATTATGACATCTTAATGTGCATTCTAAAAAAAAAGTTTAAAAAATCATATTCACGAAATAGAAAAAAAAAATTAAAAGGACTCGTTTTCCTCTTTTTAATGATACATTTTGTTACATAATAACATTATACATATGAATGTTATTTTACGAAGGTCATATGCTGGCAAAACTGATTTATCAATATGCTGACCACATAAGACATTAGTTTACCATGGGCCACAGAAACAGATGACCTTCCAAACACCGGAGCCTAAAGACCGCACGACGAACTTTCCTTTTTATAGGAATGCTAAAACGGAAATAAGTTCTTGGTGAGTCAGAAGTCTTCAGAGCAGGTGAAATGACGTCTGTCTTTAGTCTGACGGAGTGATCCGAAAACATTGTGAATCAGGAACCATGACAAATGATTTTACAATCATAAAAACTAATTTTTAAGATGAAATGTATTAAATGTGACTTCAAAGATCATTATATACAAACCTTGGAGTGTGTGTAGATTAAATAAATGACAACGCAATCGCCAAAATTGAATGAAAGACTATCACTACAATTTTACATAGGTATACGTAGTAATGAGTCTTACGCTTTCAAGAATTATTTATTGTACCCAATAAAACACGAATCAAGTAAAAAAAAACACCCAATTCATCAATTAATTATTACAAATTTTAATTTTGATATCGATAAGGGAAAATAACTTCTACATTACTGAAATATATTGCTGTAAATGTGGAGTTATTCTTCTTAAATAAACTTTTTTTTTTTTTAAATATTATTTTGCTTATTTTCATGTGTTTTCCTCTTTTCATTTCATCATATCGCTATCACTTGCCAGCTTTGATCTTTTTCTGTTTTTAACAATACCTCTATTCAAGTGACAAGAGGAACCTGTATGCTGATCTCATAAACGACTCAAACGATTTTCTTACAAATCAAACAGTTGATGTATATCCCTAAGCTAAGAACTGTTCGCTCGTTCGTCACACGGGGAAATTCCTAGTCAAAAAATGAAATAAATTTAAATATGGCTATACATTGGAGGAAAACTAAACATGGCATAGTCAGTCATAGTGTATCAATAACTAATTTGGTTTATTCAATTTCAAGTTGCTTAAAGTTTATTGATAGATTATCTATCTTTGCTTATATTTTTATGTAAATGTAATATGGACCAGATCTTAGAGTTCTAAATTAGAACCCTGGATCGCCTTCTAAATGTCTATTAAATACAAGTACCAATAAATAATATCTCTATACCTTGCCGCTGCTAAAATGGGTAGCTTCGTTCGTACTAGGAACTGAAGGTGTCCAAAGCAAGAGTTCGTTATCTGGTTTGAGCTAAGACATTTTTTACTAATTTTTTAAATTAATTTTATTTTTTAAGTTGTATAATGGGGATAATCATAATGGCAGATTAAGGATGAGTGCAGTGTTTCACATGACTACGCAGACCCAGTTGCGATCTACATATTCCTCTGCGGCTCTTGCAGACCAAACCGTTGTCCGATGATGGTCTTTTAAAGTTTTCTTTCCGTCTTCTGCGCCTGTCTTCAATAATGGCTTTTCTTAGACAGAAACGTAGTTCTAATGTTTTTCTACTTGCTTTCAATTGAAGGAAGAACTCAATGGGGATCTTGCAAAGTTTCCACTTGATCCGAGAATAGCTGTGGGAGAAATAACGTGTTCAAACTTTTTAAGAGTCAGAGTGAGTTGATATAAGCTTAGAAAAAATGTACTTTATCGCCATCTCAATGTTTGTTAATGTTTTGTAATAAAATTGGGACACGTTCAGAAGGTGTTATACATCATTCTTGGACCATTAGCAAATATTAAGTATATTGGGGTTAGATGCAATCATGAAATAGAAATTAAAATATACATATTTGACATTGCTATGACTTATTTTACTGAAGTTAAGATTGTGATTTGATCAATTGAGGTTATATTGTTATATTGGTATAACTTTGCTACTGAGCCTATACATGTTTGTTTTGTTTTGCTGTAATCACTTTAATCAATCACAAGATAGTCAGATAGATCTATAAATGTTTTACATGTTTCGGATGAAGATAGTTTACTTCCTAGTTCAAACCTCCCGCAGGACGACGGGGGATGGGAGCGGGCAGGGTTTGAACCCTCGACCGTCGATTAATCCGAACGACAGTCCAGCGCGCAAACCGCACCACCAGGCAGCCTGTGTTTATAAAGATAGCAAGCGCACTATCCAGCACGGGGCATTGGCTGTTAAGTTAGGGAGACTAAGATTACTTCCAACCAAATCAACTAGAAGAAAGAAGAGTCTGGAATTCTGGGAAAAAAAAGAGTAAAGAGGCGTCTTCTTTCTGCTAACCTTAGAGGCTTTATTCATGATTAATGGCAATGTCTTTGATTCAGAAGATTATAAATAAGTGCATTGTTTCACATTACTACGCAAACCTAGTTGCAGCCTACATATTTTGTCTCATTTTATGAAGACAAAGCCATTGTCCGCAGGATGTTTAGGCTTTGATATCGTCATCTGAGCCTGTCTGTAGAACGGTGCTGGTGGGTTTGTGCGGTCAGGGTTTTCGGATTCGAGATGATTGGTTATAGACTCAGCATTGACCCTCGACGTCGCAGCCTGTAGACAGTATAGACCTGTGAAGTGGCAGCTTATTAGGACTCAAAGGTTAGAAGATCGACTCAGCCTCTGAGGCCCTTTTTGTATCAAACGTTTAAACTGTTCAACAGTCTGGGCTTAGTTCTTCATCTGTTCTTGTCATGGCATTGTCTTTGCATCGAACTTGCATAATACACCAGTGGCGTAGCTAGGGTGTGGGGAGAGGGGGACCAAAATATGAAAATCCTCCATGGTCCCCACTTGAGGGTGGGCCTCAAACGATTGTCCGAAAATTGTTTTTACATTAAATATTAAATATAACTTTTTTTTTTACGATATTTTAAAAGGGAACCATGGGACCCATTCGCCGCTAAGAATCTGTGGGCGTGTTACAGGGTCTTCGGAAAGGGCGATAGGAGGAAGGCATGGAGGGATGGACGGGCCTTCCGCAGAAAGAGGTTCTAAGGCAAAAGACAGAGAGAAATGGAGAAAAACGGTCCAAGAGACTAAGGGATAGGTGGAGGTGATCTCATGTCATGATATCAAATGTTAAAATGCATGGGCTCTAAAGAGGTCTAGCCCACCGGCCCCCGAAATCCCAAGCTACGCCGCTGTTAATACACTCATACAAGACGCTCAAACGCCTCATACAATGACAACAGCAAAGCAACCCCTAACACTTAACACGCACATCAGACAAAGCCGTTGTTAGCTTGAGGTTAAGTTTTCTTTTCACTTATTTTTTAATTCATCAACGATTCGTCTTTGAGTCTCAAACTTTGGTCCCGTGACCCTAAGTTCTTCACCTGTCTATTTTTTTTATTTAAGTCTTTTTTTAGAGGCCTTTTGCTGCTCGCCTCTTATTAGATCTAGAATGACGATCAGAACATTTGTTTCAATACAGAGATTGCATATCCTAAAATTGCAAGTAGGCTAGATCTCAGTCAGAAACTAAATATTCGCCTCTTGTTTACACACGAAACTTTTTTGTTTTCTGTTTCGGATTTTCCATTGTCTTTGTTGAACAAATGAGGAGATTTTAAACAATTTATATTTTGATCCTAGACGTAAATAAATATATAGGTCTGTGTGTTTGATGTTTCTTCATGCATGTCTGAATAAATTATCTTTGAAACCACTGTAGAGATTTCATTTCATTGTTAACTTAACTGTCTAGTTCAAATCAATACAGATCCGTAACGTCTACGCAAAGTAAGTATTTAGATTTTTCAGTAGTCTCTTTAAAGGTCACAAATTCACAAAAACAAAAACCATACTAGAATAGCTATATAATAATCTAGATTAGATCTACATTTTTTGATCTACTACATCTAGATTTAGATCTAAATCTAGAGTGTAGTCAAAAATAATTCGATCTACATGTGGAAGTAGGTCAAGGTAAGAGGCGACGTTAAAGGGGGGGGGGGGGTGAGGCATCCACACCAGGTCCACACCAGGTCCACACAAGGTCCACACCAGGTCCTCCACACTGGGAGGGGGGGAGGAGGCAGAACCTTTGATCACCGTCAGCCCACTGTACATATGTGGGTGGCCCTGATTCGATACTCTCCCAGGGCCACGCACTCTGCCAAGGCCGCCTCTGGTCTAGATTATAAAACCTTGTATATTAAAAAACACACAGATCAAAAATCAAGATCTAGAAATAGATTCTAAAATTTAGCCCTAGAAAACGAGATCAAAACTAGTATATAGGTCGGTAATATGTAGTTTAGATCTACACTATATTCTACCTAAACAAAACAAAAAATCAACGAATAACCATCAAGTAAATCGTGTTACAATCCATATTTCTAAGTTTGTGTTTAAAATATAAAATAATAATAATAAAGTAGGCTTTTGGATTTAGTCCCTTGGTCAAGAAGTTCAAAATAATTTGCGACTCTCAGCGGTGTCATGAGAAACTCATCTATATAAATGAATAGTCCCAGGGATATAATTGGTCATGGAGTTTTTTTGAGTTATCAGATTTCATTTCTTTTATTACTAAGACATAATCATGATGCAAATCCATTTGTTGTTGACACTTATTAACTTTGAACACCAAACTACTAATAGACAACTGTAGGCATATTCAATTTTAACTTATAAAACTTGAAATATCTTGAATAAGTTCTTTGTGAAAAAAAATAAATAGAACTTTTAATTCCAATATTGACAAATTGAACTTGAAGTTTTATTTTAAACAAATTGAACTCACTACCAATACACATCTTTACACTCTGGCATCCTGGAGCCGTCTGGCGTACTTAACAGCTTACGATTGCGCCACTTATCTTGCATCATTTTAGAAAACTAACAACATCTCTCTAATAAATAAATACTCCCTTTCTTCACAATCACCTTGGAAAAACGCACACTCTCTCTTTCTCTTTCACACTTTCTCTTTCTCTCTCTTTCTCTCTCTCTCTCTCTCTTTCTCTCTCTCTCTCTCTTTTTCTTTCTCTCTCTCTCTCTTTCTCTTTCTCTCTTTCTCTCTCTCTCTCTCTCTCTCTCTCTCTTTCTCTTTTTCTTTCTCTCTCTCTCTTTCTCTTTCTCTCTTTCTCTCTTTCTCTCTCTTTCTCTCTCTCTCACTCTCTCTTTCTCTTTCTCTCTCTCTCTCTTTTTCTCTCTCTCTCTCTTTCTCTCTCTCTCTCTCTCTTTCTCTCTCTCTCTTTTTCTTTCTCTCTCTCTCTTTCTCTCTCTCTCTCTTTCTCTCTCTCTCTTTTTCTTTCTCTCTCTCTCTTTCTCTCTCTCTCTTTTTCTTTCTCTCTCTCTCTTTTTCTCTCTCTCTCTTTCTCTCTCTCTCTTTTTCTCTCTCTCTCTCTCTTTCTCTTTCTCTCTTTCTCTCTATCTCTCTGTTTCTCTCTCTCTCACTCTCTCTGACACTCTCTCTCACTCCACAACACGAAATGTCTCAATTTCTTCTGTTTTTCTTATTCTTCCAATTGTAGCCTCGAAGTCACAATGCGAATGTCTCTCCTGCTGTTCATCTTCAGAATGACGACAACAATTGATCCAGGTACATTATATTTTGTTATCTCTTTACCCCAGTCTTCTCACACACTTTTTACAAACTTAAACAAATGCGTATCCCCAGCCTAAACGTAAAGGAACTCACAGAAAAAGACCTAGCATAGTCTTTTGCGTTTTCTTGGTGAAGAGCTCTATAGAATTGGAGGGGCGTTGGCAGGGTTGGTAAAGCCTGAGATATTTAAATTCTGGATTTTTGGACGCCTCTGACACTAACTTTTACAAACTTTAACAAATGCATCTCGCAACGAAAAATAAAACATTCACGGCCCACTGGCCATCTGTTGTAAGGTGGAGGAATATAAGCTCCCATAGTGAGGTCTGGGGAAATACGTTTTGCGTATTCTTTGTGAAGTCTAATATAGAAAGTAAAAACTTGGTAGACAATGTTTTGTATACTAGACGAAAATATTGCTGGAGATAGTATTGAAGAGGCAGGGTGTCTACATCCAGCAAGTAGGAGGGTAGATAGAGTACTACACGCTTCCCCAGCGGGGAACTGGGCTGAACAACTGTGCCAACCATTTTCCTGGGAGCAGAACTTTAGAAATTCATGAATTCAATCTTCTGGAGTGAACTACGCTCTCTTTGTCGCATTAAGAAGAGGAATGTCACAAAATGCAAGTCAAATTTAAGAAGGTAGCACTGGCCAACATTATGAATCAAGGGGCATTCAAGATAAATATAGTATCGTTGACCAACATAGACCAACATCTTGACAGGGACTGACGGTTCTAACATTTTCTAGGTACTAGGTAAGACAGCTTTTTTTTTAAGGCGAAATTTATTTACATAAGGATGTGACACCTTCAGGAGTAATTTGACCGTTCTGATCTGCGCCTTCGTCAGAGGCAGTGGCGTAGCAGCCATGAGGCGAAGAGGTTCAATGCGCAGGGGCTTATGACCCATTGGCGCCCAGCGGTAGCCATGTAAGAAAATAAATACTACAAACAAGTCTGGATTGAAATTATTTAAATGATTCAAATCCTTGCGTCATTTGACTTATCACCCTATGCCTGTTTCTCGCAATTAAATTATATTTCTGGCATCAATTACTTGCTGCTGTAAAAGACACAAAATGTACACCTTAACACTATGTTAGGAACTCGATCCATGGGCGCTAACTCTTACATTGTCCCTATAAGGATTTAATAAATACACCCAGAAAAAGTTGTTGTTTTAACTATTTAAAACGGCAATTAAATAATCATTAAAGGAATTCCAATAGTAAACGTCTCAGAGAAAATTAATTACAAATGTATAATTGTTGTTTATTTGTTAGATATTTTGTTGGTCTGCTACGTGTTAAGGTACGCGAATTAATGTTATGAGTGGACATTACCTCGACATTTAATATCACATGTAGGAGAGACAGTCTTTGCACACAATTGCACCAATATTCTGTTATAGTCGGTACTACCCTATGACGCTGCGACGTTTCTTAATATAGTGCACTATCTAGACGCGTTGCAGATGCAGCGAACAGGAACTCTTCTGATATAAGATAGAGCAAAGGTTATATTACACTTTGAAAATCTTTGTCCCACAAGATAGATTTTAAGGATAACATGTTTCTGATTTCTGTTAAAAAACAAAAAAAAAAACAAACCTCAAAATGCTGAAAAAAACAAAAACAACTATTGATGACGTTTTTTTTTGTTATATGCAGGGGCGAACTGACTAAATTGGCAATCAGTCAAACGCCCTGTGGACCGGAACCCAAAATGGCGGGTGTGCTAAAACAATAATGACATGATCTAATATGATGATTAAGTAAACTGTGATTTATTTCTATATGGTGGACATCTTCCCTAATGTGATTATTGTGTGTTGTTGTACTTAGATCATATCTTATTTTGTCTGAGAAGATTGATCCTTGGCATTCCCCCTGCATCTGCATCTAGCTCAAAAATAAAACTAATGTATGACATGATTATAAAGTTATTAAGACCATGTGACACGCTTTATTTTGTGGGCCTTATAAATTTAAAAAAAAAAGTGGGCCACAGAACATATCACCACAGAAAATGTCCAACTAAAATCTTGGTTACTTCATTGTGTAGTGAGAAGTCTTATGGGGCCTGCAGGTAACAAGCTCAGGGTGGTCCTAACACATTGGTAAGCAAATTCCCTAGAATATTAATAAGTTTGTTCCCATACACTGGTAAGTTGGTTCCTTGACATTCTAGAAAGTTTGTATCCTGATATTCTTGTAGGTTGGTTCCCTGACCCATAATTAAGTTGTCTCCTTGACATATTAGAAATATTTTTCTTTGGTATAGTGGTGAGGTGGTTCTTTGACACATTGGTAACTTGTTCTTCGACACATTGGTAATTTGTTCTTTGACACATTGGTAATTTGTTCTTTGACACATTGGTAATTTGTTCTTTGACACATTGGTAATTTGTTCTTTGACACATTGGTAATTTGTTCTTTGACACATTGGTAATTTGTTCTTTGACACATTAAAAATTTGTTCTTGGACACATTGGTAATTGTTCTTTGACACATTGGTAATTTGTTCTTTGACACATTAGTAATTTGTTCTTCGACACATTGGTAATTTGTTCTTTGACGCATTGGTAATTTGTTTTTCGATTTATTGGTAACTTGTTCTTTGACACATTGGTAATTTGTTTTTTGACTTATTGGTAACTTGTTCTTTGACACATTGGTAATTTGTTTTTCGACTTATTGGTAACTTGTTCTTTGACACATTGGTAATTTGTTTTTCGATTTATTGGTAACTTGTTCTTTGACACATTGGTAATTTGTTTTTTGACTTATTGGTAACTTGTTCTTTGACACATTGGTAATTTGTTTTTTGACACATTGGTAATTTGTTTTTCGACTTATTGGTAACTTGTTCTTTGACACATTGGTAATTTGTTTTTTGTTACATTGGTAATTTGTTCTTTGACACATTGGTAATTTGTTTTTCGACACATTGGTAATTTGTTTTTCGACTTATTGGTAACTTGTTCTTTGACACATTGGTAATTTGTTTTTTGTTACATTGGTAATTTGTTCTTTGACACATTGGTAATTTGTTTTTCGACTTATTGGTAACATTTTCTTGACACATTAGTATGTTTTTATCCTTGACTTAAGGTAAGATGGTTCTTTGACACATTGGTAATTTGTTTTTCGAATTATTGGTAACTTGTTCTTTGACACATTGGTAATTTGTTTTTCGATTTATTGGTAACTTGTTCTTTGACACATTGGTAATTTGTTTTTCGACTTATTGGTAATTGTTTTTCGACGTATTGGTAATTTGTTTTTCGACACATTGGTAATTTGTTTTTCGACGTATTGGTAATTTGTTCTTTGACACATTGGTAATTTGTTTTTCGACTTATTGGTAATTTGTTCTTTGACACATTGGTATTTTTTTTCGACACATTGGTAATTTGTACTTTGACACATTGGTAATTTGTTTTTCGACACATTGGTAATTTTTTCTTTGACACATTGGTAATTTGTTTTTCGACTTATTGGTAACTTGTTCTTTGACACATTGGTAATTTGTTTTTCGACTTATTGGTAACTTGTTCTTTGACACATTGGTAATTTGTTTTTCGATTTATTGGTAACTTGTTCTTTGACACATTGGTAATTTGTTTTTCGACTTATTGGTATTTTGTTCTTTGACACATTGGTAATTTGTTTTTCGACTTATTGGTAATTGTTTTTCGACGTATTGGTAATTTGTTTTTCGACACATTGGTAATTTGTTTTTCGACGTATTGGTAATTTGTTCTTTGACACATTGGTAATTTGTTTTTCGACTTATTGGTAATTTGTTCTTTGACACATTGGTATTTTTTTTTGACACATTGGTAATTTGTACTTTGACACATTGGTAATTTGTTTTTCGACACATTGGTAATTTTTTCTTTGACACATTGGTAATTTGTTTTTCGACTTATTGGTAACTTGTTCTTTGACACATTGGTAATTTGTTTTTCGGCACATTGGTAATTTATTTTTCGACTTATTGGTGACTTGTTCTTCGACACATTGGTAATTTGTTTTTCGACACATTGTTTATTTGTTCTTTGACACATTTGTAATTTGTTTTTCGACTTATTGGTAACTTGTTCTTTGACACATTGGTAATTTGTTTTTCGATTTATTGGTAACTTGTTCTTTGACACATTGGTAATTTGTTTTTCGACTTATTGGTATTTTGTTCTTTGACACATTGGTAATTTGTTTTTCGACTTATTGGTAATTGTTTTTCGACGTATTGGTAATTTGTTTTTCGACACATTGGTAATTTGTTTTTCGACGTATTGGTAATTTGTTCTTTGACACATTGGTAATTTGTTTTTCGACTTATTGGTAATTTGTTCTTTGACACATTGGTATTTTTTTTCGACACATTGGTAATTTGTACTTTGACACATTGGTAATTTCTTTTTCGACACATTGGTAATTTTTTCTTTGACACATTGGTAATTTGTTTTTCGACTTATTGGTAACTTGTTCTTTGACACATTGGTAATTTGTTTTTCGGCACATTGGTAATTTATTTTTCGACTTATTGGTGACTTGTTCTTCGACACATTGGTAATTTGTTTTTCGACACATTGTTTATTTGTTCTTTGACACATTTGTAATTTGTTTTTCGACACATTGGTAATTTGTACTTTGACACATTGGTAATTTGTTTTTCGACACATTGGTAATTTTTTCTTTGACACATTGGTAATTTGTTTTTCGACTTATTGGTAACTTGTTCTTTGACACATTGGTAATTTGTTTTTCGACTTATTGGTAACTTGTTCTTTGACACATTGGTAATTTGTTTTTCGATTTATTGGTAACTTGTTCTTTGACACATTGGTAATTTGTTTTTCGACTTATTGGTATTTTGTTCTTTGACACATTGGTAATTTGTTTTTCGACTTATTGGTAATTGTTTTTCGACGTATTGGTAATTTGTTTTTCGACACATTGGTAATTTGTTTTTCGACGTATTAATAATTTGTTCTTTGACACATTGGTAATTTGTTTTTCGACTTATTGGTAATTTGTTCTTTGACACATTGGTATTTTTTTTCGACACATTGGTAATTTGTACTTTGACACATTGGTAATTTGTTTTTCGACACATTGGTAATTTTTTCTTTGACACATTGGTAATTTGTTTTTCGACTTATTGGTAACTTGTTCTTTGACACATTGGTAGTTTGTTTTTCGGCACATTGGTAATTTATTTTTCGACTTATTGGTGACTTGTTCTTCGACACATTGGTAATTTGTTTTTCGACACATTGTTTATTTGTTCTTTGACACATTTGTAATTTGTTTTTCGACACATTGGTAACTTGTTCTTTGACACATTGGTAATTTGTTTTTTGACACATTGGTAATTTGTTTTTCGACTTATTGGTAACTTGCTCTTTGACATATTGGTAATTTGTTTTTCGACTTATTGGTAACTAGTTCTTTGACACATTGGTAATTTGTTTTTCGACTTATTGGTAACTTGTTCTTTGACACATTGGTAATTTGTTTTTTGTTACATTGGTAATTTGTTCTTTGACACATTGGTAATTTGTTTTTCGACACATTGGTAATTTGTTCTTTGACACATTGGTAATTTGTTTTTCGACTTATTGGTAACTTGTTCTTTGACACATTGGTAATTTGTTTTTTGTTACATTGGTAATTTGTTCTTTGACACATTGGTAATTTGTTTTTCGACTTATTGGTAACTTGTTCTTTGACACATTGGTAATTTGTTTTTCGATTTATTGGTAACTTGTTCTTTGACACATTGGTAATTTGTTTTTCGACTTATTGGTATTTTGTTCTTTGACACATTGTTTTTTTTTGACACATTGGTAATTTGTTCTTTGACACATTGGTAATTTGTTTTTCGACTTATTGGTAACTTGTTCTTTAACACATTGGTAATTTGTTTTTCGATTTATTGGCAACTTGTTCTTTGACACATTTGTAATTTGTTTTTCGACACATTGGTAACTTGTTCTTTGACACATTGGTAATTTGTTTTTCGATTTATTGGTAACTTGTTCTTTGACACATTGGTAATTTGTTTTTTGACTTATTGGTATCTTGTTCTTTGACACATTGGTAATTTGTTTTTTGACACATTGGTAATTTGTTTTTCGACTTATTGGTAACTTGTTCTTTGACATATTGGTAATTTGTTTTTCGACTTATTGGTAACTAGTTCTTTGACACATTGGTAATTTGTTTTTCGACTTATTGGTAACTTGTTCTTTGACACATTGGTAATTTGTTTTTTGTTGCATTGGTAATTTGTTCTTTGACACATTGGTAATTTGTTTTTCGACACATTGGTAATTTGTTCTTTGACACATTGGTAATTTGTTTTTCGACTTATTGGTAACTTGTTCTTTGACACATTGGTAATTTGTTTTTTGTTACATTGGTAATTTGTTCTTTGACACATTGGTAATTTGTTTTTCGACTTATTGGTAACTTGTTCTTTGACACATTGGTAATTTGTTTTTTGACACATTGGTAATTTGTTCTTTGACACATTGGTAATTTGTTTTTCGACTTATTGGTAACTTGTTCTTTGACACATTGGTAATTTGTTTTTCGATTTATTGGTAACTTGTTCTTTGACACATTAGTAATTTGTTTTTCGACTTATTGGTATTTTGTTCTTTGACACATTGGTAATTTGTTTTTTAACACATTGGTAATTTGTTCTTTGACACATTGGTAATTTGTTTTTTGACACATTGGTAACTTGTTCTTTGACACATTGGTATTTTGTTTTTCGACTTATTGGTAACTTGTTCTTTGACACATTGGTAATTTGTTTTTTGTTACATTGGTAATTTGTTCTTTGACACATTGGTTGTTTTTTTTTTTTTGACTTATTGGTAATTTGTTCTTTGACACATTTGTAATTTGTTTTTCGACTTATTGGTAACTTGTGCTTTGACACATTAGTACGTTTTTCTCCTTGACTTAAGGTAAGATGGTTCCCTGACACATCGCTAAGTTGTGTCCTGGACATATTAGTTAGCTGTTTGGGTATCACTGGTCTTGCAGTGTTGTAAATGATTTCTTTAACTGTTATCTCCTAGGTAAAGGCCAGTCAGATGGAAAAATATTTTTTCTTATGAAGCCATCCCCGGACGCTCATATATTTGCACAAATATGCACTTGGTTCCGTGCCACAAAGGTAAGTTAGTTCCCTATTATATTGGTTAGTTTCCAAACATATTGGTAGGTGGTTCCTCGACACATTGGTGAGTTTGTCCTTTACACTATGGTACGATTATACGCTTACAGGTTAGTTGTAAGTTTTTGCCTCTGACATAGCACTAGTGTCCCCTGCCGAGGACAGACGTAGATGGCGAAAGAAACTATTAATCGGTCACCGGTGAACAATGGTTATGCTTGTCTTGGAATTGGCAAAATAAGTAGGTCACAGCTGGGGCTGCGTAGCCACGAGAATTGCTACATTTCGAATTATACTTCGGGCTCGGAAACAAGCCTTTATTATTATGGAATATTTCTGTAATATTAGTAATTGGTTTCTGGAATCAGTTTTTTTAAAGTATTTTCCTTGATAAAAATCTGGCCTATGGTTTATGAGGGTGTCATGTGGCCTTTACTTTACCCCAACTAATGTCAGGTACCCATCAGAGCTGGGTGGACTCAAAGGCACCAAAAGATCCCGAAATTAAAAATCCCAGTCTTCACCAGGAATCGAAGCCGGAACCCCCGGGTTCCGCTCAGCCACCGCCCCTCCATTTTCCTTGACACACAGGCAAGTTATAATTTTTTTTTTTACAAATTGGTGACTTTGTTCCCTAATACATTGGTAAGTTGGTTCCTGACATATTATTATTATTATAGCTTTTATATAGCGCTACTTTCATGCTTATAGCATGCTCAGAGCGCTTTTGGTCCAATTTCATTTGTGGACCAGTAGGGGGGGGGGGGGGTAGGGGGGGAGTTAGTTAGTTTTCCGTGCTGCCTTTAGGCGCTCAGTAAACACAACTCTCCCCGAGTCGGGTGTCGAACCTCGAGCCCCCTTCTAGGTAGCCAAGCCAAGTTCAAGCACACTTAGCCTCTCGAACACGCTTCCCACATTGTTAAGTTTGTTGCTAACAGCGTGGAAATTTGGTTCTCTGACATATTGGTAAGCTGTTTAGCCTGACAACAAACCCTCTCATGTTGATCTGATCAGTTTTCCTTCATTTTTTTGTGCTTTGATTACAACCTCTTTGAATGGCAGGCCCATTTATTCGTTTATGTTGTCTTCCCAGCGCTGTCTCTTGTGTCTCTTTCTCTCCAGTGGGAGTCTACTAGGTTTTAGATTTTACTTTTTTTTTTCTTATTCATTTGCGGTCATCAAACTTAATTCCTCTAGGGCAACAATTTATCTAAGGCCTGCGCTGGTGAAGGGACTAGATTTCATTATCGTGGGATCATCATTTGCTTTTCACAATCTCGTTGTTTTGTTTTTTTTTTGTTTCTTTTTTGTATTATAAATGTTATATGACATAACTAGTGTACGTTCTGTGTGACTTTAGGTTGATATATACGCACTGACTGGCTCGTCATCCACATATATCAGCAACGTTTTTATTCATGGGCCAAGCTGTAGGTCTATCGAGTTCTCATCGTGAGTTCATTTTCTACCAAACATTTTTTTCATAAAGCTTATATCCACTCACTGTGTCTGTCTGGTGAAAAAGTTTGTACACGTTATTTCTCCCACACCCAATCTCGGATCAAGCTGAAATTTTGCACCATTATTTCTATGACCTGACAAAACAAGAATAAATAAAAAAAAACAAAAAAATTAACCAATTAACTAATTAAGTATAGATTAGTTGTTATTTTTTGTTTGGTTTCCTCAACAAGGGAAAGAAATCGTACTTGAAAGATGAGGTGGCATAAGTTGAATTAGTTTCGATTAGGAGGTCATTTTTATGTATTTAAAAAGCGTTCATTTAAGCATTCACTAAGATATCACTTTCTTTCCCGCCCCCCCCCCTCTTTACTTCTTCTTCTGGCCAGCTTTTTCTGCTGAGCTGTCAGCTCTTTTGCATTCTGCGCCAAGGAAAAAAAATGTGCTGTTTTCTTCAGTTAATCAGCTCTGCCATACAGGGTGTTGGTAATGTTGGATTGGTAGTAGGGTTTGCCTAAGGTGGATTAAGAAGGGGCATTCAAAAAGGAAATGGTTTACGGTTTCATAACGGTGTGCGCAGTGTCTAGAAAACGGGGGGGGGGGGGAGTTGCGTGGGATTTATTTTATTGAGATGGTAATTTAACCTTACACTTAACATATCACTATCAGTCATGGCTTTCGTAACAAGATTTTAATGATGTAGGACTTAAAAGAGATAAGCTATTTTGTATATCGAACGATTGACGCAACTTGAATTAAACCACCGTCGCCTATCAAGTTTGAATTGCTTCCAATGCATATTGCACAGTAAATGTTGATATAATTATCTAATTACTAGTAAATACTTGTTACTGGGATTAAAAAGAAATAGAAAAGGGGTCTCGCAAGCATCTATTAAATTTGGGCCTTGCTCATTGTAAAACCGGCCCAGCATTTAGTAAGCAGTTAAAGGGTTAATATATCATTATGTTAAATATATCATTATAGTAAATATATCATTATGTTAAATATATCATTATGGTAAATATATCATTATGTTAAATATATCATTATGGTAAATATATCATTATGGTGAATATATCATTATGGTGAATATATCATTATAGTAAATATATCATTATGGTAAATATATCATTATGGTAAATATATCATTATGGTAAATATATCATTATGGTGAATATATCATTATGGTAAATATATCATTGTTGTAAACCAGGTAAATGTATCTTAATTTATCAAAGCGTGTTTTAATTGGGCTATTTGGCGGTGTATTACAGGACTCTCGGCAAGTGGATTGACGTCTATAAGGCTTTATCGAATTGGCCCATAGGCATCATTATATCCATACGACTACAGCAACATAGTGAAACATATCTAGCCATACCCATTAGGCGCTACGGAAACATGTATATGCTGGTGACTCATAGGTGAGTAGTCTGAACTTTAAAGTAGTCATAGTTTGTTACAAACAAAAACATTGTACTATAGTCTAGTTATCCTCCTCGCAAAGCTTATATGAACTATGTCTGTCTGTCTGTCTGTTCGTCAGGTACTTTTTTATATAATTATTTCTCCAGCTTCCCTTAGTCGGATCAATTTGAAACTTTGCACAATTATCCATAGTCTCCAGAGGCGTAGTTAGGGGGTGGGCAAATGTAGCACAATGCCCCGGACACCAACTTAAGGGAGGCGCCACACGCAGAGAGGCATACAAAAAAAATAAATAATTTTTTTTTAGATATTTCAGTTATGTTATACATTCTTCGGTTATTAGTATTATATTATTATTAGCTACTTTTTATTTATATGCCTATGTTTTTATGTGATGTTCATGAGAGTCGGGCGCCAATAAAGTTTCTTGCCCCGGGCGCATGTTGTGCTCACTACGCCTCTGGTAGTCTCTCTCAAAGCATAAATCAATCGAAAAATGTACATGTAAATGAAATATATTGTGGTAATCATTTAGTTTGATACTGATTAAAGAAAATAAATATTAGAGTATTGAAATATATGGCTATAAATGTGCAGTTCTTCTTTTAAATAATTTTTTTACAAGTTTTTTTTTTTTTTTATTTTGCTTGTTGGTAATCTATGATTTAAATGTCATGTGTAATGTGATATGTATGTCTAGTGTTGTCCTCAGTTGAGGTCGTTTTCTTAAGTTCAAATGTATTAGTACATGCTATTTCTCCCACAGCCAATCGGTAAAAATACATGGAATCGCACAGATTTATTGTTGTAAGGATATTATATTACAAAAATAATTACATGACTGATCCAAGCTATTTGATACAACTACCCTTAATATAAGCTTTGGGTTTTTTAAAACCTTTTTTATATTGTTCTTCTCTGTGAGATCTTCATATTTTTCCTTATTTTGTTTTAGTCATCAGGGCTTTCTTATCGCCACGGCTGAAGAACGCACGAAAGTCTTCTTATGGAAACACTACAATACAACTTTTATAGAGAAGCAATCAAAAAATGGAAGGTGAATAAATCCAAGGTTCCCTTTCAGACCATGCAGTCTATAAGACAGACGATGTTAAAGTCGTTTCTTGGGCCAATGTTCAACGAGCAGGGTGTCATGTGTCCGGCACAACGACCAACCGCCTTTACTTTCCCCAACTAAAGCCAGGTATCCATTAGAGCTGGGTGGACTCAGTGGCGCCCTAAAAATACCGAAATTCAAAATCCCAAGTCTTTGCAGAGATTCGAACCCAGGACCCCATGTTAGGAAGCCAAGCGCCTAACAACAAATCTACCACGCCCTTGGGGGCATATGTTTAAAATATATTATTAATTATAAGATGTTTTGTGTCTTATCGTCCGAATCTTTCGCAGAAATGTAGCGAACCATTTATCTCTTTCTCTCTCTTTCTAAGTGTTTTAGTCTCTCTCTCTCTCTCTCTCTCTCTCTCTCTCACCTTATATATATATATATATATATATATATATCATAATAGTCGAATCACTATTTAGTGACAGGTAACCCTTCTTGAAAGACACAGTTGTTCAAATAGAGTGGGTTTGGGCAAACGATTGTGTGCGCATGCCTGGAGAGCGACGAAGACGCGTATGAGTTCCAGAGGGGTCGGGGGGTGGATTAGAGAGTCGGTGTGTGCGTGATGTTTCGCATGGTTGGGCGACAGAGAATTATTTCTACAGAGAACAGTACTCCTTCTCCCCTCCCTCTTTGTTTTAAAGCCGAGCTCTGTCGCCGCGAAAGTTAGGTGGGGTAACTCTAGTCCGACTTGTGGAAATAAAAGAGTTATCTACCAGGACTTTTTCATCAAGGGTTAGAGAGTCGGCGTACGTGCGTGTCCCGCATGATTGTTCGACATAGAAAATTATATATATATATATATATATATTTATTTTTATTTTTTTATTTTTTTATTCTTAGACATGTCACGTGGAAGTGGTTCAGTTCCTTTTCATCTCTTTTGTACACTGTCCGCGTTTCTGAGGCATAGAGCAATGTAGAGAAGATGACGGCTCGATTGATCCCTAGCTTTATATTCGTGGTGATACCCCGTCTGTTCCAGACACTTTTAGACAGTCTGCCATAGGATGCGCTGGCCTTGGCGATACGCAGATCGACTTCATTATCGATCTTACCGTTTTTGGAGAGTGTCTGACTTAATCCTGTGCACTCCCAGGGGAGCATAGGGCCGCAACCACACCTCTCCACCGAACTCGGTTCTGAGCAGCTTTCTTCTTCATAATAATAATAATAATAATCCGTAAGGAAATTTGTCTTACAATTTGTGCATTACACCAAACAAAAAACATTATAACTATAAGAAACCAAAGTGTACATTCACACCAGACTCACTCATAATTTACATGTGACAAAGTTTTATACCAGATTGTTCTTTTTTAATGATTTGATTGCCTGGGGAACAAAAGAGTGTTTGTGTCTGTTTGTCTTTGCGATCGGTGTCTTGTATCACTTTTGTAATGGTAAAATCACAAAATCCTGACACAAAGGGTGATTCTTTATTTCGAGGATCTTGTTACCATTTTTAGAGATGTTTGTCTCAAACAGCTGCCCAAATGGGGTTTGTTTTTTGCCAATGATTTTGCCAGCAGCATTTCGGATTCTATAAAGTTTCTTTTTATTTTTAATGCTCAGATTGCCATACCAGGCTGTGATATTGAAACTTGAAATATTGCAGATGTGAGCGTGATAAAACATAGCCAAGGCCTTTTCACTAACATTAAACGAGGATAGTTTTCTTAGTAATCGTAATCTTTGCTGCCCTTTTTTGCAGATATAATCAGTATTTGCAGTAAAATTTAGTTGATTGTCTAGGATAGTACCAAGGTGTTACGTCTTCACATTAGATGAGACTCTTTAGACCTGGATTAGTAGTTGATTATGATATTATCCCTGGTCTATCAGACCATGAGATCATAAAAATACAGTCAGATAAAAGCAGTAGCCAATACAAAAACCAAAAGAAAAATCTTACTCTGGAATAAATGTAACCTAACACAACTACACCAAGCTGCATTAAACTTTCAACAAACATTCTTATTAGAAAAAGACATTAACCAACCAGTCGATGACCTCTGGAATTTCATTAAAAACCATCTTAAAAGCATTATAGAAAATCATATACCAACTAAATACACATCAAACAAAATAAATAAATGCTGGTTTAATAATAGACTAAAGAAGCTTTGTAAACAGAAGGAAAACCTATATAGAAAATTTAAAGAAACCAAGGCAGAAAGAGTTTACAAAAAGTATATAAAAATTAAACACCTAACCCAAAAGGTAAGCAGACAGCTGCAGAGTGAATACATAAAAAATGTAATATCTAAAGATAACAACAAAAACCTATGGTCATACATTAAGTCTAAGAAAATGGAAACAACAGGCATAGCGCCATTAAAAGATGAACATAACATAATACATAATGATAATGAAACTAAAGCAAACATCCTAAACAAATACTTTGCATCAGCATTCTCAGCCCCAGGAGACAAAGACATATTTCTTAATTTGAACCAAGTAGACAACATAGAAGATTTAGTAGTACAAGAAAATGGAATTAAAAAACTATTAGCCAACACCAAACCAAATAAAGCGTCTGGACCTGATGATATTTCAGCTAGATTACTCAAAGAACTAAGCAATGAGCTAGCCCCAGTGTTCAAAATACTCTTTCAGGCATCGCTTAACCAGGGCAGAGTACCAAAGGACTGGAAAGAAGCTAATGTCACCCCCCTATTTAAAAAAGGAGAAAAATCTGATCCAGGAAACTACAGACCAGTATCACTTACCAGCATCACATGTAAAATACTAGAACACATAATATGTAGCAACATCATAAACCACTTAGACAAACATAATGTCCACACCCCATACCAACAAGGCTTTAGGAAATATAGATCATGTGAAACACAACTAATAGGACTAATTGATGATTTCTCAAAAGGTTTAGATAATAGTGAACAAATAGATGCTATCTTACTAGATTTTTCCAAGGCTTTTGATAAAGTTCACCACCATAGTTTGCTTAAAAAATTAAAATATTTCGGCATTAACGGTCCACTGCATCAGTGGATTAAAGATTTTCTGATAGGGAGAGAACAAACTGTAATAATAAATGGCTCTAAATCAACACCAATAACAGTAAACTCAGGTGTACCTCAAGGAACAGTCTTGGGTCCACTACTATTTTTAATTTACATAAATGATTTACCAAATCGCATTAGTTCAGGAACAAAAGTCAGATTATTTGCAGACGATTGCATAATATATAGAACAATAAAAACAAAACAAGACACAGATATTTTACAAAGAGAATTAGATGAATTACAGAAATGGGAATCAAATTGGAGCATGTCTTTCCACCCAGAAAAATGTCAGTTGTTAAGAGTAACAAAAAAACTAAAACAAATTAATTCCACTTATCTTATTCATGGCAAACCAGTAACACAGACTAAAAACTCAAAATACCTAGGTGTTATAATAAATAAAAAAATGTCATGGAATCCACATATTGATGAAACTATTAAAAAATCCAACAAAGCATTAGGGTTTATTAAAAGAAATTTCTATAAATCAAATAAGAACATAAAACTAAAATGTTATTTAACCTTGGTTAGGCCAATAATAGAATATGCATCCACCGTGTGGGACCCCTCAACTCAAGAAAACATTAAGAAACTGGAACAAACACAAAATAGAGCAGTGAGATTCATAACAAACAAATATTCACATTTGACTAGGGTAACACCATTAGTAAAATCACTAAATTTAGAAAGCCTTCAGGACAGAAGACTCAAAAGTAAAGTAGCAATTATACATAAAACACTGAACCATAATCTTCAAATACAAAAACAAAATTTAATAAAATACTCTGAAAGACACAAAAATAAAGGCACATTCCTCGTCCCATATGCTAGGACAAATTTGTACAAATACTCCTTCTTCCCTAGTGCTATTAGAGCATGGAATGGGTTGCCTGAGCTAGCCAGAAAAACCAGTGACTTGGCAGAATTTAAGTCATTGGTTAATATGCATGACTAAATGCATGACGCGTAGGACGTAATCATCTTCTTTTTTGAAGTAACGTCTGTATTATATAAGATAAGATAAGATAAGATGTAAACGACAAATCACCGGTTATAAATACTTTAATCTTTATTAACACTGAAAACACTTTCTTGGTCATAGTCCTCCATTTTTGTTCTCCTCTCACTTTCAACACGCACCAGTTCACATTGACACTAAGATGCGCACGTAACACAAGGTATTTAAAGGTTTGCACAATTTCAATAGTCTCTCCAGCTACAGAAACAATATCATTTTCCTTCTTGTCCCTACGAAAATCGATTATCATTTCTTTGTGTTTTTTTTTAAATTTAATAATACAAAATTATCTTTACAGTATTTTTCATCTGCTCCCTTGTCATTCCAGTACCCTCAGCTTCACAGATGACTGACCTCTTCCAGGTTTGCTTGGGTCTGCCTACTTTTTTTCCTTTTGGGTTCCAGTCAAGTGCCTGCCTTGCAACATTGGTAGCTGATTTTCGCAGGGTGTGTCCCATCCAGCTCCATTTTCGTTTGGTGATGACTTGGGATATGGGTTTTGGTCTAATTCTCTCCCACAAATCGATAGTAGTTATCTTATCTTTCTTTGGAGAGTGTGCTGCCAAGATATGTGAATATATCCACTGCATTTATATCATGTCCATTTATCTTGATGCTCGGATCCGAGGCTTTCCGTGGAGAAGGCAAATATAAGGTTTCAGTCTTTTTTTTTGTATTAACTCTTTCTCTCCTAACTAACGATACCAACGTTGATTCCACCAGAATGTGGTAAATAATTACGGAGAGAAAGAGTTAATGGTAAGGCCAAAATTCTAGCATGCTCATAAGAGGTCGCTGGATATGCTCTTCAGATCATTTTTAGAGCAGGCATTTAGGGCACAGTCGTCAGCTAACAGCAAGTTCTTGATTACTGCTGATTTTATTTTTGATTTTGCTTTAAGCCGCCTCGGGTTGTATAAGCCATCATCAAATCTGTATGATATATTTATCCCGTTGTTTTCTCTATTTGTAAATGCATCTGTCAGCATAGCGGAGAACATGATACTGAACAGTGTGGGTGCTAGGACACAGCCTTGTTTTACTTCGTTTGATATTTCGAAGGGCTCTGATGGTTCTCCATTTTCCTGGACACGAGCCTTCCTGCCATCATGAAATAGTCTTCTTATCTTAACTTATATGATACAGACGTTACTTTAAAAAAGAGGATGATTACGTCCTACGCGTCATGCATTTAGTCATGCATATTAATTAATCATCTAAATTCTGTCAAGTCACTGGTTTTCCTGGCTGGCTCAGGCAATCCATTCCATGCTCTAGTAGCGCTAGGGAAGAAGGAGCATTTGTACCAATTTGTCCTAGCATATGGAACGAGGAATGTGTCTTTATCTGTGTTTATTTCTGAGTATTTTATTAAATTTTGTTTTTGTGTTTGAAGATTATGGTTCAGTGTTTTATGTATAATTGGTACTTTACTTTTAAGTCTTCTATTCTGAAGGCTTTCTAAATTAAGTGATTTTACTAAAGGCGTTACTCTAGTTCAAATGTTTGTTTGTTAAGAATCTCACTGCTCTATTTTTTCTCTGTTCCAGTTTCCTAATGTTTTCTTGAGTTGAGGGATTCCAAACAGAGTATGTATATTCTATTATTGGCCTAACCAAGGTTAAATAACATTTTTGTTTTATGTTCTTATTTGATATATAGAAATTTCTTTTAATAAACCCTAATGCTTTGTTTGATTTTTTGGTTTATTATAACACCTAGGTATTTTGTCTTTTTGTCTCACCATAGATATGAATTTTTGTGGACATTCATACTTTGACATAATCTTCCAGAGTCCTTCTCTGCTAACGGTGTCGAATGCTTTTGTTAGGTCGACAAATATTGAGAAGAGGTCAGCATTTTGTTCTTGGCATTTTTTCTGGAGCTGCCTTGTCGCAAAGATCATGTTAATGGTTACACGCTCTTTTCTGAAACTGAACTGGCTCTCTGGTTATAGACTATGTTCTAGGTGTTGCGTAAGCCGATTTAGTAGGATGCGTGCGAGGATTTCCCCAGCTATAGTTGTATAATTGTGCTAAGTTTGAGCTGAGAATGTAGGAGAAACTAATTGCACAAGATTTTAACCTGACATTCAGACAGACATACAGAGAGACATACTGACAGACATAAAAACAGACATACAGACAGACAGACAGACAGACATACAGACAGACATACAGACAGACATACAGACATACAGACAGACATACAGACAGACATACAGACATACAGACATACATACATACAGACAGACAGAGATACAGACAGAGATACAGACATACAGACAGACAGAGTTGATAAGCTTATAAGCTTTGTAAAAGACGTGTAATATTGATTACAAGCTGTTGCTTTTTTAAAAATATTCCTATAGATATTTCTCCATAACTGACTGTTTATCTCCAGATGAGTTTACTTTAACAGGTGAGTTAATAGCCTTTTAGCGTTTGTATAATACAAGTGAGTAAATTGTATTTTAGTGTAAGTATATAACAGATCAATGAATTGTCGTTTAGCGTTAGTGTGTTACAGGTTAGATAATTGTTTTTTAGTAATACATTTTTAAATAGTGTCATCAATATGGAGATTCCATGACCGTTTCTCATTTAATTTTAACACCTAGGTATTTTGCGTATTTAGTTTGTTACTGGTTTACCATGAATAAATTCAAATTGTTACTCTTAAAAACTAATATTTTGCTACATGGAACGACATTCTTCATTTTAATTCCCATTTCTGTAATTCATCTATTTCTCTTTGTAAAATGTCTGCATCTTGTGTTGTTGTTTTGTTCTATATATTATGCAATCGTTTGCAAACAATCTGACGTTTGTTCCTTAACTAATACAACCTGGCAAATCAATTCATTAGAATTAATTATACTCCTTCATCAGTAATTACATAATCCAGGTACCTTAAAGTTCTGAATTGAATAGAGTTAGGCCTATTGTAACAAAAAAGTAAAATAAAACAAAGCAACTTTATTTTTGAAACAGGTTCACTATTCTTCAGCAATGCCAAGATTGGTTTGATAATGGGCAATTGCCCTGCTAGCAATACGACAGAGAATCCTTTCTTGAACTTTGCAATAGGTAAGGGCGTATGTTTGAAACGAGCTCAGTATATCTGTCTGGGTCGTGGCCACTCGCTCATTAAATCACTAATTGTCTCACTTGCCATGAAAGATAAAATACGAAAATTCAACCTGTTGTAAGCCTAGGAAAACTAAGGAGGCGCGATGGCTGAGCGGTTAAGCGCTCGGCTACCGAAACTGGTGTCCTGGGTTCGAATCTCGGTGAAGACTGGAATTTTGAGTTTCGGAATTATTTTTGGGCGGCCCTGAGTCCACCCAACTCTATTGCGTACTTGACTTTAGTTAGGTAAAGTTAAGGCGCTTGGTCGTTGTGCTGACCTTAACATCATCTGCGCCATAGATCGCAAGGTCAAAAAGGGATACTTTACTTTTTCTTTAGGACAACTAAGTCATTTTCAAGATCTAAAAAATAACAGTTAACTTTATCACAAATGAATTAGTATTCGCAATTACAAAACAAAATACTTTGCTTTTGACAGGCATTTCAAGGACAACCGTTTTTTTAGAATATTTAAGGACCAGACTGAATGGCCTAAGAAGTGTTTCTGTATTCGATATAATAGGGGGTTGCGGACCCTTCATCGGAATAATGAAAGAGACATAGATTTTGAGGGCTAGAAAATTGCGTTGGTAGTGGGGAAGCGTTGTAATACGTGCCGTTTTCTTGAGGGGTCTAAGAGTATTCCGTGCAAAATAAACACTACATACCAAATACTAGCATTACACACCGGTTATGCAATGAATACAAGCAGGGCCGGCGCTAACATTTGCGGGCCCTATGAGAAACAGATGACCTTTACGTTATCTGCCCTATAGACCACAAGATCTGAAAAGGGAACTTTACTTTTTACACGTTTATGCGAAAAGGATTGCGCGGGGCCCAGTTAGGGTAGGGAAAAGGATAAGTGAAAATTAAGATTTTTTTTTTATATTTGAAAAAAAAAATTGTCTTTGCATTACATTTTATTAATTGAAAGGTGACACTGCCGTTTTATTTTATCGCGCATAGTATTGGTGTTTCTATATTGAATGACACCCCAAAACGTCTGTTGTTACGATTTTTATGAGTTTTCAAGACATTTTAATAATTTCAGGAGATCTCCAGGACTTTTCTTATATCTTTGCATATTCATGAAATGTCCAAGACCTCCTGGGAATCCGGAAGCCGCGGAAATGGTTTAACTTTATAATTTACACCTAGAATTAGCGCTTGGACTATGAAAATGCAAGACCCACTGCGTAGGGCCGCATAGGTTGCAGTGGCCTAAAGCCGGCCTTGAATACAAGTGAGGATGTTTCTAAATGCATTCCGACTTATCGTGGTGCAAATGTAGCGATACAAAAGTGTTCACCTAACTCTTTCTCTCCGCAATCGTTAGGACTAAACTTCAAAAACTTTTTTGTTTGTTAACTATTAACCTTTCTATACTGAAGCCTGTTCGGTCCAGCAATGATAATATGCTTGACTACACTATAGCAAAAAAGATCTCATTCTTTACTTTTTCAATCTGGTGTTGTGATGAAAGGAATAATGGTCAACTGCCTTTCATAACTCAAAAACTATCGATTCATTAATCAAATTGTATTTTGAAAGAAAACAAGATCTTCGGCATAGTATAACACCCGAATAGTTAGGTTGAAATATACACAGTCAAACTTCTTTCGTTTGTAGTTTGAATTAAAGTTCTAAATCAGTGAATCACAAACTAGTTTGGTCTGGTCACCGATCTGGCCAAACTATTTCGCCTGACCAACCAATTCACACGGAGATGACTTAAATAAATGATTACTGCTTATCTCCCGTGTCTTGGTTCTGTTGTGGCTAAAGTCATGTGACATCTTTCTACCAGAAATGCCTGTTCCAGACTACTTTGGCAATGAGTTCATTATCTTTAAATTACCCTTCGACTACAACTTAAGCCTCACGACCTACTTCACAAACGTGGAAGTTTCATTTTTCAATGACATCAATGCATCCGAGTTTATATTAGATAGCTCTCAGCCGACATGGGTAGGTAAAAGGTGTTTATTCAGGGCCGGATTTACTATCGCGAAGACAATGCAGCAGCCCTGTGGGTGGAAATGCGACTCCACTAGCTTAAAGAATATATTTTTTTTATCCATTTTAATACTTCTTCACATTTCTTAACGTTACCCTCTATGAACAATCACTAACCAGCTTTTAGAATCTACTTACAAACATTATATTGTAGTATACGAAGATGAAAAAGGGCCCTCTGCCTCTATTCAATTAAATCCGACCCTGATTGTATTGGTATTTAATTTCGTTTGGGTTGCTATTGATGTTGGTTATAGAATTTTTATTATACATTTATTTTAAAATTGTACTTTGCTAGGTTTCCTTTCCACTTGACTTTTCTATAGCATTGATACGTATATCGCTGAGTAAACTCTTTCTCTCCAAATTAACGATACTATCGATGATTTGACCCCATTAAATTAATATTTTTGGGGGGTTTTTATAAACCTTTTATTTCTCCTATAATTCAACACTAAAACTAAAACGTTTTCCGATTACAAACAAAGATGTTATTGAAGTTTTATCACGACAGGGTAGAATGCACAAATGTGAAATATGAACAATTATGTCAGAACGTTATTACGGAGATAAAGAGTCAAGTTTTACTTTTACTTTTGATGATTGCGGGTAAATAGGATATATAAATAGATAAGGACTTATGCTGTAAAGAACCAAGTTAAACCTTCCTTTAATGAAAAAAAAAAAAAAAATCACACGAGAGTTCCTACTTATGCAGGCCGTGATTATCCGACAAAGAAAAAGTATTCAATGCTGTGTAGAGCTGCAAGCTGATACTTGTAAGGTGGTTCCCTAACACATTGCTAAGTGGAAAGGGGGTTGACACATTGCTAAGCGGTAAGGGGTTTGACACATTGCTAAGTGGTAAGGGGGTTGACACATTGCTAAGTGGTAAGGGGGTTGACACATTGCTAAGTGGTAATGGGGTTGACACATTGCTGAAATGGTTCCTCTACATATATGTACGTTTCTTCGATCGAATAGTAAGGCATGACTCACTTTCAAAGGTCATAGTTCAGTGGGTGGAGCTGGAAGAAGGAATCGTTTAAAGAGACTTGACTGACTTGACAACATACAAAAAAAATGGAGCGGCCTTTCTTTCGATATCTCGCAAAGAAAAGCTGCTGACCGGAATAAGTCACTCGAACTGTCACAGCACTCCTGTACAGCACTCCTGTCACAGCACCCCAATCACAGCACCCCTGTGACAGCCACAGCACCTGTGTCACAGCCCCCCGTCACAGCCACAACACCCCTGTCACAGCACCCCTGTCACAGCACCCCTGTCACAGCCACAGCACCCTTGTCACAGCCACAGCATCCCTGTCACAGCACCTCTGTCACATCACTCCTGTCACAGCCACAGCACCCCTGTCAAAGCCACTCCTGTCACAGCACCCCTGTCGAAGCAACCCCTGTCATTTCACTCCTGTCACAGGAACAGTACCTCTGTCACAGCACCCCTGTCAAAGCAACCGCTGCCACAGCACCCCTGTCAAAGCAGCCCCTGTCACAGCACCATTGTCACAGAAAGTACACTCCTTGAGGTTCTGATTATTTCTATTCACAACAATTTTGATAGCATCATTAAACATGTGTCTTTGCTTTGTTCCCTGAAATTCCTTTACATTTATTAACAGCCCAATGTTACTGCCTTTTAATTTAATGAAATCATATAAAAAAATATTGCCACTGTTAGTATGAAAAAAAAAACTAAATTAAAATAGGTTATATTTTTATATAAATTTTTTGTTAATCAGGTTTCATGCGAGAGAAATAATGGCGCCAGACTGGTGGCCTCGGCTACTGTGCAAGTGGTGCTGATGGTCAACAACGAGACCGATACCCAACCCTTGGGGATGTCAATGGTTGTTCCAATAGAAATATTCACCACCCATTACATCTGGATGTGAGTTCAGAGGGAGATAGGAAGTTTGGACGCTTGCTATGTGAACTGTGGGAAATTAGATCCCCCCCCCCCACTTTTTTTTCAAAAAGCTTAAATATCAAGGCACTTTTCTAACGGCCTAAAGAGAGTAATCAAATTTTCATGAGAAAATATATTTCCTAAAATTCTTTCTGCTTAGTGATACGGATACCTGCAAGTGCTAAGGATATTGCTAAGCGGAGAGTGTGACAGGCGCTGGCAGGGTAAACAGCTGGTTGGAATATCTACATTTCCATTTCAAGTTGATCTTCATATTAAAAAAATAGAAATCCTCTGCCCTGTTTTGAGATTTGGAACTGTGGGATATTTAGGGGGTTGAGTTCATTCAACTCTAATGGGTAATAGCATACATCGGGAAAGTAAAGGCGATGTCCTGGCCATAAGACGCATTCGCTATTCGTCGGTCATAGTTACAGGTTAGCTTGAATCAGGGCCGGTCCTACAGGTTGCGGGGCCCTATGCGAAACGGATTGCACGGGGCCTCGTCTTGGTAGGGTTAAGGATAATGAGTAAAAATTAAGATTTTGTGTTAGGAAATAAATTCGACTTTGCATTCTATTTATACTTTATTTAGTACAAAATGACTGTCAAATCAACTTTACGAGCCCTCTACAGTAGATTGTAGTTTTCCAACAAAAAGACGATAAACATTCAGATCTGCCTTTTACATATACCATAGACTCGCAAAATATCGTGTTTTTTTTAAGAGGTCGAAATAGATTTAGATCTATATTTATCTATATTTATATGCCAGTGACTATTAAAGTCAATTAAGTATTTGAACTTCTTGTTTTGGTTAAAATTCGCCTTATTATCACATTTTTATTAGAGGGGCCTACGAAACTGCGGGGCCCACTGCGGCCACATAGGTTGTAGTGGCCTAAGACCGACCCTGGCTTGAATAGTCTGCCCTATATATCGTTAAGTCTGAAAGGTATCATTTGACTATACTATATATCGTTAAGTCTGAAAGGTATCATTTGACTATACTATATATCGTTAAGTCTGAAAGGTATCATTCGACTATACTATATATCTTTAAGTCTGAAAGGTATCATTTGACTATACTTTTATAGATTGTGTTAGAGAATTCTCAGAACCGAAACTCATTGCCAGGGACGCTAAATTGATTTTCAATGAAAATGAAAAAAACAAAAAGCCACAAATGAAAGAGCTCATACAATTTGATTATGTAGTGTGTTGAAAAGTGGAACAAAAAATATGATATTACTTGTAACAAACATAGAATATCAAAAGGTTTCTTTGTAATCCAGGTAAAAGAAAACCTAGCTATTTAATTTTTAGCCGTCATAATTAAAAACCTCCATTAACGTCAAATCATTACACTATATACAGAATTTTGGTGCAAAGTGTGCATCCTTAAATAAGAAACACTTGAGCCTGTTCATTAATTTGTCAGAAAAATTCGACTTCCCTTCTTCTAGCGCTTCGTTCACGCTCTAGGTAACTCTGACCCTATCTCTTTTTTTTGGATCCCATCAGCAGTAGCGGCCTTAGGGGGTGGCAAGTGCGGCTATCGCCCCAGGCCGCGCGACTAAGAATGGCCCGCGATAGCAGATTCCCTTGTCGCCGTGATGTTCGAAAACCAGATCAGTTGCTGTAAACTACGACTTGCTCAATATATTGCTGGCATGTTTATGCTAGCTACATGTATTTTAAATAACGTTTTTGTGGAGGTATCAGGTCCAGAAGGTAGGAAATAGAGTTTTTGTAGTTATAAGGCCATTATTAAAGGTGCCTAAGCGTTAGCGTGACGTGGTACGGTATAGTCATCCTTTACGTCTCAGGACCCCGCATGTAACATTCGCCCAGGGCCCAGCGTACCGTTAAGGCCGCCTTTGCCATCAGCAAGGTCTAGAAATCGACCATGACGCATGGGTGTTGTTGCTGTAGGCTGTAGCATCAAAATGTTGGCAGATAGTCTAAGCGCTGAAGGCGTATTAAATTTTAACCTGTAAAGCATCTTAACTTATAAAATTAGAAATAACTTGAATAATTTCTTGTGAATAATTGTAAATATAAATTTTTTCATAATATGATATGATATAATAACAATGGGGCATCTTGAAATATTTTAACTATGAAGACAGGAAAGATCCGCGGTTCTCAACATTTTAAGCTCGGCGACCCGTTTTTACAATTCCCCATTCTGCGGTGACCCCCCCACACACACACACACAGCAATCGAAGAAAAGACAAAAAACAATATCTTTTTTTTCGATGGTCTTAGACGAACCCCTAGCAAAGAGGGTCGCGAGGTTGAGAACCCCTGGGATAGATGCTGTTATTTTTTATAACGAAATCGAAACACACACAAAAAGAAAAAAACAGATCAATAAAAATAGTAAGATTGTATAAATCCGACAGCTCTGTTTTGAGTATCTTCAATTTTCGTTGAGTTTTGGGTGGTCCCGAACGGAGGTCGCATATTCTTATATTGGTCTGACTAAGGTTTAACAACATTTTTTATTTCATATTCTGGTTGAATTTTAAAACCCTGATTTTTGTTTTTGAAATAACTTCGTCAATATGGAATTTATGATACCTTCTGCTTATGCCTATCTAGCTTTATGTTATCTTATGTATCTCCCGTAACGAGTTGGCTTAATTGTCCCGTAGGTCCAAAAGCATTGAAAACGTACAAGACTATATTGCAATATTGTATAGGAGAGATGAAGAGCTGATGCTAAACCTGGATGGCATATCTTTATTGGGGTATGTATGCATTTTGAGGTGTTTGGTTACAGAACAATTTTGTTTTAAATAGAATTTAAAAAAATGAAATGGAAACTTGGTTTATAAAATAATTTAGGGCCGGATTTAAGACGTTGCAAACGGTGCTGCCGTAAAATGTTTGTCAAATGTTTGCCATGTTTCGGATTTTCCTTCAGAGTTGAAGAGAGTTTACTTCCTAGTCCAAACCTCCCATAGGACGACCGGAAGTTAAAGGAGGGCAGGGTTTGAATCCGGCACCATCGATAAGTCCGAACGACAGTCCAGCGCGCAAACCGCACGACCAGGCAGCCGTTCAGGGCTCAACCAAAACGGGCCTCCAGAATTAAATGTGCGTATTAATTTTGTGACAAATGGAAAAAGGAAATTCTACAGCATCTATAAATACTCTTATGAGAATGCTAGCATTCTTGTATCGTCTAATCTCCCCTTGACTTTCTGTGTAAGAGCACTGTTGCGGTTCGCGTAACAAATGCCACAACCTGTCAAGGTCAGCATTAGGTCTTGACGGAATATCTAGAGAGACAAGGCCGGCCTTACGAATTGCGGGGCCCTAATTTAATGGATGATTGCGTCCAGTAGTTTAGTAAGGGATTTGGATGCCCATTGTGGGGGGGGGGGTATGCTTGACTTCTTTAGGGACCCTGCCTTTTTAACATTCGACATCATGACATGAGATAATGTCGTAATATTTTATATACCTATCTACCATCTGTGTCACTCTCTATCATCTGTGCCACTCTCTACCATCTGTGCCACTCTCTACCATCTGTGTCACTCTCCACCATCTGTGCCACTCACTACCATCTGTGCCACTCTCTACCATCTGTGTCACTCTCTACCATCTGTATCAATCTCTACCATCTGTGTCTTTTTCTACCATCTGTTTGCACTCTCTACCACTTGTGCCACTTTCTACCATCTGTGTCACTCTCTATCATCTGTGCCACACTCTACCATCTGTGCCACGCTCTCCATCTGTAACACGCTCTACCATCTGTGCCACTCTCTACCATCTGTGCCACTCTCTACCATCTGTGCCAATCTCTACCATTTGTGCAACTCTCTACCATATGTGTCACTCTCTACCATCTGTGCTACTCTCTACATCTGTGCCACTCTGTACCATCTGTGTCACTCTCTGCCATCTGTGCCACTCTGTATCATCTGTGTCCCTCTACCATCTGTGCCACTCTGTACCTTCTGTGCCACTCGCTACCATCTGTGCCACCTTCTACCATATGTGTCACTCTCTACCATCTGTGCTACTCTCTACATCTGTGCCACCCTCTACCATCTGTGCCACTCTCTACCATCTGTGTCGCCATCTTTAGTATAAATACTTCAAAATAATTCAAATGTCTGTGTCTGACTGCTAATGCCTGTCATGTCATTGGCATGATTTATAGTAGTTACATTCACTATGATATTATCACTACCTCCACTTGTAAGCATGAGCTAGTAAAATACGGTAGAACCTGTAAGCGGACGTCTGTACTCTAATACGTCTATCCAGGCTAAAACACTCTCCGGTGTTCGCTGGTGCCGGATGGTTAACAGCAAACATAAAGATGTCGACTGGTGTGCATTCCATCTTTAGCATTAACCAGGAACCGTTTGGTTGCTATAGTTACGGGTTGTCCTCCAATGTCTTCTACGTGACACCCGTTGGTTTCGGTCAGCCGGTATGTAACACATTTTTTTTTAATTTACATAATTTTAAATTTCTCCCCCCCCCCCTCGCTTTGATAAGAATCCCTTTTTCAGTGACCCTAATGTATTTTGTTTAGGTCAACTGACCATCTTCGACTTAAGGGAACAAAATTAGGCATCACATATTCAAGATATCTCCGAGCGTTTTTTGAACTCGAAAAAACAACAATATTTTAAAACCGTCTGTATGTCACACCATGCCCCACCCACATCATAAGGCATGCTGTTGATTAAGGTTTACCCTATTACTACTACATTGATATTTAGGTTGTTATGGCACAATTAGGGATTTGAGGAAGAATAGTTAAATGTAAACAGAATACTTTTGACGACCTTAGAGAGAGGCAGCTTTTTTTGAACGTAGAGATTTAGCTTGATGACATTCGACGGCTCCCTGCGTTATTATTAAACTTCTTGTTCGACATTCGCTATCAGCGTCGACTAATTATTCTTGTCTTTCGCCTGTGTTCTGTGATTTCGTTATTTGAGAGTTACCTGCATTTCATTTATCTACATATGACAGAGCGCAGAAGCGCCAAACAAGGTATCTTATCTTATATTATATACTATATAGAATGTACCACAATGGCGATGTCACGGTCCCTTGGGGTGCTCCTGTATCAACAATACGTGAGAAAAGTAAAATTGGGAACCAGAGAAATCTGCCCTTGTGTAGTGTCACCAGAGAATGCTGACCATGTCCTTCAAAACTACATTCTTCATCAAGACTCCCGAACAAGACATTGACCCAAAAACACCCTTATAAAAGAAAACCACATATGTAGCGCTGCCTGAATTACAAACCACTGCACATTTCATCTCACATATTGGTAAAGTCATATGAAGGCTCCAACAGTTCATATCTTTAATTGGTCTAGTCAGCTAAAGGTCCAAACAGTTCATCTTGTAAATTGGTCTAGTCATCTGAAGGCTTCAACAGTTCATCTAGTTAATTGGTCTATTCATCTGAAGGCTTCAACAATTCATCTTGTGAATTGGTCTAGTCATCTGAAGACTCCAACAGTTCATCTTGTTAATTAATCTAGTCATCTAAAGACTCCAACACTTAATCTCGTTTATTAGTCTAGTCATATGAAGGCCCCAACAGTTCTTCTTGTTAATTGGTCTAGTCATCTGAAGGCTCCAACAGTTCATCTCGTTTATTGGTCTAGTCAGCTAAAGGCTCCATTAATTCATCTTGTTAATTGGTCTAGTCATCTGAAGGCTCCAATAATTCATCTCGTTAATTGGTCTAGTCATCTGAAGGCTCCAACAGTTCATCTTGTTTATTGGTCTAGTCTCCTGAAGTCTCCAACAGTTCATCTTGTTAATTGGTCTAGTCATATGAAGGCTCCAACAATTCATCTTGTGAATTGGTCTAGTCATCTGAAGGCTTCAACTGTTCAATGTTTTAATTGGTCTAGTCATCTAAAGGCTTCAACAGTTCATCTTGTTAATTTGGTCTAGTCATCTGAAGGCTCCAACAGTTCCTCTCGTTTATTGGTCTAAAGGTCTTTTATTCCAATAAAAGGCCGCAATAAAAGTCTATGTCAACTAAACAAGTCTTTACCCTAGAGAATTCTATCGCTAACTGATTTTTCGGTCTCTAACCCAACATATCCCAAACGTCACTAGTCCCGTTCAATATACGTTATCTATGGTGCGTCGCTAGAAAACTAATACTATAAATAAAGTGTCTAACAATACACAACCACAAGCTATTTCACATTAACCCTTATCTAAAAGATAACAAATAACATCTGCTCGTTGTAAATTATATGTCTGGAGTCATCTAAAAGCTCCAACAGTTCATCTTGTGAATTGGTCTAGTCATATGAAGGCTCCAACAGTTCATCTTGTTAATTGGTCTAGTCATCTGAAGGCTCCAACAGTAAATCTTGTTAATTGGTCTAGTCATCTAAAGGCTCCAACACTTCATCTCGTTTATTGGTCTAGTCATTTGAAGGCTCCAACAGTTCATCTCGTTTATTGGTCTAGTCAGCTAAAGGCTTCATTAATTCATCTTGTTTATTAATCTAGTATCCTGAAGGCTCCAACAGTTTATCTTGTTAATTGGTCTAGTCATATGAAGGCTTCATTAGTTTATCTTTTTAATTGGTCTTGTCATCTGAAGGCTTCAGCAGTTCATCTTGTTAATTGGTCTAGTCATATGAAGGCTCCAACAGTTCATCTTGTTAATTGGTCCAGTCATCTGAAGGCTCCAACAGTTCATCTTGTGAATTGGTCTAGTCATATGAAGGCTCCAACAGTTCATCTTGTTAATTGGTCTAGTCATCTGAAGGCTCCAACAGTTCATCTCGTTAATTGGTCTAGTCATCTGAAGGCTCCAACAGTTCATCTTGTTTATAAATCTAGTCTCCTGAAGGCTCCAACAGTTTATCTTGTTAATTGGTCTAGTCATTTGAAGGTTTCATTAGTTCATCTTTTTAATTCTTCTTGTCATCTTAAGGCTTCAACAGTTCATCTTGTTCATTGGTCTAGTCATCTGAAGGCTCCAACAGTTTAACTTGTTATTTGGTTCTAGTCTTCTGAAGACTCCAACATTTCATCTCGTTTATTGGTCTAAAGGTCTTTTATTCCAATAAAAGGCCGCAGTAAAAGTCTATGTCAACTAAACACTTCTTTAATCTAGAGAATTCTATGGCTAACTGATTTTTCGGTCTCTAACCCAACATATCCCAAACGTCACTAGTCCCGTTCAATATACGTCATCTAAGGTGCGTCGCTAAAATCTAATACTATAAATAAAGTGTCTAACAATACACAACCACAAGCTCTTTCACATTAACCCTTATCTAAGAGATACAGATAACATCTGCTCGTTTTGACTTATATGTCTGGAGTCATCTGAAAGCTCCAACAGTTCATTATGTTTATTGGTCTAGTCATCAGAAGGCTCCAAAAGTTCATCTTGTTAATTGGTCTAGTCATCTGAAGGATTAAACAGTTCATCTCTTTGTTTTTTTGTCTAGTCTCCTGAAGGCTCCAACAGTTCATCTTGTTAATTGGTCTAGTCATCTGAAGGCTCCACCAGTTCATCTTGTTAATTGGTCTAGTCATCTAAAGGCTTAAACAGTTTATCTCGTTGTTAAATTGTCTAGTCATCTGAAGGCTCCAACAGTTCATCTTGTGAATTGGTCTAGTCATCTGAAGGCTCCGACAGTTCATCTTGTTTATTGGTCTAGTCATCTGAAGGCTCCAACATTAATGAGAATGAATAGAAGAGGAAACGCAATGTTTACCCTGTCTGTATTGAGACCTACCGAAAGACAGGGCCTCGTGTAATGAGTGCCATTTATCCTGACAATAGACCTTTAAAATTAAAATTTTATATAAAGTGATCTGGAATTGTAGTTATTGGAAGCTTGTAGTTCATAGCTTTTTATATTCTACACTCTTATCAACGAAGCTTTTATCAGCTTACTCTGTCTAAGAGAAAGTTTCAACATGTTTTTTTCTCCCATTTCCCGTTCTCGGATCAGTTAAAACTTTGCACAATTTTCATAGTTGATGAGAAAACACGTATCAGTCCAAAAATTAACCTTCATTTAGCTCTAAATCATTTAGTACTTTTTTTGTAGTGTAAAGAAGAAATGAAGCTAAACCCTGCAAATTTAAGTAAATTGAAGTAATTAGCTGTTCTTTCCCTTAGATAAGATTTGTTTTTTTAAAAAGTATACTTCTTTGTATTTCTTGTTTTATTTTGTGTTCTCTTATTCTCCAATAGATATCAAAATGCATTAAGGTTTATAGTAAACAGATAAACGACGAGATAGATAATGATTGTGATGGCCTCGTAGATGAAGAAATAAAAAATGGGAAAGGTAAGAAACTCACAATGTAATAATGTAAATCCTAGTCCCGGGTTCGAATCCTGGCGAAGAATGGGATTTTTTTTAATTTCGGGATCTTTACCACGCCCCTGAGTTCACCCAGCTCTTTTGGCTGGACATAAGTTGGCTGAACGTTAACGTATGTGCTGGCCACATACAGGGCCGGTCCAAGCAATCGTGGCCCTATGCGAAACGGATTGCGCGGGGCCTATATTGGGTAGGGATAAGGATAATAAGTGAAAATTAAGATTTTGTATAAAAAAATTAATTCGTCTTTGTATTTTATACATTCTTACTTAAGTACAAAATCAAGATCAAATTAACTTTACTTAACGAGCCTTGTGTGTAGCGAAGTCATACAGTACATCATCGAAATTCTGTATCCTACATAGATCACGCTCAATAGCAAGAATTGCCACATTGTTCAATCTCTGTTCGTGAATTGTTGACCATAAGTAATTCTTGATTAGTTTAACACGCGAGAAACTTCTTTCACAAGTTGCCAAAGTTACAGTTCAAATCTCAGCTGCAACGAGTAAATTGTAGTGTTTTCAATTCTGTTGAAGCATTTTATCCTGTAGCCATCTTCAGCTTTTCGATGTGTGAAGTTTTCAACAGATTTATCATACTGCCTTTTCCTTTGACTTTTGGCTGGAAAGATTGCAACAACATCCATGTTTCCAGCCAACTTCTTTTCACTGTCACAAGAAGAAACAACAGGAAGGAACTTTAAACGTTTATACTGTGATGTTCTTATTCAGGCTGTCTTGAGGTCAACTATAGATGACTGTTGAATTTCAACCAATTACTCTGCAAGCGTTTGAGTTTTATTGTTCGGGTGTATTCAGTGTACTTGATCAACAATACAGAATAAACAAGACGATTGATTTAACGAGTAAAGAGATGTGGTCAACTATGATGAACAGTTCATACTATATTTATTCCAATAAAAGGCCACAGTAAAAGTCTATGTCAACTAAACACGTCTTTACCCTAGAGAATTCTATCGCTAACTGATTTTTCGGTCTCTAACCCAACATATCCCAAACGTCACTAGTCCCGTTCAATATACGTCATCTATGGTGCGTCGCTAAAAAACTAATACCATAAATAAATTGTCTAACAATATACAACCACAAGCTCTTTCACATTAACCCTTATCTGAGAGATACCGATAACATCTGCTCGATGTGACTTATATGTCTGGAGTACAATCCAATATTCACCACAGCAACAGCTACTACAGTAATAAGTTCGTTTTGGCTCTTCTCTCCAAGGTAACGATCATGAAGTTCTGCATTGGTAACACGCCGAAGTTGTTCTTCCAGTACTGGATCAAACTTTGCGAGTAATTCTACTAGACCAGGAAATTCTCATTACTTGGCTCTTCAAGTCTTTCAATGGTCCCTCTGAAAGCTAATAGAAATCGTACAATTGCAACTAATCCAAAGGTTTAGTTTCTGAATAAAACATCTCAAGGTGAACTTTTGTCATTGCAAGTTTGTTTTTTTACTTAGTCTTGCTCCAGCTTCACAGCAACTTGATGTCACCACTGCAGATTTTGCATCCTTCATAGACTCTGTTTCAGCTGTCTCACTAGAAGTGATCATGTTCTCATTTTCGAGTTTTGATCGTTTTAAAAACATATTCTAGTTCTAGTGGAACTTTCGTTTCGGTTAAAATTCGCACTATTATTATATTTTTATTTAAATATGAAAGCTGACAATGCTTTTTTTTATTCGCGTAAGATTTGTGTTTTCCATATAACAATTTTGTCTAATTTTCAGGAGATTTTCTAAATAATTTACACGACTTTTTCATATATTTTGCATCATTATGCAATTACAGATATACTTAGCGCGGAGCCTATAAAAGCGCGGGGCCCACTGCGGCCGCATAGGTTGCAGTGGCTTAAGACCGGCCCTGGCCACATAATACCCTCGTTAAAGTGAGCCACAGAATCATATTACCTTTACATCATCTGTTCCATAGATCGCAAGACTATCACAGTCTCGGTTGACATTGCCTGTTAAATGTTCACGTCAGGTTAAGAGGGTGAAAAGACACGTGAAACTCCTGATAAAGAAACAGGAAGTAAGAATGACTAAATTGACTTTTAGTTCAGTCAGTCACTAGTATCTTCTGGTTCGGTGAGGAGAGTAGTGACTTAGAGAGCGGAGTAGTAACTTTGAGTTAAGTAGTATCTTTTGGGCAGTCGAAGCCAGTTCACGTATTTTGATAGTTTTTCTCTGAACTTAGAGAGTCAAGTAGTTACTTTGAAGTGTATTGTTACCGGCTGTGATGCGAATGTCATTTAATAAGTTTAGTATATTGAATGGCTTATGCCTCGCTGTTATGAGGACGCGACTGTATTCTATGCATTGGATCATTTATGTAACTAACATGAAGTGTGCAACATAATGCTTTGTTAAATAAATGTTATATCTTGTCTGCCAAAATTGGATTCATTCAATCTATACCATTTGCGTAGGTTACGTGTCAAGTGTGACTCCAGGAAGCACGAACCCAGCATTCCACAGCATTCGCATTCTTCAACATTACACTATTTAACCTTTTAGAAAGATCTGAAAAGGGGGACTTTAACTTTTTAAATGAAGCACTGGTCGAGATCAAACGAACTTTGTACATTAATAGCTTTATATACCATTGTTTAAAACTAGTATCAAAGATAATAGAAGTGAATGAGCCAAACTATTATCTATGCTAAATTATGAACTGTAGTTGAACAAGCAGCTCCGACACGTCATACACGAGAGACATCTCGCTAAAATCCACTGAAACTAATCCTCTTTGGCATAAGTGAGCACGTTGGATAAACTCTCGGGCGGGTGGGGAGGGGAAGAAGGGGTGTAAGAGCTAAGCTCTACTGGCCAGATATGAGCCGAGGACCCTAGTCACTCTACTAGAAAGATTAATAAAAATAATAATCATTATATTTATAAAGCGCTGTTAACAAAAAGAATGTAGGCTCAAGGCGCTGTAATAACATTATAAACACAAACATGTGAGCTTAGATGACAAATTAATCTTAAAAAGTTTTTTAGCAAGTAGGTATTAATGTTCTTCTTAAAAGTGGTATAGCATGTTGTCTGTCTGAGATCAATGGGGAGTTAGTTGCAAACCCTTTGTCCGTGCACTAAAAAGCCCGCAGACCGTAGCTTTTGAGGGTGAAACGTGACACCACTAGAAGCGTTGAGTCCATTGAGCGCATGGCTCTCCTGGGGACATACGGAGTAATCAGTTCGCTAAGGTGCAAAGGCATCTAATTGTCATAAATACACTGATGACAACATGTGGCCACCTTGTAGTCGATTCTCGCTTTCACGTGAAGCCAATGGAGCGTGAGCAAGAGCGTAGTAGCAAAACCTCATCTTGATTTTCTAAGGGAAATTGAAAGGGAATGGTGGTCCATGGGAAGACATTGTATAGCTACATGCCCATGGTGGTCCATGGGAAGACATTGTATAGCTACATGCCCATGGTGGTCCATGGGAAGACATTGTATAGCTACATGCCCATGGTGGTCCACGGGAAGACATTGTATAGCTACATGCCCATGGTGGTCCGCGGGAAGACATTGTATAGCTACATGCCCATGGTGGTCCACGGGAAGACATTGTATAGCTACATGCCCATGGTGGTCCGCGGGAAGACATTGTATAGCTACATGCCCATGGTGGTCCGCGGGAAGACATTGTATAGCTACATGCCCATGGTGGTCCACGGGAAGACATTGTATAGCTACAAGCCTTATTAAAAGAATATGGTCGTCTCAGGTGACGTCAAAGGAATAGGGGACAATATTTAATGTAAAGAATTTAGATAATGTTTGTTTAAATAGTCTATTACCATGTCTAGAAGTTTTGTAAATTATCATTTCCAGACGACGACAAAGATGGGGCAATTGATGAAGACTTGGCGAAAACCTCATCGAATGGTCAGTAAACAGACTTCAACTCATGTCACGACATTCTGTCTAACTTCATAACTATTGATTCTAGATCACAACCCTCTGGTATAAGCAAAGCACAAATAGGTCTTTGGCCATTGTTAAAATAGGCGTCCTCTGAGTAGAGAAGAAAACATAAAGAAACTACACCGAGCTCAAGATAAAGCTGTAAGATTTATAACAAACGACTCTTCAAATTGGATTATAGTAACACCATAAGTAAACTCACTAAACTTAGGGACACTTCAGCACAGAAGTATAAAACTTAAAGTAGAAATAATACATAAAACACTGAACGAAAATTTAGAATTAGTAAAACAAAACCAAATAAAAATACTCAAACGACACACAGATAGAGGCACATTTCTGATTCCATACGTCAGTATAATGACATAGAAGTCCTTCTTCCCTAGTGCCATTAGAGAATGAAGTGGGTTGCGTGAAACAGACAGGAAAACCAACGAGTTAGCAGAGTTTAAGTTATTGATTAACATGCATGACTAGATTGACACATGAAATGAATAGGACGTAATTATTTTTTTTTTTTTTTTTGAAGTAACGCATTATGCCCAAATAATATAGCAGTCAAAGTTAAATATCTTATAATCTCTTCTTATAGAACCAAAATAGGTCTAACATATCATACATATCTTAGTTACACTTTTGGAATATAAATCAGAATCTCTCCAAGTCACAATCTCCAATCTAGTGCTCAGCTCTGATATAAACTGCTCTACTCAAGTAATGCCTTACCTATCCGCTCTTGAGGTCGTTGTGCTGGCCACTCGACTCCTTTGTTACTGTTGAGTGTCACGTACGCAGTATCTATATTTAGCTCGTCAGCTACCTCGGGTAATTTCTCACGTGGAGATATGTTAATTAGTGTAACTTGGGTTGCATTTATTGGTTGCAATGAGCTACGTGGGACACGTGACAGTGCTGGACCCTGGACTAAAAGTTTTTTTTAGTCAGTCATTGTATGGAACTTGGAAGTGAAACATCTACTAAAGCTTTGTATTAGAACTCAATTATATTATTGTGTAGATCTATCATTTTATTCAAGTACGTTTAACCATTGTAAATTTTTGTGAATAGCTTTTTCAAGTTCTGAATTAAAGTAATTGTTTTGGACGAAGAGAAGTTTCTTCATTGAATATAGTAACATACTTAGATCGACTTAGCGATTAACAACTTCTAGATGATCAACTGGCAACATTTTGAATGATCATATTATCAACTAGATCTAGCTACTTCTATACGATCATCTTATTAAAAGAAGATTTCAAGATCCTCGGCAATCGCGATCATTGTTAATGTGATGTAGATTAAGATAATCTCCAACGTGACCTCTATCATTGCATCTTCATAGATCTTGACATCTGACATTCACATTAATTGATGATTGTGATATTGAGTAATAGAAACAGACGAGTCATAAATAAATCTTTCCCAGGGATTGCAAGGTTGAACGCTAAACTTGTTTTAATTTAAAACTTAAATTTGCGCATTAGAGTGAAGTTAAATAAACTTTATTTTTCTGAAAAGTTATGTACACGTTTTCAATACATATTTACGAAATAACGAGAAAATATAATAATATTAATAATAATAATAATAATCATAATAAATACTCACCTCAAGAGGTTCTCGAGTCTCCTGTACTGGGATAGGCCTATTTTGACCGACAAAACGGTAGATTTTAATCGCCCTGAGCTGCTGCTCATCGATAAAAAAAAGAGAAAGCCGCTACCATTATTGACATCGCTGTAGCACTATCTCATAATTTAAGAAAAACTGAGTTGGAAAAACAACGAAACTATGGGAACCTAGGCTTGGAGATACACATCAATATACCCCCATTGTTATATAAATCAACCGAGAGGATAATAACAACTGACCCAACAGATACCTTCAAGGCTCTTGACAATCCTTGTTGGATGTCAGAGGGCGGTACTGCTGCAGACCTGCCACATCACCAGAGAATTCCTCAGTGCAAACTGATAAAGGGACTACAATGAGTTTTGTTTCCCTTTAACAAAAATCGACACTGGCAGCGCTAGAAAATGAATACTCGTTATTTTCTAACATAATAATAATAATAATAATTAAAAAAAACTTATTATAAAAGTTTTTGGATCCAGTAGTTTGGAGTCACGCAAATAAATTTGTAATAGTTCTAGACTAACAATTAAAATCTATGCGATAGCCAACGCAATTAAAAAGCAATCAAAATGTAAACCATCCTTTAAAAAAAAACAAAGCTTATCTAAAGTGAAATAATTTCGACATTAAAACTATATATATCAATAATGTACAGTTATTTCTCTTATTTAATATGAAACAAAATAGATAATGACCAATAATCAATGAATACTTGAGTATTTTTGTTAATTGATTCCGGTTTTGTTAGGTTCAATAAATAATTGTTTAAAGTATCGACTTGATAGTAGAAAATGTATTAGTAAGAAAAAGCGTTAACAAATAGTTAAGAGAACTAAACCCAAGGAGTTAAGCCATATCTGTCAATACTGTAGGATTAGTTTACATTGTTGTTATGACACAAAATAATGAATTACTAATAATTAACTGAATAACATGTTACTTTTTTTTTATTGATTCATGTCTTGTCTATGCCAACGAATATTATGCGAAGTTTTACCTTGTTCCGAGAATGGGTGTGGGAGAAATAACATGTACACACTTTTTTATTAGACAGACAGACAACAGGGATGTTTCCCCATTTTCCTTATTTGTACCATATTAGCCGGGCGGATGTTCGCCATAAAATGACCTCTTGAGAAATTGTGTGGGGATAGTGACAAGGCTGCTGGGGGGGGGGGGGGTTCTCTTCCATCCCCGCAAGTGCAATGAACTCGATCTCTAAGTACCCGTTACCACCCAGGTGAGATTTATAAGCTGAGAAGCATCACCCAGGTTATATTCCGTACATGTAATACAACACACACACACGCACGCACACACACACACCATTACACTCAGTTACACAAACGTATGTTCCAGGTTGTCATCAACTGTGGTTTGGCTCTCATTGTGACATACGTTGCCAATGCTTGAAGTCGCTCTGTACTCCTGATGGAGAGTGTCCTAAAGGTTCTCATTGCGAGCATGGCTACTTTGGACACAAGTGTCAGTATAGTGAGTCTTTAACGTCCCTACTACCAAAAAATAGAAAAATTACAATCTTTTTTTTTTGTAGTGTTTTCAAAGAGTTGTATTTAAACTAATGGATAAATTATAGCGCCTCATTAAACAATATTTAAATAAAAGCCTCTTCATTAGACAATATATGGCTAAACCGAGACAATTCTTTATAGACAACCTGTGGGCTGTTTAGACCAATAGCTCGTTGCCGCGTCGTACAGACCTGTGAGGTGGCAACAAGTTTTTGGTTCAAAACTGCCCACAGGTTGTGACGTTGCAGCTCAGTAAAAAGGCCTTCTATAACGATTGGTCTCGACTAAACAATTAGAGCCTAACTATGACGTGATGTGTGAGGGTTAAAGTGCTTCACTTACCGACCTAGCGGTCTCGAGTTTGAGTCTCGGTGAGAACTAGTTTTAGGAGCCTGGGGATTTGTATGACACAAAAAGCTAAAAGGGCCCTTTACTGAGTTTGAGATGCAAATGCTGTTGGTCATTGAGCTGACCACATGAAACTCGCTGTCAACCGTCTTCCATAAATACAGCCAATATGTTTATCATCTGCCTTTGTAGATATTTGACATTTGAATGTACATGTCGTCATCATCAAACTTAAAAGTTCACAAATCATTTACTTTTAATTTACGAACAGAGACAATTTTAAGACTTCAATAACTACTTGTTAGTCTTTTCGTACCCAAACGTTATGTAAATGTTATCCTCCTATTTAGAGGACGCTGTCATTACTGCAAATGTCAGTGACACTCAAATAAAGAATAGGACAGTCAGAAAGTGTAAGAATCACGTGGCTGTGAACGACTCCGTCAGAATAACACTGTATAGGTCAATAAGGTTCACCTGGCTGCAGATCGAGGCCTTAAATTTAGTAAGTAAAATAAGGTTATGAACGAGGGATTTGTGTTGTCTTTACAAAGCTTATAGCAACTCACTCTGTCTGTCTTACAAAGCTTATAGCAACTCACTCTGTTTGTCTTACAAAGCTTATAGCAACTCACTCTGTCTGTCTTACAAAGCTTATAGCAACTCACTCTGTCTGTCTTACAAAGTTTATATCAACTCACTCTGTCTGTCTTACAAAGCTTATATCAACTCACTCTGTCTGTCTTACAAAGCTTATATCAACTCACTCTGTCTGTCTTACAAAGCTTATAGCAACTCATTCTGTCTGTCTTACAAAGCTTATATCAACTCACTCTGTCTTACAAAGCTTATATCAACTCACTCTGTCTTACAAAGCTTATATCAACACACTCTGTCTGTCTTACAAAGCTTATAGCAACTCACTCTGTCTGTCTGACAAAGCTTATATCAACTCACTCTGTCTTACAAAGCTTATATCAACTCACTCTGTCTGTCTTACAAAGCTTATAGCAACTCACTCTGTCTGTCTTACAAAGCTTATATCAACTCACTCTGTCTGTCTTACAAAGCTTATATCAACTTACTGTGTCTGTCTTACAAGGCTTATATCAACTCACTCTGTCTGTCTTACAAATCTTATATCAACTCACTCTGTCTAGTAAAAAGTTTTACAAAGTTATTATTCCCACTCCCAATATCTGATCAAACTGAACTTTTGCAAAGTTATTTCTTTCACCTGACAAAACAAGAATCAATTTTTTTTTTTAAATTAACCAGTTAGTTAATTAACTATTGTTAATTAATTATTTTGTATGGTATCGAACAAGAGAAAGAAATCATACTTGAATGATGTGGTAGTAAAATTCAAATACTATAAACAAAAAGTCATAAGGAGTTTCTGTTACACAAAACTTGTTGGCCACCAACCAATCTCTGACGTCTTTCACCGTCACCATAGCAACACAGACACACCGTATCATACGAGGTACACTTTTGAGACCAACAGAAAATCCACTGCCGAGGACAGACGTAGTCGCGATAAGAGAAATCGAAATTAAAAACCGGCGGACAATGGTTCTGTCTGCGCTGATTGTGGCAAAATGTGTAGGTTGAATCTGGGGGCTGTGTAGCCACTTGAAACACTGCACTCCTTATTAATGTTCGGACTCGAAGACACTGTATTATTGTCATCTCAAGCCTTAGAATTAAAACTAGTAATAGTTGTTCGGACTCGAAGACACCATACTATTGTCATCTCAAGCCTTAGCATTAAAACTAACGACAGTTGTTTCTTCAGAAGGAAGGTTTTCGTGTGTACTTCACGAAACCTTTAGGGTACAGTGGCGACTGCTTCGTGGGGGAGTGCCCGCAGCACAGGTACATCCTCGTCGACAATGAGACAGTAATCATCATCTGTGAGGTCACGGCCCTGGTCTGTGAGGTTACAGTCAGCTGGGAGGGGACAAGAGATATCTGCGCCATCTACATCAGCGAAGGTAAAAGATTACAATTTAAACAGATCACATTAGAATACAGCTGCGGGTCGAAAACGTTTTCACAAATTAACAAAAACGCTTGTGAACAATGTCTCAGTTTTTCTTTTCGTATCTGATTAAAAATTCAGTGATGCCCAAAAAAAACGGCCCGCGGGCCAGATCCGGCCCGGGACGTGGTTCCATCCAGCACGCCTAAACGTCTACACAAAGTGTAGAAATCCCCGTTTCAAACGAAAAAAAAAAGGTTTAAAAAAATGTATCTTGACCTACGTCAGGCCCACACTTTTTCTCTGATGGATTGGTACCGTGATCTTTAACATTTGTGTGCTTATGAAATGGGACTCTAAATGTAGAATCTACCAGGAATAGTGAAAATATCTTTTTTGTTGAGCATGATAATAAGCCAACATATTTATTTTACACACAAAAAAAGTTGGCTGTCTAATAAAGAACATAAACAACGACATTATAAAATAAAAATGGCGCATTCTTGGTTTGAGTCGCGAATAAAAGATTGTCAGACTACACCTAGACTAGAGGTTGGGGGATCTATGGAAATATTTACCAAAGGAGACCAGAAAATGAGTCGTTAGTAAATCTACCCACACCGTTGCCTACAATTAGATAACGGAATTACGCTATTTATCTGATTTATATAATTGTCAAATAACCTATAAATTAAGTATTAAATCCGTAGGTTTCTAACAAAATAGTTTCAGCACAATTTCATTTCGATTTTGTAACTTTTCGGTCATGTGGCGCACAAGACGAGTGTTGGAAATTAAAATGGCCCGCGGTTCGAATTAGGCAGGGCATCACTGGGTTAAATAATGTAGATTCTTTAGATACTTTATTACTAAGTCACGGGATTTATTGATTTTTTGAAACATCATGATCACTAAAACCATTTTTGATCACAATGAGTAAATAATAAAACTCCAATCTTGTCTAGAAACATTTTTTTTACTACTATTGACATTGTAGAGAATCACATATCATGCACAGATTTTGACCGGGGCACAGAAAATGACGTCACACTGTCATCGATACTGCTGAAGATATAGAAAGGTATAGAAAGTAATTAGCGTACGAGTGTAACAGAGTCAACATCCTGTATAACAACAGAGACGAGACTGTTCCCTTTATTAGAGTTATAGACGTTTCTTCAGCTGCGGTCGTTTTATTCTACATGTAGGTGCCAAAAATAGTGTGTGGAAGGGGAACGAACTCATTTAAATACTCTCGTACATTTCAAGGGCAACCATCGACTCCTAATTCATGAATCAAGAAATACGCAAAAAAAAAATCCCCTTTGGCACCACTCTTTGCAGCATAAATATTTTAAATATTCTAAATAAATGCAAATTTCAATCAAATTTATAGCGAATATTTAACAAATGTAATTTTTTAAATTTTCAAAATCGAGCTGTCTTGTCTACAAAGTTGAACAATCCAGTGTCACATGCATCTTCTTATCTTATATAATACAGACGTTACTTCAAAAAAGAGGATGGTCTCCGCATATTTATTATGCGTTTAGTCATGCATATTAACCAATGACTTAAATTCTGCCACATCACTAGTTTTTCTGGCTAGCTCAGGCAACCCATTCCATGTTCTAATAGCACTAGGGAAGAAGGAGTATTTGTACAAATTTGTCCTAGCATATGGGACGAGGAATGTGCCTTTATTTTTGTGTCTTTCAGAGTATTTTATAAGATTTTGTTTTTGTATTTGAAGATTATGGTTCAGTGTTTTATGTATAATTGCTACTTTACTTTTGAGTCTTCTGTCCTGAAGGCTTTCTAAATTTAGTGATTTTACTAATGGTGTTACCCCAGTCAAACGTGAATATCCGTTTGCTATTAATCTCACTGCTCTATTTTGTGTTTGTTCCAGTTTCTTAATGTTTTCTTGAGTTGAGGGGTCCCACACGGTGGATGCATAATCTATTATTGGCCTAACCAAGGTTAACTAACATTTTAGTTTTATGTTCTTATTTGATTTATAGAAATTTTTTTTAATAAGCCCTAATGCTTTTTTGGATTTTTTTATAGTTTCATCAATATGTGGATTCCATGACCGTTTTTCATTTATTATAACACCTAGGTATTTTGCGTTTTAGTCTGTGTTACTGGTTTGCCATGAATAAGATAAGTGGAATTAATTTGTTTTAGTTTTTTTGTTACTCTTAACAACTGACATTTTTCTGGGTGGAAAGACATGCTCCAATTTGATTCCCATTTCTGTAATTCATCTAATTCTCTTTGTAAAATATCTGTGTCTTGTTTTGTTTTTATTGTTCTATATATTATGCAATCGTCTGCAAATAATCTGACTTTTGTTCCTGAACTAATGCGATTTGGTAAATCATTTATGTAAATTAAAAATAGTAGTGGACCCAAGACTGTTCCTTGAGGTACACCTGAGTTTACTGTTATTGGTGTTGATTTAGAGCCATTTATTATTACAGTTTGTTCTCTCCCTATCAGAAAATCTTTAATCCACTGATGCAGTGGACCGTTAATGCCGAAATATTTTAATTTTTTAAGCAAACTATGGTGGTGAACTTTATCAAAAGCCTTGGAAAAATCTAGTAAGATAGCATCTATTTGTTCACTATTATCTAAACCTTTTGAAAAATCATCAATTAGTCCTATTAGTTGTGTTTCACATGATCTATATTTCCTAAAGCCATGTTGGTATGGTGTGAGGACATTATGTTTGTCTAAGTGGTTTATGATGTTGCTACATATTATGTGTTCTAGTATTTTACATGTGATGCTGGTAAGTGATACTGGTCTGTAGTTTCCTAGATCAGATTTTTCTCCTTTTTTAAATAGGGGGGTGACATTAGCTTCTTTCCAGTTCTTTGGTACTCTGCCCTGGTTAAGCGATGCCTGAAACAGTATTTTGAACACTGGGGCTAGCTCATTGCTTAGTTCTTTGAGTAATCTAGCTATAACTATATTATCAATAAAAAAATTTTATTTACACACAGTATATTCTACAGGGTTTGATTGCACTATAACACGATTCCAATGTACATACAGATATATAGTATTTGCTCCATAAGAGACCATAGCACAGATAGATAGATAGTAAAATAGGAAGAAGCAGGCTCCTATGGTTAAAGGAGCATTATACCCTTGTGATTAAATTGCTTAACCAGTAGAGGAGTTCTATGCTTTTCCTCAATTATGATTGTAGTTATAATTATTTACCTTTTTAAGACATAAAGATCTATGGGGCACATGATGTAAAAGTCATCCGCTTCTCTGGCCCACGGTTAAAGAGGATGTCTTGTGGCAAGCACAACGACTAACCGCCAATTACTTTTCCCCAAAATCAGGTACCCATATGAGCTGGGTGGACTCAGACGCCCTAGAGATCCAGAAAATAAAAAAATTCAAGACTTCTCCAGGATTTCAACCCGGGACCCATGGACGCCAAGCGCTTCACCACTCAGCCACCGCACCTCCTGGGTTGGTGTTGCCCTTTATTGTTATAGTCCTGGACTTAATGATCTAGTTCTAGTCTGTGCCGGAGATGAGAGAGAGCCCCAACGACTCAGTCTCTTTAAACTCCAATATAAAGGCACTTAATGATAACCTTCACCTTTACCTATCCCTTTGTATATTGGACCGTTGGGGATTCAGACATAATTTGCTGACCGTCTCTGCCCAACCCTCTCTGTGTTTTGCCTTGTACAAAAATGCATTCAATGCCAGGTCTGACCATTCTTTTATGTTGTCTTCCCATCGCTTTTACCGTCTGCTTCTTCTTTTTCCTGGTTCGGTTCCCTAAAGGAGGGGTCTTTGCGAGCCCTAATGTAGCCCTAACGTTTAAGTTTGCTTTTTTTTTTTACAGTAGTTAGCAGGTCATCGTGGGGTCCAATTGCTTTGTTATATGGCTCCTTATGTCTCGGAATACAATGGGTGCGCCTAGGTCTTTCAATGGTTTTGGATTCGTCTTGAGACGGGGCAGAATCTGGTGTGACTGATCAAGCCGATTCTGGAGCGGCAGAGTTTGCCACAGCTCGAGCATGTATAAGCATCTGGCTTAGGGCTAGTTGACAAGACAGCTTTCTTCTTATTCTTCATGACTGATGTGACTTCGTTTCTTTTGCACTCGGCGAATTTCGTACCAGCACGTAGTCTGTCTCCATGTTGTCCGGTCTTCCCACATACTTTGTTCGATGCTGTGTTAATCCTTTTTATAATCTCATCATGATGAACGAAAAAGAAGAATTTTCCGAATTTTTAGTCTTTGTGGATGTTTCTGGAAAGCATCTCACGCGATAAATTAGGGACTACTATTGATACTTAGATAAACTTTGTAAATAAAGAAAGATATGTATTATATTTGTTCAGGTCGTAATGTGGCTCTCAAACAAAGCACATCGATGTCCAGTGTATACATTGATCACAGTCAGCGTAGACGCCTTTCCAGTCTTCCAGTAGATGGACTCGGTGGCTTGGCTAGTGGTCACAAAAGGAGATGTGCCCAAACTGAATTAGCCGACAACCATTTTTTCTGGAAAATTACTTTTAGATATCCGGTTCTGATTGATGAGATATTTATGATTTTTTTAAGTGAGTGGAAAAATTGATTAATAATAAAAATCATTTCTCTTTATCAACTTCGCTCTGTATCTGTCTCCCTCTGTCACTCTTTGCTTTTCTCTATATCTCTTTCTGTCTCTCTCCATTTCATTCTCTCTTTTTGTGTCTATCTCTTTCTGTGATCTCTATGTCAGTCTTTATGCACCATTCAAAATTGCTCGCTGACAGAAAATGATATCACCCTAACAGTCATCAAACTCCGATTCAGAGGTTGAAATCCTTTCTTGCAAAAGCCCTGGATAGAACCTGCGTATGTCGCCAATTTTTGGTTTCCCGGACTTGTCGAGATCCAATAAAATTCAAAATCATCATGAGGATTTGTTTTGACCAGCATCCCATCTCTTGGTCACATGTCGCCAGGAGCTGTCCAACTGACTTGCTCTATGTAGTTCCGTTCAGTCTAAGATACTTCATTCCCTCTTTATCTCCGCGATTCTTGTCCATGCTCTGACAGAATTGTTCATTTTTCATATTTGTTCATTGAACTTTATAATTTATCTTCAATGCTCCAAAAAAAATAATTCTTTTTGCCTTTCATGCAGAAAATTATGTAAAAATAGTATAGTTTGTATATATTTGAAGAAACAATTTATTTCCAAAACTACTTGCAAGAATTCAATGAAACGTGCCACAGTTATTCATAATATTAATAAGTACAACATGTATTGATTAAAATGTAAATAAATTAAGAATTTACCAACTAATAATGTTTTTTAAGAATAAAATTCGAGGAGAATGCAGGCTCTTTTTACACAACACAAATACACGTTTATAAAGCCAAAAATTTAATTAAAAATTTGATTTCATGGGGTCAATGTTTCGTAAATTAGGAGAGAAATAGTGAAGAACGCCCGATTAAAAATTCTATAGCAATTTCATTTTAAAATATTTTTACATATAATTCTACAGCGTTTTCTGGTAAAGAATTCAACACATGGTTTTTGATAGATTTTTACGACGATCATGGTAAGATTGTATTGTCCCATAAAAACCAGAAGACTGTTCTGACTTCGTATCGTTTTGTCCCAATGTTTGAAAGTTATAACAACCGTGTGAAAAGCATCAAGATTTGGAACCCCAAGCAGCTGATGAATGCATCCGTCTTCAATAGGTCGTTTCTAAGCCTGTGTCAGTTTGAGGCTTATGGCGGTGAGTGCTTTTATAGGTTTGACTTGTTTTTACAAAGCTTATATGTCAACTCTTTTTGTCTTTCTGTCTGGTCAAATGTTTCTACACGTTCTTTCTCCCACACCCGATCTCGGATTAACCTGGAATTTTGCACAATTATTTATTTTACCTGACAACACAAGAATAAATCTTTTAAAAATGTACCGATTAGTTATTTAACTAATAGGTAATTAATTATTTTGTTTGGTATTTTGGACAAGGGAAAGAAATCCTACTTGACAGATGTGGTGGTTAAAGTTGCGTAAGTCCCACTGAGGACATTTGGAGCCCTGAGTGAAAGATTTTTGTTTGCCTTTAAAAAAACGACAATGTAAACGTTTACATTCTTCCCTCCCCTTTTCACAATTAGTCCCTGACAAGTGATAGGATCATAGCCCATTGAGAAGGCTAAATGCTAAACAAATACTATTTGGTACAAATACTTATAATCGCACAGATTTATTATTTTTCTAGGTTGAGCCTGTGTTTAATCAAATGGCTGATCCAAACTAATTGATACAGTTACACGTTGTATAAGCATTGTCTTTCTGAAAAAAAAGTATTTTTCGAATGATTTTCTTGTTACTAGATCAAGGATGCCTAAAGTTGCCAGAGACTACCGCCGGCGGGCTATAAGCCGCTATATACAGCCCGTCTCGCTTAGCTGTCACATTCCGTCGAAAAAAAAGTCATGCATAATAATGCTGCGCGCGCGTGCGCATAGTGGGTTTACGTTACGCGTCACATGTGTTTACAAGTTATATGGCCAATCAACTTGAAAAAGGTTGCACATATTTGCATTACATAACATTTCCTTTTGTAACTCCAGACAGTAGTGGTAACATCACTGCCATTGATATTAGTGTTGGTGATTAAAATGGCTTTTATTTCCACAAATTAAGTATAATTGTGTTTGATATTTCCAGCTATACAGGGTATCCTTATTACTAACAATGCTTACATTGCACTTTGATAGATGTAATAAAAGTGAAAAACATGTTCAATATAAAAACTAGGTTTTAATAAATTTCGCGTATATTGAGTGGATATTGAGTGGATATTGAGTGGATATTCAAATAAATCACAACTCTAGAACAGTGTTTCCCAAACGTTTTCCTTAATGTAACACTTCCAAAATTCTGAGTATTTAGCGGAACAATTTGCTTATTATTATTTTTTTTTATTTTAATTTACACGTTGGTCTACTAGTTAACTATTCAAATAGTTCGTGGCACACCTGGTAACTTGAACAAGGGAAGGAAATGATACTTGACTGAAGTAGTGGCATATGCTGAATCAGTCCCCTTTATAGGTCTTTGTCTGAGTCTTAAGGAACTCAAAACATGAAATATCACAAAACTATAGAAGAAAAACAATCTTCTTTGTTCATAAGAGCTTCAGTAGCACAGTGGCTACAATGTCTATTTGATGAGATTTGAACCATGAGTTCGAATTCAGGTCGTTGCCCCCTTATATGTGTATATATTATATTATTATATATATATTTCAAATTGATTGACATGTCTGATCCAAACTAATTGATACAGCTATGCTTCATATAAATTCTTTTTTTAAAGCTCTTGTTTATAATTTCTTGTTACCAATTGTTATTTTTTAAGCGCAATGTCATGTTGTTCAATACGCAATGACCTGTATCACTTATCTGGATCAGTTGGGAAAAAAGAAGGGATAAGGAATGGAGGTATCTGGGTAAATATTACAATAACTGCTACATAAAAAAACAAAAAAAACAACACAATTGCTCGACTTAAATTCCTCAAAGGGATCTAATTCAATTTATACCAGCACATCTATCAAGTACCATTTCCTTCCAAAGCTAAAGTATTCATTACCAATCGTCATTTCATATTAAATTTAAAGACAAAGGAACATTTTTTTTTAACCCCCGCCCCTTCCCTTACCCCTGAGAAAGAATTCTTGTTAAGCGAATGCAGGAAATACAGTGCACTACATGATGTCCAGATCACAGGCCTTTAGATGTCGACGATGTGCACAATTTCCCAGTGCATTAATTCATTTAGCTTTTGTATCACTAGAACCCAGCAATCGGATATTCCGAACGTGATTGTTTTTGTTTTTTTTCAAAACCGATGCTGGATCTAGATCTAGGTCTAGTTCTCTAGCCATATTGTTATTACTTTAAAAAATTAGAACGGTAAAACTAGAGTTTTCCTCGTGTCGCCAACGAGCTGATATTTATTCTTTCCGACGATATACACCACTGTCAAATTTCTAGGAAAATCGTTAGAGCCGTTTCTGAGATCAGCGTCGAGGATCCACCCTCAACTCAACCACCCACCCACCCACCCAACCTCCATGAAGTACTTAAACTGAGGTATTGTAAGAAAAAAAAGGGATTTTAATGTACTCACTTCATAATTATCCTTCATTGTGTGTCCCGCGTGTTCTCTTTTTGTCTTGTGTGGCAGACTAATAATAATGTATTCTGATGCTTTCATCGTTACAGAATGTGCGCCGCCACTGTATGGAGTAGACTGCCACGGCATCTGTAGCCTCTCATGCATGGACCAAAGGTGTACCATTGGGGGCCACTGTTATCGCTGCATGAACGGCACGTCGGGAAATCATTGCTTCGAAGGTGAGCCAAACAGAACACTGAGCATTGTACACTGTACACGTGTTAATAAAGAAAATGTGCTAATATCTTTTTTTTAGGAGGGGGGGGTAGCTGAGTGAAGCTCGGGAGGGGGGGGCAACACAAGCGTTACAAACACGCAACCATAAGAGCTCTGTCAAGGAATGTGATATAGAACATGAATGGCTGGAAAACACTAGCTCTCGATCGCTCCTCGTGGCGTGAGTGTCGGAGTCTCAAGATGCGAGCCAAGGAAGAGTGGCCAGCATGAAAGATCGGAAAGGTAACCAAAGACAGAGAGAGAGGAAGCAGGCTTTTTTTGCAGGAGACCCAAATTACCCATGCCATGTTTGCGGCCGGCTTTGTAAAGCGAGGATTTGACTCAATAGCCATCTTTGAGTTATACGAAATGAGGAATGTTGTGACTAAGAGTATGTTTATATATCAAATTTATTTCATTTCCATTAGATCCATATCTCAAGTTAAATTTGTGTTTATTGTGATCAAAGTTTAATTGAGTTATTGGCCAACAAGAGAAGTTTGTTCAAGTTATTTAAAACTGTTTTCATTGAAAATATAATACGCCCTCATCATTTTAGTTGTACTAGAAATTTGGTGCTACTATTCAATGACCTATCATCAACAGAAGGGGGCGTTTTCTGGTTATTAGTCACTAAGCTAATATTTGGTGCATGACCGGTTGGGGATTAGACGCTACATTTCTGCGCATCATTTCTCAGTATCCAATTAACATTTAACTTTTATTTGGCAATTAAAGAATGCTTGAAGGAAGTGCTTTACCCTGGTATCCATGGAATGGTCATGAGTCATGAGTGTTGTACCGAACACACCCTCTATGGTTGCAGCATAGCATTTCTAATCTGAAATATACATTGATGAGGTGTCTTGTCGAGTGACATAAATATATTGTCTAAGTAACTGAGGTGTTCAAAGTGTGTTCAAACACCTCGGTTAGTTCACACACTTCGCCAAACTTCATCTTCACTTTTCTCCTAGTCTATTGGACGTAGGGGCACCACGCAAGATTTGTCGATCGTCACTCTCCATTTGTCTTGAATAGAACCTCTTACACTGATAAGCCTGCCCATTATTTTATGTTCTCTTCCCGTCGCTTTCTCTTTATGCCTATTCTTTTTTTTTCCTGGTACTGTTCCCTGAAGGAAGGTCTTTGCCAGTCCCGAAGACCTTGTAATATGGCCATAGAGTTTTAGTTTCCGTATTTTAAACAATAGTTAGTAGGTCATGGTGGGGTCAAATCGCAGTAGTAATCCTGTCTCTAATCGCTTCGATTCTGATGCGGTTGCTCTTTCAAATAAGAGTTATAATCTTTTCAATACGTTCTGCGTGCATTGGTGGTTTTGCCTTGTCTCCGATAACATTAATTCCTAATGATAAGCATAAACCTTTTCACCAATTCAACATGGTTTTTTGTTTATACCTCACAGGCTGCGTCGTCTGGTGTGATGAGCATAAGGAAGGCGCGAACGAGTCCGTAAACAACTCAACGGAATGTCCCAAACTTTTTTCACCGCGAGTACCGTTTCTTCAAGTGGAGAACTTTTGGTATGCAATCTTCGTCACCGTTGCATTTATTCTGATATTTTTCGCTGTTTCCGGAAATTTGACCGATCACGTTAAGATGAGGATACCCAAGACAGTGGAGGATGTGAGTGAAGGGATGGATATGACTGACGGGAAGGATGTGACTGAAGGGAAGGATGTGACTGAAGGAATGGACATGGCTGACCGGCGAGCTTCGCAGTATTCCTCCATTACAGCAAGTGTGAAAAGCGATTAATCAAAGTTGACCGTGAACACGGTTGTGTAATGTGCTGCTTAAAACCAGTGATGTCCAAACCAGGGGCGATCTCAGGCCTGGAACGCTTGGCTGTTCAAGCACTCGAATCTTCTACCCACAGTGCATTTTTAAACCACCAAGGCTTGGTTTAATTGGAGTATTCGGTGTCAACAAATTATTCTATGGATAAGTGGCTCGCGATGCGCCTATCAGATTTATACTAGCACCAGGCCCGGAAATGTCTGGGCACCAAAAGATAAAACGGGAAGAAAAAAAATTTAGGAGAAACTTGCAACGTTTTAGAACATGTCGGGGGTGCAAAATGTCAAAATTTATTTTGTGTGATTTTATTTGTTAGATTTTAAAGTGTCTACATTATTAATTGGTGTTCCACATTTATTTGGTGTTATGTTATATTTTACAACATAAAGTAAAAGTAAGTAAACTCATTTACAACGCCGGATCGTCCTTAGGACAGATAGTGTAGCGCCACCCTTTTGTAAGCCAAAGGTGAACATAGATTATATTTCGCAAATGCAATGAATTTCTCAACATTCACCAGCTTAGACCTCGTGCTTATTTAGAGATGAGTTAATTCACAGACCCGAGTTCAGACCTAAAATTCCGATAACGGGCCTCGAATCCAAGACCTTCGGGTCAAAAGTTGAGCTATTTCTTGACCACTTCTTTAATAGACATTGCAGCAGGTCAGTATTTATAATTTTTTCCCCTCATAATTTGAAATGTGTGTGTGTAATTCAAGTATGATTTTATAATTTATAAAATTTGTTTTGCTTGTTGATAAAGTAGCCTATCCCATTTAACTATCTAGCTGCCTAAATGCTTATCTGTGGATCTGCGACTTCCCACATTAAGAGATCCAGGATACTAAACTGAACTACACGATGAAAAAATCGGCTATGTTCAGAACCAACATCAAACCCAGTAATCTGCCCTTAGTATCTACTTTAATTTATAAAATCCCGTCTTTGTTCTTTCGCCAATAATATGCAGTCAGAGAGAAAAAGAAGACAAAACAATATGGAGAAATGTGTTGGAGACATAATGGAACGTTAAGAAAAAAAGAACGTTTTTTTAAGATAAGAAAGATTGGGAGAGATTGGGAGAGATTGGGTAGAAAGGACAAAATAAACAATGTCAAGAATATTACAAGATCGCTTTCACCAACTAATAATGTTTTTTAAAGAAGTACGTTTTTAAAAAAAAACATAGCTTATATTGAGAGAAAAAATAGCACTGTTTAATCTCACCCTTTTCTATAGCAAACAAAAAAATATTTAATTGCCACTTGGTGATGAATTATTTGGTTAGTTCTTTGATCCGTTTTGTGTTTTGTCATCGGCCGTGAATAATAGTGCAGATTTATAAGACTGAAAAGAGACGTAGAATAAGTGAACAATTACTAAGTGCTTCATTCGAAAGAGCTCGTCCAGAAATCAAGTTCCACAGGGAAGTAAGAAAAGAAAAAGTTAAGAATTTATTTTAAAAAATACCTTGCTAATCAATAGATATGATGTACACCGGATACACCAAATTGTAGCTTACTATTTAAAGATTTACTCCCTTGTATGAAAACAATGTCATTATTGTGCTGTTCTAAAGTGTACAAATGAAATTAATAGTAATGCTACAAAGTGCTTAGGTAATGAGAAGTATTATTTGTGGACAGTATTTAAAAAATCTAAGTCCTAAGACATAAATAAAAAAAAACACTAAATTAATGAAAGAGTAATAGGAGGACAAACTTAAGAAATGGACAGGCCTTTCAATAAAATATTTGATACGAGTAAGGCGGCTCAATGTTTGAGCGCTAAAGTGCTTGGCTTCCAAAACGGGGTCCCAAGTTCGAAACCTGGTGAAGAATGGAATTTTTAATTTTTGATCTTTGGGCGCCTCTGGAAACACCCAGCTCTAATGGGTACCTGACATCATCATAGTCAATTCTCAAAGTCCGTAAATTGCAAAACAAATAAAGGCGTCTGTATTATACATCATTTTTAAAACAAATTCAATAATTAAAGTTAAAAACTTTAAGAAAACTATGAGTTTTTCATTTAAAAACTGAACCATCCTTTAAACTTTAGTCGGTCACTTGTAGTCACAATGCGGTTGTTTTATAGGTAAAGATAAATGCTCAGTTCTCTGATAACCTAACAAATTTATACACTTGGACTGGCCACATATAGATAAACTGCGTTTGATTAAATGTGGTACAATACAACTGCCCGAATTAAACTTGTCTATAAATAGAATCAAAGATTAAGTATAGAATTTGTAATAGACTAAAATAGACTAACTAATTGACACTTGTCAAAAAAAAAGTATTTGTTGTTGATGTTGCAGTAAACATTAAAAAAAAATTACCAACAATACAACAAATAAAGAAAAGTAATATACAGGCTGATTGAAAAAAAAAAGAATAAAAACCATTGCGCTACATTTAAAAGTAAAAAGAAATCAAGGTTACGAAGACAGTTTGTGTGGAGACAAACTCAAAATCGGCCCCTGGAGTGGTCCACCCAGGCAGGTAAAAAAGGAAGGTTTCAATATCTTCAAAACGACTATCAGAATAAAATGGTATCAAAGGCAAATGACAGAGAAGAATGGAAAAAAGTTACAATATTGTTTCGTGCCCTAACGGCCCAGCAGACCGAGGAATAGGTGAAAGTGAAGCAGAAGATAGATGTGAGCCTAGACTAACTGATGTCTTATAATGATTGTTTAATAATATTTCTAATTGATCTAATTGTTTTTCTGTAAAGGGTCAATCTCTTATTCAAAGCCCTCAAAAACAAAATCTTTTTCGTAAAAAAAAATAAATCTCCCTTTCATTAGTTCAGCGTTCCAGAGCCAAGGTAAACGTACTGCAGTTTGGGTATCATGGAAGTACGTTACTTAATAATCGTTGTTTTAAATTATGTTCCTATTATTGAATGCTAAATAGATTTTTTCTCTTTAAAATTAAAAGTAAAAATTTTTTTTGTAAATAGAGTAATTAGTATGACAGAACAACCCTTATTATTTTTATGATAGAGCTAACGTAACTTAGCAATACAGTTGTAAAAAAAAATATTTTTGATAAAAAAAAATCAATCCGTTTGCATTAATGTGTTAAAAATAATGTGTGTGTTGGCAATCTGCCTTACTAAACAGCCTCCCGTGCTTGTTTCTATTAATAATGAATAGATGTAAAAATGGTCTACTTTTAAAATAAAAAATGGTCTACTTTTAAAATAAAAAATGGTCTACTTTTAAAATAAAAAATGGTCTACTTTTAAAATAAAAAATGGTCTACTTTTAAAATAAAAAATGGTCTACTTTTAAAATAAAAAATGGTCTACTTTTAAAATAAAAAATGGTCTACTTTTAAAATAAAAAATGGTCTACTTTTAAAATAAAAAATGGTCTACTTTTAAAATAAAAACTGGTTGCATAGTTGATTTAAAAAATATTTTTTTTTAGAAAAGAAAAAAGTAGAAATTGCATCAGAACTTTGTATGGTCTAAAATATCAAGATGTCGGATTTTCAATATCCTTTCTAGTTTAGGAGATCTAAACGGGACGGACGGACAGACCACACAAAACTAATAACGTCTATTCCCCTTTCCGGGGCCGCTAAAACAAATTGATACTTAGTTGATACAGTCAAGTTCCCTTTTCAGACCTTGCGATCTATAGGGCAGATGATGTTTAGTAACAATCTTTTTTTTAGCCAGCGGCTAACGAGAAAATTGACTAGCACAACGAAAACGCCTTTACCCCAACTAGAGTCAGGTACCCATTAGGTTTGGGTGGACTCAGGGGCGCCCTAAAAATCCTGAAATTTAAATTCCCAGTCTTCAAAGAGATTAGAAGCCAAGTCCCCAAATAGTTAATTAATTATCAGTAATAAATTTGTCTTTGGTATCGATCAAGAGAAAGAAATGTTAATTGACTGACGTGGAGGTATAACTTGAATTAGTCCCCTTTATACTTTGTCCATTGACATATATAAATATAGTCTAGAAAAGAGAAATTACTTCATGTCACTTGAAAACATGTATATCTATTGTTGTCAGATTTCCGAATTCTGAAAAGTTGCATGATCTTCAGTCTTAGAGATTAAACAAAACTAAACTGCTGTATAATAAAGTACACAACATTGCAAGTCACAAATTTTCGTTTCATAAATCTCTTTTATCGGCCAGTCTATTTTATTTATGTCTATGACTTTGTCACTTAAAAAGCTTGAAGCTAACAATGGAAATCTAAGAAACCTGTTTTCCGTGTGGTTAGTGCATTGGCTTGTGGGGCTTAAGCCTTAGAGTTTGAATTCAATTCGTATAATTTCTTTTATGAATCAGCAGCATGTTAATCAATGACTTAAACTATGACACATTGTTGTTTTTTTGGCTGATTCAGGCAACCCATTCCATGGTCTAACAATAGTAGAAAGCAAATAGCATTTATGAATGTTGATACTAGTATATATTGGGGCGCGGTGGCTGGGTGGCTAAGCGCTCGCCTCCGAACCTGGGGACCTGGGTTCAAATCTCGGAGAAGACTGGGATTGTGATTTTCGGGATTTTAAGGCCCCCTCTGAGTCCAACCAACTGTAATGGTTGCCTGACTCTAAAGGCGGTTGGTCGTTGTGCTGGCCACATAACACCCTGCTCGATAACTGTGGGCCAAAGAATCAGATGACCTATAGAACGCAAAGCTCTGAAAGGGCAACATTACTTTTTTTTAATTTCAAAAGGTATCACGGTATTCTTCGTTCTCAGAACTAATTGTTTTAATTACTCTGAACTAATAGTTTCATGACAAGGTATGGACAGTTTTAGTCTATTTAAATTGATAGTAATTGATTGGGACTTTCACACTGAACTTATCAAGATCTTCAATTTAAAAGATTAATAAAGGTGTTTCATGTGCTTAATTAAGCAGATTCACTTTCTACCTATATATACTTCATAGTCAAATGTTCCATCATGGTCAGGGAGATATCCGGCTGGTCATGTGGAACATGATGTCCGGCATTTCTAAGGACCACCCTACAGAAGTTTCCTGTCCTGCTCAAGGAAATTGTCTGCTCGCCCTCTTGGCACCACGAAGTTCTCTTGGAATTTTTCTACGCCTCCTGGAGTGACCACGGCATTGTGAGAAGAGCGCCCTCCACACTGACTGTAGGCACCCTGGCGTCAAAGTCTCCCTCAAAGAGAAAGACCTTGTAGTTATCCAAGAGAACCGTGAGCTTAGATTTAGTACTCAATAAAATATCCTCTCGAAGTTTGGATATGCCGATATTGTTTATGAATCGGAAGCTTCTGTTACCAACATGCAATATTTTTTTGACTTTTTCTAAGTTCATGATATTTTGAATAAATTCTGGAAACTTTTTAGGACCCCTGTAGTTATATGCAGAGTCATGATCCAAAGTTCGTATAACGTAGCCAGCATCGCAAGCAGCTTCATTTTGCCATTTTCGAAAATGTATGTAGTCACGTGATAGAGAGTGGAACGCAAGACGACTCAGAGATGCAAGAGGGTAGAGAAGTGTTGTTTTTATAGTGAGTTAGGTTTTGTTTAAATATCATCTTATTTAGATAAATGTATGTTCTATTTTTTTCTTGTAAATTTATATTTAATATCACGATACCTATTTACTTATCAAAATACATGAATTACAATAATGACTAGAAAGTAAAATTAAACGCATTTGTTCATATTCTCATTATGATTTAAAGCTGATTCGTCAGCTGGTAAACACACCAAGAAAACCATTAACTTAGAACAATTTAGGATCTTTGCTCTTTGTAATGAACAGGAAATAACTGATCTTGTTTGGACCACTCGCTTATGCTCGTCAATCTGCGACTATGACTTTATAATTGATGAACTTCAGTGGATGGTACAATAAAATGTGTATTTGATCATGACCTATATACAACTTCTCAATAACCTTGACTGCTCAACAGTATTATATGACCTGGGCGTGGATGCGTTAACCTGTTTGTCTTGTGTGTTAGTGTAAATAAAAGTATAATCAAAAATGAACCATTAAAATTTTTTTTTATAAAATTAAATTAAGATTTAAAAAAACTAACTAAATAAATATTCATTTGTTTGACCTGAAAATGTTTTTATATCACTGACCTTGCTTTAATGTTTCTCATTCCTAAAACTCTGCATAATGTCATGTCTTATAATGTTCAAATGTAGCTGTATAATTTATTGTTTAGTTATCCAACAGAGTGATTTTTGGACACTGTAAACTATTATAAGACTGGGTGATTTATACAAAAGTTTGACTAAGTTTTAAACATACATATTTAGTTGAAAAAAAAAAAAAGAATGAGAATAAATGAATGTAATATAAATGTATTATACTGGGACTTACAATTTTCATTTTATATTTAAATAACGTTCGATGTACATCGAACTTGGCAATGAAAGGGGAGGGAGTGTTATGGTCGTAGTTGTCCGGGGATTTCAATGGGGGACAAATTATCGCCAGAATACACTTTACGTAATGGTTTCCTTAAGGCTTTAATGCACATCTGCTTGGAAGATTTAAACGCAAGCTTTAGTTACATAGTCAGACAACAATAGGGTGACATTTCACTATTAATACCAGGAATTCTCTTGAAGCAAAGCTCAACTGGCATGCAGTACATGAACTTTAAAATTCTTTCGTCTTGTGTGTGTGCCGCCGAACTCTAACGGTGTTAGTAATTAATAATTTCAAGTACATCTACGAACTATGAACAGTTTTGGATTAATGTGTGTTCAGAAATCTGAGACCTTAATTCCTCGTAATTAAAAACTAATCTCGTTCTGACTAATCGCTTATGATACTATATTTGCGATGATGAATTTATAACCAATGAGCTGCGGCGGGTATATCACAATGAACGCTGTTAATGATCATGAACTCTACAAAAAAAAGGCAACGAACTGTCGACATATGTGACTATTTTATAGTGGAGATTATAGACCCTCAGTCAAACAACAGCGCCCTCTGAAGTCTTTATCGCATCGTTTGTTGTTCTCTGTTATGAGTATGACAATGTTAATATAACCAATTTTCTTTAAAAAATGGTAGTTGGACTTCACAGTATTCGCTCTACAATATAAATCCAAACCTTTGCCTACTGTGACGCTGACATTGTGGAACATTCAATAATGGCGACTGCGCCCTTAGAAGTCTTCGTCACTTTGTTTTGTGTAGTGTATAAGATTGATTTAACTAGAAAAATATTGAGAAAAAATTATCGCCCATATTGATCTGAATCAAGCAACATCGGCATCCGTCTAACAAACAGGTATGTGGCATAGACACATTATGGTGTAGTCAAATATATTTAAGGAATATATGAAGTATCAACATGTAATAATCTGTTAATTCTATCAATAATATTCAAATATAAAGATAGTCTGGAAATACATACAGACTTTTAAAAAAAAGTAAAAGAAAAAAAATGCAATATATTTCAATGTTATATCAAATATTACATAGAATTTGTATTGTATATCAGATCTAAGAAGGGAGATAAACAATAAAATTCATAACGAAACAGAAACAAGTCTTTGGTACTATTGCCCAGCTATTAGATCCTAGTTCAGAATATCAAGATAATATTTACAGAGATTTTTTCAACATAATATTTATAGAGATTTGTTCAATTTAATTCTATCCATAAACATTGACATTATTTATTGATGTAGACACAAAATACAAACATTATTTATATACATGGTATTTGAATATATATGTTTCATAAATGAAATTGGATCCTATTCAAAGCTATATGCCGTCAGAAATGCTTGATTTTTATATAATTTGTTAGAAGACCACAATTTCCTAGAACAGGGATTCTCAACCTGTTGGTCACGACCCCCTTGGGGGTCGATTGACAATTTGCCAGAGGTCGCCTAAGACCATCGAAACTATGGATTGTTTTTGTCTAGTTTTCTATTGCTGTATGTGTGTGTGTGTGGGGGGGGGGTCGCGGCAGAGTGGGGGATTGTAAAAAGGGGTCGCCGAGCATAAAAGGTTGAGAACCGCTGTCCTAGAAGAACGTGAAAAAAAAAACAGGAAAGGTGTATAATCGTGTCCTTGACCCCATACTAGTAAAAGCCTGATCCTCTTGTCTTTCTCTTGCTTGATTCATCCACCAGACATGTAAGGATTAAATTCCTTTACTCTTTCAAATCTGTTTTCTGTTATAGGCGCTCACGTATCAGATCTTGGAACTGTAGATAGTCAAATAGTACATATATTCTTATGTTACACCAATCGGTTACGTAGCATTCTACTTTTTCCACACATCAAAATAATTGCAGAATAACGTAGGTCTAGCAACTCAACATCTTTCAATACACCATCAATATTATGTTCATAAAAGTCTACTTGCAATTAGAAAGCAAAATTGTTATGGCAACAAAAACATAACTTGGTATTGTCACGTATTACGAATTGAATTCTACTTTTAAATGGCTTGCCTAGGGGAACGTGACAATAGAATAGCAGTTGTGTCACTTATAATAAGTCTGAATTTAATCAAAGACTTACAATGAATAACAAAAAAAAATGACACAAGAAATCGGAAGGTAAACTATCAACTTAATGTTTAATCAAATATAAAGTTACAAGAAAGAAAAAAAAATAAACATTTACTCAATACAGAATTGATGTGTTGACCAAAACCCTTTTACAAAAATGGCATGTAAAAATATTACAATACAAGAGTTTGAAAATGTAATTACAAATACAAGCAAGCAAGGCCTTAAAAAAAATATTAACTTACACGATAAATGGTATACCACGCACGGGTCGCGCAATGTCTCCGCTATTCTGTCCCACGGCTGTCTCCGTATGTCTGTCTGTCAACGTTACGCGAGCGGTCTTATATAATCTACCGCGCGTCGATCTCTCGTAATTTCTAGAAAGTCATCAACACCCAGATCTAGAACGCTCTTCAAAGAGACAGAAGAAAAAAAAAAAAACACCCTCCTTTCAACCAGAGGTACACACACAGGTCAAGGACCGGTCACTGTCTGTGTGGCTTGACGAATAAAAAAGAAAAAAAAAACTTATTACACAAGGGGCAGACAACCTACCCGTCTCTCGACCGCAACAGGTCAACGAAAGAAAAAAACAACGCCTAGATACGTAACACCTCCCCCCTAAAAATAAAAAGTTTACATTTCCACGAAATGGAAATCTTTTTAGAATTAAAAAAAAATATTTACATTACAGAATGTATTTATCATGATATATATATAAAAAAAATATACATCAAAATACTTTTTACAATCTAGATAAGGCATCGGCGATAACATTTTCGCTGCCTTTTATGTGTTTAAGATCTAGGTTGTACTCTTGTAAAAATAAACTCCACCTGAGAAGTCGTTGGTTCTTGCCAGACATTTTGTGGATAAATGTAAGGGGATTATGGTCAGTAAATACAACCAGTGGCCATCTGGACCCACTGATATAAAAATCAAAGTGTTGTATAGAAAGAATCAACCCAAGACATTCTTTTTCCACAGTAGAATAATTTCTTTGATGTCTATTAAATTTCTTGGAAAAGAAACAAATAGGGTGCTCTACTTGGAAATTATCTTCTTGGTAAAGGACTGACCCAACACCTGTGTCACTGGCGTCAATAGCTAACCTAAAAGGTTTTCCGAAGTCAGGAGCCATCAAAATGGGAGAGCTAGATAATATCTGCTTGATCTGGTTAAAGGCTTTCTGACATTCATCCGTCCAAGTAAATCGGACGTTCTTTCTCAGGAGGTTTGTTAAAGGACTGGCAATGACAGAAAAATTTTCGCAAAATTTTCTATAATATCCAGACATTCCCAAAAATCTTCGGAGTTGTTTCCGATCAGCAGGGATAGGGAAAGCTTGGATAGCTTCTACTTTGGCCATTACAGGTTTCACCTGGCCTTGTCCTACAATATGGCCTAAGTATTGGATGGAAGCCTGGCAAAAATCACTCTTACTCAGGTGTACAGTAATTTTTGCATGTAACAGTTTAGTAAAAAGACAATGCAGTTGTTTACAATGGCTAGAAAAATCTTGGCTAAAAATTACTACATCGTCTATGTATGCGTGGCAATTCTCCATGTCAGCAAGCAGGGCATTTATCATTCTCTGGAAAGTGGCAGGAGCATTCTTCATGCCAAATGGCATCACTTTGTATTGGTACAGACCATCAGGGGTGACAAAGGCGGAGATTTCCTTTGCCCTATCAGTCAGGGGAACCTGCCAATAACCTGAAAGTAGGTCTATTTTGGTGATGTACTTAGCGTCACCAATACGATCTATGAGATCGTCTATCCTAGGGATAGGAAACGAATCGGTCTTTGTTACAGCATTTACCTTACGGTAGTCTGTACAAAAACGATAAGTCTTGTCCTGTTTAGGTATCAAGACACATGGGGAGCTCCAGCTACTGGAACTTGGTTCAATGAGGTCATTTTCAAGCATATACTTGATTTCTGACCTAAGTATGGCAAGTTTTTCAGGGTTAACCCTGTAAGGATGCTGTTTGACTGGAGTAGCCTCGCCAACATCTACATCATGCATTATAACATTAGTCTGTTTTGGTACATCAGAAAAAATGTCATTAAATTCATTAATGAGCTTCAGGATAACTGGCCTTTCTGTCGAAGACAGATGAGACAGTTTTACATCCAAATTCTGTAATACAAAAGAATTAGGGATTTTGTATTGTCCAAATTTCTCCTTTACAATATCATCATCAATAGGAGAAACATGGCTATTTGAACAACTTTTGACTGTATTTAAAACACAATTACTCTTATCTGAGTGATCTGGCCGAGATACATAAGGCTTCAGCATGTTTATATGACATAGCTGAGTCTTTTTCCTACGGTCAGGGGTTTTGATTGTGTAATTGAGGTCACTAATTTTGGTCTCAATTTCATAGGGACCAAAATATCTGGCTTGCAAGGGTTGACCTGGTATGGGCAAAAATACAAGCACCTTATCCCCGGGAGAAAATTCTCTAACACGGGCCTTTCTATCATACCAGCGTTTCATGCTGGATTGGGTGTTTTGTAAGTTATTTTTGGCCAGAACACAAGCATCATAAAGTCTAGTTTTAAACTTACTTACATAGTCTAAAAGTCCTTCAGTGGCTGTTGGTGACAACAAAGTCTCTTTTATACATTTCAAGGGACCGCGCACCGAATGGCCAAAGACTAAGTCAAAAGGGCTGAATCCCAACGATTCCTGGACGGATTCACGGGTTGCAAACAGCAGCATGTGGATTCCTTCGTCCCAGTCTTTTTCGTGCTCAAAGCAATAGGTTCGGATCATGTTCTTGAGAGTCTGATGGAATCGCTCAAGAGCGCCTTGCGACTCGGCATGATACGCACTCGACATGCAGTGTTTGATGCCCAACTGAGTCATGACTTGCTTGAAAAGATTGGCCGTGAAATTCGTTCCTTGGTCCGATTGGATGGACTTTGGTAGACCAAATAGAGTAAAGAACTTGATTAAGGCCTTCACAATGTTTGATGCTTTTATGTTCCTTAGAGGAATAGCCTCAGGAAAACGAGTTGAAGCACACATAATGGTCAACAGGTATTGGTTGCCAGCTTTTGTCCTTGGGAGAGGACCAACACAGTCAATAAGTACTCTGCTGAAAGGTTCTTCAAAGGCTGGAATCGGCTTCAGAGGAGCAACAGGGATCTTTTGATTTGGCTTGCCAACCATCTGACAGGCATGACAGGATCGGCAGTACTGGATGACATCTTTCTTCAAACGTGGCCAGAAGAAGTGGGACATAATCTTGTGGTATGTCTTGTGGATGCCGAGATGACCTGACATTGGTGTGTCATGAGCCAGATTCATGATGTACGCTCGGTATCTTTCTGGTAACACGATTTGATGGCATATTCTCCATTCTTCTTCGTTGGATGCGTCTGGAGGTTTCCATTTCCTGAAGAGCATATCATCTTGGATGTAGTAGCACGTTGATGCTAGCTCTGCCTCTTGTGATGTCATTGCGGTTTCTCGGAGTTTGGCGAGCTCTGGATCCTTCTTTTGGTCCTCAATCAACTGTTTTCGAGTTGATGCCGGCTTTTCAGAATTTGGCGTTGGTTCTTCTTCAAGAGAAGCAAAGAATGTGGTTCTCAAGTCCACATCATCTTGGTTACTGTTGGCCTTGACGACGTTCTCTTCTTGAGATGCTTTCAACCTCATTGCCCTTGTTACTGCACACGCTGGATATAACTCTAGGTCTTCCTCGGGTGTGGCAGATAAGTCGGGTGTTTGAGTGACGATGGGTTCGGCTATCACCTTTCCACCTGCTAAGTCATTGCCTAACAGCAACGAGATGCCTTCCAATGGTAATGTTGGTCGGACACCTACAACAACCGGTCCAGTAATGAGATTTGACTTTATGTCGATTAGATGTAGAGGCACATCTATACATCCAAGCTCTACGCCTCGTAACAGGATGCTCTTCCCAGTCGATGATGATTTAGACAAGGGCAAGATACCCTCTAAAAGTAACGATTGTGAGGCACCTGTGTCTCTCAAAATGGTGATAGGTCGTAGACTTGTAGAATCACCGGGTAGTGATACGAATCCTTCCGAAATGAAAGGCTTAAAATCCTCTAATAAAACATCAATTTTGGTTGATGCAGACTGGACTTGGGTCGAACTCTCGCTGGAGTCATTGACATCTCTAGGAGACGCAGTGGAGAAACTCTTTCTTGAGTCAGTAGAACATCTTTTGGATGTATTTGGAGAACTCTTGATGGAGTCATTGGAACATCGGGGTGATGTCTTATGGGAACTCTTGATAGAGTCATGGGAACATCGGGATGATGCATTATGGGAACTCTGGATAGAGTCATTGAAACATCGGGGTGATGTCTTATGGGAACTCTTGATAGAGTCATGGGAACATCGGGATGATGTATTATGGGAACTCTGGATAGAGTCATTGGAACATCGGGGTGATGTATTAGGTAAACTCTTGTTTGAGTCATTGGAACATCGGCTTGATGTATTTGAAAAACTCTTATTTGAGTCATTGGAACATCGGCTTGATGTATTTGAAAAACTCTTGTTTGAGTCATTGGAACATCGGCTTGATGTATTTGAAAAACTCTTGTTTGAGTCATTGGAACATCGTAAAGATGAATTTGAAGAACTCACTGTTGAGTCATTTGAACACCGTGGAGACATTTTCGGAGAGTCTTGTACAGTCAATACATTTGAAACAGGTGGTGTCCAGGTATTCTTGATATGGCTTGATGATGAGGGAGTAAACCTCGACGACCACTGTACTGTGCAAGCGCTGACTTTTGAAGGAGCTTTTTCGTTTCTCTTCCTCAGTTTCCAACAATCGTCAACTTTATGGCCTTCTCGTTTGCAGTAGGAACAAGTAGCTTTACTTGTAGTAGGTTTTCTGTCATTTGTACTGCTGTTCTTGATGGAGTTGCTAGCAGTGGACTCAGGCTGTTTGACTTGTTTTGGCTTGACATCCGTCGTATACTTGGCAAATTGATGTGATATTATATAATCGTCTGCCAACACTGCAGCCTTGTGCACATCTTCCTCGCCACGATCAGCTATATGCGTACGGACGTCCAGCCGCACACAACTCTTGAACTCTTCCATCAGCATTAGGTTCTTGAATTTGGCAAAGTCGGTGCCGATTTCCTTGGAAGTGAGCCATTTCTCAAAGCGTCGCTCCTTTTCCCGCAGGAATTCTACATGGGTTTGGCCATCCGATTTGCGACAATCCCTGAACTGCTTTCGGTAAGCTTCCGGAACAAGTTCATATGCCTTAAGAATTAAGGCCTTAACAACATTATAATCTTTTTGTTGTTCAATGGTCAAAGAACAAAATACCTCTGCAGCTCTACCAGTCAAAACTGTTTGCAGCAAAGTGGGCCACAAAGTTTCAGGTACATTAAAATTTTTCACAGCAAGTTCAAATTGTGGAAAATAATTGTCAATTGTGGCTTCATTAAAGCGTGGAATTATTTTCAAAAATTTTGTTGCTTCAGCAGTATGACTGGCAGGGGAAGAATCTGGTCTTACATTAGCAGCTAACTCTAATTTTTTTAACTCTATTTGTAATTTCATTTCCATTTCTTTCTGCTCTAATTCTTTTTGTTTAATTTCCTTCTGGGCTTCTATTTCCATTTCTTTCTGCTCTCTAGCCGCTGCAAGCTCTAATTCTTTTTGTTTAATTTCTTGCTCTCTAGCCGCTGCAAGCTCTAATTCTTTTTGTTTCCCCAAGATAATTTCCTTCTCTTTTAAAGCTAACTGGGCTTCTATTTCCATTTGTTTTAATTTTATCTGAAGTTCTACATCTGATTTACCCTCATCGGGTCTAAGGGTTTCTAAAAGGTCTTCAGAAAACACTTCCTCGTCTACATAATGGATTACAATGTTATCTCTGATTTCTTGTTTAAGGGCATTTGATTTTATTTTTAACCCTAAATGTTTAGAAATAAGGACCAGTTCCTTCCTAGTAAAAGCATCAAGCTCTTCCACAGAGGGATTTGCAAGAAAAACCTGAATATCCATGACTAACTAACAACTATTACAAGCAAAAAATGTATACAATGTAAATATACAGTACAAAATCAGTACAACAAAAAACCTTAAGAGAGTTTGGTCAATACTATTGATACTTTACTTCCGACTCTTTGACACAAAAAAAAAAATTTGTTAAAGTCAACTTCGCCTTTACAAAATTACTCAAGTAAGACGAAAATAGGTTCAGAAAAATATCCCGGACGAAAGCCCTCAAACTTCTTTTGTCACGTATTACGAATTGAATTCTACTTTTAAATGGCTTGCCTAGGGGAACGTGACAATAGAATAGCAGTTGTGTCACTTATAATAAGTCTGAATTTAATCAAAGACTTACAATGAATAACAAAAAAAAATGACACAAGAAATCGGAAGGTAAACTATCAACTTAATGTTTAATCAAATATAAAGTTACAAGAAAGAAAAAAAAATAAACATTTACTCAATACAGAATTGATGTGTTGACCAAAACCCTTTTACAAAAATGGCATGTAAAAATATTACAATACAAGAGTTTGAAAATGTAATTACAAATACAAGCAAGCAAGGCCTTAAAAAAAATATTAACTTACACGATAAATGGTATACCACGCACGGGTCGCGCAATGTCTCCGCTATTCTGTCCCACGGCTGTCTCCGTATGTCTGTCTGTCAACGTTACGCGAGCGGTCTTATATAATCTACCGCGCGTCGATCTCTCGTAATTTCTAGAAAGTCATCAACACCCAGATCTAGAACGCTCTTCAAAGAGACAGAAGAAAAAAAAAAAAACACCCTCCTTTCAACCAGAGGTACACACACAGGTCAAGGACCGGTCACTGTCTGTGTGGCTTGACGAATAAAAAAGAAAAAAAAAACTTATTACACAAGGGGCAGACAACCTACCCGTCTCTCGACCGCAACAGGTCAACGAAAGAAAAAAACAACGCCTAGATACGTAACAGTATATAAAAACAATCCCGCAAACACTTTCTAGAGAAAAAAAAAACTTAATTCCCAGATCCTTAGTCACAACGAAAGCTCACTCAGATCACGAGATAAACGGGTCTTTTTTTAACTTAAAAAAATGCATTATTTTGAAACCAATTCAAGTACATTATTAGAGAGTCTAAATAAGTGTAAAATCAAACTGATATCAGTGTCCATAGATAATATTGGGAAAAAATTGCGAATGTCAAACCATCGAACTTCGATTTGGCTTTGCAGAAACACAAGTACAAATATAGCATGCAATTTTCATACATGGCGGAAAACCGATAAATAGCAAGTTTTTGGTGTATCCGGTGTACAAAATAAATGAAGTTATTTTTTTTTTTCAATTGTTTTGCTAATTTAGTTTACATGTCTCGGATGTTCCTTCAGGTTTGAAGAGAATTACATCCTTTCCTAAGCCCCTCATAAGACTTAAAAGGATGGTAGCTGGCATGGTTCAAACCTTGATCGAAAGACACTCAAGAACGTATTCCACAGACCAGGTAGTCGAGCGTTATAAATACACATTTGAATATTAATTTAATTTTAGTGAATTTATTAACAATGTTTAAAAGTGATCAAATGAAATTAGGGACTTTTTAGAATTTATATTTTGCAGAATGCAGGAGATCGCTTGACTCCCAGACTCTGGACCCAATTTGTTACGTGAAAGACACAAAGATAAAGGCACATTCCTCGTCCCATATGCTAGGACAAATTTGTACAAATACTCCTTCTACCCTAGTGCTATTAGAGCATGGAATGGGTTGCCTGAGCTAGCCAGGAAAACCAGTGACTTGGCAGAATTTAAGTCATTGGTTAAAATGCTTGACTAAATACATGACTAAATGCATGACGCGTAGGACGTAATCATCTTCTTTTTTGAAGTAACGTCTGTATTATATAAGGTAAGATAAGAAAGTAAACAGCTCACCTCCAAGATATAATCCTCTGTGGGGAAAGTAGACTCAATCAACATGTCGGTAGAAACAAAATCAGCGACGCAGACAGATAAAACGCAATGCTTCTAATTACAATAGTCTCGTTTGTTTGTTTTTTCCGAATTTTTCTTTAGGCGATAGAAGTTCGACCCCAAATACATTTGTCTAACTGAGCTTTTTTTTCTCTCATGAGGTCCTAGGAGACTGGCAGTAATGAAGACCAAATCAATTTATATAGACTAGAGAAGAAACATTCCTTAATCTTTTCTTTTTGTATTTTATTCTCACACAAAAGCAAGACCGTAAGGTTTTATTCAGAAGAACTTCAATTTAATATTGAAAATATTATTTTTTAATAACGAAAGATAAATTACTTTGAAAACTGATGTCTGTGTAGCTTGGTGTGTCCATCAGGTTTGGATTGTCTGTCAGGTGTTTCTTTAAGGCTAAGTGTGAATTGATGGTTTGACGTGTAACAATTATAAATCCAACAACTGCTACAAAAAGCTCACTGAGACGGAATGTATTTGGCGATCACGTGCTCCTCCCTCCCCCCTCCCTCGGCCCACACCCACACTGAGTTCTCCTACCGTGTGTGACCACTGTCCTGCTATACTCCAACGTCTGTAGGTTTGTGGTCAAATCTTTCAGATACAATGCCTGCAATAGACGTGAACAAAATGATCATCTACATTTAATAACAAATGAACACTAGGATTATGGTCAGATCTGATAGATAGAAAAAGGATTCAGATAAAATCATATAACTAGAAAATGATTTAGATGTGATCAGATATTTAGAAAAATGATTCAGATGTGATCAGAAAGATTGACAAATGATTTAGATGTGATCAGATATATAGAAAAATGATTCAGATGTGATCAGAAAGATTGACAAATGATTTAGATGTGATCAGATATTTAGAAAAATGTGATCAGATAGAGTGACAAATGATTCTGTTGTGATTAGATAGATTGACAAATGATTTAGATGTCATCAAAAATATAGAAAAATGATTCAGATGTGATCAGATAGATTGACAAATGATTCAGATGTGATCAAATAGAGTGACAAATGATTCTGTTGTGATTAGATAGATTGACAAATGATTCAGATGTGATCAGATAGCTAGAAAAATGATTCAGATGTGATCAGATAGATTGACAAATGATTCAGATGTGATTAGAGAACAAAACTGATTCAAGTGTGATCAGATAGAAATCTTTCTGTGCATAGAGCAGATGGTGTATTTATGGTCAACGGTTAACAACCGTCTATAATTTCCACACATAAGAGTTTTGAGGATTCATGAACTTTCTGAAAACAAAAATCTCGGTTCGAAAGCCAGTTTTATAATTGTCGTAGGCTACAAAACAAAATGCTTGATACTGTCTAGGTCTTAACTGTCTTGTTGATGTCTAGGCCTTAGCTGTCTTGTTGCTGTCTAGGTCTTACCTGACTTGTTACTGTCTAGGCTTAGCTGTCTTGTTGCTGTCTAGACCTTAGCTGTCTTGTTGCTGTCTAGGCCTTAGCTGTCTTGTTGCTGTATAGGCCATAGCTGTCTTGTTGCTGTCTAGGCCTTAGCTGTCTTGTTGCTGTCTAGGCCTTTTCTGTCTTGTTGCTGTCTAGGCCTTAGCTATCTTGTTGCTGTCTAGGCCTTAGCTGTCTTGCTGCTGTCTAGGCCTTAGCTGTCTTGCTGCTGTCTAGGCATTAGCTGTCTTGTTGCTGTCTAGGCCTTAGCTGTCTTGTTGCTGTCTAGGCCTTATCTGTCTTGTTGCTGTCTAGGCCTTAGCTGTCTTGTTGCTGTCTAGGTCTTAGCTGTCTTGCTGCTGTCATGCCCTACGATGCCCTACATACGCACTTAACATGCTTACAAATTAATCGTGTGATGAGTCAATGAGTCTACCTGTGAGATGAGTCTACCTGTGAGATGAGTCTACCTGTGAGATGAGTCTACCTGTGAGATGAGTCTACCTGTGAGATGAGTCTAGCTGTGAGATGAGTCTACCTGTGAGATGAGTCTACCTGTGAGATGAGTCTACCTGTGAGATGAGTCTACTCGTGAGATGAGTCTACCTGTGAGATGAGTCTACCTGTGAGATGAGTCTACCTGTGAGATGCGACACAAATCCTCCATAAGAAGAAACGTGCAGCCAATGCCAACTCCCCAGAGGGTGATGTTTTGATCTCTCGCTCTTGAAGCTTCACTTTGAGTTTCATTTTCGTACCTTGAAAATATTCAATTAGTTTCATTTTTGTACTTAAAAAAATAGTCAATTAGTTTCATTTTTGTACCATGAAAATAGTCACTTAGTTTCTTTTTTAAACGCAATTAATTACTGGAGGTGTATTTGAAAAAGAAACTTGAGTATCATAATAGACCAGGGCTTCTTAACCCTTGTTTATGCAATACATGTTTATGAACATTTCTTAACTCCCCATATTATAAAATCTATATTAATTTTCTTGAGTGTAACTTATACTGATGTTTTAAATTCGCATCAAAACTTCGATTGTGAGTTCTATGTCAGTCACCTCTAGACTACATTTTATTATTAATTACAATAGACTAGCTTACAAAATAATAGACTAGTCACATTCCTATTTTTATGAATAACGGTCAGCAGGGTCATATTGGATCTAAGTAGACTAAAAAATCCTAGGTTTAACAGGGATTCAAACTCTCAACCAATCGGTTAGGCGGCCAAGCTTGACTAACGTGCCACCAGCCGCTAAAAAAGCTTTAGTAGGACTAATAAAATAGGTATTTAATTTTTACGTTCAGTTACACAAGAAAAACATTTTTTAAATGCAGCGCCTTGATTTCAATATGTAAAAGAACAGAACCTACGTGCTGATCTGGTCTCCTTCGGTTATCAGAACTATAGTTTTAGGCACCTGCCTCTCTGTGGCAAGTAAATTATCGATAGCCGCACCGAGGACTTTGGCTGTGGTCACGCCCCTGTCAGAAAACCTCAGACTTGATACGCCTTAGAAATTGAAATAGATTTTCAATGTATTTTAATCAAATCTTGTTGAATGGAATGAATTAATTTTGTCTTAAACCCAATCGTTTTCCTATCTTTGTGTGTGTGTGTGAGTTTTTCTTCAAAGCGCAAGAGTCATGAGAAAATTTACTTTGTATAATAATTGAATTCATTTCGAAAGATATTGCGATACATTGTAAGTAATGCTATCTCTTCAGTTTCGTCCGATTTTTCCTAAGAACCGTTAATATTATTTAAGCAATTAAATACCGCAACATAGCATAAGATTGAAAACGTCAAATGTAAAAGCAAAATGTACACAATAAAATGAAAAAAAAAAAAAAAAAAACTTGCTTATACTGAGTGAAATTGCATCATTGATGAATCATTCGTGGAATAAAGTTTTGAATGACTCAACAGTTAACCAAATAAATACAAAACCATAATAGAGACGCGGACCCTTTGCTGTATTGGCATAATGTAATGGCAGTATTAGAATTGCAGATATTAACGTATGTATTTTGTCATCATATTGATAATTTTGGTCAACCTTTATATACATATATATATATATATATATATATATATATATATATATATATATATATATATATATATATATATATATATATATATATAATATATATATATATATATATATATATATATATATATATATATTGATGAAACATGTTAAGCCCAACTTTTTAAAGCATACTTTACGCGTTATGCTCCAATCCCTGGACCAGTGGGCGGGGAGAGGGGGCCATCTGAGAGAAGGTTTCCATGCTACCTTTTCAACAGCAATAATGTTTAGCTACTCAGCTAATCAAGTACTTTTTTTAAAAAAAAAGGTTTTATTAGTCTATTGTTAGACTAAACTTTTTTCATTGTTGTCGAGGTGGAACTGCGTGTGACTATTGTTACGGATCGCCCGGCGCAAATTTAGTACATTTCCCTTATTGTTTTTTTTTAATTGATTCCTGTAGTGTCACCCACAATGTGTCAACTTGTCACTGTCACAATAGTGAGCTTATTGTACCTTATTGTACTTTACTGAAGTCTAGGAATACAGTGCGTGAACATGTAAATACAGAACATTTGTTAGGTATGTCCAGGTCGTATGATATTGGGAGTTCTAGTTCGTTCTAAGTATGTAGTCAACAGAAGCTATTAATATAGAGAAGTTTGTAAGTTATTAGTTTTATGTGAACTCAGGTAGTGGACTTGAAAGTATTTAAGTATATCAAGAAGTGATTTTAGAGTCATCAAATGGATTAATATCATGGAAATAAGCTTCCTTTTGTAATACGTTCTATAAGCAGTCTTTCTTATTTACAACTTCGCAAGTAGTTCCTGTAATTGTTGTCAGTACTGTCAAGCTGCTTATGAAGGTCAAGCTGCTTATGAAGGTCAAACCTACGAGAGAAATGCCTACGAGAATAATACAAAATTAATGTCAAGGTTATTGTCTCGGATGAATGTCTGTATGTGTATAATCTACTTTTACAGATATATGCAAGTTGGAACGTATGCGGGAATGACCGGAAGTGTCTTAGTTTTGAGACAAAGCAAGAAGTCACCAGCATGTGATATGTGCCCTGATGTAGATCCCAGTTTCTGATTTTGATCGAGTTGTTTAAGTGTTTGATATAATTATAGCTGAGCCCAGGGACACCTAGACTTGGAGAAAAACTAAGCTCGTTTCTAGACAACTATATAGATATAATTGAAATCTGTCTCAATTATCAACATCAATCATTGACGCAACTGAACAGAAGTTCTTTGTTATGTCATCACGTTAACAATATAATGAATGCCAACGATAATTAGAGAATATAAGAGACAAACAAACGTTATATAGGTAAACAGAAGTGACTGGAACGGATACATCTTAATGTTACTAGTGTACAGAAATCTCTAAATGGTGTACCAGTGGGCTCAGTTTATTTTAACGAAAAATCTCAAACCTAGGTGTTTCATTTTTTTAATTATTTACCATGAAAAGATAATGCAACGGCGCCTGGTGATCACATATGCCCAACCTGCGATGGCAGCTGTGTATCAAGGATTGGCCTCTTGAGTCACACAAGAAGTTGCAAAGGGAAAAGATCGTCTCTCGAGACGTAAAATGCCACAGACCATGAAAAGAATCAGAACTGGCGTGGCAGAATCTTGTTTTACAACAAGACGTACATTGACAACGACATTTGCTATATATCCAGGGTTTTTTTTATAACTGAAGTTTCTTTTTTCTCGTTTTGTGGGCTCTTATATAAAAGAAAGTAGTGGTTTTGGTCTTTGGTAGCTGGCTTGTTAAATGTGCTACATGCATTTCAATCCTGGTCTGAAGGCAGAGATGAATAAAGAAATTCACATAATTTAACGAAAATACAGAAATATCGTAAAAATATGATTTTCAGGTTCTGAAGCCTACATATATAGGAGGAGGGGGGGAAGGAGAGGAGTTTGTTTTCCGTGCTGCCTTTAGGCGCTCAGTAAACACAACTCTGCCCGAGTCGGGTGTCGAGCCTTGAGCCCCCTTCTAGGTAGCCAAGCCAACTTCAAGCGCACTGGGCCTCTCGACTACGCTTCCCAAATGACTTTCATAAACATTCCCTGTCAGTTGACACGACACTGAGATATTGACAATGTTTCTTTTTTAAAAAGTCTGTAATTTGTAAGACATTTATCAGTCTCATACTTTCTCAATGATGTGTTCCTAACACTTAATAGACCAAATGTTGTCCAGCTAAACCAATATCCAAGACAAAATGTTCTTTACATAGTCCGTGACACATTAAACAAAAGAATACTTATAACTCAACTGGAATATAATGTTTCGTAATCTGACTGTAGTGGTATAGATGGTGCAGTTGTAGAAACCACGACTCCAACCTGTGTGTCTGATGGAGATATGAAGAGCATCTTCAAACCTCCAAAATTAGAAAGAAAAAAAAAGACTAATGCTAAGTAAGATTACATAGATAGTATTTATTACAAATGATAGACAGTTTATCTTTTAAAGTAACTAAACTGACATAGATCAAACGAAAGTAAGTGATTTGTTAACTCTTTCTGTCCTAAACCTATCATTGATTTCACCCCATTGAGGCCTAAACTAAATTGATTTTTGGGATTTATAAACTTTAATTTGTGTTTTGTAAAAAAAAAAAAAAGAGCGCGTGCTTTTCCCGATAATTCGATATCAAATAGAACATTCTCTAATAACAAACAAACAAAAAAGTTATTGAAAGTTAATCATAACAGGAGAGTGAAATACAAATGAGTGAAATTAATATTTCTACCGGAAGGAAGAAAATAATTACATTTCAGGAGAGTGCTTTGAATAAGTTGAAACTTCTCTTCTCTAAGTTTGTATGACACGTCAATAGCGAATACAAGATCAACAGGCTCTCGGTAAGTATCTGTTGATTGTAATTCATACAGTTTAACATACGATAGAAAAAAATCGGATAGTTTTTAAAACCAAAGCTTATCTAAGGGAGAAATAACCGCTAATTACTACTATTTACATGAAAATTTTAGTTTACCTCCCTTTCTACTATATAACACAAAATTAATCCATAAGTACTAAATGATTAAATAATAAGAAAATAGGATCTTACAAAAGTTGTCAGTTTCTCCTATTGTTAATTTCGTAAAAGCTCCAAAGAATTGTCGTATGTTTTCTATTTCAAAAGCCTGTTAGTTCATAAGTATAAGAAAAAATATGTTGAATATAAATTGAATATATAAAGAATGGATTTTGAAGTACATACCTGAAAAAATATAAAGGAACCACAGACATATATATTATACCTTGACCTTTTAACACTACACAAAAGTGTAAAAAATTTCAAAAAGCTGAAACAAGGCGTTGTTTTTTAAAGAAGCTATGAGAAGTACAAAAAAATAATTTCAACCCTAACCTATGTAACATAGACACGATATAAAGTATTATTTTGAAATTTTTAGTTCCAGAATTTATCAATGTTGAAATCTAGGTAATCAATCTATTTAACTGTACGATCTAAATTTATAAGATGATTAAAATTAACAGCCTTGGGTTATTTAGATATACGGTTGTCTAGACATTATCTCAATGGAAACTCAATGGAAATGGCCTTATACCATAGATTTGTGTAAATATATAGTTCTGTGATTAATAGCCCATCCTATTTAAGTCGCAAAAATAGGATTGCATTTCTTCTAAACTTTGGAAACTAGAGATCATTACTTTTTAAAGACAGATTTTTTCCAAGATACAGAGTGACTTCCCTTACAGCTTGATAAAGAGTCATGCATATAACGATCGGATAAAAATGTGTCTTGCTTAGTCTCCAGATCGTCTTCATCATCGATCAGGGCTTGCCGGAGACGAGCTGTAAGCGCCTCCTTGCTACCACCAAGCTTTAGGCGACTGTAACGAAGTTCCTGCCTTGGCTCTTTATACGAGAGTTAGTCTAGTTGTTTCAAAGATGCCATTGTGAACGAATCCTAACTCCTCTCGTTGAGTCGCCTATAATCTCACTTCTGACACCAATGTAATAACTTAAAAGGATAACTCAACGAGATATAGATGTTTATTTACGTATTTCCTTAACATTAGTTAAGTGTATCATCCGGTGTAAACTGCGTTTCCTTTTTTATTTAATTTATTTAATAAAGAAGGATCATTTTTTTATTGGCGATAAGACAAAGTAGTGTACTAGATGAAGCCGAGAGGACAGGAAAGAGGTGGGAAACCATTCAAAATCTAAGCAAGAGACCGTGGAGAGTGGCGTGTTTTGACTGAAGCTCTGAGGAACACAAAGACGCAATGAAGATAATGATATAGGAATAAAAAATTATTCGAATATGTAAACACGTTTGAAAGTACACTGTTATAGGTTATAGATTTTCCACAAACCTGACTCGATCCGTTATTTGTTAAAGAAACCAACTCCGCCATGCTCAGATATGGAAAAATTCCTAGACCCCAAATGTCGATGCCTTTAGCTTGCGCTATTTCAGATTCCAGTTTTGTTTTCATTCTAGAAAGAAACAACAAGCTCAATATACATGGAGTAGCTAAAAACAGAATCTAGAACAATAAGGCGATATGGTCAATGTCAATAAATATGGGTTAGATCTAGGCTACTGAGACACCTTGATGTGGCAAAATATGAAGGTCGCGGCTGGGACTGCGTAGCCACGGGAAATACTGCATTCCTCATTAATCTTCGGACACGAAGACAAGCCTTAGTATTATTAGTCTATAGAGAGCAACGCGATCTTACAATTTGAGTTTGATGTTCTTTCAGCATGGCCAAACATAAACATCGAGATGAGTGATGAACAACCCACGGCCCGTGGCATGAAATTGCGCTAAACAAAACCATTGGTAATAGATGTTTAATCGCGAAGATGTATTATTGTTAGCCAAGATTAATTACAACTGTAGAATTACATGGCCGAACTTAACTAATTGATACAATTACACTTAACGGATTTTTTATTGTTAATTATTTCTTTATGTTTTCTTGTTCTGATGCATCGATTCGAACTAGGGCCCCCTTTCCTTCTACCCCCCCCCCACCCGTACTTACTGAAAATGCTGAAAATGCTGACCTACATCAGATACTAACAAGCATGGGCGTAGCCGGGGGGGGGGGGCTCAACCCCCCCCCCCTCGAAATTAAATCCCCCCTCCTTGGGGGGGGGGGGATCGGAATTTAGTGAATAATTTTTAATTTTTTGCTTTGATTTTGTTTATTTTAGGTGAGATTTTAATACTAAACCATCACTTGCCCCAGCACAACCAATGGGGTTTTGAGTTTAAAAACCCTCTTCCAGGGGGTTTTGAGTTTTAAACCCCCTACTTGGGTTTTTTGCAGTTAACTCCCCCTCTTCTATAAAACAAAACAAAAAAAATGCGAACGAAAATCCCATAATTCCAAGAGCACAGTTAAGGGAGATTTTGATTTTAAAACTCCATCCAAAATTTACGATAAATCCCCTCTTCAATATAAAAAAAAAAGCTAATTACGTACTCAAAATGTTATGAGCATAGCTAAATGAGTTTTGGCTTAGTTTTGAGTTTAAACCACTTCAGCGGGATTTGAAGGTAAAAAATACCTCTTTAATAATAAAAACAAAAAAAAGTATACACTCAAAATGTTATGAGTGTAGTCAAAGGGGTTTTGAGTTAAACTCCCCTCCAGTGGAGTTTGAAGCTAAAAAGGACCCTTCAATATAAATAAAAGCAAATTACTCACTCTAAAATATATGAGCGTAGCCAAAGGGGTTTTGATTTTAAACCCCCGGCCAGGGAGGTTTGAGGCTAAAAAATACATCTTCAGTGTAAGAAAAAAAGCAAATTACGCACTCAAAATGCTATAAGCGTTGCCAAAAGGTGTTTTGAGTTTAAACCCCCATTCAGAGAGGTTTGATGCTAAAAAATACCTCTTCAATATAAAACAAAAGCAAATTACACACTAAAACAATAATTTAGCGTAGCCAATCCAATCGGGGGTTTTGAGTTTAAACCCCTCTTCTACAGATGGCATTTTTTAAAAGTTTAACACCCCTCCAGAGGGTTTTGAGTTTAAGATCCCCCTACAGAGCTTTTTGAGGTGGAAAACCCCCAACAGATGATTTTGACGATAAAACTTCTCTTTTTCGATATAAAATCTAAAGCAAATTACAGTCACTTAATTCAAAGAGCGTATTCAAGAGAGGTTACACATTTTTACCAGTATCAGGGCTCCCTTAATTAACTGCAGTGAATGGTCATCTGCTGAAATTGAAAAACACTAAATGTGGCTCAACAAAGATCGCTAAGACAGATTTTAGGAGTCAGTTATAGAGATCGGGTTTAAATCAAGGAATTCCTATGCCGAACTGGGAGTCGACCCTTTAGTAAGATTGTGAGAGAGCGACGCATGAGGTTTGCGAGACATGTTCTCCGACAAAATGAATTACGCATAAGAAGAGTTGCAATGATATCCTAGTACAACTTGACGCCACTCATTCATTGAGGTCCTCATGACAGGGGGGAAGAGGCTTCAGACATTACCAGTGACAGATTTTTATGGAAACAGCTTGACATCAAATGCTCCGTACGGCGCTGGAGGGTCAAACTCAGTAAGAATAGCACATTAGGTTTTTGAAATAAAACTTTTTAATAGCAGGAAAATGCACTCTAGAAACCTCAGAATATGCATTTTGTTGGCTTTCAATATCAGAAATAGTGCTTGGCGGCGGGGCTTCGCCCACCGCTAGGGGAGCTCCTAGCGCTCTCCCAGACCCCATTGCTAGTAATGGCGGGGAATCTACAATTTTGTCCACTTACTCCAGGAAGAACCTATTCTAGGGCACAATAAACGTCTTTCGAAAGAATGAAGGGTCAGAATGCAATAAAGATTATGTACACTCACACACACATAAATACATATAAAAATGTTTTCGCGCGGGGGGGGGGGGGGGAATCCACCCCCCCACACACACAAAAATCCTGGCTACGCCTATGCTAACAAGCCATGTTCTATGTTCTTATCTCAGAGCAGATTCATTGTTTACCTGTTTTCCGACTTCCCAGATGAGATGATTATTATCACCTGAGATACATTACGTTTCACCTTGGTCAGGATGTCCACCGCTTTCCTAATCCCTAGATGGGTGGCTCTGGTCGAGGCTGGATACTTGAAGTTCATAACTCCTGTGAGAAAGAACTAAGCAATTGTTCGTTGTTTCATTTTCTTAAGGAACTCTTTACGTTTCTAAATGTTTGTAACAATTGAAAGACTACATAAGGCAAATGTTTTCGTTAAATAGTTTCATTTATGGCAGAAAAAAGTAAAAGTAGCTATAGCTATTGTATGACATTAGAGCATAGCCAGCCACGGAAAATGTGCTCCATGGTCAGTCCTCACATCCGATTAATGCGATGTGGATATTCCTATTCTGGGACCTCTCTCGTCTTTGATATCCAAACTGCTACACCTAGGCTCTCAATAACATTCTGTTAAAAACTTTTTTTTTCACAAAAGTTTTAGGGCTGATAGAACATAGAGTGCTGACCCTGATTTTGTTTTTAAAAAAATATTTAGTTTATTGCATACAAACGTATCTCTCGTCGTCTTTGCACGATTGAAATCTACAGGTCCTTATTTATTTTACACTTGACAGTGTTGACAGTAGTCAATCAAAGAAGCATATCCATGTTTCTTTCAACGCACGAAAATTTCACAAATTCATTTTAAACAAACCTATGTCAATGGACCCCCAAATCCAAACAGTTTTATATGAGTCTCTCACTGGGTCAATGATCTACACACATATGTAACGGCTATGTACATAGGTGGCCACTAGGTCTATGGACTAGGAATTCAATGTACAGAGCTACATAAGGACTACAAGGTAATAGACTAATGCAGAGGTTCCCAAACTTTTCCCTTAACGGAACACTTCGCACATTCTGAGTATTTAGCATAACACTTTTTTTTTTTTTTTTACAGAAATTCATTCCCGTGGTCGCCTTCTAGTTAATTATTCTAGTAATCCGTGGAACACCTATTCAGGGCCTCGTGGAACACCAGGGAACACAGTTTGGGAAACACTGGACCAATGGATAAGTGAGAGAATTGAAATGATTATGAGGATATGACATTTATAGTAACTAATGATGACGATTATGGTGATGATAAAGATCACTATGATAGTAATTACGACAATTATGATTATGATGATTATGGTGACAATGGTGACTTCGATGATGATGGTGACAATGGTGAAGTCGATAAAGATGGTGACAATGGTGAAGTCGATGAAGATGGGGACAATGGTGAAGTCGATGATGGTGACAATGGTGAAGACGATGATGATGGTGACAATGGTGAAGACGATGATGATGGTGACAATGGTGAAGTCGATTATGATGGTGACAATGGTGAAGACGATGATGATGGTGACAATGGTGAAGTCGATCATGATGGTGACAATGGTGAAGTCGATCATGATGGTGACAATGGTGAAGTCGATCATGATGGTGACAATGGTGAAGTCGACCATGATGGTGACAATGGTGAAGTCGATGATGATGGATACAATGGTGAAGTCGACGATGATGGTGACAATGGTGAAGTCGATGATGAAGGTGGTGACAATGGTGCAGTCGATGATGATGGCGACAATGGTGATGTCGATAATGATGGCGACAATGGTGAAGTCGATGATGATGGCGAAAATGGTGAAGTAGACCATGATGGCGACAATGGTGAAGACGATCATGATGGCGACAATGGTGAAGACGATGATGATGGTGACAATGGTGAAGTCGATGATGATGGTGACAATGGTGAGGTCGATAATGATGGTGGTGACAATGGTGCAGTCGATGATGATGGCGACAATGATGAAGTCAATGATGATTATGGTGACAATGGTGAAGTCGATAATGATTATGGTGACAATGGTGAAGTCGATGATTATGGTGACAATGGTGAAGTCGATGAATATGGTGACAATGGTGAAGACGATGATGATGGTGACAATGGTGAAGTCGATGATGATGGTGACAATGGTGAAGTCGATGAATATGGTGACAATGGTGAAGACGATGATGATGGTGACAATGGTGAAGTCGATGATGATGGTGACAATGGTGAAGTCGATGATGATGCGATGGCGACGATCATAAAATTTATGATGGGGATGATAATGATTAGGATGACAATTAGGATGATGATGAAGTTGTGGAAAATGATAATGATGCTGATGTATATGTTGACAAAATTGGTGGTGATGAAAATACAATGATGAAGATATTGAAAAAGATGATGATGCATCGAATACATTGGGGATAAAATCGTTACAGAGAAACAAGTAGCTGAAAGAATCAACTTACTTGTTTTCAAGACTTGGGCATCTGACATCAGCGGCACAAAGTCACTCACTTCTGTACTGTACAGTACAACACCTGCATGAGTCTTATTGGGTCCAATGTTAATTTCGTCCATATTTCGAAAAACAAGAAAATAAGAAAAATATTTTTTTTTTATATAATCACAACTATATAAAATTTAGTTGTATCAATTAGTTTCGATCAGTCATGTGATTGAATTTTGAAATAGATGTAGATTAGCAATAATAAATCTTTGCGATCAGAAACATGTTTACCCATTGTTTTTTGTTTAAACGTAATTTATGGCTTTTAGCTTTCTCATTTTGGTAAAAGGGAGGGGGGGGGGAGGTATCTGTGTAAATATTTCCGTGATCGCTTTTTAAATACCTTTATAAGCAAAATTATTAAGGTGAACGACCTGGACTCTTGTGGGCATTAGCCTCCTAAGGATTCCCCGAGCATACAAAACCAGAGAAGTGATTAATAAAATAAAAGATATTATAGGTATCTTTTGTTAACTTCAAACTTTCAAGTGGTGACCTATAAAGTATAAAGTCGGTTAATTCAACTTATACCACCACATCAGTCAAGTACAATTTCTTTCCCTTGCTCGATACTAAACAAAATAATTAATTACCAATAGTCAATTAACTAGTTGGCCTTAAAGCCAAAACGAAGAGACGGCATATCTTGATTTGGTAACTGCTGTTCGCAGACGACGCTGCACTAATATCAGATTCACAAGAAGGATTAGAAAGGCTGGTGAATGTTCAGCCACATGTTTATCTTACAAGAAGCCTCCCCAAAATCGAAATAACTGTGCAATATGTCAGCTTGATACCAGATGTAGGGAATAGCGTGTCCAAACATTTTTACCAGACATACAGACAGAGTTGATATAAGCTTTGTAACATTTACTGACTTCACGGACGGTGGGGTTTAGCTTTATTCAGTTGGTGTTCAAACTTCAAGATGACAGAGACTCGACTGTGGCCTTTATGTATATTTATTGCGTTTGCACTGCTATCCACCTGAATTTAGTCCTTGTCTTGTTATTGTGATAAGATTTGTTTCTCTTTAGGTATAGAGCACATTGAATAGACCAGTACAAGAAACTCAAACATATTCTAACTAATCTGTCGAAACCAGACAGCCATCATACAAGTACAAGACCAAGCCTTTAACAAACTTACAGGAAAGAGAAAGGTCGGAAAACCAAACACGGAGGAGACTAGTAGACCAAGAAGCAAAGACGGCACAATGGACGTCTTATCTTATCTTATATAATACAGACGTTACTTCAATCTTATCTTATCTTATATAATACAGACGTTACTTCAAAAAAAGAAGATGATTACGTCCTACGCGTCATGCATTTAGTCATGCATATTAACCAATGGCTAGCTCAGGCAACCCATTCCATGCTCTAATAGCACTAGGGAAGAAGGAGTATTTGTACAAATTTGTCCTAGCATATGGGACGAGGAATGTGCCTTTATTTTTGTGTCTTTTAGAGTATTTTATTAAATTTTGTTTTTGTATTTGAAGATTATGGTTCAGTGTTTTATGTATAATTGCTACTTTACTTTTGAGTCTTCTGTCCTGAAGGCTTTCTAAATTTAGGGATTTTACTAATGGTGTTACCCTAGTCAAATGTGAATATTCGTTTGTTATGAATCTCACTGCTCTATTTTGTGTTTGTTCCAGTTTCTTAATGTTTTCTTGAGTTGAGGGGTCCCACACGGTGGATGCATATTCTATTATTGGCCTAACCAAGGTTAAAAAACATTTTAGTTTTATGTTCTGATTTGATTTATAGAAATTTCTTTTAATAAACCCTAATGCTTTGTTTGGTTTTTTTATAGTTTCATCAATATGTGGATTCCATGACAGTTTTTCATTTATTATAACACCTAGGTATTTTGCGTTTTTAGTCTGTGTTACTGGTTTGCCATGAATAAGATAAGTGGAATTAATTTGTTTTAGTTTTTTTGTTACTCTTAACAACTGACATTTTTCTGGGTGGAAAGACATGCTCCAATTTGATTCCCATTTCTGTAATTCATCTAATTCTCTTTCTAAAAGTTCTGTATCTTGTATTGTTTTTATTGTTCTATATATTATGCAATCGTCTGCAAATAATCTGAAAGATGATTACGTCCTAAGCGTCATGCATTTAGTCATGCATATTAACCAATGACTTAAATTCTGCCAAGTCACTGGTTTTCCTGGCTAGCTCAGGCAACCCATTCCATGCTCTAATAGCGCTAAGGAAGAAGGAGCATTTGTACAAATTTGTCCTAGCATATGGAATGAGGAATGTTCCTGCTGAGAGGCAGGGCCAGACTCAAGCCACTGCAACCTATGCGGCTGCAGTGGGCCCCACACAAGGTATAAATTATTAAATTAAACCATTATAACTTATAACTTGGTTCCGCGGCCTCCTGATTTTCAAGGAGCAAATGAAAATTTGCTGAAATTCTTAAATTGTCCAGAAAATGCATTAAAATAGGGGAAAAAAGAATATTGTGGTGTCATTCAATTACTGGAGGTCAACAATTCACGAACATTTTGGTGATTCTTGTTATTAGCTGTAATCTATGTGGGTAACAGAACTTGACGATTTACTGTTTGAGGTCGTGATTTTGTACTTAGTAAAGAATGAATAAAATGCAAAGACGAATTTATTTTCTAATATAAAATCTTAATTTTTACTTATTATCAATATCCCTACCCAGACTGGGCCCCGCGCAATCCGTTTCGCATTGGGCCCCGCAATTGTTAAGGAATTGCCCAGAACAGAGTCCGATGGGGAAGTTTTGTTGAGTCTCTGTGCTCCAATGAAAGGTATAAGGATTAAGTCTAGCAAGTCAACACAAAACTTTAATGCGTCAAGATAAGAATACAGACATCAGTAAGTCAATGGTACCAAATACAAGAAAAATAAACTAATATTAGTCAAGATGACTGCGCCTAACGGTAAGCAATGACATGAGTCAAGATGACTGCACCTAATGGTAAGCAATGACATGAGTCAAGATGACTGCGTTTAATAGTTAGCAATGACACGAGTCAAGATGACTGCGTCTAATAGTAATCAATGACAGGAGTCAAGATGACTGTGCCTAGGCAAGACATGAGTCAAGATGACTGCGCCTAATGGTAAGCAATTACATGAGTCAAGATGACTGCGCCTAATGGTAAGCAATGACATGAGTCAAGAAGGATTGCGCCTAATAGTAAGCAATGACATGAGTCAAGATGACTGCGCCTAATGGTAAGCAATGACACGAGTCAAGATGACTGCGCCTAATGGTAAGCAATGACACGAGTCAAGATGACTGCGCCTAATGGTAAGCAATGACATGAGTCAAGATGACTGCGCCTAATGGTAAGCAATGACATGAGTCAAGATGACTGAAAATAGGCAATGACACTAAAGAGATTAGACCAACTCACATCCAGCAACTGATTCTAAAGCTTTCTCAAAGAAATACTCATTTAGCTCAATGGATCCATCTAGGACAAACACGAGATCAATGGGTCCTTGTGTCACACAGCCTGGAACAGAATACATTAGAGTCTATAAGAGTAGATCTAAGGAACTATCAATATATAAACAACATCGTAAAATTCTCTAGATATTATATAAACGTGCTAAAATGACTTTAACTTGGGGTTGAAACTAAAGAATATTGATATAGAGTCTACAACATACAATATAGCAGAGAGGAATGGAGAAAGACCGTCGACAAATCTTGAATGATGCCCCAACAGTCCAACAGACTAAGGGATAGGTAAAAAGTAAAGGTAAAATGTTGTTTTTATTTGCTTAATGATTTTGTGAAGATGGTGACTAATTAATAACGTTTCATTTGTTTGGAGAGACACGATCCATTTCAATTCCCATTTCTGTAATTCATCTCACTTTGTAAACGTTCAGTTTCTTGTGTCGTTTTTATTGTTCCTGTGTTATAGACGCGTACAAGTTGGGACTAATCGGGAATTTCCTTTTGTCACGTGACTGTACATTTAAAAACTTAGAACGGGAATAAATTAACGGACACTCTACAGTTGCTGAAAAAAACGCAATCAGATCATTAATGTAATAAGAAACAGGTGTGGGTCTAGGACTGTTCCTTTGGGTACACCTGAGTTTACTGCTGTTGATGTTGATAAGTATATATGATGTGCAAACTTAACGACGTCAGTCCAGTTACACAAGCTGGATAATTGGAGTGGAACAGCACAGATGTAGAATCTATGGAGTTATTTTTCTGTGAATTGTCCCTAACGATCGTTTAGCTTTCCTCCAGATTCTTGCTATTTCTGTAGTATCTGCGTCATGCTCAGTGCACTTTGGTGTAATCTCATGTGTTGTTTTTTTTCTTTGTAAAATGTTTACATGTTGAGCTTGAGAGGGAAGTCAGACTCAAGGGCCACCCAAGACTAACCTATATAAAGAATTCAGCAAGAGAGACATGAGGACCACAGGCATCAAATTATGTGGAAGGAGATAGCCAAAGACGGTATAGCATGGAGAATTGAAGAAGAAGACGACCAAACGACAGTCCAGGGCGCATACCGCACGATCAGGTAGCCATCCATGTCTTTCGTGGATATATGTGTAAGTGTGTGTGTGTGTGTGTGTGTGTGAGGTGTTATGTGAAGGTTTCCGTAATACCTTTCTTCAATCTTCTTTGGCGAGCTTAAAAGAGGATGACTTTACAGAGGTGCCTCCTAAGCGCTATAAAGATCAACTCATGCGCCATTTCGCTCTCGATGGCATAGAGGAAAGTAGCTTGCAGCAGATGGCCTCTGAAAGAGACAGTTAGAGAGCTCTCACAAAGGCTGCGGGGACACACATTTGAGACGCAAAGAAAAGCCATTATTGAAGACAGCCCCAGAAGAAGGAAAGAAAACTTATATAAACCGCCACCGGTCATTAGCTTTGTCTGCATGAAATGCGGGAAAATATGCAGGTCGCAATTGGTTTTGCGAGGTCACGTGAAACACTGCACTCAGCTTTAATCTTCGCATTCGTAGACACTGACATTATTATTACTTTGTTCCCGAACCCGATTAAGAAGTGCCAAGCAGTTTTGAACACTCAAATCCACATATTCAACCGTATAGTCTTATAATAAACCTTCTCACACATATTACGATTATGACGGTACTTGATATCATTGCAAACGCCCGTTTGACTATTTCTTTGGATACACGTAAGTCTGTAAGTGTTATTTATTGAAAAATGAAATAAATCAGCCAGACTTTTAAGAAATTGTAATATAATGAGACTCACTTCTTTGCCCAACAAGAGCAGAAATCAAGCAGAAAAATCTGGCCAAATGTTTCATGTTTGGCTTGTTCTTGATTCTCTACATTCTTCTACTTCTATATATATAAAAAAAGAAATAATGGCGTTAAACATAACATGTATGTATTAGCTGGATATTACCCGCGTCCTGCGGGCCTTAGTTTGGGTATTACTAATCTAGTGGATTGGATTTAGATCTATGTCAAACTTAGCTAATGTTTCTTTTAAGTTATTTTTTTCTTTCGCCACGAAAATAAAAGTTGACTGCGAAAATGGATTTACCCATTAAATAGATACATTCATATAAAATATAAAATCCTGTGAAAACGTGTTTACTCGACTAGATATACAAAAGTTTATTTATTATTAATAAATTAAGTTTTTTTTTTATTCCCCCCCCCCCTTTCTCTCGGTTTGTGGGAGGGACATTACACATACACCTGTTGTTTTCAAACTTTCCATTGGAACGAATTTCCCAGAGCAGTTTCTAATTATTCCACAGTTTTATTTAATTAAAAATTACTGCTTAGTAATTAGTTCATCTGCAGTGACCTTACGAATAGAAAAGTGTCTAGCGTGCAAGCTTGCATTTAGTTCAATAGGCCGCTTGGGCGACGATATCTAGAAAAGTCTGATAAATAAACTATAAAACGAAAATAGGACTGACAAATTAAACAGTAGCTTCCATGAAACGAATTAGAAAACGAAAATAATTAATCTATGGCAGGGTTATCTTGTCCATTCAGTCTAGTGTTTAATCTATCCATCCCAGTGGCGCTACAGCCGAGAGAGGGCTCTTTCCTGAGTCCACACATACCTCCATTCAGATCTCTTCTTCACATCTTCGTCCCCAAGTCCGAATCGCCTGCATTTCGGTTTTCGACAGAATGCAATTGTTGAAATGATTTGTTATTTTAACGATCCTTTAGTTCGTATTGTTATTATCTAGTCATTTCTTATTGTTGGATATATTTGGATGGACTAGCTGCTGGTGTTAAAACACTGGTTATCGCTAAGGAATTTCTTTCTAAAATACATTGATAAATCAGAATTTTCATAAATTTAATTTCTATTTTAACTAAAATAACACAAAAAGAAATTAACGCTTCTCAGACAAATAAAGTTGCCCAGAGTGAAATTTTGTATTGAATTTTGTAACATATGTAGGTTATTTGAAGACCGGGTTTTAAAGTCAGTTGTATTTTTTTATCAAATATTTGATTATTCTAATTTTAAAGGTTATTTTATTTTAAATATGGTGACAAAGTAATTGAATAATATTGCTAACATGGCTTACCGTAATGGTGCGGGTACAAGAAAACACCTCTAATTCATGGAGTCCTCCTAGCTGAAGTGCGTGTAAAATAAACACATTAACCCGGAAGTGTAAAGCATTTTTTTTACTTTCGTAAAATATGGATTTACCTTTAGGAAACGTTTGCACTCTGATCTAAGGACGCCGTATCCGTTGGGAGATTGAAATACACGCAGTAGGGACAATCAGGGGCGGAGTGATTGGTGCCGAGAAGAGACATGTTAACATTTTTACTGGGAAAGCGATGTGATTTATAAGTTATCCATACACTAAATGTCAATAATCAATCTTATCAATTTAGAATCATTTTGTGCTTAAAAAATAAATTTTGAATACTTTAATAGATACTCAGTAAAAAGATAATCCTATATGCTAGGAGTATTGGTATAATTGCTTCTTCTTCCCAAGTATCATCAGAGGAAGTAAGGAATTGCCTGAATCAGCCCAAAAAAAATCAACAACAACAATTGCAACAATTAAGTGTTTGATTGACATGCACGATTATATCAACAGAAAGATACCCATAAGAAGTAATTATCTTCGGTTTACAATACCTCTGAAATTATGTACATAGCACTATTTTTGAAAAACAAAAACGTTTAGCGTGCGGGGGCGTCAACTGTAAAAGTTTGAGAAACACTGCCTGGATTACGTCTCACACTTCACATATTTTAAATTGCATTTTAGTTGACCTGCAAACTTCTTTCTAGTAGAAATTGTACACGATAGACTTCATGAGAATGAATTTCTGAAGCTCAGAAATGCTGAAAAATATTTGGTGGCCGGAGCTTCGCCCTGGACCTAGATAGAATATCTTTAAGCGCTCCCCGAGACCAAAAGATGACTACGGTAGAGGAAAACTTCACATTTTTCCCTTTAGATGGTAGTAAAAGTTTGAATAACACATACCAATGCTATAGTGTTTCCGTCTAAGCGTCTAACAAAGGAAACATGTTTTGGTGATTTTAATTTTGATTTTAAACATTGTAAAATAAGCCAAAACTATTGAAAAATGTCAGAAACAATGGGATTTTAAAAAAGAATTGACTAATTTTACATTTGTGCAAAAATCGATGAATGCACGTAATCAGCTTACTGCATTGTTTCAATAAAATAAATTTCTATTGGGAAAAGGTTAATAGTGATGGGGAGGGGTGGCACCCTTGGCTAGCCGCAAATGGTGACACCGACCCTAGTGACGCCACTGATTGCAGGTCAAGGGTGGTGGGCAGGAGCTCGAATCATGGATCATCAAGACTATCGATGTATAGTCGTTTCGATATTATACCACGTGATTAGGCTGCTGTATTTTTCATTTCACAAACAAAGGATATAATAACACCATTTCATGATTTGAAAACATGTAATACGATATATATATATTTAAAATATCTTAAAGCTTTTTAGCCCATTAGTGAGTTGTGTCCCTTAGCCTATTAATAGCTGCCTGCACTTCAAAACGGCCCGAGATTATACTCCGCCCACTTTCGCGGTCACCTGCCATACAGAAGGAGGTATAGACTTTACATAGTCCTCAGTTCAGAAGGATTGTCTGATACTTACTAATCGTGCCTATGCATTAAAAAAATATATTTTAACAAATATAAGAGAAACGCAAATGAAACGACATGATGGCCAACGATTTCAACACAAGATTTCAACACAAGATTTCAAAACAAGATTTCAACACAAGATTTCAAAACAAGATTTCAACACAAGATTTCAACGGAAGATTTCAACACAAGATTTCAACGCACTTCAATAAAACTGCTCATGCCATTCCATTGTCAACCCAGAATGGTTAATACGTGTTAAAGTTACATGATTGTTGATTTTCAAAATTAACTGAACCAGCGGTTCCTAAATTTTGCTCTGAAATAAATAATGTCAACATAAAAATACATTTTAAAAAACAAAAGCTTAATTGAAATGTAATCGTTTGAATGAGTTTGGATAAGCCATGTAATTAAATTTGTAATAGATCTAGACCCGCTGTAATAAATCTGTGCGATTTGAAATATTTTTACCAATTGTTTTTGTTTAGGGAAAAGTCATTCTTTTAGTCCACCAATCCACATACTGCAGTCACTTCCAAATTTTTTTTTAAATTATCAGCGTTTAATCTGGCAAAACAATTAGGTCACTGCTGGGTATTTTTTGTCACATTAGATACTGCAATCATCGGGATTCGAACCAGGAAACCCCCTCTTCGGAAATCAAGCGCTTTATCCCCCAGCGACTTGTTCCCAATCTCCACTAAACAGTGAGTGTATGTAATTGATATATTATGGTAGTCAAGAAGTCTAACATAAATATATTAAATGATCATATGAAACATCAATTCGTAAAAATGTTTTAATTCTGTTAGTAACATTCAAATGTAAAGGAAGTCTTGAAATGCATACACACTTGTAAATAACTATTTTAAAAAATAATAGTATATATATCAATGTTATATCAAATCTAAAAGGGGAGATAAACAATAAACTTCATAACGAAACAGATTAGTGTCCTTGACCCCATACAAGTAAAAGCCTGATCCCATTCCAGGACTGAGCTGTCTTTCTCTTGCTTGATTCATCCATCAGACAAAATACTGTGATACTTAAAATTCTGTAGTCTTTCAAATCTGTTTTCTTTTATAGGTGTCCACGTATTTGTTACTGTAGATAGTAAAATAGTAGATATTGCTAAGTTACAGAAAGAGGTTACATATCATTCTCCTTCTCCATACATCAAAGCAGTTGCAGAATAACGTAGGTCTAGAACTTCCCAGACACTATAAATATCTTGTTTATGAAAATCTTTTTGCAATTAGAAAGAAAAAAAAACAACTAAAATAAATATGTAAAGCATTCCCACAAACCCTCCCTTGACAATAAATTCCCAGACGCCCCTGAAATCTCACACTACGACATTAAGTTTTCTTTAAACTTGAAAAAAATAATTTGCTTTGAAACCGATTAAAGATTATTATTAGACAGTCTAAATAAGTTTGAGGATTTAAGATTCTAATTGATACCGAAATTTACTTTATATTTTTTTTACAAATTTGCGAATATCGAACTTCAATAGTCACACTAGTACCAAACTAAAATGCAATATAACTATCATTCAATAGGCTATTTTCATACATGGCGGAGAAGCTATAAATTGCAAGCTTTTTGGTGTATCCGGTGTACAATTTAAAGGAGGTGTGGATAAACTATGTGTTTTTTTTTTTAAAGTTACGTGATTATGAATGCGTACATTTGAGTAGTGATGAATCATTTGTTTAAGCTCTTCTATTTGTAACGTTCATTTAGTTGGCAATATTTAAGTTCGATTTAGTGTCCTTGACCTTAGTTTGGTTTACCGTGAAAACGTATTGGTAAGCGAAGTGTGTAGCCGAGCAGCTAGCATTAGTTTCGTTCATCATTTTCTCTCAGTTGCAAAGTAATTGGAAATATAGAATCTTGTAGTAGAATAGGTAAAATGCAAAACGTTTCTCAAACTGTGGCGCCCCACTTGACGATATAACAAGATCTAAACTATATTTACATTGCAGTTTTAATTTAAGATTTTTTAAAATTTAATGCTAATGAATTTGACATATCTCGATTGTTCCTTCAGATTTGCAGAGAATGACATCCTGGCCTAAGCCCATACAATACATAAAAAGGATGACGGCTGGTAGGATTGAAACCGTGGGTCATCGTGACCATAGAAAGGCAATCCAGAGCTTATTCCACAGACCAGGTAGCCAGTCGTTTTTTTAAAAACACATTTGAATCATAATTTAATTAAAGTGAATTTAATATATATATATATATAAGTGATAAATGACATTAAGGACGTCAGAGTGTGAGTAAACGTTAAAAAAAAGGACCGCTTTAAGATTTTGCTATCTATGTTGAAACATTATGTTAAGGTCATCTGCTTTTTCTGGCCTTGAGTTAACAAGAATGACATGTGACCAGCACAACGACCAAATGTTTTCTTTCCCCAACTAATATCAGGGGAGTCCTTGAGATCTCCAGATTTGAACCCGAGACCCTTCGGTTAGCAAACTTAACGTTTCTTCACTCAGCCACTTACCCCCAGGTCAAAATGATTGAACAAAAATTGCCTTTCAACTTCTAGTTTAAACATTTGATAAATAATTTTGGTGTTTTTTTTTACGCGATAAGATCGTTATGGAGACTGTACATTAAGTTCATTAAGTATAAAAATTAAATAATCTCCACCGTGGCCTTATTTTTGTCTTGACACCTGGCCATGTACAAGAAAAAACAACAACAACAATATGGTGACGATTAAAAAAACAATTAAACAACTCACCTCCAAGGAATGATCCTCCATGTAAAAGTAGACTCTATCTACATCTCGGTAGAAACAAAATCAGCGATGCAGACAGACAAAACGCACAGACAAAATGATTATGTTTCTAATTCAAATTGTCTCGTTTGATTTTTATTCGAATTTTGTTTTTTAAGGCGATAGACGTTTTGACCCAAATACATTTGCCCCATTGAGCTTTTTATCTCCCTTGATGTTCAAACAAACAGGCAGTTATGAAGACAAACGGAATTTATATAGACAAGAGAATAAAACATTCCTTGATCTTATTGAGATTATAACGAAAAAGTGAAACCGAAAGGTTTATATAGGCAGGAACTTCAATTTATTATGGAAAAGTTACTAACATTTTTAATGGCAAAATTATTTTGAGAAAAGATGTGAAGCTTGGTGTCTCTTTGAATTTGTCTGTGAGCATTATTATGGCTGTGTGATGTGTCTGTGAAGTTTAGTATGGATGTGAGGTGTGTCTGTAAGGTTTATTATGGGTGTGTGGTGTGTCTGCCTGATCGTGCGGTTGGCACGCTGGACTTACGTTCAGATTTATCGATGGTCGAGGGTTCAAACCCTGCCCGCTCCCATCCCCCGTCGTCCTGAGGGAGGTTAGGACAAAGAAGTAATTATCTTCAACTCTAAAGGAACATCGGAAACATATAAACACTTTTTATGGCTGTTAGTGTGTCTGTAAGGTTTATTATGGCTGTGTGGTGTGTCTGTAACCACCATCAGATATTGTTGTCTTTACAGACTCCCAATCTACTCTTCAAGCACTTAACAGCAGCACCTTAAACAGCCCAAGAGAGTTAACAGCACTCATTGTGTTAATCCATCAGATGATATCAAAATTAAATATCAATATTACACTACAGTGGATCCCTGGACACATTGGCACCATGGGAAATGAAAAGGCAGATAAGCTATCAAAGGCAGGTTCATCTATGGAACAACCAGATAGACCTGTTAACTACCTCACCCTAAGGTCAATGTTAGTCAACAATCACAAAGAGGAGTGGCTCAACCAATGGGCATCAGGAAACACAGGCAAAGCCATGTACAGAGAAATGACTACGCCTAACAAACTGGACAGTATTAACTTCCTCCCCCGCAAAGAACAATCTACAATCTTCCAACTAAGAACAGGACACACATCACTATTAAATTACCACCTGAACAAAATAAACTCCACACAACTACCCCTTTGCAGACACTGCGCCCACCCCTTTGAAACCGTAAACCATATCCTCTTTGAATGCCCCTCCCTAATCCACCTTAGGCAGACCCTACTTCCACTACAGCCCAACATAACCAACACCCTGTACGGCAGTGCTGAACAACTGAAGAGAACAGCACACTTTTTTTCCTTGGCACAGTCTGCAAAAGAGCTCTCAGCTCAGCAGCCATAAAGCTGGCTAGAAGAAGAAGAAGAAGAAGTGTCTGTAAAATTAAGTATGTCCTCGTGATGTGTTCTTGGTGTTGCTTGATGTAAAACAAATATAATCCAACAACTGCTACAAAAAGCTCAATGAGACGGAATGTATTTGGCGATCACGTGCTCCTCCCTCCCCTCTCTCTCTCAGCCCACACCCACACTGAGTTCTCCTACCGTGTGTGACCACTGTCCTGCTATACTCCAACGTCTGTAGGTTTGTGGTCAAATCTTTCAGATACAATGCCTGCAATGAAAGTGAAAAATTTATCTTCTTAATAAGTAAGATGTGATTAGAAAGAAACAATGATTCAGATGTAATCAGATAGATAGAAATATGATTCAGATGTGACCAGAGAAAAAACTGATTCTAGTTTGATCTGACAAAAACTTGCTGTGCATGGAGATTATTTATGGTCAACGGTGTACGATGGTTTACGATAATGTTATGTGGCCAACATAAGAACCAACCGTCTATAATTTCCCCAACTAATGATGTCTACCTGTGAGATGCGACACAAATCCTCCATAAGAAGAAATTCGCAGCCAATGCCAACTCCCCAGAGGGTGATGTTTTGGTCTCTCGCTCTTGACGCTTCACTGTGAGTTTCATTTTCGTACCTTGAAAATAGTCCATTAGTTTCATTTGTGTAACTTGTAAATAGTAAATAAGTTTCATTTTTAAATGCAATTAAACTGGACATGTAATTGAAAAAAAAAATAGATTATCAAAATAGACCAGGGCTTTATGTAATACATTCTTTGAATACTTATTAATTCGCATCGAAACTTTCAGTTTGAGCTCTATATCTAGACTAGACTTTCAAGCAGACTACAGTGGACTAGATTATAAACTAATATAATATTTTAAATCCTCTTTCAGACCTTACTATTAGTGGATAACGGCCAACAAGAGTGACCCCAACTAAAGGAGGTATATATACACATTAAAGCTTGGTATACTTTTTTTTAAAGAACCATATACTCAAAAATACTACTTTTTTTTTTTTAATTCGAACTCGAGATTCATCGGCTCGCAAGCCAAGCTCTACCAATAGACCACCATCCTCAAAAAAATGGGAATAATAAATTAGGGTTAGGGTTAGGGTTAGGGTTAGATATTTAAACGACTAGTTACAAAAGAAAAAAAAAAGTTAACAGAAGAAAAAATATTTCCTAATATCAAAATAAAAATAATCAAACCTACGTGTTGATGTAGTCTCCATCGGTGATCAGAATTATAATTTTAGGCCCCTGCCTCTCTGTGGCGAGTACGCTATCAATTGCTGCACCCAGAACTTTGTCTGTGGTCAAGACCCGGTTGGATAACTTTAAACTTGATACACCTTTGAAAGTTAAATGGATTTTAATTAACACAAAATTTTGGTGATTTATATTATAGATTTTTATGGCTCATGGCATATCAATATATAGGAAGTTGTTTTTTTTACAAAGCCTATAGCAACTCACTCTGCCTGTCTGTCTGTAATTATATCTGTCTGTCTGCCTGTCTGTCTGCCTGTCTGTCTGATAAAAGTGTGTACACGTTATTTCTCCCACATCCATTCTCGTAACTATTCGAAAATTTACACACACTATTTTTCATTGTTATTAGTTCATTATTAATAATGTAGGTATTGTCTTTAAAAAAAAAAGTATTTTTTTTTTAGTTTTTCTTGTTTTTATTTAGTCAGAGTATAAAGGGCAAGTTGCGTTAAGCAAGTTTTTTAAAATAGCTCTCTTATGGGAAAAGAAATAATATAGCAGAAGTCCTATTTGTTCAATAATCTTATTTCTAAATAAGCTGTGGCCTTTTCGGAAAATATCTAAAAAAAATAGAAAGGTTTGATAGACCTTGCAGTTTTCGTGAACAGCAGACGTCAGATTGCGAATCAGTCAAAATCAGTTCTTAATGAGCGCCTATGATGTAAAAGGAACGTGTGCACGAAATGTGATGCTGATAGGTACGACAGCTTAAGAGATCTCGTGATAAATGAGTGGACATATAGTACATTTGGGTGTAATATTTATTTAGCAATATAGCATAAAAAAAAAAAAAATCTAATTTTTAAACCAAGAGCAGATTACTCTGAAATCCTTTAAAAGTAAGCTAGAAAGTACCTAATGGAAATAGGTTCAGTTGCGTAGCCTCCATGGCGCAAAGGGGATCATCGACGCTGGGCTCAAGTCCATTATGGACTTACAGCATGTGACATAACAACCATGGCAGCCATGAGCAATAGGGACCCACATGAGCCCTAGGGGATAATACTTTTGTATAACGCTGATTTAAAACTACTTTTATTGGAATGTCTTTTGGTAAATATACAAGCTCAATTTTTACCACACTCTTAATTTGTCTTACGGTGGGGAGGCGGGGGGGGGGGGGTTAGAAGGGCACCAACACATTATATTGTTGAACCCGGGCCGATTGGTACCTTGCTACGCTACTGAGCGGATTAGCAAACTGTTTCAACTTCATACAGAGTTCAAAACAACTAAAACATATAACATACTTTATTAAAACACAAAGCGTATATTGAAAGAAACTGCATTAACTATTTTGAATCCATCCTGTCATTAATTTTCACTAGATCTAGACTAACGATGGTACATTTGTGCGATATGAAAATTTTTAATTAATTGTTTTCTGTTTTAACTAAACTTTCGCATTCATAGTTTGCTCAGTGCGATTTGGTCCAATCACTTTTGTGAACCACTTGGAGGTGAGGTCAACCTTCTTATCAATAAAAAATTTGCTCAAGTCTTAAATCGAACTCGAGGTCTCAAGCTACCACGATGAAGGCCAACACGTTAGCCACTCAGCTATTTGTACTTGTAACAAAATCTCACGCTAAAGAGCATTTTAAAAATCCATAGTTTAAAATCCTTCACAAATGACCTAGATTGACACATGAAATGCGTAGGAAGTGACGTCTGTAACATATAAGATAACATAAGATAATAATTCTCTACAACAGGCTTATCTCCCCTAAGCTAATAACATTTTTAAATAAAGTAAAGTTATTAATAACGACAAATTAATTAAATAAACGTATTGATTTTTTTTTATTTGTCATCAACATTAAATAAGTCTGCAAATGTTCAGCTTGATCCGAGAAACGGCAGTGTGAGAAATAAGGTGTAAGAGATTCCTCCCAGATAGACAGATAGACGAGGTAGGTTTATATTAAACTTTGTAAAAAAAAATGTTTGCATAATTTATAACACAATCAACAGAAGAAAACGTTTGACTTAACTGGAATAAATCGTTTCGTAGTCTGACTGAAGCTGGATGGAAGGGGTGGATGTGGATACCACGACCCCAACATGTGTGTCCGATGGTCCAATGAATAGCACCTGGAGACCTACAAATAAAAAAGAGTATAAAAATGAATAAGAGAAAGATTCCAGAAATATTTGTATTGTACAAACTACGCGGCTATTTTCCTCTTTAAATAACTAAGTTGAAATAGATAATTAATAAATTATATTTAAAGTTGAAAGGTGTGTAGTTCTTACATTTCAAGACAGTGGCCATAATACGTTGAAAGTTTGATTCTCCAGTTTTGGTCGATACATCAATAGCGAATACTAGATCCACTGGCTCACGATATGTATCTGTTGAATGCCATTATTACATTTTAGATAGACATGTATTTTTTTGTTATTAAATAGATCTATACATTTACGAGCATCTGAAATTAGTGTATACAACTATACAACATTAGACTATACAGCACTAGACTATACAACATTAAGCTATACAACACTAGACTACACAATACTAGACTATACAAAACTAGACTATACAGCACTAGACTATTCAAAACTAGACTATATAATACTATCCAATACAACACTAGACTATACAACACTAGACTATACAACACTAGTCTATAAATCCATTAAGCTATACAACACTAGACTACACAATACTACACTATACAAAACAAGACTATACAGCACTAGACTATTCAAAACTAGACTATATAATACTATCCTATACAACACTAGACTATACAACACTAGACTATACAACATTAAGCTATACAACACTAGACTATACAATACTAGACTATACCATACTAGACTATACAACACACAATCCAGAGAAGGGGGTGGCGAGGGCTGCTAGCTCAGCTTTCGTCACTGATAATTGATACAGATGTCTTGGTAAATTATTCATAAACTTGTAGGGTAAAAAAACAAACAATAGACGCCTTAATAAAATGTATTTCAACGTTGACCCCTTCTCTTATGTTCTATAAATAAATGCACAAATATAGTTATAAATCTCATGGGGGCAACTCAACGAGGGCATCACAAATAGGGATCATTAAAGGTCGACCTAATTTATTACGGCCTCTTCACCCTAAGCCCACGACTTATGCGGAACTCTATAGTTTTTTTTTTTTGCAAAAATAATAATAACAACAACAAACAACAAACATCAACAAACCACAGACTAGAAGAAACAGCAACAACATCGACAACGACAACAAACATCAACAAACCACAGACAAGAAGAAACAGCAACAACATCGACAACAAACAACAAAACATCAACAAACCACAGACTAGAAGAAACAGCAACAACATCGACAACAACAACAAACATCAACAAACCACAGACTAGTAGAAACAGCAACAACATCGACAACAAACAACAAACATCAACAAACCACAGACTAGAAGAAACAGCAACAACATCGACAACAACAAACATCAACAAACCACAGACTAGAAGAAACAGCAACAACATCGACAACAACAAACATCAACAAACCACAGACTAGAAGAAACAGCAACAACATCGACAACAACAACAAACATCAACAAACCACAGACAAGAAGAAACAGCAACAACATCGACAACAACAACACACATCAACAAACCACAGACTAGAAGAAACAGCAAAAAAATCGACAACAACAACAAACATCAACAAACCGCAGACTAGAAGAAACAGCAACAACATCGACAACAACAACAAACATCAACAAACCACAGTCTAGAAGAAACAGCAACAACATCGACAACAACAACAAACATCAACAAACCACAGACTAGAAGAAACAGCAACAACAAACATTTTTTTTTATTTTGGGCACATTGGCACAATTTAGGCCATGTCGTGCCTGCCAACAAACATCAACAACTCACAGACTAGAAGAAACAGCAACAACATCGACAACAACAACAAACGTCAACAAACCACAGACTAGAAGAAACAGCAACAACAACAAACATCAACAAACCACAAACTAGAAGAAACAGCAACAACATCGACAACAACAACAAACATCAACAAACCACAGACTAGAAGAAACAGCAACAACAAACATTTTTTTTTATTTTTTATTTTGGGCACATCGGCACAATTTAGGCCATGTCGTGCCTACCAACAAACATCAACAACTCACAGACTAGAAGAAACAGCAACAACATCGACAACAACAACAAACGTCAACAAACCACAGACTAGAAGAAACAGCAACAACAACAACAACAAACATCAACAAACCACAGACTAGAAGAAACAGCAACAACATCGACAACAACAACAAACGTTAACAAACCACAGACTAGAAGAAACAGCAACAACAAACATCAACAAACCACAGACTAGAAGAAACAGCAACAACATCGACAACAACAACAAACGTCAACAAACCACAGACTAGAAGAAACAGCAACAACATCGACAACAGCAACAAAAATCAACAAACCACAGACTAGAAGAAACAGCAACAACATCGACAACAACAACAAACGTCAACAAACAACAGACTAGAAGAAACAGCAACAACATCGACAACAACAACAAACGTCAACAAACCACAGACTAGAAGAAACAGCAACAACATCGACAACAACAAACATCAACAAACCACAGACTAGAAGAAACAGCAACAACATCGACAACAACAACAAACATCAACAAACCACAGACTAGAAGAAACAGCAACAACATCGACAACAACAACAAACATTCCTCGTCCCATATGCTAGGACAAATTTGTACAAATACTCCTTCTTCCCTAGTGCTATTAGAGCATGGAATGGGTTGCCTGAGCTAGCCAGAAAAACCAGTGACTTGGCAGAATTTAAGTCATTGGTTAATATGCATGACTAAATCCATGACGCGTAGGACGTAATCATCTTCTTTTTTGAAGTAACGTCTGTATTATATAAGATAAGATAAGACATCAACAGATTAAACGGAATTACTCTAAACAGCTTTTATAACATACATTTTAATTCCAAACGTAAAAATATTTATGCAAAAGAAAAAAAAAATGCAAACTAATGTTCTATATATCTAGGCCTGCTTCGTTTCTATTTCATTACATTCAGAAAAAGAAAGGAAAGCATAAATAATACTTTGAAAAAAAAACATACATAAAGTGCAATTGTATCATATCGTGTTATTAAATGTGTAAACAGATCTAGACTAGCATCAATAAATATGTGCGATTAGATATATTTTTGTATCAGTTGTTTTTTGTTAGCGCTATTTCATGCTTTTGGCTTTCTCAATACTCTATGATCCTCTCCCTTGTCTGGACCAGTGGGGAAAATGGAAATGGGGGATTTTACCCTAATTTCTTTTTAAAAGCATTTTTAAAAAAAGGGGGGACGGCCTGAACTTGAACTAATGGCTCAATCCTCAAGTATAATTTCTTTATCTTGTGCTACCAAATAAAATATTTAATTACCAATAGTTAATTAACTAATTGGTTAATTTTTTTTTTAATTGATTCTTGTTTTGTTAGGTAAAAGAAATAATTGCACAAAATTTCAGCTTGCTCCGAGATTGGGTGTGTGAGAAATAACGTGTGCAACCCTTTAACCAGCCAGACAGACCGAGTTGATATAAGCTTTGTGAAAAAGAACCCCCCCCCCTCCGGACTTTACAGAGTATTTCCCAGACCTCAGCTGATAAAAAAGTAGTAAAACGAGTTTTGTTTTTATTTGGTTCATGCTTCACTGGTTAAGTGAGGAACATGGGTAGTAAATCTTTTGACTGCTCTCAATAAAACTGGACTTAAACGCGAGGAGCTTAAAATTTCTACAAGAGAGTACGCCTCTGCTTCTTTTAGATTACAATGAAAAGCTTGATCACAGACACACACAAAAGTAATTTTTTAATTTATATTTTTAGTTCATGTTTGGTTGAAATGATTTTAAAAATAAAAATTTTTAAAAATATGGCAATCAAAGTCAAAGTTGCCAGTTAAAATGTTCACTTAATGTAAAGCATTAATTTTGTATCAAACTTTATATTGTCTTTGAAATGATAAAAAATGGAAAGTAATAAGAACATCAGATCTTACACACGTTGTCAGTCGCTCCCGTTGTTAGCTGCGTAAAGGCTCCAAAGAATTCTCGTACATTTTCAATTTCAAAAGCCTGTTCGTTTTATAAAGTAAACAACGTAAGCTAACATACGTACACATTATTTTCAATAGAGAAGCTAAACAGGAAAATGAAGAGCAAGCGATATAAAGAAATAAGGGGGGCCCTATAACGGTACCCGAGTCGCGGTGGCTGAGCGGAGAAGCGCTTGGCATCCGAACCGAATGTTCCGGGCTCAAATCCTGGTGAAGACTGGGCGCCTCTGAGTCCACCCAGCTCTAATGGGCACCTGACATTAGTGAAGTAAAGGCGGATGGTCGTTGTGCTGGCCACGTGACACCCTCGTTAACCTTAGGCCACAGAAACTGTTGACCTTTACATTATCTGCAATATAGACCACAAGGTCTGAGAGGAGGAACTTTACTTTTAGATCAGAACCTTGCAACCCTTTCGGCCGACAAAAAAAAAGGAATAAATAAATAATATTAGCAATGTCAGAACGCCTTATTGAAAATGGACTGTTACCAGCTTAATAGGAATACAAAACTTAATTGCACAGTGCTGAAAAGAAAACCAAAAATTAGTAAACTGACAACTATAAAGGCGATTATCAATAAATTGTTTATTTGAACAAGTGTTATGTAACTAAAAAAATACCCTTTGATATTTATGAATTTGCATCAAAAGTCAAACAGCGTTTCTTAAACTGTTGGGGGTGACGTCCTATTGAGGGGCTTCCAACTGGGACTAATTTATTATTAATCATTGCAGTTATGAATATTAACCAAGTATAATAAAATTACAAAATTACAAATGTTTGGAAAAATACAAATACTGAAAGTAGGAGACGTTTCTTCCTTTAGTAGACGTTTCTTCCTTTAGGAGACGTTTCTTCCTTTAGGAGACGTTTCTTCCTTTAAGTTGAACCTTCTTACAGTTTTCGAGTGAGGCGTCGGCTCATTTTGTTTGTTGTTTTTTTAAAGATATTTCAAAAACTCCCCGCTAACGTAATTCAATTCCTCTTTTCTGATGTCGAATTCGTCACAAATCGTGTAGGACAATATCGTTATGTCTTCGACTTTTGTGTGACAAAAACAGTAATATGTGTAACAAGACGAACTTCTTAACACAAAGAGTTTTCGACGTTCACCCGCTTGGCCCATTAGAAACGTATGTGCGCTATTTATACCCCGAATGTTGTTATGGAGTATGTGTGTTAGTGTTTCCTAGGTAATATAGTTAGGGAGTATTTATTGTTAGTTAGAGAGAGAGAGAGAGAGAGAGAGAGCATTACTTTAACGTTAGTTTTGTAGAATAATGAAAGCGATGTCGTAAGCTGTATTAAGTTCGACAGACGACTCCAGAACGCCAGAGTGTAAAGACGTGTTGTTGTTTTTTTTATTGTGAGTTAGATTTGTTTCATCTCAAGTTAAATTGGTCTATATTTTGATAAAAGTTGTATTTAATTTTGTTTTGAAAAGACATTTACTCCAAGTGTCTCATGTTCTATAACTTCTGTATAATACTCCTACAGCGGTGTTTAGTTGTCTACCAGCAGTTTGAGCTACAAGTCCACGACCACCAACATCAAATGTTTCTTCACACAATAGTATTGGCCAATTCTGCTTCCTTTTTTATCATTAATCTGGCCCTGCACTTTTGAAATGCGCTATTGTTAACATAAGTAAGATTGCGTTGTAAACTCCAAGAGGCGTGATGGCTGAGTCCTAAAGCATTTGGCTTCCAAACCGAGAGGTCCTTTGTTCAAATCTCGAAGAAGAAAGGGATTTTTCAATTTTGGGATTTCATGATGCCTCTGAGCCCAACCAACCGGACATTCGTTTGGTGAAGTAAATGCGGTGGTAGTTGTACTGGCCACATGACACCCTCGATAAACATCTACCATAGAAACAGTTGACCTGTATCATCTGCCTTGCAGATTGCAAGGTCTATAAAGGGGTACTTTACGTTTTTGTTTTTTTTAATCAAAAAGACTGATACAAGAGAATGAATTACTGAAGCGCAGAACACTGGAAAACGCTGGGCGCATGGGGCTCTGTAACCACGGAACATTGTGACTGAGACTGATGTAACCATAGGACCTCAACATGTGTCTATTGATTGCCGTATATATATATATATACTTAGAAATACACATTTTAATGAATAAATTAACAAATTTTAATTTGTTATACTATCTTATAGATTTATTGCAAAGCAAACCTGTCTCGGTCCGTTGGTTGTTAAAGATTCCAATTCAGTCATGCTCAAATACGGAAAAATTCCGAGACCCCAAATGTCGATGCCTTTGGCTTGTGCAAGCTCAGATTCCAGTTTGGTTTTCAATCTAGAAAGAAATAAAAACACTTTTGGAGGTGTAGGTTAATAGGACAGATCAAACAATAAGGCGACATGATCTTTGACAAAGTGCTAGCTAAATCTAATGAGGCAGGTAGTTTGTAGTTTTAACTAGTGATTGGCATGACTGCCTGATCTTGCGGTATGCGCTTGATTGTCATGCGTTTGTGTCGATGATTCCTGGTTCAAACCCTGCTCACGCTCACAGACTACCTTAGAAAGTTGATTAGCTTCAACTCTGAAGGAACATCCGGAAAATGTAAAGCATTTTATGAAACATTTGGCATTGAGCTTCAGAGATAGCTCGATACATAGGGGCATTTAAAGACAGCTAGATCTAATGGGATATTCAGTATAGTTACAAGCGTGGTCGAGAGGCCAAGTGCACTTAACTTGGCTTGGCTACCTAGAAGAGAGCTCGAGGCTCGACATCCGACTCGGGCAGAGTTGTGTTTACTGAGCGCCTAAAGGCAGCACGGAAAACCAACTCCTAGATACCCCCTCCCCCCCCCCCCCACTGGTCCACAAACGAGATTAGACCAAAAGCGCTCTGAGCATGCTATAAGCATGAAAGTAGCGCTATATAAAAGCTATAATAATAATAATAACAATAGTTAACTACAATTTGGGGAGCAGTGGCTGAGCGATAAAGCGCTTGGCTTCCGAACTAGGGGAGGGTCCTGGGTTCGAATCCTGCTGAAGACTGGGATTTTTTAATGTCAGCATCTTTGGGCGCCTTTGAGACCACCCAGCTCTAATGGGGAAAAGTAAAGAGAGTTGATCGTTCTTCTGTCCACATGACACACTTATTAACCGTGTGTCACAGAAACAGATAATCTTTACAACATCTGCCCTGTAGTTCGCATGGTCTGAAAGGGGAACTTTACCTCGTGAATTAACCTCTCCATATAAAAAGCAATGTGTTCTTCCTAATGCTCAGAATGCTCGAAGTGTTCCGTTCAAGATAATTGTTTTGGGAAACAATGTAGTACATATACCCAAACAAAATTAACAGATAGATTCATGCCCCACATTTTTGTCTACCTGTTTTCCGACTTCCCAGATGAGATTAATATCATCTTCTGGGAAACATTACGTTTCGCCTTGGTCAAAATGTCCACTGCCTTTCTTATGCCTACATCGGTGGCCCTCTTCTGCGCAGGAAATGTAAAGTCAGAAACTCCTGTAACACAGAGCAAAAAATTTTTCATTGCTGTCTTTTAATAGAAACCTTTGATGCTATGAACTTATCAAACGATTACATATAAATACTAAGACTTGTCTTCGAGTCTGAAGATTAATGAGGAATGCAGTATTTACCGTGGTTTACGGTAGCACTAGATATATATGACAATATGGGTATTTTGGAGAATGCCTTGTGGGCCGGTACCAATTGGGCCAGTAGGACCACCGAAAGGACCTCATGAATACCAGTAAATTAAGAAGATTTTATAATATTCTTTTTAAAAGCAACACCTTTAGCGACGTGATTTAAAAAATAATATTATACACTTAAAGTTAATGTTAAATACTGATAAAAAAAAATCGCAGTAAATACCCAACATCCCAATATAGTGCTTGTAGTAATCGTCGATTCCTTATCCCAATATAGTGCTTGTAGTAATCGTCGATTTCTTATCCCAATATAGTGCTTGTAGTAATCGTCGATTCCTTATCCCAATATAGTGCTTGTAGTAATCGTCGATTCCTTATCCCAATATAGTGCTTGTAGTAATCGTCGATTCCTTATCCCAATATAGTGCTTGTAGTAATCGTCGATTCCTTATCCCAATATAGTGCTTGTAGTAATCGTCGATTCCTTATCCCAATATAGTGCTTGTAGTAATCGTCGATTCCTTATCCCAATATAGTGCTTGTAGTAATCGTCGATTCCTTATCCCAATATAGTGCTTGTAGTAATCGTCGATTCCTTATCCCAATATAGTGCTTGTAGTAATCGTCGATTTCTTATCCCAATATAGTGCTTGTAGTAATCGTCGATTCCTTATCCCAATATAGTGCTTGTAGTAATCGTCGATTCCTTATCCCAATATAGTGCTTGTAGTAATCGTCGATTCCTTATCCCAATATAGTGCTTGTAGTAATCGTCGATTCCTTATAAATATTAAACGATAAACAAGAAGAGTAAGGCCTTTATTTTTATAGTGATCGATGTCGGTGTAAATGTAGGCCTATAAAGTAAGGCGTATTTATGTATCTTACAAATAGAAATTAAAACCGTTTGACCAATTTTGATAAAACTTGGCATAAGTTTTCCTTGGGTACTAACTGGAACCGTGACGTCTTTACAGTAGCCCTAAAACAAACTTTAGATCCTCAAAAAAAGTTGCCCAACTCTATGAAAGTATTGCTATTTTATGGATCTTGGCCATGTTGACTATGTTTACACGAGAATAGATCTAGATCTAGATCTAATTTTAAGAACTAGACTTTTGCACAGATTGTTTTTTACTTTAACACATGAAAATACAAATATAGACTATTGATTTCATTATTTAATCAAATCAATTTTCAAATTTGTATTTCGAAACATTTTTACATAAAATCGTTCCTTATATCTGTGAAGCTAGAAGTCCTGACGTACTTTACTATGCCATTCATTTAACAAATCATGTAAACCCGTTTTAACTGTACTTTATATCCAATTCATCTCGCGCTTATTTCGTTTTTAATAGATATGAATGTATCGGCTTCGGGTAAACCCATTTTCGCAAAACTACTTTAATTTTCGTGGCGAAAGAGAAAAACTTGAAAGGATCATTAGCTAGTTTAACATACATCTAAATCCAACCCACTAGATTAGTAAACACAAACTAAGGCCCGCAGTCAAGTCCAGTAACATAGAAATTCTTATTGGTTTGGCGAAGTCCCATGACCTTGAGTTGGTCCCACTATGAAACAGTTCATGTATCACATTAATTATCTTGAAGCAATGCGTTAATTGGAATCAAAGTTAAAATAATCGAAAACGAAGGAGCAGAAAATAATGAAGATAAAAAGAAACTATTGCAGGAATCCTGTGCACAAAAAAATGGAGTACAAATATTAATGTTTCCTCGCAAGCCACCTTACGAACCTTATGATGACAGCATTTACGCTCAACGCCACGAGAAACACTAATGCCAAGGCGACAAAAATATAGACTTACATTGAAAGAGGCTTTGCTCAAATATGCAGATGCAGACAGACAAACTAGTTTCCAAGTCATTGATAAAAGCAGTGTATGACCTTGTGAGTATAGAATAGTTTTTTTCAGATCTTGCGATTTTTAGGGCAGTTGATGTTAAGTTCATTTGTTGTTGTTGGTGTGGTTTTGGTCAATAGTTGACGTGCAGGGTGTCATGTGACGAGCACAACGACCGCCGGCCTTTACTTTCCCTTAACTCTAGTCAGGTAACCGTTACAGTCTTCACCTTGCGAGGTGGACAGTTAAATATTTAATTTAAATAATTAAAAGTTCCCTTTCAGACCAACCGCCTTTACCTTTCCACAACTAATGTCAGGTACCCATTAGAGCTGGGTGGACTCAGAGGCTCCCAAAGATCCCGAAATTAAAAATCCCAGTCTACACTAGGATTCGAACCTTGAACTCCGGTTCAGTAGCCAAGCACTTTACCACTCAGCCACAACGCCTCCCAGTTAATTAATGAGGATGAAGAGCTGTATTTGTAAATTGAAGTCCAAATGGCTGAGAAAATGGCAAGGAGTGAAACTAAATTCTAAACAAAATGTTCGTTGATGCCTTGAATGTGAATGACAAGTACATGTCAAGGATTATATAGTGGCAGGAATTGTTTTTTCCCCTTAAAGAGATTCCCCTTATTAAGTGTTATACTTTATTTCTTTAGTTATAAAGCCTAACATCTAATACATTATTCATATAGCTAACTATTTCGATACATTATGGCTTCCCGGTCGTGCAGTTTGCGCGCTGGACTGTCGTTCAAACGTATCGATGGTCCTGGGTTCAAACCCTTCCCGCCCCCATCCTCCGTCGTCCAGCGGGAGGTTTTGGACAAGGAAGTAAAACTACCTTCAACTCGAAAGGAACATCCGAAACATGTAAATCCTTTTACAAACATTTTACTAACAAGCATTATGAAACAATGCTTTTGAGGAAAGGTATGGTTTGATGCCCACCATATGTGAAACTATTTGTAGTCCGGATTGTATAGGATTGCCCATTATGTTCATAACAAGTACCCATGTATTATCATCAGGATCGGGTGTCAAAATCGGCCCGGGCAACAACGGTTTCTGACCATCAAAAGGAATAAACAGATTTTGGTGCAAACCTTTAAAGTCATGTCCAAGAACGACGTCGGAGCACTAATTGTTTAGTAGAGAAAGTTTAACTCCTTCGTATCGTTCATTTTTGAGTCGTAGATGTGTCCTTGAGTGCTTCGAGATAGATGGGCGGAAGCCATAAAGATTATGTTGCCTGAGGAGCATGTCGGCAATTTGTGCTTCTTAGCAATGTGCGTCGAAATATAACTTTCACAGCTCCCAGTGTCTACTAGGGCTTATAATTGTACGTTGTTGATGAAAATGGGTATCGTAGATTTGTTTAAACTCAAAGGCTGCACATCTACGAGAGCCGACACTGTTGAAGATTTAGATTTACATACTCTTTGAAAGTGACCCTTTTTGAAGCACTGATTGCATGTCACTTCCCTTGCAGGGCATTGAGAGCGGGGATGCTTAACCCTGCCGCAAAAGTAACACTTGCTTGCTAATGCATTTACTTCATGCATGTGTGAATTGCTTGCACTCTGAGGAATCGTTACATTTGGCGAGGGTATGGCCAAAGAATTGGTGAGAGTAGTTGCCGCGCAATTAGTTTCCGGCTGTGATGATTCATATTGTAATGACTGCTGATAAGCATGTTCTAGTAAGCGAGTCTTCTCGAAGGCGTCCTTTAAACTCAAAACAGTCTTTTCAAGTAGACGTTTTCGAATGCTGTTGGACACTAGTCCATTGATAAACGAATCTGTCATAGCCTCTTCTCGGTGTTGTTCAGCTGTCGACGCTTTGAAGTTGCAATCTTTGGATAGAATTCTTAATTTCTGCATGTAGGCGTCTATCGTTTGACCTTGCTCTTGTTTGCAAGTAGCTAACCTGTGCCTAGGAAACACCTCATTCTTTGGTTGTATGTAGATGCTGTTTAGAGTCTGGATTGCTTCATCGAATGTCTCTTTATCAAGTATCATTTGGTATACAGCAGGAGAGATATAGTTTATCAGTAGCTTCCTAGTATCAAGATTATCTACTTATAGTACTGATACAAAGTTTAAAAGTTTCATACCAGTGCTGCCAATGCTCTGCTGCTTGATGTGCTTTGGCTCAATGTCAAACTTCTCTGGCCAAAATATCATATCTATTTCGAAATTTTTATAAGTTCACAGTTTTGATTCAGTGTATTAAAATGTTATGAACATAATGATAACAGAGTCGAGAACCATGTCTGTATAGTATGGCTTCAATACACTGACTGACTACACAAATAACATTTCGTGAACACATTCGACAAACGATACAGCATATAATTTTTATTGTGATAGGTTATGATGTCCGATTTGTACATTGTAATTAAACTAACAATCTAATGAGGTAGTTACACTTTTATTGTTACCATAAAAGTGTTCAGAATGTAGATATACGCATAAATATTCCTCTAAACATTGTATTTTAAATCTGAAATACAACTATTTATTTGACGAACCCAGAAGTTCACCATAAGTTAAACTGTCGTATAATGTCCCAGGGTTATTATTATTTAAGGGCAGATTAAACCCTTCTTCTTCTATCTAGCTTTTTGCTGCTGAATTTTATCAGCTCTTTTGCAGACAGTGCCAAGGAAAAAAAGAGGGCTGTTCTCTTCAGTTGTTCAGCACTGCCGTACAGGGTACAGATTAAACCCCCAAATCGAAATATTAACAAATCTGTCGTTATTTAAGGGCTTATGTGTTTGAATGGAACATTTAATGATAAGAAAAATATATTTTTAAAATTTTTAGTTTAATTTTTAAAAATGTGGGTTTTTTTTACAAAAAAAGGATAAAATAGTCAAAAATTTAAAAAAAATACACATGTCAAATTATTAATGATTCCGATTAATATTTTGAAATGAAATTTGCACAGTGTCTTCAGCATTTAAATCTACTCATAATAAGCTACAACCATCACAGAGAGAGAGAGAGAGAAAAAAACCTTTATTCTGACTTGAGTAGAAAGTCGCGGCAGCTAAGGAGCATTTAACCCATTAGGTACAGCTAGTGGAATGTAGAGTTTTGTTTTCTGCTGCTCACCATATGAGATTCGAACCTGATGCTTTTCATTTGAGAATATTCTCTTCTCTATTTCTTTGTTCGATATTGGGTTCACGTGATTAGCGTCATATACTATATGTAGTGAATGCTTTTCAACTTACTGCCATAACCAACTCTTGATTCAACAATGAACAAGGAAAATTTAAAAAAAAAGGGGTTTATCTAAGGGAGAGAACTTCCTATTTACAGTCATGTATCTCAATACTGTAAGGTTTATTTCCCTTTTCCGGAATCAACCAAAATTATTTCATCTCCGCCATTTATTTAGTGATTCGTGTTTTGTTAGAAAAATGGAATAATTGTGCAAATTTTCAGATTCGTCTGAAAATGTGTGTCGGTGCAACGCACCAGCAGATGTATTTTGTACTAGACAAGTAAAGTTCATATAGAATTTTTAATATAAAGGGTGTATACTTTATTGAATACAAAGGTGTGTGCTATCGTGGTCGTAGGACAAGATGAACCCGGGTACGCTGCTCTGCCTCACCGTGGCACCTGGGTGGAAACGGTTACTTGAGGGGGTAGCTAGGCTAAATGAATGGCGAAACATAACTCCCTAGGGGATGCCCACGGGTAGACGAGAGTCCACCTCCTGCACGGGCGGAGCTGCAAAAAAGTCCCCATAAACCTGTCACACATCCATGCGCTGTTCCTTAAAGGGACCGTTACATAAATGTCGAGTCCCCCACAGTTAGCTTGGTATAACGAAGGAAAATGGCGGAGGCTCCCGGTGTCCTCGGCCTTCGGCCATGTGCAGCCAAGCTTGCGTCGGGGGCCAAAGGCATTGAAAACAGCAATGCTTTACATAGGCATTGACTCAGGTCTCTCTCAAACAGAACTGTGTGTTCCCACAGGTTGTTTTTTTTTTTACTGTTTGTTTTTTCAAACTTAGAGTTCGAAGAGCCTTTGGCTCAGCTCTTAAGACGATCAGACGGACAAGATGAAAAAAAAATCTTCAAGTTATTTATTTTACACTTGACAGAGTTGACAGTAGTGAATCAAGGAGCACCGATATGTTACGGACTCTTCAAAGCACATTGACAGAGAACATGTGTCAATAGAAACCAAATCCCAACAGTGACATACGCCCTCACTGGGTCACTGGACTACACACGTTTGTAACAGCTCTAATACGGACCACAGGGTAAGACAGAGAGAGTGAGACTTCTGGATATCTGCAGACGATGTTATAATAGAGGAGATTAAATGAAAGGTTAATGCTATTAAAGAAAGAAAGAATTTAAATTTATTTTTTTTGCGTTATTTTGTTGAGGTCAATTATTTTCACTCCGCGAATAGATCTTCACACAGGGGCGTAGCTAAGAATTTTCAATCCTTTGGGGGCCCCGGGGGGGCTTGACCTCTTTGGGGCCCCCAGCATTTTGGCAATAATTTTTAATGTAAAAACACTCACTAGGGGCCCCCACCACCCGCCACCCTAGCTACGCCACTGTCTTCACGGTCCATATCTAATCCTAACTATATCTCTCAATAATACAGAGCTTATGTCTCTTTTGAGATATCAAACAACATAATTAATTATCAATAAATAATTGAATAATTGGTTAATTTTTTTAGTGTATATTTTTAGGTACAATAAACATCTTTTTTTTTAAGTTTTCAACTTGATCCGAGAATGGGTGTGTGAGAAATAAGGTGTTCAATTATTCTAGGGGACAAAACCCAACATATTCAACCATATCTGTACATACTGAAGGATAAATTCCAAACTGTAGAACATTTACTACCATATGAACGGTAGTTGTTTCTATTCATTACCTATTGTCACGTGTTTATTATGTTTATTTGACTTGAATGTCTTGATGCTATAAACTTGTGACATATGTAGGTTCGGAGGTGCCTTGATTATAGTTCAAACACTTTAATAATAAATGAAGTAACAAAGTGCTGATATGTTTTTTTTTGTGTTTTAATTATTTAAAACTTGAACTTGAAACAATAAATGTATGTACAAAGATATATAAAACAGATACAGGATTCAGTGAAAATGATCAATGAGTAAATATTTGCTTTAAAACTTAGCGACTTCTAAGCCTAACTTTCTAGCTCTCTCTCCCGTCTCAAGCTAACACTCCGCCTTTTATATCTTTCCTTAAAATAAAGAACCGTGACATCTCAATACCCATCCTTGACTCCTCGACCCGTTTACATTTAATTTTCCTTTTAATTGTTTTCAATTTAACCTACGTTAATTATATTTCCGTGCTGTAGCCTTGAACTATGTTTTAATTGGCGTCTTTCTGGCATTTAAGCGTGGGTACGCTGACGTGATTTGAGATAGGTACAATGTCCTCATTTTGTAAACAATGAGGTGTCACTAGGGACGTGACACCTATCAGTAGAACTTGTCCTTTGTATCATTTGATATCAGTAGGTCTTGTTCTTTGTATCATTTGATATCAGTAGAACTTGTCCTTTGTATCATTTGATATCAGTAGGTCTTGTTCTTTGTATCATTTGATATCAGTAGGACTTGTTCTTTGCGTCATTTGATATCAGTAGGTCTTGTTCTTTGTATCATTTGATATCAGTAGAACTTGTCCTTTGTATCATTTGATATCAGTAGGTCTTGTTCTTTGTATCATTTGATATCAGTAGGACTTGTTCTTTGCGTCATTTGATATAAGTAGGTCTTGTTCTTTGTATCATTTGATATCAGTAGGTCTTGTTCTTTGTATTATTTGATATCAGTAGGTCTTGTTCTTTGTATCATTTGATATCAGTAACACTTGTCCGTTGTATCATTTGATATCAGTAGAACTTGTCCTTTGTATCATTTGATATCAGTAGAACTTGTCCTTTGTATCATTTGATATCAGTAGAACTTGTCCTTTGTATCATTTGATATCAGTAGAACTTGTCCTTTGTATCATTTGATATCAGTAGAACTTGTCTTTTGTATCATTTGATATCAGTAGGTCTTGTTCTTTGTATCATTTGATATCAGTAGGTCTTGTTCTTTGTATCATTTGATATCAGTAGAACGTGTCCTTTGTATCATTTGATATCAGTAGAACTTGTCCTTTGTATCATTTGATATCAGTAGGTCTTGTTCTTTGTATCATTTGATATCAGTAGGACTTGTTCTTTGCGTCATTTGATATCAGTAGGTCTTGTTCTTTGTATCATTTGATATCAGTAGGACTTGTTGTTTGCGTCATTTGATATCAGTAGGTCTTGTTCTTTGTATCATTTGATATCAGTAGGTCTTGTTCTTTGTATCATTTGATATCAGTAGGTCTTGTTCTTTGTATCATTTGATATCAGTAGGTCTTGTTCTTTGTATCATTTGATATCAGTAGGACTTGTTCTTTGTATCATTTGATATCAGTAGGTCTTGTTCTTTGTATCATTTGATATCAGTAGGTCTTGTTCTTTGTATCATTTGATATCAGTAGGTCTTGTTCTTTGTATCATTTGATATCAGTAGGACTTGTTCTTTGCGTCATTTGATATCAGTAGGTCTTGTTCTTTGTATCATTTAATATCAGTAGGTCTTGTTCTTTGTATCATTTGATATCAGTAGGTCTTGTTCTTTGTATCATTTGATATCAGTAGGACTTGTTCTTTGCGTCATTTGATATCAGTAGGTCTTGTTCTTTGTATCATTTGATATCAGTAGGTCTTGTTATTTGTATCATTTGATATCAGTAGGTCTTGTTCTTTGTATCATTTGATATCAGTAGGTCTTGTTATTTGCGTCATTTCAAATTATCCGAAATTAATTTTTTTTTTCCTCACTACTGTAGTTTATCGTTTCTGACGCTGCGGTGTAAGCGGTTAATAGTACAGATCATAATTATGCAGATTCATATTATATAAAATTGCAGTAATTACTACAACATTAATTACTAGGCTACGCAATTATGCCATTACACGGAAGGTATAAATACCGAAAATCTGATAATTTCAATATCTACTCATTATAGTATTTCATGTTTCTTTACACGTAAACCAATACAGTAATATCAGACTAAAAAAAAAAAAAAAATATCATTATATTAGTAAGTAAAATAGTCTTATATTGTTTATGTATCTTTTTTTTTTATTTTGATTATTAAGTATTTCAATCTTTAGTTTCTAAAATCTGTCGTTGTCGTTTCATTTAAATAATTTTTGTTACATAACAAAGCTTCACCCCCCCCCCCCTTTGTATCGTCACAAATTCAAAATTTTCGGCCTCCAAAGTGGTCCGCTCAGGCAGGTTGTAATATTTTCAGAAAGAATATCAGAAACTATGAACTACAAACTACCAACAAGTTAGATTATCTCCTTAGATAGACTAAAAGAAGAAGCATGTACGTAGTGTATGCTATATAAATACTGTTGTATTAATAGTTCGACTAACGAATGCATAACATAGAATACCGAGATTATAAATGTTGTTATTAATATATTGTTTTTATTTATATTTTATCAATGAACGGAACATTTCCCTTTACATTTATCTTATATTATAAAGTAGAATGTGAGGCGTATGTATGTATGTATGTATGTATGTATGTATGTATGTATGTATGTATGTTATTTATAGACATCAAAACCGCTTGACCAATCTTGATAAAACTAGGCAGGAATGTTCCTTGGGTACTAACTTAGACCGTAGTGTATGTATTGTAGCCCTAAAACAATTTTAAGACCCTCAAAAAAAATAAAGTTGTCAGACTCTATTACAGGTATAGTATTTATGGATCTAGGCCATGGTTAACAATGTTGACATGAGAAAAGATCGAAAGGATTTAGATCTAGATCTAATTTTAAGAAATACACTTTGCGCAGATAGTTTTTTACTTTGACACATAAAAATACAAAAGAAGATCCATTGATTTCATTATATAATAAAATTAACCTTCAATTTTAGGTTTCAAAAGCATTTTTTACATAAATTAGTTCCTGATATCTGTGACTACAGATTTCCTGGCGAACATCCTTTCATTAGACATTACCAAATGGTAATGGTGATTAACACATCTCTCTACTGAGTCTATTCCTAGGCCAAGATCTAATACTCTTATTGAACTCTAAGATGAAAAAACTTCTTTTCGCAAAGACAGTTTTATGCTTTAACACATAAAAATAATAATTATTGTCCATTCATTTCATATTTTAATCAAATTAACATTCAAATTTGTTTTTCTAAAGCATTTTTATTACATTCGTTCGCTGTTCGCTAAATAAAGCTGCGTAGCCGTGTTGAGATAGGCCTATATTCATTCATGAAAAAAGGTCACGCATGCGCAACACAGAATGAACTCTGTAAAAGCCTATTTTTAACTCTAGATTAGTGTAGATTTAGATCTATGTCTACCTCAAGATCTACTTTATACTTTAATACATGAACATACAAAATTAAGTCTATTCATCTCAAATTTTAATCAAATATATGTAGGCCTACAAGCAAATGTTTTAATTTTTAAAAAATGGATTTAAGCCTATTAGCTATTTTGATTTGATAGCTTCATTCACACTATTTTTACATTGACACATTCGCTTTACTTATTACATTATTATTTCGTTTAATTGTTTACAAAACACTCTCATGACTATATCGACAGTAATGCGCAAATAAAGACCCGCGGGTAACATATGTCTATTATTGCATACTGTGTTACTCCTCTCGCTACACTTCTCTAACATGAATCACTACTTATTAAATTTGGCTTTAAATTAGATTCGACTTAAATGCATATTAACTATTTTTTTTTATTTTGAAAAAAAAGTAAACAAAAAGTAATTAATAAATTTTTTTTTCTTAAAGATTTTTTTTGACAAAACTTCTAAAACTATTTGCATAAATGTGGAGTTTCCCTGATTGAATATTCCCCCTTGTTTTTTTATGTAAATAGAGAATAGTTGTAAACATGGTGTATATTTATGAAAAAATAATTGCTACTTAGTCAATGTAAACAAAAAAATTCGCTTATAGAAAACAAAAATGTAACCGTTGCATTGGAACCTTCAAAGTTCTAAAATAACATGACATCAAATTTTCAATATCTATTATAGTTTCTAAAACAGGTCGGACGGACGAATGGACGGACTACACGAAACTATTTATTCCTTAAATTTTGATCACTTGTATACAGCAAATAAAGTCGTCTAGGACAGACAATGAAATAGATTACGTCATAGAACTAATAATTTTACAAAAACTTACTTGTTTTCAAGACTTCGGCATCTGACATCAGCGGCACAAAGTCACTCACTTCTGTAATAAACAGTACAACACCTGCATGAGTCTTATTGGGTCCAATGTTAATTTCAAACAGATCTTGAAATATATAAATGTATATATGGGTAGATAGATAGATAGATAGATAGATAGATAGATAGATAGATAGATAGATATAGATATATATTTGTGCGTGTGGGGGGGTATATATATATGTGTGTGTGTGTATATGTATATATATATATATATATATATATATATATATATATATATATATATATATATATATATATAGATAGATAGATAGATAGATAGATAGATAGATAGATAGATAGATACATAGATAGATACATAGATAGATACATAGATAGATAGAAAGATAGACAATGGCAGGATTAATTCAAGTTTGAAATTCAAGTCTGGACAATACTGATTTAACATATATCTATATATATATGTTTCTATTACATTAGCGCAATTTATATAAGAACTCGTGTGTGTATGTTTATAAAAACCTTTTTAGTTGAACTAAGCCGTGTGACGTAGTGGAAAGCTTTATTTCCCCCTTTGAAGTCATTTGAAATAATTTCATTAATAAAACTACATTAACTCCAGCCTCGGCTAAATGCTTCGTTTCAGATTCACGAGGTCAGCTGTCTCTCACCAGGTGCTTGTAATTGTGTCAACGATATCTCTACATACATACATTTATGTATAAATACCCTTTACTCAACTACAAATCGTATCCCTTGTTAGGGTATATTAAATTAACGCAAATCGATTGTTTGTAATCGTTCTCATACATTATATTTTACATTTTTATTAAGCTCGACACCTTTTCAATATCAGTATTCTTTTGTAAAACTGAAGTCAACCAATTGTATATACCTATCCGCGTATTTTTTTAGAATCTCATTTTCGCTATTAAAAGATCTAAAACTATGTTGTCATTACTTTATGACATTACTTTTTAAAAAAATAACTGGCTTGAATATTTCATATCTATAAGCAGATATTAGTTGGAGGGGGGGCGCCTCTGAGTTTGTGATAACATAAACTCTCTTTGTAACCATCTTCTTTCTTTGAAGTAACGTCTGTATTTCATAAGATATGATAAGATAATCTTGTTTAATCTTGTATTTATTTTCGAAGATCCCCTAAAATAATGATAACACATGAGAGATAATATAATAAAAATAATGAAAGTGATTAAAATAACATACTTACATTCAACGACTGATTTTATAGCAAGCGGAAAATACAATTTTAACTCAGCGGACCCATCTATGACAAAGACCAAATCAATAGGTCCTTGACTGGCATACCCTGGAACAGATAACATTATATCTTTTTAGCTTAACCTAAGACACTCAAAATGTATGTACAAAATCGTATGTGTCTTTGATAATTAAACAATTTAAGTTTGAATTTTAAAAAATAGATAGCTGAACGACAGTGGCGTAGTTAGGGATTTGGGGGCTTGTGGGGCTTAACCTCCCTGCATTTTGACATTCGACATCATGACATGAGATAATGGCATAATATTTGATATAAAAACAAATTCCGGACACTCATTTGGACACCCCCCCCCCCATCTTTCTCTTCACCTAGCTACGCCACTGCTGAAATATCGATATGTTGAAAAAATTAGCTTTGGAGTTTGCGTTGGAACAGTGGCGTCACTAGGGTGGGTGCTTACAGACATATTTTTACGTGGTTTGCTAAAACATGTCTAAACGTTTGAACATGACAGATGTACTTTCAGTTATGGGTTTTATCTACATATCATTTCCATCATCTCATGGAAATTCTGTATTCAATAAAGACTCGTTGTTCACATGGTAACACATGTCAAATATTCTGCTTTTATAGAGACAGTCCGTACAATATTTCCTTCCATTGTTTTTCTTCTTTACATCGATTATAGCATGTCTTCTTTCACCACTCATGTTCCTTCTAGTATTGGATTGGATCACAAAAGAAGCCTACTCTAACGCAGGGAAGGAATCCAATGGACTCTCAGACAAAAGCTGGAAGATCTGGAATTCGCTGATGACATAACCATATTATCACACTGACAACAGGATATGCAAGAAAAGGTCACAGCTTTAAGCGAAGTATGAAAAAGAGTAGGTCTCAAAATAAACCACCAAAAAACTAAAGTACTTAAAGTACAATAAACAAATTGGAGACATATGTCAGGTTCTTGTGTTTTCTTGTACTTATCATAGTTTTAATTCAATGTGTGTTATTGTTATTCTTTTTCTGAACTTGTAATATTTTGGCCCAAGTTCAGCCTGACAAGCACACCATACACATACAGCTGTATTAAATTAATAAACTAAGTGTATGATGTTAAATAACAATAAACATTTATTCCAGTGATATATTTACAAATGATCTGATGTATGATGAATGATAATAATAGTATCAATATCAATAAATATATTTATATATAATCCAACATGATCTAGTTATTTTCTTTGTGACATATAAATGATCATTATTTAAACAATATCATTACCTCAACATATTCATCACAAGTTGTTCAAATATACTTTCAACACAACAACTGGTAATCCACATAGATCTAGTCTGTAGATCCAATACTGTTCACTGACGACAATTATAAAAGTTTATAGTTCCTACTGTAACATCAGGTCTGACCAAGGAAACCCGCAATCTGGAATCTTGAACCTCAGACTCATGAAAAAGTCAACTTGAACACCAGACGACTAATTGACATTAGTGAGATGAAGACCTCAGTCCTGTAGACTGTAGACCTAAAGTTGTACTCTCAATATAGAAAATTGAGACTGGATAAACAAGTCTTGACACCAAGACTTGACACTGAGTCTTACACATAGAATTGACACCAAGCTAAGATCACTACTTAGACTTGACGCTAAAACTTGAAATAGAGTCTTGACTGAGACTACGACCAAAACCTAGACTTGTCGCTAAAACCCTATAGAAGATAAAAGAAAGGATTCTTCTAATCATCTAGATCTAGTCTAATTATAGACTTACAACTACGAACGAATTCAAATAGAAAAACTATACAATGAAAAATAAAACTCACCCTAAACAGGGGTCAAGATAATCCAACAAGAAAATGTCCAAGGCAAACGTTAAGGCTATCCAGTAACAATAACCAAGGAGAAATTCAAGAGCTCTCAAACATGTCTTGTCTCTATACCGCACAAGATGGAGAGACTGTACTTGACGATAAATGACGCAAATCACACACACACACTAACTATACGTCACTAGAAGTTGTGACAAGCAACAAAAGTTCATTCCCCTAGTCTACACAAGAAATAGTGTAATGACGTCATCAATATAGTGAACAACGCCGCACTATCAAATAGAGAAATAATTCTACTATACAGTTACATAGATAACTGCGACAACATAGTACTGGATTCTCAGACAATAGACCAAGTAGAAAATTTTATATACCTTGGGAGTGTAGTCAGTATATCAGGTGGAACAGATGAACACATTAAAAGCCGTGTAAATCTAGCGCGTCAGACATTTACACAGCTAAAGCCAACCTGGAAATCTCACATCTCAAACAAGACTAAACAAAGAATCTTTAACTCTAATGTCAAGGCTGTCTTACTGTATGGTTCTGAAACACGGAGAACAACTGAAGTCACAACAAAAAAAATACAGACCTTCATCAGACCTTCATCAACAGATGCCTGAGAAATATCCTAAAAATACACTGGTATGACAAAGTAGAAAACACCAAACTGTGGGAGATGAGTGGACAGAAAAATATAGAAGTGCAGATCTTAGAGAGGAAGTGGAGATGGATTGGTCACACCCTTAGAAAAGATACCAGCAACAGAGCTAGGCAGGCCTTAGAGTGGAACCCCCAGGGAACAAGACGCAGAGGAAGACCAAAAAGAACATGGCGACGCAGTGTACTTCAAGAAACAGAGAAGACCGGGAAGACCTGAGAAACCATCAAAAACTAGCAAGAGACCGTGGAGAGTGGCGTGTTTTTGTCGAGGCCCTAAGTTCCGAGAGGAACCCAAAGGAATGATGATGATGATGATGAACCCCAAGTCCAGGGAATAACTTAATATCCAATCAACATTTAGTGCTGCCTAGAAATGTTACGATTATAATGATACTTGAGATCAGAGCAAATGCCAGTTTGACCAATTCGTTAGATTGGATACTCGTTGGCTCCAGGAACAAATTAGCTAATGCTGTTATCTTTCTTTATATAATCATTAACAAACTAGGCTCTATTCGAAATGAAATTGTATTGAGATGAAAAGGTAACTCACCTATTTGCCCCACAAGAGCCGAAAACAAGCAGAAAAATCTGGCCAATTGTTTCATTCTGTAATAGTTCTGGCCTTTCTACATTCTTATTCTAAAAGAAAGGGAATGGTATTATATACTATCTTTTATACTGTATAATATTTGTAAAATAACTTTCTGATAGAGAACTGTATGCAATTGTCAATGTCGGTTTAAATTTGGTCATTCGAATCAAGGTTCAGATTCAGGGTTCGGAATTTTATGTTTTTATGTTGTCTTTTTACTACGCGACCCGATTCGGAGGGGGGGGGAGGTGCAAGGACGCCTTTGTTTATAAATCTACGCAGGTTTTCTGAGTCTGTTTTCCTTACCATTTAAAAATGTCGATAGAGTTGAGGCGAAGACTCTTCAAAATCTAGTTTAAAAAATAAGAACAAAAAGCTGCCTGGATGGCTGAACAGATCCTTTTATCTGGAGGAGATGCAAGTTGGTGTCTATGTACCACACGACTATTTTCAGTGATTTTAACGCATGGTCTAGAAGCTTGCCCGAAGACCGAGCACACTGGGGAATTCCTCAATTTTCTTTCAGGGTACATACTAACCTTTCGTGGCATGCCATTTGTGAAATGACCTCTTCAGGAACAGACTGTGGATATTTACCAACGTTTTAGCTAATCATGCATTTCTTTTAGCTAATCACGCATTTCTTTTAGCTAATCATGCATTTGTTTTTGCTAATCATGCATTTGTTTTAGCTAATCATGTATTTCTTTTAGCTAAGCATGCATTTGTTTTAGCTAATCACGCATTTCTTTTAGCTAATCATGCATTTTGCTTTTGCTTATCATGCATTTGTTTTAGCTAATCATGAATTTCTTTTAGCTAATCACGCATTTCTTTTAGCTAATCATGCATTTGTTTTTGCTAATCATGCATTTGTTTTAGCTAATCATGTATTTCTTTTAGCTAATCACGCATTTCTTTTAGCTAATCATGCATTTGTTTTAACTAATCACGCATTTCTTTTAGCTAATCATGCATTTGTTTTTGCTAATCATGCATTTGTTTTAGCTAATCATGTATTTCTTTTAGCTAAGCATGCATTTGTTTTAGCTAATCACGCATTTCTTTTAGCTAATCATGCATTTTGCTTTTGCTTATCATGCATTTGTTTTAGCTAATCATGAATTTCTTTTAGCTAATCACGCATTTCTTTTAGCTAATCATGCATTTGTTTTTGCTAATCATGCATTAGTTTTAGCTAATCATGTATTTCTTTTAGCTAAGCATGCATTTGTTTTAGCTAATCACGCATTTCTTTTAGCTAATCATGCATTTGTTTTTGCTAATCACGCATTTCTTTTAGCTAATCATGAATTTCTTTTAGCTAATCACGCATTTCTTTTAGCTAAGCATGCATTTGTTTTAGCTAATCATGCATTTCTTTTTGCTAATCATGCATTTGTTTTAGCTAATCACGCATTTCTTTTAGCTAATCATGCATTTGTTTTAACTAATCACGCATTTCTTTTAGCTAATCATGCATTTGTTTTTGCTAATCATGCATTTGTTTTTGCTAATCATATATTGAACTGGGTGAAATATTTATTTAAATACTATTACTATATGAGTCAAATACAAGTGAGACCAGAAAAATTCTCTTAAAGTTTTCTTTTTTATCTACTATTTGACTATTCTAAATATAGTGGGAACAAATAATTGAATAAAAGTACTAACTTACCGTAATGCTGTGTGTTTAAGAAAACCACACCAACTCTTGGACTCTTCTTAGTTGAAATGTCTGTAAAATAAACACGCTAACCCGGAAGTGTAAAGCTTTTTTTTTTACCTGCATAAAATAGGCCCTATTGATTTACCTTTTGGAAACGTCTGCCCTTAAATCTAAGGGCATTGAATCAGTTGGGAGATTAAAATGCAAGCAGTAGGAACAATCAGGGGCGTGGCAGATATTTGGTTTAATTTGCTAGCGGTTACTGCAACGATGGGATCCCCATGATGACCTGTTAACTATCGTAAAAAAACGCAAGCTAAAAATATATGACCATATTACAAGATCTTCGGGGCTCGCAAAGACCTTCCTTCAGGGCACAGTACCAGGAAAAAAAGAGGATAGAGACAGAGAAAGCGATGAAAAGATATAAAAGAAAGGACGGGCCTGCTATTGAAAGATGTTCTATCCAAGGCAAAAGACAGGAATGGAGAAAGACGGTCCTAAAATTTTGCATGGTGCCCCAAAGGTCCAACAGACAAAGGGATAGGTAAAGGTAAAAGGCTGGTGGGTCTAAGGTTCTACTTAGGAATGCTGAGTTTCCAGGAGTCACTTTTCTTTTTCTAACGGACTGTGTGTCCCTGACCCTTATTGATAGTTATATATAGGTATTAATCGAAAAATACAACACGTAGTGAATGATGCTGAGCAGGAATGTTATCTCTTTAATTGAAAAAGCGAAAAGATTATTAATAATCTGTACACTTAATATTAATATCTCCTGAATCAATTTAGAATCTCAGTTTTTTGTTGGTTCTGCGTTGTTTCACGCTGGCTACTTTCCTTGCTTCCTAACTCGTGACTCCGACACTCACAGCTTCACGCCATGAGGATCGATCGAGAGCTAGTGATTTACCAGCCATGGTTGTCAATAAAGTAGCCTTTGATGGTGTTTTTATAGCGCTTGTATTGACCCCAAAGAGAGCGCTTCTTCCCCGCGCAGAGCTCCCCGTGCAGAATGTCACCGACATAAGTGACAAAAAAAAAAGAAACCATTCATTATGGGATTTTGATGGCAGAATGAAGTTCTCTAATAACTCCAGATTTTTTAATTCCTGTGCTGTAGATGCAATCTCAATCGTATTGTACTGCATCATACAATTAGTTGTTCATAAACACAGTGGTGCCAGATTGCCCATTGCAAATACCGTGAAAAATAGACATCTTCTTCTTCTAGCCATCCTTTTGCTGGTGAGCTGTGAGCTCTTTTGCAGACTGTGCCAAGGAAAAATAGAGTGTTGTTTGAAAAATGTACTTGAATATTCTCAGAATGAACAGGACAACCAACTTTTTGTTCAGTTCAATCATTAAAAGTTTCATTAGTATTATTCGTTCAACCCCAATGAACATCTATGAAACGGTAAATATAATTGTGTTTATCTATACATTTTATAAGACGGAATCATGGGATGAAGTCATAAAAATATATTTTAGATTATCTGCATTATAGCTACTAATATGTCAAGAATATTCATGTGTCAATATAAATAGATAAATAGACCGATACATTCATTTACAGACAGACAGACAGATAGATAGATAGATAGATACATACATACATACATACATACATACATATATACATACATACATACATACATACATACATACATACATACATAATACATGCATACATACATACATACATATCATACATAGTTATATAGATATATAAACAGATAGATAGATAGATAGATAGATAGATAGATACATACATACATACATACATACATACATACATACATATACATGCATACATACATACATATCATACATAGTTAGATAGATATATAAACAGATAGATAGATAGATAGATAGATAGATAGATAGATAGATAGATAGATAGATAGATAGATAGATACATACATACATACATACATACATACATACATACATACATACATACATACATACATACATACATACATACATACATACATATCATACATAGTTATATAGATATATAAACAGATAGATAGATAGATAGATAGATAGATAGATAGATACATACATACATACATACATACATACATACATACATACATATCATACATAGTTATATAGATATATAAACAGATAGATAGATAGATAGATAGATAGATACATAGATAGATAGATAGATAGATAGATAGATACATACATACATACATACATACATACATACATACATACATACATACATACATACATACATACATACATACATACATATCATACATAGTTATATAGATATATAAACAGATAGATAGATAGATAGATAGATAGATAGATAGATAGATAGATAGATAGATACATACATACATACATACATACATACATACATACATACATATATACATACATACATACATACATACATACATACATACATACATACATACATAGTTATATAGATAGATAGATAGATAGATAGATAGATAGATAGATAGATAGATAGATAGATAAATAGAAAGATAGATAGATAGATAGATAGATAGATAGATAGATAGATAGATAGATAGATAGATAGATAGATAGATAATGCATTCTAGTTCGTAGAGTATTGCTATTCACTTGACTTTGTAGACACAATGGTAATCTAATCGTAATCGTAATCTATACAGCCGTGGTTGACAAAATATTCCATCATGGTCAGAGATATGTCCGGCTGGTCATGTGGAACATGGTGTCCAGCATTTCTAAGGACCACCCTACAGAAGTTACCAGTCCTATTAAATGATCCAAATAGTTTGCCCCCCCGACGCCACACAGTCTTCACTGAACCGTTGTACGCCTCCTGGAGTGACCACGGCGTTGTTAGCAGGGCACCTTCTACACTGACTGTAGGCACTCTGCCGTCGAAGTCTCCCTCAAAGAGAAGCACCTTGTAGTTGTCCAAGAGAACCGCCAGCTTAGATTTAGAACTTTCCAGGAGTGCATGGCTCAGCTTATTGCGCACTTCAGTGTTTTTGATCTGGAAACGTCTGCTGCCAACATGCACTAATTTTTTGACTTTTTCTAAGTTCATGACCTTTTCAATAAACTCTGGAAACTTTTTAGGAGCCATGTAGTTGTCAATAGAGTCATAATCCAGATTTCGTATAATATTGCTGGCGTCGCATGCAGATAGAACTGGCCATTTTTTAATGCAAGTTTCTTTGAATTCATTTCTTTGTCTCAATGACATTGCCCCCATTGTGTAGTAGAATTCTGCTGCCAGAAGCATCTGCGTATAAGGATCGAAGAAGGCCCCTCCAATAAACGCCCCTGTGAATGGTAATTTCGAAGCCCCACTTTGGAGTTTTGAATGAAGAAGGTGACCAAGGGAGCTAATATATTTCCCGGCGTAGGACTGGCCTCCAATGTAGAGTTGTCTTCTCATGAACTCTGGGAACATGGCGTAAAATTGCTCCAGAAAGGAATACAAGTCCATTGCAACGTCTTCGTCTGTGGTCCGATAGCCCTGGGGTATGTTTTCAGAGTAACTAAAGCCACAGCCGACAGGGTTGTCTATGTAGAGCATGGAGAAGGAATTGGTCCACGATTTGTTCCATGCTGTATACGAATCCGCTGTCACTGCCCTAAGTGGACCATTTTCGTAGAAGAGACCGACCATCGATGACACTCCAGGTCCACCGTTTAGCCACAGCAAAAGTGGGGCTTCCGATCGTCTGCTGGTCGTGGGAAAGAACCAAAAGAACAAATGATTTCTAAGCTTTTCATCCACAGTGATAAATCCGGCGTGGCTAGGCGGGATAACTCCTTCTTTGTCATGCACAAGGCTGAGCGTGCGAGCTTTAGTGATGTCCCCTGAATTGAGAAAAGGTGTCAACAGTAATGGGCCTTCTTTGATAGTAAACAAACTGAAGAAAAATGAGAACAGGTAGTTCATATAGGTCAACTCCATTGCGTCCTGGAGATATATGATAAGATATGAAAACAAAATTAGTTATTGTTAATGACAACAAACTATTCATAAAATACGTATTATAGAGAACGACCATCTATCTATATTATAAAGTAGAATGTGAGGTGTATGTATGTAAGTATCTATGTTACTTATAGACATCAAAACCGCTTGACCAATCTTGATAAAACTAGGCAGGAATGTTCCTTGGGTACTAACTTAGACCGTAGTGTATGTATTATCTACATCAAATGATGATGATGTAGTGTATGTTTTAATTTGAAAAAATGAATTTAGCCTATTAGCTATTTTGATTTGATAGCTTCATTCACACTATTTTTACATTGACACATTCGCTTTACTTATTACATTATTATTTCGTTTAATTGTGACTATATCGACAGTAATGCGCAAATAAAGACCCGCGGGTGACGGGTAACATATGTCTAGTATAACTATATACAACGCCTAAACCTAAGACACAATATTAATAGATTTGTATTATTGACAGAGTCACATCTTATATTTTTGATGGTGCCACATCTTATATCCTATTAGACGCCTCAGTTACATTCTTTACAGAGCCACATCTTATATCCTTTTGGAGCCACAGCCTTTTAACTATGATTGTATGTCCTTTTTTTAGAGCCATAACTTGTATTTTTTTCAGAGCCACATCTTATTCCACATCATATACAATCCCCCAAAAAACAAATATTCACTTTTGACAATCTTATCTTATCTTATATAATACAGACCTAACTTCAAAAAAGAAGATAATTACGTCCTACACGTCATGCATTTAGTCATGCATATATGGGACGAGGATTGCGCCTCTGTCTTTGTGTCTTTCTGAGAATTGTATTAGATTTTGTTTTTGTATTTGAAAATTCTGGTTCAGTGTTTTATGTATAAAATTGCTACTTTACTTTCGAGTCTTATCTCCTGAAGGCTTTCTAAATTTAGTGATTTCACTATATTTTGTATATGTTAATATTGGCTATTTGAAACTCTAATTTTTCTTGGATATTTAAATTACGTTTCTCTTGTTTGAGCCTACGGCCTTGTCGGCATTTGATGTAGCAATATATGCAGGTCGGAACTGGGTCAGTTAAAATGCTTCACTGAAATCCCTTATGCTACGTATGTCTATAATGTTTTTGTAGTATTAACAGATGTTGAACTAGGTTATAAGTATTACCGCTAATACCAAAGTCAACGAAATTTATTTTAAAAAGGGGGCAGGGGAGGGCGAAAACTTGTTTTTTTAATATGTAAAAAAGCATAGTAGAAAAATTGCTATTATCTCTTTTTTGTATAAATAATGATAAATATACATTTTGTGGTAAACACAATAATGTCTGATAATATCTAAAGCTTAAATGCTTACCTTTTGTTTGGGCTTGATAGTGACTTTGTCATTGATATTTTGACACTGGTTGTTAGATCTACAGATCAGTATACTGAATAAAAACACTGAACAGAAGAGGGTCAGGTGATAAAAATAATTATCAAAGATTGGTGTCGTCTAGAGATTAGATTACTTCGTGTAAATACCATTAAGTTTGGCAGATAATACGGGGCCGTTTTCGAAGAGAGATAATCGACGAAATACAATATATGATGTAGTGAAGTGAGTTACATCCCTTGAATAAACATTCGTAAAGTTAGGAGGAGTGCGTTTCTAAAGGCTTCAATCAACTGCCAAATACTTTGGTATTTCTCAAGTCCTTTGATGTTTAGTATTAATTATCTAATCCTATCTTATCTTATATAATAGAGACGATACTTCATAAAAGAAGATGATTACGTCCTATGCATGTGTGTTAATCAATGCCTTAAATTCTGCCAAGTCAATGGTTTTCCTGGCTGGCTCAGGCAACCATTTCCATACTCTGATAGCATGGAATTTACATAGGAATGACTCCATTATATAATTGCCTTTTATTGGATATTTAAAACTAAGTCTTTTGCTCAGACGAAATTACTGTAGCTATTTGATTATTATTTTATTTTTAGAATGTTCTTGTTTTAATTATCAGTATTGATAAAATAGGTAGATTATATTTCCTGTGAAAAAAAAAGAATAATCAGGTGTTTTGTTCTCTTAATCTGTCATAAAACGCAAAATAAACTCTATGACCATATCAAAATGTTCCTCAGCACTGCCAAAGACTTTCCTCCAGGGAACAGTACCGGGAGAAAGAAGAAGAGGCAGACAGAGAAAGCGATGGGAGGACAACATCAAAGAATGGTCGGGCCTGCCATTGAAAGAGGTTCTATCCAAGGCAAAAGGCAAAGAGGAATGGAGAAAGATGGTTAACAGATCTTGTGTGGTACCCCAACGGTCCAACAGACTAAAGGATAGGTAAAAGTGAAGGTGAACGTGTCTTTTATCGGCCTACAAAATAAATATGTTCACAATAAGTGAAACGTAAACATATACGATGATAAAATCAGTGAGTTTTAAGTTGTTTTGAACATTTCAGTTTCTTTTTAAACAGAAGTGCAAACTGATGTTATGATTCAGATCAAGATCACGTGACCTGGTAGGCCGAAGATTTGTAGTGTGCATATAAGCCTTTGAGCACACATCGGAAATGTTGAACACACGCATCGCTCAAAAAGTATTGAATGGGGGAATGTCTTTAATCCTGGAGTCAATGTATTGATCTACCTCACTTGAAAGTGTATCTTTCTGTAGTTTCTCGCCACCCTCCCAGGCCAGCCCTTCTCACACTCTCTCTCTCTCTCTCTCTCTTTCAAACCTCTTGTTTTCTCCATCTGATTATTTTCTCACTTCTCTTTCTGATTATTTTCTCAATTCTCTTTCTGATTATTTTCTCAATTCTCCATCTGATTATTTTCTCAATTCTCCATCTGATTATTTTCTCAATTCTCTTTCTGATTATTTTCTCAATTCTCCATCTGATTTTTTTCTCAATTCTCTTTCTGATTATTTGCTTTGATCTCTTTCTTTATATTTCGTTCTATCTTTTCCTTCTCTTTCTCAATTATTTGATTTCACTTTCTCCTCACAATATTTCTCTTTGTTGGGCCCTTTTTGTTGGCTTGTATTTTTATCTTTTTGTTTTTCCTTTTCTTCTTTCACATCTTTCTCCCTCTCTCTCTATTGCTCTCTTTCTCTCTGAGTCTCTATCTTTTTCTCCCTCTCTTTCTTTCTCCCTCTCTCTCTTTCTCCCTCTCTTTCTTTCTCCCTCTCTTTCTTTCTCCCTCTCTTTCTTTCTCCCTCTCTTTCTTTCTCCCTCTCTTTCTTTCTCCCTCTCTTTCTTTCTCCCTCTCTGTCTTTCTCCCTCTCTTTCTTTCTCCCTCTCTCTCTCTTTCTCCCTCTCTTTCTTTCTCCCTCTCTTTCTTTCTCCCTCTCTTTCTTTCTCCCTCTCTTTCTTTCTCCCTCTCTCTCTTTCTCCCTCTCTCTCTTTCTCCCTCTCTCTCTTTCTCCCTCTCTTTCTTTCTCCCTCTCTTTCTTTCTACCTCTCTTTCTTTCTCCCTCTCTTTCTTTCTCCCTCTCTTTCTTTCTCCCTCTCTCTCTTTCACCCTCTCTTTCTTTCTGCCTCTCTTTCTTTCTCCCTCTCTTTCTTTATCCCTCTCTCTCTTTCTCCCTCTCCTTCTTTCTCCCTCTCTTTCTTTCTCCATCTCTTTCTTTCTCCCTCTCTCTCTTTCTCCCTCTCTTTCTTTCTCCCTCTCTTTCTTTCTCCATCTCTTTCTTTCTCCCTCTCTCTCTTTCTCCCTCTCTTTCTTTCTCCCTCTCTTTCTTTCTCCCTCTCTCTCTTTCTCCCTCTCTTTCTCCCTCTCTTTCTTTCTCCCTCTCTCTCTTTCTCCCTCTCTTTCTTTCTCCCTCTTTCTCTTTCTCCCTCTCTCTCTTTCTCCCTCTCTTTATTTCTCCCTCTCTTTCTTTATCCCTCTCTTTCTTATTCCCTCTCTCTCTTTCTCCCTCTCTTTCTTTCTCCCTCTCTTTCTTTCTCCCTCTCTTTCTTTATCCCTCTCTCTCTTTCTCCCTCTCTTTCTTTCTCCCTCTCTTTCTTTCTCCCTCTCTTTCTTTCTCCCACTCTTTCTTTATCCCTCTCTCTCTTTCTCCCTCTCTTTCTTTCTCCCTCTCTTTCTTTCTCCCTCTCTTTCTTTCTCCCTCTCTTTCTTTCTCCCTCTCTTTCTTTCTCCCTCTCTCTCTTTCTCCCTCTCTTTCTCCCTCTCTTTCTTTCTCCCTCTCTTTCTTTCTCCCTCTCTTTCTTTCTCTCTCTCTCTTTCTCCCTCTCTCTCTTTCTCCCTCTCTTTCTTTCTCCCTCTCTTTCTTTCTTCCTCTCTCTCTTTCTCCCTCTCTTTCTTTCTCCCTCTCTTTCTTTCTCCCTCTCTCTCTTTCTCCCTCTCTCTCTTTCTCCCTCTCTCTCTTTCTCCCTCTCTTTCTTTCTCCCTCTCTTTCTTTCTCCCTCTCTTTCTTTATCCCTCTCTCTCTTTCTCCCTCTTTCTCTTTATCCCTCTCTCTCTTTCTCCCTCTCTTTCTTTCTCCCTCTCTTTCTTTATCCCTCTCTCTCTTTCTCCCTCTCTTTCTTTCTCTCTCTCTCTCTTTTTGTCTCTCTGTTTTTCCCGCTCTTTCTTTCTATTTCTCTCTCTTCTTCTTTCTATCCTTTTCTCCATATATATATATATCTTTCTTTCTTTCTCACTCTTTCTCTCTTTCTTCCTATCATACACAGGGCCGGTCTAAGGCCACTGCAACCTATCGGCCGCAGTGGGCCCCGCACTTTCGTAGGCCCCGCGCGAACTCAAGGTGTAAATTATTCAATGAAACCATTTTAACTTATTATTAAAGGGTTTCTCGAATTATCCTGAAATTGTAAAAATATACGAAAAGTCATAAAAATCTCCAGAAATTATTACAATCTTCTGAAAGCTGATACAAATCTCCTTACAAACAGACAAAATTGTCATTTCGTAGTGTCATTTAATAAGAACAACTCCAATCCTACTTGAGATTAAAAAAAAACGGGATTGTCAGCTTTCGTTAAATAAAAATGTAATAATAAGGCGAATTTTTACCAAAACAAGAAGTTCAAATACTTAATTTACTTTAATAGTCACTGGCATACAAATATAGATCTAAATCATTCTCGAACTCTTAAAAAAAAAAATTAAAAAAATAGCGATATTTTGCTAGTCTGAAAGACAGATCTGAATGTTTATCGGGTTTTTGAAAACTACTACCTACTGTAGATGGCTTGTAATGGTACCAAGTTAATTTGACAGTCATTTTGTACAAATCAGAATCTGTAGGACCGGCCCTGCAATTATACACATACACATTTACACTGGTAAATCCCAACGTGTGTAAAAATGAGAAGTCTTACAGTTCGCTGTGTTAAGTTGAAAGCAAGCGAGTTCAACACAATTGAAGCTATTCAAATCTCACTCAAGACGTTGTTTTTTTTCGACATTTAACTTTTTTTTTTCTTTTTTTGTTTTTTTTTCCCCTTGAAATTAAATCCTTAAGAAACATGCATTTATTTAAAAACATATTGAGAAAACTATTCAGTAAAACGTGTTTCACGAATGTATTATAGAGACGTATCTCAGAGTGTATATATATATTTATAGCTTTTCTATAGCGCTACTTTCTAGCTTAGAGCGCTTTGGTCCAATCTCATTTGTGGACTTTTTCCGTGCTGCCTTTAGGCGCTCAGTAAACACAGCTCTGCCCGAGTCGGGTGTCGAACCTCGAGACCCCTTCTAGGTAGCCAAGCCAAGCTAAGTTCAAGCGCACTTAGCCTCTCGACCACGCTTCCCACAAACAAGTCATTACGAGAGGGGGTGATGGCTGAGTGGTCAAGCTTCCAAACCAAGGGATCTGGGGATGGAATCTCAATGAAGACTGAGATTTGGAATATCGGGATCTTTAGGACGCTCTTGAGCTCTATCAGCTCTAATAGGTACCTGAAATTAGTTAAGAAAAGTAATGGCAAATGTTGTGCTGGCCACATGACACCCTCGTTAACTGTCGACCATAGGATCAGTTCTACTTTACTTCTAAACAAATCAATAAGTTCATCATTTCCTCTAAATAGAGAGTCTTAGTTAAAACAATATGTCCTCCTTTCATTGGTCCCGCCTCTTCTCTTCTACTAATTCTTGTCTTATAAACTAAAGACGTTCCTTAAAGAAGAATGAACTTACCAATATAATTACCAAGATTATACTAGTCGGTAGTCAACGTAAAATTGTATATAATTTTTGTTTTGCAAATACTTACAACCAAAGTATAGTCACTTTTTTTTCTTACTAATTAATGTTTTAAAGACTGTTCAAAGTCAAAGGCCCAATATAATATAATCATATTTTCAGGTCACAAAAATCAGTTGCTTATTTAGTGTTTTTTTTTTAAACAGAATCACTTTTTTTTCCCTGTAAATCTTTTTATTGAACTTTAAAATTATTATTTATTTATTGGGTACAAAATTGCGGTCTTACAGCAGACAAAACAGATCACGTGACAATCTTTGAAAATCCTCATTAGTTTATTTCCAATCAAAAGTAAACACACACCTTTTTAATAAGCATAATAGTTATTTCAATATTATAAATACACAATATTGTGTGCAAGACCTTATCATATCGATGTCTTGTTATACATATAAATTGTCTAATGTTAATGAAACAAATCGCAAACTTAGCATCAGCTAAACATACAATACAACTTATTGTGACTAGAAATTACAGTGACCATTTATTATGTCATTGAAATCGGTAATACCCGACAAATTCTCAAGCCAACTTGGAGTTTAAGGATTCCAGTTAAAGACGTTGCTAATTATTCAGGAATTATCTTACATAGCGTGCTCTATTTGTTTATCGATTAGGATTACAATTAAAGGGTCAACTAATTGGTCAACGTATAGGTTACCATTGAATCAATTAAATCTTGACATTTACTCTAAAGAAAAAAAAAACACTTTGTATTTCAGTAAGCCTGAATCTATTGTGTGTGCTTGTCAATGTTGGAGTGTTTGATCCAGTCACCTGTAATTATTTAAATTCGTGTCTATATGTGTGTATGTTACAAGTATAGTCTAGTACATGCCGTTGTGTTCCAGTGTATGTGTGTAGTATTCTGGTGTGTTTGTGTGTATGTGTGTCAACTTGTGAGTGTGTGATTCAAACTGTCTGTAGATTCATGCATGTGTATGTGTGTATTTCTACAGTTATATAATATATGTGTTGCAGTGTTGTAGTGAATTGTTCCAGTGCGTGTATCTCTGCGTTAAAGGTGTGTGTGTATTAAAGCAAAAACGTAATTGACCAACTAAAGGGGTTGGGTTGAGGGGAAAGCTGTTCAAAGTTAAGGTGTTGGCTGGTCAGTCACTTCGTACTCGTACTCTTTCTGCCAGTACTCGTACTCTCCGTACGTTGGCGCCTCTGTCCACTCCTCCCTCCAATGACTGCTCTCGCCGTCCGAGGAGACCGTGTCGCTCCCACCGCTTCCACTAGAACCAGCCCCACTCTCAGCCTGGCGGTCATTCGCGTCGACATTCCCGGACAACTGCTCCGGAGTTCCATCACTCGCCTCCATCTCGTACTCTTCTCCGAGGTCATACGAGCTCTCCGTCTCGTTCGTGTCGTCGTAATAGTCATAGTAGTAGTAGTCGTCATATTGCGCGCCTTCTTCGTTCCCGCCTTCTGCTTCACCTTCGGTAACATTTCCTTTCCGGTGCTTGCCTCCAGTGCGGTGTTTCCCGATTCTGTACTTCTGACCTTGACCGGTCGATGATCTGTTCCTTAGCTCTATGTCTTCGGTCTCGTTGCTGGCTGTGCTGTTGTATTCGAATTCTTCGTAATCGAAGTAAGAATTTGAATAGTTGCCTTCTTTTTCATCGCGATTGGATTTCCCCGTGCGATATTTGCCCGATATCTTTCTCTTTTCGGAGCGATATTTCTTTTCCCGTTTTCCTCCAATACCAGACCGACTTTCGTTTTCGGAGTTTGTCGAATTGTTGATGCTTCCGACATAGCTTTTCTCGTTGCTAAACACATTTCCCTTTGAAATTAGTCCTTCTTTCTCTCCCTTGTTACTCTTAGCGTTGCGATGTTTGCCGCTTACGCGATATTGCGACTTTCGACGAAGTTTGTTTCCAATTTTGCTGCTTGAATCCACTTCGCCGTGACTTCCGTTCACACTTGTGCTACCTTCATTTAGGCTGTTATCATAGTTATCTTCTCTTGATTCCCACAGCAAAGATGTAGAGTTGTCACCACTTTCGGCACCTTTTCTGTTGCCTCGTTTTCTGCTCTTATAACCTCTGTTTCCTTTCCTCCTGACACCATTTAAACTAAAAGAACCCTCTTCAGCACTGGCATTTTCAGAGCTTGTACTATTTCTGGTACCATTATAACTGTAGTAGCCGCTACCTGACCCTGTCTCTTCGATGCTTGTAGAGTTCTCTCCCTTTCTGTATTTCTTTTTTCTTCCTTGTATTTTGAAGTTACTTTTGCTCTTGGAAATATGTTTACGACTGGATTCCGACCTGTTCCAGCTACCAAAGTCCTCAGCGCTAAATCCTTCTTCTTGATGGAATGAAGATTGCGACTTTCGTCTTTTTCCATTCATCTTGATTTTATTTTTGTTCCGTTCTTGCTGTCGATCAGACTGACCTGTTTTCGATAGTTCCCAGGAACCCTTAGTACCGTTGTAACTCTCCGAGCCTCTCTCTTCAATGGCCGATGAATTTCTACCAAGTCCATTTCTTTTCCCACTTCTGTACCGTTTTTCGCCGCGATGTTTATGAGAACTGTTACTGATACCGCCCCTGTCACTGTCGTTGATGTCACTTCCGGTCCAGTTTGAACTGAAGTAGCTAACTGCTGATCCCTCGTCTTCTATGCTAGTAGAGTTAGCTCCTTGTCCACGAACAGTTTTACCACGTTTGCCTTTGAATCCATTTCTATTTTTGGAATATGTTTGTGAGTCAGAGAGTGATTCATTTCGTGAGCCCACTTCCCACCGGTCTTCACGTTCCGTTGTTTCTGAAAACTTGGATCCTGCAAATCCTTCGCCTTTCCTCCACTTTCTTTTTCCTGATATTTTCGTCGGTGTCTTCCTTTTGCCTGTTTGTCCGTTGTAGGATTGTTCTTCCCCGCTACCACCAGTGCCATTGCCAGATTCAGTAAAGCTGTATTCATAGGAGAAATTATCAGAGTCATTCTCTTCTGTACTGTTACCTCTCTGCTGTCTACCAATTTTGTTCTTCTTTCTTTGGTTTCCAGACAAAGACTCATTTCGTGAACCGGCATTGACAGATTCACTGCTTTCATTGCCTGCTTCAATTTCTTTCCTCTCTTTACCACGCTTTTTCTCGCGTGCTTTGTAATGACCACGGTTAGTATCACTTTTATCTTTGTACGACCTCTCCTTTCCGCTGCCCATGTGACTTCCACTAGTCAAATTACTCGTGCCGTTGTCGATGCCACTTCTTGAGCCAAAATATTCGCCACTTGTTGAGTTGTCTCCGTGCACTCGGCGATGTTTCCCGCCTTTTACGCCACTTCCGTTCTTGTAGGATTTCTCAGTATGACCAGCAGAGTTATTTTTGGAGACACTATAGTCATAATAGTCTACATCATAGTCTTCTTGCGATGCAGAATTCTGGGATTTGATTCCTTTGCCTCTCTTAACTTGTTTAACTTGTTTTCTTCCATCTGTTATCTTTGATGGTCTCTCTTGTCCGCCGTTACTTTCTGTACTATTGCTAGTACCATTAGTAGTGCCATCATAGTAGTCTGTTTCGTAGTCGACATATTCTGAGCTTGTAGAGTTTTCGCCATAAGTATGTCGCCCTCTTCCATCTTTGTGTTTAGATCCGCCTCGGCTTTTTTTTTCGTTTCCAAAAGAGGACTTATTTCTAGAGTTATGTTCAGAAAGTTCCGATTCTCCAGAGGCGTGTCCTTTTCTTTTTTTCCCACTTTTCTTAACGCTTTTAACAGTTTTAGACTTTGTGAGTCCGCCCTTATATTTCGGAGAAGTTTCTTCGCCCCTGTCGGCAATTTCTGTAAAACTGTACTCGTAAGAAACAACATTTGAATCAGCCAGTTCTGAACTGGTGGAGTTTTCGCCGTGACCATGTCGTACTTTGCCCTTCTTGTATTTGGGGCCGCCTCTGACTTTATGAGAACGTTCCTCACTGCCTTGTCTGTAGCTATTACTGGTGTCATTACTTGTCCTGTTGTAATCAAAGCTGTAATAACCACTGCTTGAAGCAAGTTCTTCTGAAGTGGAGTTCTCGTCGAATCGATGTGCCCTTTTCCTGCCTTTATACCTATGACCTCCTCTGTGTTTGTATGACCTTTCTTTACTGTTGGACTCGTGGCTTCCACTGGTTTCATTTCGCGTTCCGTTATAGCTGTAGCTATAAATTGCACTTCCGGATTCAGCCTCCTCTGAGCTTGTAGAATTTTCCCCATTTCGATGACTCTTCTTTCTACCTTTATACCTATGACCTCCTCTGTGTTTGTATGACCTCTCTTTACTGTTGGACTCGTGGCTTCCACTGGTTTCATTTCGCGTTCCGTTATAGCTGTAGCTATAAATTGCACTTCCGGATTCAGCCTCCTCTGAGCTTGTAGAATTTTCCCCATTTCGATGACTCTTCTTTCTACCTTTATACCTATGACCTCCTCTGTGTTTGTATGACCTCTCTTTACTGTTGGACTCGTGGCTTCCACTAGTTTCATTTCGAGTTCCGTTATAGCTGTAGCTATAAATTGCACTTCTGGATTCAGCTTCCTCTGAGCTTGTAGAATTTTCCCCATTTCGATGACTCTTCTTTCTACCTTTATACCTATGACCTCCTCTGTGTTTGTACGACCTCTCTTTACTGTTGGACTCGTGGCTTCCACTGGTTTCATTTCGCGTTCCGTTATAGCTGAAGCTATAAATTGCACTTCTGGATTCAGCTTCCTCTGAGCTTGTAGAATTTTCCCCATTTCGATGACTCTTCTTTCTACCTTTATACCTATGACCTCCCCTGTGTTTGTAAGACCTCTCTTTACTGTTGGACTCGTGGCTTCCACTAGTTTCATTTCGAGTTCCGTTATAGCTGTAGCTATAAATTGCACTTCTGGATTCAGCTTCCTCTGAGCTTGTAGAATTTTCCCCATTTCGATGACTCTTCTTTCTATCTTTATACCTATGACCTCCTCTGTGTTTGTAGGACCTCTCTTTACTGTAGGACTCGTAGCTTCCACTTGTGCCATTTCGCGTTCCGTTATAGCTGTAGCTATAAATTGCACTTCCGGATTCAGCCTCCTCTGAGCTTGTAGAATTTTCCGCATTTCGATGACTCTTCTTTCTACCTTTATACCTATGACCTCCTCTGTGTTTGTAAGACCTCTCTTTACTGTAGGACTCGTAGCTTCCACTTGTCTCATTTCGCGTTCCGTTATAGCTGTAGCTGTAAGTTGCACTACCGGATTCAGCTTCCTCTGAGCTAGTCGAGTTTTCACCAAGACGATGTTTCCGTTTACCTCCCTTATGTTTGTAACCGCCCATGCGTTTATATGCTTTTTCAGAGCTTCCCTTGCTATACACTTCACTGGAGTTATTTCTTGATCCGTTATAGCTGTAGCTATAATAACTAAGTTCTTCAGAGCTGGTAGAATTCTCTCCATGTTCACGATGCCTTCTTCTTCCTTTGTATTTAATTCCTTTTCTATGTTTGTATGAACTTTCCTTGCTTCCAGAGTCATAGCTTCCTTTGGTATCGTTTCTCGTTCCGTTGTGACTGTAGCTGGCATCCCATGATCCAATCTCTTCGGAACTTGTATTGTTCTCGCCATGGCGACGGCGCCATCTTTGACCCTTCTTTTTATGCCCGCCGCCAAAGCTTCTAGAGCGGTTTCCTGAGCTGTAATCATAATCATAGTCATAATCGTCGTAATCCTTTGAACCGCCATGTTTTCTTTTCTTAATTTCTTTTTTCCGACCATTGTGTCTCCTTTTGCCCCCCACGTCATAAGAGCCCACCTCTTCGCTCTCAGTTTCCTCGACGCTTGTGTCGTTGTAGCTGTAACTTCGTTCATAACTCTCAGTGTACTCACCTTGTCCTCGAGTCTTTGTTTTTTTCTTCTTTTGAACGCCTCTAGTCTTCCCGCCTTTTCCCACGGAAGCCTCGATCTCACCGTTAACGTTTTCTCCTTTGTCTGCGTAATCGTATTCGTATTCATAATCATACTCGTATTCGACTGGAGCTCCGCCTTCCTTGCCAGGTTTCTTAACTTTTTTGACCAGGCGAGTTTTGTTTTTCTTGGCGGCACCGGAAGGCTGAATAACCTTGCCGGTTGTGTTTTTGGCCGTCTGCTTAGCCGTAACTTTTGGTTTAGCAGTTGCAGTAGTCTTGCCAGGTTTAAGTTTTGCTGTTGTGGTTTTATTGTAAGCAACAGTTGTTGAGATAGTACTGGATTTAAACGGCTGGGTTTTATTATAAGCAGCACTTGTAGAAGCAGAAGTATTGGTGGGCTTAGAAGTCTGGGTTTTATTGTTTGATACGGTAGCAGTTGTGGTTTTATTTGTAGCCACAGTAGTTTTAGTAATATTTGTAACCACGATGGGTTTGGTAGTAGTAGCCAATGTAGATTTGGTAGTGTAAGCGACGGCTGGCTTGGTTGTGGTAGCCACGGTAGATTTAGTAGTGGTAGCCACTGTGGGTTTGGTTGTGGTAGCCAAAGTAGATTTAGTAGTGGTAACCACTGTGGATTTGGTGGTGGTGGCCACTGTAGGTTTAGTAGTTGTAGCCACTGTGGGTTTGGTTGTGGTAGCCAAAGTAGATTTAGTAGTGGTAACCACTGTGGATTTGGTGGTGGTGGCCACTGTAGGTTTAGTAGTTGTAGCCACTGTAGGTTTAGTAGTATTAGCCCCTATAGGTTTAATAGTAGTAGCCGATGTAGGTTTAGTAGTAGTGTTAGTCATTGTAGGTTTACTGGTAATATTAACTAATATAGATTTGGTAGTTGTGTTAGCCAATGTAGGTTTAGTAGTAATGTTCACCAATGTAGGTTTAGAAGTGGTAGCAACAATGGGTTTTGTAGTTGTAGCCAATGTAGACTTAGCAGATGTAGAGCTTCCCTCTGTGGGTTTCGATGTCTGGATTTTAATGTTACTACTTGTCGTAACGGTTGGCGATGTTGCCATTTCTTCGCCTGTGGTCCACTCCACTTCTCTGGAATCAAACGGGTCCTCGTCGTCGACTATCTCGCGGATGTCATAGAGCTTGATGAACAGGCCAGACCTGTCTGTCTTCACTGTGGAGTCGGTCAGATTCTCCCTGTCTTGGACCAGTACCGTGCACTCAATCTCTATAGCGTAGATATCCATCAGACTTTGGATAACCTAAAACAAATAAATGAAATGAAACTATAATAATAGATAAACGTGTTTGATATGCGCTCCGAACTATTGTCATGATGGTCCCGGGTTCGAAACCTGCCTGACGTCCAGGATAAGGCTCGGGCTCAAACGTAATAATCTTTATTTCTTAAGGACTGTCTGTCAGGTCAGGACAACAACCAACCTCATGTACCTTTCCCCAACTGTCAGGTGGACTCAGAGGCGCCCTTGAGATCTCGAAATTAAAAATAACCAGTCCTCATCAGGATTCGAACCCGGTACAAGCGCTTTACCACTCAGCCACCGCGCCTCCCCTATATCTTAAAGCTACGAAATAAGTATTTATGGTAGTCATCTGAAATCCAGTGAAGAGAAAGCCCTTCTGCTTCATTGAGGATTTCTTTATTAGGTACATCTACTATCATTTCATGTCTCATGTCTAATGTAATTATTTACTGTGCATTAACTGTATGTTTTTTTTTCTTTCTCCCACCCCCTCATGTTTAACACGTTTGTCACTAGGAGTTAACATTCCTGTCGTCTGCGACAACTTTGATCCTGTAACCTTGGAAACGGAAGCGCGTGATAAAACAACATCGCATCATCGCGCCGTGTGAAAACTGGCGCACAAATTTTAGAGGTCGAGAGAACATCGCAGAAGAAAAGCGCCAGAGCAAAACAAAACATGCTCCAGGTGGAATAACCTACACAGCGTGCAGCCACACTTTCCGCGCTTACATAGGTCTCAGCAGCCACATGAAGAGGCACAAAACACAAGTTAGAAGCGTTGAAAGCCCTTCCCGAAGATGAAAGTGTTCATTATCGAACCACGGTGGATATATTAGTCTGCGAGTAGAAATTTTCGTAAAAAAACTTTTTATCAAATAAACTCAGACGCACCCACATACACAATTAAGTACACATACAAAGACACAACTTCATATGCATACAAAAACACACCGCAGTATTTCTAAAACATGTGGAAATATTGTTATAAAAATGTTGACTAAACCTTCTGCATAGAAAACAAAATTTTGATTGACTTAAATCTTTTCATGAACCAAAAAAAAAATAATTTTAATACAAAAAACTGTCAGTCACAGCTGGTCCTTTTAAAACGAAGTCAATTCGTCCGATCTGGTTCCCAGTAGTTAGCGCTACCTTCGGTCTTCTATTACTTGTAAAAGTCTGAACTAAATTGAGCGTCCTGAAATAATTGCTTGTAAACTGTGGATTTGAATGACTTTTTAATGAATGTACCGATACATAGCTAATATACAGGATAAAAAGATTTGAAGCAAAAGAATAGCCAGGGTCAAAGAGCGCCAAACCAACAAAAAGCTGAGAAAGAAGAAGAAGGCCTATCTGCAACTGACCTAACCCACCTAAGCCACGTATGCGGCCGGGTTTTCAATGCGAGGATTGGACACTTTACAGTCATCTTCGAGTCCATAGGAAATGTACTCATCTTCGACCACGAAGGAGGAGCTATATATATATATATATATATATATATATATATATATATATATATATATATATATATATATATATATATATATATATATATATATATATATATATATATATATATATATATATATTATAAAGTAGAATGTGAGGTGTATGTATGTATGTATGTATGTTACTTATAGACATCAAAACCGCTTGACCAATCTTGATAAAACTAGGCAGGAATGTTCCTTGGGTACTAACTTAGACCGTAGTGTATGTATTGTAGCCCTAAAACAAACTTAAGACCCTCCAAAAAAATAAAGTTGTCCGACTCTATTACAGCTATAGTATTTTATGGATCTAGGCCATGGTTAACAATGTTGACATGAGAAAAGATCGAAAGGATTTAGGCCTAGATCTAATTTTAAGAAATACACTTTGCGCACATAGTTTTTTACTTTGACACATGAAAATACAAAAGAAGATCCATTTATTTCATTATATAATAAAATTAACCTTCATTTTTGTGTTTCAAAAGCATTTTTTACATAAATTAGTTCCTGATATCTGTGACTACAGATTTCCTGGCGAACATTCTTTCATAAGACTTTACCAATTGGTTACACATTAACACATCTCTCTACTAAGTCTATTCCTAGGTCTAGGTCTAAAACTCTTATTGAACTTTATACTTTAACATATGAACATACAAAATTAAGTCTATTCATCTCAAATTTTAATCAAATATATGTAGGCCTACAAGCAAATGTTTTAATTTGAAAAAATGGATTTAATCCTATTAGCTATTTTGATTTGATAGCTTCATTCACACTATTTTTACATTGACACATTCGCTTTACTTATTACATTATTATTTCGTTTAATTGTGACTATATCGACAGTAATGCACAAATAAAGACCCGCGGGTGACGGGTAACATATGTCTAGTATATATATATATATATTTCTTTTTTTTTTATCTTATCTTATCTTATGAAACGCAGACGTTACTTCAAAAAAGAAGATAATTAGGTCCCATGCATGTTCCTAAGTTTATGTGCATATCCTTGAACCCGTGACCAAAGGGGGGGGGGGGCTTGTCACTCCAAATTGTTCTATGTGTTTTTAAAGCTAGTACTACACTTTGGCGCGAAAAGACGCATTGCGAACGGGGCCATTATTAATAGGGGCCACATGAGTTATTTAAGGGCCGCTGAAGCATATCAGAACATAACTTTATTTAGAATCAAACGAGCAGCATTGTTTTGATGCGAAACCATTTTATTGACACTTAATTGCTAGATTGGGCGTATCTGAAACCCTGCCGAGTATCTTGCAGAGACGTCTTCCCATAGAGCAGGTGAAAGAAATGGGGCAGTATGTTTGAGGGTCTTCTTATCCCCGTACAAGGAATAACACTTAGCCAACCTCTGAGCACCCTTCCGCTTATTTCATCAACAAGAAATATTGAAAGAGTCTAACCTTGATCAATCCAGATTCCGGATCAACAGTAATCCAATCTGTGTAATCACAGTCTTCGAGAGAGTAGTACATGGTGTCGTTTACGTCAGTGTCATTGGCGTAGACTGTCAGAACAGGAGACCCCACCGGAACATCAGGGGCAATGGTTGTCTTATACTCAGAGTCGTTGAACAAGGGTTGCCCTGGGTTGGGGTCAGGAATCTTCAGCCAGTCGCATCCAATTGGGCTCGACAGCACAGAAGCCGGTAGTGCCAGGAGGTAGATCAGAAACAAGAGCAGAAGATGGGTGTATGGCGTCATTGCTAGTGATTAGAGAGAAGAATAAATTTAGATATGTCCTAACGTCAATTAACTCTTGTCTATTTATAAAGTAAACGTCAATATTATTGACTATTTACACAGTAGGTACTAAAGTAAGCCCTACATGTTTGTCTAATTATAATCTATATCAAACAGATAAGCGCATGCCATGTTGTTAGTATAAAATTCTGACCATGTTGCAAGGATAAACTTACTAAAGTAGACCCTACATGTTTGTCTAATTATAGTCTATATCAAACAGATAAGCGCATGCCATGTTGTTAGTATAAAATTCTGGCCATGTTGCAAGGATAAACTTAGATATTTAGTTGACAATACGATTGTTCCTCAAAGTTTATTCTTAACATCGTAGAGAGGAGAGAGGTCGCCATGGAATGTTTCAACAGAAATATGTGTACATTTATTTGTATCTACGTGTATATATATGCATGTATGTGTGTATGTAAGTATGTATGTGTGTGTATCTATGTATGTATGTATGTATGTATGTATGTATGTATGTATGTATGTATGTATGTATGTATGTATGTATGTATGTGTGTGTGTATGTATGTATGCATGTATGTATGTATGTGTGTGTATGTATGTATGTATGTATGTATGTATGTATGTATGTATGTATGTATGTACGTATGTATGTATGTATGTAAGTATGTATGTATGTGTGTATGTTTGTATGTATGTATGTATGTATGTACGAACGTATGTATGTATGTACGTATGTATGTATGTATGTATGTATGTGTATGTATGTATGTATGTATGTATGTATGTATGTATGTATGTATTATCTATCTATCTATCTATCTATCTATCTATCTATCAATCTATCTATCTATCTTTCTTTCTTTCTGTCTATGTATTCATCTATGTATCGTAATTAATAGATGGAAAGGACTCATTTGGGTTTAAAACTCTCCCTCATTGAACTTCTTTCCTTGTTCAAATCAAAAAAAGCTACAATGGTGCTCTGTGCTTTAGCCACCAGCACTTAAATACAGTAGTTAATGAGAGAAGGTGAATAAAATATGGTGAAACATAAACTCTCACGAAGACTCGAACGATGGACTTCTTAGCGCGACACAGCGAGACCAAGACAGAACCACATTTGAATACTGTGTTTGTGGATGATGGCTATACAAGTTAAATAGGAGAAAAAAAATTGCATTCGCATGGCTTTGCGATTAAGTAAAGCAGTAAAGTTTCCCCTTTCAGACCTTGCGATCTGTAGGGAAGATGATGTGGCCCTCGAGAGTGTCATGCGGCCAGCACAACGACCAACTGCTAATGCCAGGTACCCTTTCTAGCCGCGAAAACTCAGAGCTGCCCTAAAGATTACGAAATTAAAAAATCCCACACTTCACCAGGATTCGAGCCCGGGACACTTTGTTCAGACAACCAAACGCTTTACCACCGAGCTACCGCTCCTTTGTCATGGCATGGTTTTCTGTCCTTCTTATATAATGCAGACGTTAGTTTGAAAAAGAAGATGATTACGTTACTCAGTCAATATTAAAGAAACACCTGCTGTGATACGGATGAGCTAACGTAACATTCATGTTGCATAAGCTTTGAACAAAATCACCAGAGCAGAGTAATCAGAGGTCATTAACCAACGCTTTATAATCTATATATATCCGGTTGTGTTATGGAGTGTGCGTGTTTCCAAGGTGATTATGAAGAAAGGGAGTATTTGTTGTTATTTATAGAGAGACAGAGAGAGCATTGATTTAATGTTAGTCTTGTAGAATGATGCAAGATAAGCGGCACTGTCGTTAGTTGTATTTAAATATGCCAGAGGACTCCAGAATGCCAGAGTGTAAAGATGTGTTTTTATAGTGAGTTAGATTTGTTTAAAATATAAGTTTATCTTATTTCATATTAAGGTATAGATAGGCATATAATTTTTTTAAAGTTACATATACTTTTGTTAACAAAGAAGTTATTCAAGTCATGTCAAGTTTTATAAGTGAAGATATAATACGCCTATAGCGGTCTAGTTGTCTACCAGTGTTTTGGTGCTATACGTCAGCGGCCGTTCACTACAGCGTTCTAACTAAAAAAAAATGTTTTCAAGGTTTTAAAACACATACGTATTAAGTGTTAATTAGAACTAAAAGGCAGATTACTGGGGCTTAATTTTGTTTACAACTTAGCTTTCCTTCACGAAAATGGAAGTCGGCCAATATTGATTACTTTAATAAGATTAAGGCAGTTGAAGGGGAAAAAAGATGTCAGCCAATTAATAATAGTTGCATGTGAGCTCTGAATGTGCTTGTTCAACATGTTTGTACTACAATGATAATAGGCTCTCCTCGTTACGATACACACTATAACCGACATCCTGATAAATTATCTATCCATTTATTTATCACAAATTGTATTACTCTTTATATTTAAATTTATACATATATTTTATATTTCTGTTATAATTTGCAAATGGTGGCCACCTTAGTCTGTTGGGGATTTCGCATTCCACAGCATGACTAGTCCACATTATTAGTTTCAACTTCAACAGTTGGTCACTTTGGAAAGTAGGTAGGGTTGGAAAGTATGCCACATTGGAAATTAGGTCACATTAGAACGTAGGGCACATTAAAAAGTACGTCACATTCTAACAGATGTCACATTGGGTAGGCTACGTCACTTTGGAAAGAATGTAACTTGGGAAAGTAGAACAAATGAGAATGCAGGCCAATTTGGAAAGCTCACTATGTCTGTATGGTAAAAAGTTTAAACACGTTATTTCTCCCACACCAAATGTAGGATCAAGTTGAAATTTCTTGTTAATTATTTCTTGTACCTGATAATACAATAATTATTTATAACAAGTAACCAATCAGTTAATTAACTATTGGTAATTCATTATTTTGTTTGGTATTGAAAAGGGAAAGAATAAGTCCCCACGTGGAGGCTTGCACCCTGAGTAAAACATTTTCAATGCGTTAACAAAAAGATCACGGTAACATGCACACGGATTCCCCCCTTTTCCCAACCTGTCCAGACAAGTGATTGGAACATACCTCACTTGTTCCACTTCCCCTTTTTCCCAACCTGTCCAGACAAGTGATTGGAACATACCTCACTTGTTCCACTTCCCCTTTTTCCCAACCTGTCCAGACAAGTGATTGGAACATAGCGCATTGAGAAAGCATGAAATTGCGCTAAACAAAAACAATTGATTCACTTATTTCTAATCGCACAGATTTATTGTTTGCTAGTCTAGCACTAGATCTATTACAAATCAATAAATTAAATCAATTGATACAATTTCACTACATCTGAGCTCTATTTTTTTTTTATAGTAATTTGTATATATATTTTTCTTGTTATCACTGTCATGTGTTCACCGGATCAGATGTATACAATGTTTGTCATGTAGAAATTTGTCAAATGATCAGTGAGTCGTCGTGTCATTGGGTAATATAATAATAAATGAAAAACTGTCATGGAATCCACATATTGATGAAACTATAAAAAAAAAAATCAAACATAGCATTGGGGTTTATTAAAAGAAATTTATATAAATCAAATAAGAACATAAAACTAAAATGTTATTTAACCTTGGTTACGCCAATAATAGAATATGCATCCTCCGTTTGGGAGCCCTCAACTCACGAAAACATTAAGAAACTGGAACAAACACAAAATAGAGCAGTGAGATTCATAACAAACGAATATTCACATTTGACTCGAGTAACACCTTTAGTAAAATCACTAAATTTAGAAAACTTTCAGGACAGAAGACTCAAAAGTAAAGAAGCAATTATACATAAAACACTGAACCATAATCTTCAAATACAAAAACAAAATTTAATAAAATACTCAGAAAGACACAAAGATAAAGACATATTCTTCGTTCCATATGCTAAGACAAATTTGTACAAATACTCCTTCTTCCCTAGTGCTATTAGAGCATGGAAAGGGTTGCCTGAGCTTGACAGGAAAACCAGTGACTTGGCAGAATTTATGTCATTGGTTAATTTGCATGACTAAATGCGTGACGCGTAGGACGTAATCAACTTCTTTTTTGAAGTAACGTCTGTATTATATAAGATAAGAAGATAAGATATAAAACTTATACAAACGATTTCGTTTCACTGGTTCTGAAGAATTTTGAGATGATCAAAGAGTCCTCTGAGGTCACATTGCTTTGTTTACAATGTCATTGTTTATCAAGGTTTTAATCACAAAATTGTATAATACATGATAAACCCAGGTTCGAAACTGGGACCATCAAGACAACAGTCCAGAGCGCATACCACTCGAATAGGATGCCATCATTTTAACTGTGGAAAAAGTGCTTTTTTTCTTATCAATGTAGTGTAGCGTTTATGTCAGGTTAGCTGCCAACTACCGATTACTGTTTATGTCAGGTTAACTGCCAACTACTCATTACTGTTTATGTAAGGTTAGCTGCCAACTACTCATTACTCTTTATGTCAGGTTAGCTGCCAACTACTCATGACTCTTTATGTCAGGTTAGCTGCCAACTACTCATGACTCTTTATGTCAGGTTAGCTGCCAACTACTCATTACTGTTCGCAGATCATAAACAAGTGTTGGAAGCAACGAAGAATCTATATAGACAGGACACCAATAAATATCTTAATCCTACGTGTAGTGTACGAATAAACAGCATACTCTGAAAATACGATTTGTTGTTTCCACCTTGTCTACTATAAAGGAATATAAAACAAGATTCACCTTAACACAAAACGGTCTATACTGTAAATCTTAGTATTTTCTAGGCCAACTGCTATTGAGGAGTTAGTGTGGCCAGTATAAAGACCAACCATTCTCTATCGCGTCAGGTACCTAGATGAGTCGACTCTGGGTAGCTTTAAAAAAATCGGGATAAAAGAAATCCTTGGTGAAGCATGAAAAAAACGAAACGAAATTTGAAATGTAACTATTACCTGAAGACTCGTCAACAAAGAACACGCTCAATCCCAGCAACACATCTCGTGGGATTATCTCGTGGTTTTTGTTTGCCATGTAAGGGAGAGGTCCGACTTAAAGCTGCAACCATTTAATGTACGGCGTGTGGGCTTAAACAATTCCCAGATTAAACCGAGTTCGATTTTTAATTCAACAATGAAACCTCATCTAAATATGCTAAAAGTAAAAGTAATAACATATATAGAAGAAGTTATAGCCAGACGCGATCGATAGCTTGATATGTTGGGAAAAAATATGAATGCACTTCGCTGACAATTTTTTTTATAACTGTCTGGAGTCCAACTATTGTGACCGTGGCCCGCGCGCAGATCTGTGAAGGCGTTAAGAGAGATATTTAGCTCAATAGGAATTAAACTGTCAAAGGTGTTGGTTATACGATGCGAAGGATTAAGGAAGGTGTTTTTAATGAAATGACTTGCTTGCAATTTGAGTTATGAGGGTTTCAGCTATCTTGCCTGATAATAACCAATCAACTGCAGAATTTCCCTTGCATTCAAAACAACATAAATATGATATTTTAAAGGTTACGTAGTTTAGAGTTAAGGTCTGAAATAGGAGTTTGTTTACATATCAACTAGCACTCTCGGTAATACAAAAGTATTTATTTCAATATTTATTTCAAAGATAAAATCTCGCACAATTGGCTGGTTAGTTAACTAGTGTCAAAAAAAAAACGCAAACTTGAACTCTTTTGCCACAAGGTCGTCAGGGCTAGCAAAGACCTTCCTTCAAGGAACAGTACCATGAAAAAGAAGAAGAGGCAGACAGAGAAAATGATGGGAAGACTGCATAACATTCATTGAACGAAATTCTATCCAAGGCAAAGTACAGATGGGAATGGAGAAAGACGGTTGAATCATGTGTGGTGCCCCAACGGTTGTACAGACTAAGAGATAGGTGAAGGTGAAGCAAGCTAATCTTATAGAGCGTCGTATTAATAACGCGAATATCATGAGCTCGATGCTAACCATAACAATTTCTTCCTCGAGTTTCCATATTCTTCTCAAAGCCTTGCCCATGCTAATCGCATAATACACTCCCTCGAGCCGCACAAAACACTCCCGCGGGCCGCATGGGCCCACCTCTGATGTATACTATACATTCCATGTATTTCATATATCCCATGTATTTTATATCTACCATATATTATATATACGCTACTATTCGCTAGTATGATGATCAATGATTATTCATGATTTTGGATAGATACGGTACTATATACCGTATGTATTCCATGTATCCAACATAGCTCATTAATCTCATATATTCCAGTTGGTATACGACAGACAGCAAATGGTTATACAATTACATACACATTGATTCAACATTTTTCATTTCCAAGCGTCCAATCTTTGCATATGTTCTGCATATGTCACCGCGGCGATAGGCGTCATCATATATTTTAATATGTTTTTTTCGATTGCTAATGTTGCTTGTCTAACTTGATAATGTCTTGGTATTTAGTTACCTAACTCCTAAAAATAGTTGTCCTTATACTTAGTCAATTAGATCTGTTCATTTTATAATGTAAGTTTTGTTTTGTGTTATTAAAAATTTGTGGTTTTGTTTTTTTAAACAAAGCTTCTATCAACTGATTCTGTCTTGTCAAAAGTGTGTACACGTTAGTTCTCCCACAGTCCATCTCGGATCAACCGGAAATGTTCCACAATTAGCCTACTTCTTTTACGTAACAACATGACAACACAAGAATCAATCTAAAAACAAACAAGCAATGAGTCCATTAACTATTGGTAATGAATTATTTTGCTTGGTATCTCGAACAAGGGAAAGAAATAGTGTTTGACTTACATACGTACATTTCGGTAATAAAACAAAGTCTACTACCTTATAAGAATGTGGCGGCCAATGTAAATATAACTGACGAGTTAATAGTATTGACAATATGTCAACCTAAAAGTTATGCTCTGGATTTTTTGTAAGTAGCTAAAACTTACCAAAGCTGGCAACATTAACCAGTAAGTAAGAACTGTTAGTCTTTTAACATTAGGTTACTACCATAACCTAATATTCGAAATAAATATGACGTCATAAATCTGACTCCTTTTTAAAACGAGCAGACGTCAGATGGACATTATTTCTCACAGTATACAGATGTTTCCTTGGGTATTAAATGCTTACAAGAATTTGTTATTTTATTCTATCTGACTAGATATTGAGGAACAACATCGTTTACATTTAATTGTTTTATAGAAAAATTCGGGCGTATAAGCCTTCGAAATTAATACATGTGACAATCAATGGTCCCAGCTAAGTGGTTAGAGGCCCCCTTTGTTGGTCGTTGGACAAGAAAGACAGGATGAAAATATCAGACAGTGTCTTCGTGCAAATTCAAATCATAAGCAGCAACAGATTGTCACAGTCTCGGTTGACATTGCCTGTTTATGTTCACCTCGGGTCAAGAAGGTGAAAGGCACGTGAGACGTCTGAGATAGAAAGAGGAAGTTGAATGGCTAAATTGACTTTTAATCGTTAGTAAGTTTTAGTCAGTCGAGAACATTAGTAACATTAAGTCGGTTGAGTAGAGTCGTCTCTGGAACTTGAGACAGTACAGGTATTTCAAATTGCTGTTTTCTGTACTTAGAGCTGGATACATGTTATTGAAGTTTATTGTTATTCGCTGGGATGCGGACGTATTTTAGTAGTGAAACTGTATTCTAGAGGACTTGTATATTTGATACCGCTGTTATGCGGATCATCCGGATGTAATTATGTTTCAAATTGGATAGCTTGATGTAACCATTAGAAGTGCAGTATATTGTTTTATTGAATAAACGTTATATTTCGCTTGCTAAAGATGGACTCGTCTTTGTATACTATTCATGTTGGTTACGTGTAGCTCGAGGACCAACAAACCCAGCATATATTACACACATTATTTACAAACACATCCTTTACACAGATGTAATCTCCATGTTTTTTTTATTGTCAAAGCGTTAATAAGGGAAGTGAAATTGCAGCCTGCTGCGTCTTATAGGACTACTTGTGTTGTCTTGCAAAAACCTTTTTTTAAAAGTGACTTTCAAAACGAAGTATTTTTACTAAATCTTATCTAAGCCTTGTAAATATACACCCCTGAAAGAGAAAAGGTACACTCCTTCACCTGACTAGAACAGTTTTCACCTTTGAAAACAAATTGTTTAAATTAAGACTACATAAAAACAAAGCATTTGTTACGAAGTATTACATAGATGGAAGCATTGTCCAAAAACTGGCCATTATTGTATTTAATATTTAGGACAGACAACCGTTATGTCTGTTCTGGATTGGCAAAACATGTAGATCACAGATAGAACTGCGTAGCCACATGAAACAATGCACTCCTCCATGATCTTCAGACTCAAAGACAAGCCTTACTAGTAGTAGTAGTAGTATTTTTTATGACCGCAAAATGTTATTGGTGATAAAAGATTTTTAATGTATGCAGTACTGTCTGAATAAATTAACATTAAATCATCATTTTGGTTCACTGGTGTAGAAGTGCAATATCTGTACAATAACATCAACAATTTTCTGCACTTCGATGTCATTATTAAACAACATGAAAACGTTTAGTCTCAGTCTGCAAGTTCAACATAACAAGTTTTTTCAGCCGCCCAAATATGTTGAGAATCAGAATCAACGTTGTTATTCACAGTCCAAATACGTTTACAATCACTGAAGTTATAGATGCAGCAAATGTTATGTCACTTTGATCTATTCAAGAGTTTATTTTATGGGTCAAACCATTGGAGATTTTCATGATAAAATAATCAAAGTCAAGGACACTAAATTGAACTTACAAATAGCAAACACAAAACAGGGGACATTTTTTTAATTAAAAATTGGATTCTGCTAAATTGTACCCAAAGGATATCATGTCCCTTTTTAAAAACAAAGCTTTATCAACACATCCTTTAGTTTGTACACCGGAATCACCAAAATGCTTGCTATTTATAGCTTTTCAGCCATGCATTAAAATATCCAATAAGTTTAATTTTATTTTGATCATATCAAGAGAATACTGTGAGGTAGTAGTGTCTCGCAATAAATTTATCAAGTTGGACATATAAAATATTGCAGTCCTCATCCAGGGTCCTTTGCAATGAGGGAAAAACTTAAATTGCAATTACCAGCATGTTCAATAAGGACATCAAAGTATAGCTGCCATCTTGATAAGTCCAAACTGGCAATAATTTAACCTACCAGTTTACACTTCAGATGTAAATACCTTGCACCTATGCATAAAGTCACAACACAAATACTGACTAAATTATTTTATATATATTCTTATTTAATATTATGTTTTATAAGATTGGTAATGGACTGAAGAGATATTTTGATGTATGGTAGATGCACTCACTGTTTAAGTTCAATCATCAATGGAGCATTACAGTGTTAGAGTCTCTTCAAGGAAGATAAATACTGAATACATCCACTTCTAGTATCATTCTGGATCAACTTTCAGATACACAATTTCTAACTCAATCCCAATAATTTGTATCCACTTGAAAACTGAATATCAACCTGGTTTAATATTAATCTTTCACAGCCATATGTTACACTGAAAAAATCTCATTGATTTCATTGTAACTGTAATTCTTTGCAAATGTTTTTTACATCTTTTAAATCATTAATATACAAGAGTTAAATGATCAAATTACATGACATTCTTTATTCTCATTAGCTCATATCTATGCAAATAAATGAAATAATCAAAGAAAAAACAAAACAAAAATCTAATACTTTAACTTTAATTTGGAAAACTGAAAATTCAGCTGCTTAGTTTGAAGTTTGGCCATAAACCAACTTTCTGGCTTCCACTAATCTAGGGTCATCCTCTAAGGGAGTCTGATGAAAAAGCTGAAAAATAAAATATACACATTATATATTAGCGATGAGTTCAATGTGTCCAGGTAGACAAAGCTACAATCTCAGCACCAACATCTGCAACCAAAATGTTATCAAATTCAATGAGTCCAGGTAAGCAAAGCTACAATCTCAGCACCAACATCTGCAACCAAAATGTTATCAAATTCAATGTGTCCAGGTAAGCAAAGCTACAATCTCAGCACCAACATCAGCAACCAAAATGTTATCAAATTCAATGTGTCCAGGTAAGCAAAGCTACAATTTCAGCCCCAACATCAACAACCAAAATGTTATCTTATCACATCACAAAGGTAACTTTCTACAGACAGTTTGTTCAACAATTAAGACTGTCAAGAACAATTTCAAGTTTTAATTCAAGTGTTACTGTTTTATTTTGTTTTAAACTGAAAAAAAGAACATTGATCCAAAATGTAATAACAATTTTTCTGACATTTTTAGTACACTTTTCCCTTGCTACTTTGCACTGTTTTGCTATTTTTCAAGAAAATAATCAAATATTTATCGCGGTTTCCCCTACATAATGTTCTTCTAGGCATTCATTTTCATCTCCATCATTGACAAAAAAACAAACATAAAAAATACTTTAAAAAAACAACAAAACTTATACGAAGTGTAATTGTATCAATTAGTTTAAATCAGTCTTGTGATTTCTGAGTAAATTTTACCGTAGTTGGGTTTTAAAAGCATTTACAAAAAAAAGGGGACGACTTCAATTTGACTTCATGGCTCTTGCTTATGACTATAGAAGATTGTTGAGTTATGTAAAGAGGCTACCCTATAGAGGTAACTAATTCAGCTTATTCCATCAACTAAGTCAAGTACAAATTCTTTCCCTTGTTAGAGATATCAACAATAATAATGTTGTCATGTTAAAGAATGTATTTTTTATTTTTTTTTATTTTGGGTTTTTGGTACATTTGTGTACATAAGGCGATGCTGTGAATGTAAGCTCTCATGTTAAAGAAATAATTGTGCAAAATTATTATGGTAAACCTAAATGCCATAAATAATTACAATTTTCGTTGTTGTTTTCTCTGCTAAGCTATACACATGTCAAGTAATTTTCAAAAATTTACAAATTTTAAAACATTCTTTTGACTCTACCCAATCACACTCACATTGTTATAAATGACCACTCAACATGTAGGGTATAACTTGCGTCATTGATAGTAGTTTGGGGAGATTAATAGAACATCAAATAAAGCAGACAAGAAGTGGATTATTTAATCATTCAATGCAATAAGTAGTAGAGAAAAAAAAGAGTCGATTAGATTTATTGTACACAAGATTTGATTTGTCTGTTTGGGTAGGTGTTAAAAGAAGCACATCTTCTGTTCTCTTTTACCCTTAAATCAAATACAACAACTTTGCCAAATCTACAAGAGAAATAACTAGAGAAAATAAGGAATTTGTTATCTCCCCTCTACATCGATAAAGATTCAACATGACACTAAATGAATGGTGAACATACAAACATTTCAAAGAAAGTCAGAGGTTTTATTTTAAATGTTAAATGTGGTGTTTCAGAACAAGGTTTGAAAAAGTATGAAAAGTTTTTAGTCATTTTAAGTTCAATGCATTAATAATTGATCATTGTTGAATGACACAGGTCAACAGGACACATTTCCTCACAATGCACACCTAGCTCAAAAAAAAACTATTGAGAATGAAAAGGCTGTGAAGGGCAATCAATGAGCAGGAACAGATAGGGTGGGGCTTGGTTGTACTTTACTAATATCTGTCAATTATATATTTGAGGGCTAATCCTTTCAACTGTCTATCCAACAGTGGCTGTTGTAGTTCTTATGAAGTATCTTGTAACACTAAGCATTGTTTCTTTCAAATGTTCCTTCAAAATTGAAGATTAAAACATCCTAGCCCAAACCTCCCGCTGGATGGCCAGAAATGGCAGTGGGAAGGGCTTGAAGCCTAGAACCATTGAGATAACAGTCCGTAGCACATACCACATGACCAGGCAACCATCATTTATTAACATAAGCATATTATAAAATACTACTAAGCTTAAGGTGTCTTAAGGACCTACGAATTAAATCTTTATACACTACACAAACAGGAATGTATATTAACACATCTAATATCTAAATAATGAGAATAATAATATAAATAAAACATATAACTACCCTATATCAATTTATCTTCGTAGTGTTGTTCAGTGGTGTAGCTAGAAATTTGCCATCATTTGGGGGCCCCTGCATTTTGTGTAATATTTAATACTTAATGTAAAAAAAAATTTCAAACAATCCTTTGGGGGCCCCCTCAATGGGTTCCAGGGGGACTTTCAAATTCTCCCCCCCCCCCCAGCTACACCACTGGCATTGATGTAACTTTTTTAAAATTACATGATTAAAATGTTTGTATCATTAGAAATGTCAGATAAATGTTCTTTATCCAATCTAAAATAACAGCTGACACCAACTTACCTTAAAGCATGACTCAGGGAGAATGTTTGCATATTCAACTTGTTTTTTATCATGTGTTCTGAGTAAAAAACAAAAGTGATATTTTACCAATGTAACATCATTAGTATCATGTAATACTTTAAAGATATTTAGCTCTAATTATTTTCTAATAAATCTAATAATTTTTTTATAAGGCCTAAATGCCAATGAAAAAGATATAACCCGTTCTTACACCTAGCAAATTTTTCTTTTTTAAATCAACAATTTTAAGTTTTTCATAAACATTTCCAAAATTATTTTGAACTGTAAACTTAAAAAAATATTCTAGTCATTAATCTTTGTTTTTTTAAATTCCTAATAGTTTTACAATATAATTAAATTCCTTTGTAAAATGCTTTCATGTGGCTGAAGATTTATAAATATTGTGATAAAACAATACACTAACTCCTGGAACTTTCCAGTTAATCTCCCCCACACATTTCTATTAGTTAAAATTTTAGATTATTTCTTTAAGAAAGTCAATAATATTAGTTAAATTAATGTGCTATAAAAACCCTTCTAGAATTCTAGACCAAATTGTTTTTGGACAATAAGGTTTCTCACTTACAGTATAAAAAAAAGCTGTCCCTCAGAGTTGAACATAATTTACTTCCTAGTCCAAACCTCCCGCAGGACAACAGGGGATGGCAGAAGGCAGGGTATAAACATGGGTCTATCATAAAGTCCAAACGACAGTCCAGCGTGCATAACGCATGACCTGGGTACAATATTTCTATCTCTCTTTAAAGTTCCTTAAAAAAATGTCATAAAAATGAGGAGAAAAATAGTATAACCGAAAAACTAAAGGGAATGCAACCCAAAGACAGGGCATTAATATGTAGGGTTGATGATGCAGAGGCAGATATGCAATAACTCAAAAGTTTGGGCATGTTAAAAGCTCAGGAGAGATCTGAATGGAGAGATGTGTTGAAACAGGCCAGGGCCCTCCTTGGCCTGTAATGCCACTGAAAATGATATAAGGTTTCTAACTGTCAAGGATTTTCATAAAATGGAGACAAATCCAGGATTAGCAAGCTATTGGTGCATCCATAATATGGAAATGTTGATAAACTACAAATTTTTAAAATAATGAAATAATTTTGTTGCACTTTTTAAGCACTGTAACATTAAGTTAAAAATTGAATTTCTAAACAAAAGCAGATGGCTATGAGTAACCAGCAGTATGAACACTTCCAATAATAGTCCTCCCCCAATCACACCTTTAAAAAAAAAAAAAAAAAAAAAAAAAAAATCATATCAATCTAGCCACCTAATAATAGAGTAAAAATGGGTAAAATCATTACTGAAAGAAAGAAGGACATACTGACATAAAACACATGGATTTTCTAATAATTGTCTCATTTACTATAAATGTTCTCACCTTATATCTGCCTTGGTTTTCAGTGAGTAGCCAATGACTGCAGCTCCTCCAAGAACTCCACAACCCACAAAAGAAATTAGTGGCATAATCTGTTGATCAAAAAGAATAAATAAGATAAGATAATTTTTATTGATCCAACCAAAAGGAAATTCAGTTTGACTACAATTGACAACCTACAATTGACATACACCATTACTAAAATGAGACTAAAAAAAAAAAACATTAAAAAATGAAAAAAAAAAATTGACTGAAACTTTGATTTAAATTTTCTCAATTTTAAAATGAGATATGTGACTTAGAGGCTGCAACTACTCTGTTACAGCTAGGCCAACTAACAAAGTGGCTCAAATTGTGTTTGCTGAAACCTTTTCCCAGACACCAGATCCCCAAAGGGTCCACAAAAGAGATAGGATCATAACTCACAGAGCATGCTATAAGCACAAGATGTGCTATATAAAAGCATTTTTTAAAAGTCAGAATGGAAACCTGGGGTCATGAAGTTTTTTCATTATCATTTTTCTTACAAAAAATACCTCATAAGTTACATTTACATTTAGACTTTCTAATGTATGTATCACTTTAAACAAGTAATAGTGACCTAACACTCCATTTATTAACAATTTCTTACAAGTAATAATATGATGATTCTCCATGCTTATATACATATTCTTAAAAGTGAAAAATCACATGGCCTTTTTGTCGCCTCCCCCCACCCACCTCCTACCTATTGGCCACTGGTGAAGTGTACTATTTTCTTTTTTCCTCAATAACCACAATTAAAGAATATAATTTAATAGAATAGACCCGAAATAGAACAGACTACGTTAATCACAAGTAAATACATACATATGAGTAAAGCATCACACAAAAAAATGGCAAAACCCTAAACTTAGATAAAAGTTAGTAGGACAGAAGACTAAAAAGTAAAGTGGCATAATAAATAAAAAGTTGAACCATAAACTACAAATAAATGCATACAGCAAAAACCAATAGAATACCCAGAAAGGCACAAAGACAAATCACATTTCTTATTCCATATGATAGAGTTGGGTCATACAAATACACTATTTTTGATGGTGCTATAAGAGCGTGAAATGGTTTGCCTTGATCAGACAGTAAAACCAACAAATGTATGGTAAAACAATTTTATCACTCCTATTCTAACAGGAATAAATCAAACATACATTAATATTATTACAAATACTAACTAGATCTAGGTGTAGTAGGCCTACATTTGCAGGGCCGGCCTTAGGCATAGGCAAACAAGGCAGCCACCAAGGGCCAGGAATAGGTGAGGGCCTCACACAGGACTATATGAATTTCAGTTATTTGTGAACTTAGATATAGATGGGCTTGATTTTTTTATAAATTGCATAATTTTATTATTTTGATGTTTATTTATTTATTTTTTTAATTTATTCAAGGTCTGCTTCTACACTTGGAGTACATAAAACAATCAAACTCACAGATTTATGAGATGCAAAAATTTTTTTCAAAGCTTTGCTGTAAACAGAATACTCCTGAGGCTTTGCCTGTAACATTGTGATGATTGCGACTCTAAAGAAAGGAAAAAATGTGATATAGATTCAAAATATATCTACTCATTTTAACTATAGATGATTTTGATTTTTTTATTGCAGTTTAAATGAAAAAGATTGAGTTAAAATGCTACATGTACAGTCTACATGGAAATCATATAATGGTACGCTATAGCAGTGTTTCCCAGTCTGTGTTCCGCTGAACCTTAGTGCTCTGCAAGGTCTGAATAGGTGTTCCACAAAACTAATGGAATAATTAACTAGTAGGCCAGCACATTAATTAATATCTCTAAAAAAAATAAGCCAATTTAAGTGCTCTGAATACTCAGAATGTGCAAAGTGTTCCATTAAGGAAATGAGGGTTTGGGAAACACTGTGCTAAAGACTCTTTTAGTATAAAGATTCAATTGTGAGTGAGATGATTAAATTGATTGCTTCACTTTCACAAAGACAATGAATACAAGAAAGTAGATCTATATTCTATATGGTATTTATTTGTAAAACACAAATTAAGATCTAAAATGGTCTTGCAATATTGATTCTATTGACCTGCCACCAATTGGCCCAATATAGATCATAGATGTATATTCTATTCTTAACCTATATGGCTATAGGCTTTAGATAAAATACTATTAACAGGTGTAAAATTAATGAAGCTAAAAATTAATTATGCAATTCAATTAGACTAATTCTACTCTTGAATAATCTATTTATCTAATATCTATCATCTTGAAATAGATTATAGATCTAGTCATTATAGTAGCCTATGATTATAGATCTAGCGCTCTAGTTACTAGTAGAATCTAGATTTTAATGAATATTCTAGATATATATCTAGTCTAGATTCTAGATCTAAATTAGATTTTGTCCAGAATGGTTGTCTTTGTCTAGACTAAATGTCTAAATATAAGAGATTGTAGATCTAGTCCTATTTTACATCTTACATTAAGGTTAATAATTTGATCTGCAGTAGATTGCGAGTTTGAGAAATAAAAAAAAAACAACTTAACCGTTAGGAAATGGACATTAAAGTCTAGGGATCTAGATAGAACTAGACTACTAAACTTTGAATACTTTCTAAAGACGATTCGCTGCACAAGACCCAAAAAGTCAAGGCTTGTGACGTCATAGACCTAAGACCGCAAAAGCAGTTCCTATTTTGTGTATTCTAAAAGCCTATTGTGGCTTGAGTTCAGTGTACAAGAAGTAGGTTTAAAAAAAAAAAAACAGCATTAGTTCCAGGTTTTATAGACTCTATATTCTACTGACAGTAGTGGATCTACATCTAGATAGTAGATCTAGACTATATAGCCTACCATTAGGACTACACAGGCCTGAAAATTAATGTCAATAACGGATAATTCAGACAAGACTTTAAATTCTCACATGTTAGTTTAATTACATATCTTGGTGGTAACTTTGTTATAAATATCAGGTGACCGAGCCTCGCTCGGAGGAATAATTTGTTAAGGAAGGATATATACCCGAAATCATGTTGGGAATATTATTGTAATTACGAAAATGAACGATCGGGTAAAGACAATCAATTCGAAGAGTTGCATTTTCGTTCTGTCAGTTCTCAATGTAATTGTACATGGCGATTAGAATAGAAAGTCCCCCCCCAACAGTAGGCCTATAGAAAACCACAGCTCAAGTCTTAACGTTTTACATTGCTTCTTTCGCGTAAAACTACTGGGCTATTATAGGCTTGGAAGAACGTCTTTGCAGTGTAACTTCTAAAATGGTTACTTTCTGACATTTAATATTGCAATTAATATATTCATTATGGCTCTGAGACATGGACACTTTACAGAAAACAACTTAGACTTCTTGAGTGCTATCACCAAAGATGCTTGCGCTCCATCATGGACATACGGTGGCAGGACCGCACCACAAACTGCGATGTCCTTGCCAACGCCGGTATGGACGGTATAGAGGGACTTCTTTATGGTCCGACAGTTGCACTGGGTAGAGCACGTATCCCGTATGTGAGATGTACGTATGCCAAAGGCAGTCTTTTTTTTTTTTGATGAGCTAAAAGGTGGTCGACGTAACAGAGGCGCCCCACGGAAACGCTTTAAAGACCAGCTTAGGCGTCAACTTTCCTTGGCTGACATAGAAGAGAGCACATGGTTATATGCGGCCTCCGAACGAGACAGCTGGAGGTCACTCACGAAGGCCGCGGGATACACATTCGAGACCAAAAGAAAATCTGCTGCCGAGGACAAACGCAGACCGCGAAAAGAAAATCTAAATCGACCATATGCGGACAATGGTTAATATGCTTGCCCTGGATGTGGCAAAATATTTAGATCACAGCTGGGGCTGCGCAGCCACTGGAAATACTGCATTTCTCACTAATCTTCGGACTCGAAGACAAGCCTTATTATTATGGCTTTAGTAAGAATCATCAAGTGATACAAAATCTCTACGTTATAGTGTAAAACGTGCACCTAGTATTAAAGTAAAATCGAGCATTTTTTCTTAAGAGACTTAAAAACGTCGCGTTAGTATACTAAAGAAGCGTTATTGTGAGGCATCTCTGTTACTCTGACAACCTTTCAGCTTACTAAAAAAAAAAGAGATTGCCAAAAATATTTTCGTCCCCCATACGGAATAAGTGCCCTGCAAAGCGTGACTGTCGGATTATAAGAAGTTCATACCATTTTGCAAGAATATTGCAAAATGTATTGTGGTCTTTGGTAAAGTCGTTCAATAAGTCTTAGCTGCTTTCTATAAAGTACTCGTCTCAAATCCACATAGAGGGGTTGGGAGAATGAATGGTTGACACTGATTTTTGTAGACTGGCGGAGCGATTTATTTCGCCACACTCTCACCTGGAGGCGTCCAAAAGCACGAATATCCCTGATCACATATCAACCTCTCTTTAAAGCAATGCGTCATTTGATACTATGCTTGCCAGATAATATGAAGTTATCTAACACTTTAAGGGATGTCTATGTGCGGTGATCTTTGGGCTGAGTAGGTTTTATTGGGTGACTTCTGGAACATGACTTCTGTTTTACCGAGGTTTATAGGTTAACCAAAAAAAAAAAAAAAAAGCAGCAGCGTGATGAAAATTCGTTGACCGCGAGCTGGATATCATCGTGGCCAGTCTTATGCCTATGCTGCCACAGTGGACCCCGAAGGTTCAAAAGCCCCGCGCTAATTCTAGGTGTAAATTATTAAATTAAACCATTATAATTTATAATAGGGTTCCCGTGGTCTCTTTCTTTTCAAGGAGCTCCTGGCAATCTCCTGAAACTCATAAAAATGTCCTTAAAAAGACAAATATTGTCATTTTGGGATGTCAATCAATATGGTAAACGCCAGTCCTATGCGTGATATAAAAAACGGCATCGTCAGCTTTCATTTAATAAAAATGTATTGCAAATACGAAATTATTTTCTTAGACAAAAACCTTTTTTCTTACTTATTATCCTTATCCCTATCCTTACTGGTCCGCGCGCAATCCATTTCACATAGGGTCCCGCAAATGTTAGGGCCGGCCCTGGTTGTGCAAGTAATGCATAGAAAAGCTGTGTTATGACCATTTCCTATGTTTTGGTATGGGACAGTAGACTTCGAAGCTTATACACATTGCAATATTTCACCAGCAAAATAATAACAAAGTAAAAGCTACCTACGGGTGTACCCAATTAAAATGTAGACAATTTATAAAGCCTTCAAAACACAATAACTAATCATACATAACGGTATTTAATTTCATTATTTTTCTTCCATAGTTTCATAATGGATCAATCTACAATAAGATGGTGCGCAAATGTTTAATTACGCCAATTGAATCATTAAAACTTGTTGTTTGCGAAGAAAAGTCTTAGTGTACTGTTGTGAGCCTAGTGACGTAAGCGGTGTCAAGTTTTTTTCCCATTGACGTAATATAGAAAATTTCATTCATAAAACATTCTAGCCAAAATTAATTTTGCGATAATGAGCCATTTTGAAACCGATATAACGGTCAACTTCGAGTTTTCCCGATGTGGCCAATGAGTTGAGAATTTTTTTCTCACTATTATGCACATACCTTGAAATTTTAAAGAAATTCGTTAGAGCCGTTTTCGAAATAAAATTTATATATATATATATGTAAGTACTTATAAATATATATACAAGAATTGCTCGCTTAAGAGTATAGGATTTAGGCCTATTCTCTGCCAACCTATCCATACGCCCAACATTAGAATATATAATAGTGGCATAGAAAGGTAGCCTACTCGTGGATCCAGTTAAAAAATATCACGGTAGGCTCCCTTTCCAAGTTTAAATTTGTCAAAAACAATCTATTTAATCATCTATCTATTATATGCATCAGGACATTTTAAAACGTCTTTCTTGTTGTTTCATCTCATTTAATTCACTTCTTCAGTGGCGTAGCTAGGAATTTTGGGCATGGGAGCATGACCTCTTTAGGGGGGACCTTCATTTTGACATCATGACATGAGATTATGGTGTAATATTTAACGTAAAACCATATTTCGGACACTCATTTAGGGGGCCACCCTCAAGGAGGGCCCGGGGGGATTTTCACATTTGGACACCCCCCTCCTTTCCCACCAAAGCTACGCCACTGAACTTCTTACAAGTGATATTTTTTTTTATACCCCGTCAACTCAAGAAAACATTAAGAAAATTGAATAGACACAAAATAGAGCAGTGAGATTCATAACAAACGAATACAGTAGAGCGTCGTTTATCCGACTCAATTGGGACCGGACACCGTTCGGATACGCGATTGTTCGGATAACCGAAAACCGAAGCGATCCATGCAGTATATGCAACCGGACACTATACGAATATTGAAAATCATCACATGCGGGACACGTGCGTGAAGAACGAGCAAAATAGGTGACAAATGTCGCAATTTTACCTCACCTTGGGTTTTTCCGTCACTTTTCGCCTCGCGCGAAACAACTGTTGAGCATTGCCTGTTCGAAAACGTATTCATACAGTATATGTGCATTACAGTACATGTGGTTGATAAAAAAAAAAAAAAACTGGTCCGGATATTAGACGCTCCGGATAATAAACGTTCGGATAAACGACGTTCTACTGTATTCCCATTTTATTATAGTAACACCGTCAGTACAATTACTAAATTTAGAAACCTTGCAAAGGACTCACAACAATGTTCTAGAGAGAAACTAGCCTAGCTTGTGCCTAATGTAATGATTGTAGTACACTAGGTTTTATATAAATTTATTTTTTTCACTGTTTATTATTTATTTTTTCTATTTCATTGGGGGCCATAAATTACATTCGCCTAGAGCCTCCAATTATCTAAGGCCGGGCATGTTCTTATGTAACTTTGTATTAATCACTCTGCTGAAAAAAAAATGTCACTGACGAAATTAAAAATAGCTTACATGATTGACATTAAAATCCCGAATGAAAAAACAAAACAAAACCAAATCGTGTCCTGCGAATGAACTCCCCATAAATCAGCTACTCTTGTATTTAGTATTCTTATGAAAAAGTGAAGTTCCACTTTCAAATCTATAGGGCAGATCATGTAAAGTATATATGTGTCTGTGGCCCACAGTTAACGAGGGTGTCCTATGGCCAGCATGCAGCCTTTAGTTTTCCTCAACTAATGTCAGGTACCTATAAGAGCTGGATGGACTCGGTTTTAAGCTTATCATGCATTATAGTCAATTAGGCCTACATTATTACTGTGTTACATAAAGATTTATCTAACAAACTACACAGTAATGCCTTTTATAATATAATGAAGTCAGTAATGTGTATGTCAACTGCATTGCTCAGTAGGCATTGGCGTAGCAACCATGGCGCCAAAGGGCAGCTCAGTGAACCCTGGCCAAAGACAACTAGAGAAACCCTTGAAAAAAAAAAGTAAAAAAAAAATCTATTGACGGATGGTAACCTCGGTACTGTTAATACAGAGTTTCCTTAAATACAACAAACCTGTTCTGTTTCATATATTAAAACTAAGAATATTAATAAGCAAGAACAATAAAAAACGCATCGTTTTCAAAATCAAATAAGGATTATTCTCAGAGATTTGCCATTTCATTGTTTAATATAACTGCAAATGTTTACGTGTTAAGATCTACGAATTAATTAAAAAGAGTTGACATTAAAATGGCACTTTTCTATAATGAACTTCTCGGTTGAGGTTCACACAGGAGCAGACTTATACATTTGGTCTTAAAGTTAAAATGTTAAATGCTGAAAGAAGCAACAGATTATTACGCTTTGGTTCAGTGAACAGTACCAGGAAATAGAAGGCCAGACAGACAAAGCGATAGGGAGATAAAAAAAAAATGGATAGACCTGTCATTGAAAGAAATTTCATCCATGGTAGAAGACAGGGAATGGAGAAAGAACGTTCTGTCAACGGGTCCTGTGTGGTGCCCAGAGGCGTGGTGAGCAAAACGTGCACCCCCGGGCAAAATACTTTTTAGCGCCCCCACCCCTCGCTTTCCATGAACATCAAATTGAAAAAAATAGGCTTATAATAAAAAAGTTCTTAATAATAATAAAAAAAACTAATAACCTTAAAACTTATTACCTAAAATATCTCAATAATTTAACATTTTTTTGTGTGCCTCTCTGCGTGTGGCGCCCCCCTGAGGGTGGCTCCCGGGGCATCGTGCCTCCTTGCCCACCTCTTCTCACTACGTCTCTGGTGGTGCCCCAACAGTTCAACACTACGTCTCTGGCGGTGCCCCAACAGTTCAACACTACGTCTCTGGTGGTGCCCTAACAGTTCAACACTACGTCTCTGGTGGTGCCCCAAACAGTTCAACACTACGTCTCTGGTGGTGCCCCAAACAGTTTAACACTACGTCTCTGGTGGTGCCCCAAACAGTTCAACACTACGTCTCTGGCGGTGCCCCAACAGTTCAACACTACGTCTCTGGTGGTGCCCTAACAGTTCAACACTACGTCTCTGGTGGTGCCCCAAACAGTTCAACACTACGTCTCTGGTGGTGCCCCAACAGTTCAACAGACAAAGGGATAAGCGAAGATGTGAGTTTAATTGAACATGTATTACTTTAAAATATGAGACTGCATCAATACATGTAGTGCGATATGTTAATATGGTAACAAAATATGTTCTAATACTAATATTAGTTGGCCTTCTTATGGTTATATGGTAACAAAATATGTTTTAATAATAATATTGGTTGGCCTTCTTATGGTTTTATCTTTACAATTTTTTTATTTTAAAATAACACCATCAATTCAAATTCAAGGTCAAGGTTGAATCGGAAATGCCTAATAGTAATTGTAATTTCCTTGAATCAGACGATATATCTCAATATTCTTCTGTTTAGTAGAAAATTATGTAATATATAAGACAATAATCTATTTGGTAAAAAAAAATTCTAATTCTAACGAAAAAAAAAACTAATTGATCATTTTATCCATAGCAGACGATAATATCTACAATGACCTTTTCATCAACTACCTTCTTTAAAAATATTAATAACTTTTGTTCATGTTAGGCTAATTCACATTTCTATTTGATGTATAAAAATTGTGAGTTATAAAGTAGTTTGACTTTTGATGTTCTTTAAATATATTTTGAATTAGGTAAACAAAATGTGAAATTGTATTTCAGGTAAACAAAATGTGAAATTTTATTTCAAGTCTTTTCTCTGGTTGTTAAATGGGTTTACGATGGTTCTTCTTCAAGCCAGCTGTTTGCTGCTGAGCTGTGGGCTCTTCTGCACACTGTACCAAGGAAAAATAGTGTGCTGTTATCTTCAACTGTACAAAGTGTTGGTTACGATTGTTCCAAATGTAGATCTAGAATTGTAGATCTAGAGATCAATGTTGCCAGTACAATGATCAAATGAACATTGAAGTCAGTTGTAGGAAGAAAATCAAATCCGGCTCCTCTAGACTCAAACCGCCTTTAACTGTTCGCTGTGTAGTCACGTGCTCTACTCCGTAAGACAAGTCATACAGTTGATGATGTGTTAATAACAGACGCACACACACACACAAACTTATAGACACTTGGGTTTTATAGACGCCATGTTTCCCGTGAATCAGTCAAGCGTATCTGTGCATTTGCATTGACACAAGTTGAGTGTCTGTGAGTTGTTCTTCCCTTGGGTCAGTTCAAGGCAAGCCGCCGCGTCGTCTGGAAGCTAGCAATTTATGACACGTGACCTTACTGTGTTTGGAAATATTACTATAGAATATGAGGGAATAATTTTTGATGGAGGCGACATTTTGAAAACGACATCGTGTCATTGCTTAGGGTTTAAAAGTAAGGTACTGTTTCATAGTAGGTCTAATCTAGATCTAAAGGCCCTAGATCTAATCTAGATCTATTATCACTTATTTTAACACAAAAAAAACTTAGATTCTAATGTCTAATTATCTAGATTCTAGATCTACGAATTGGTCTTTGAATATGATCGAATCTCGATCTAGAATCTAGACTAGATGTGTTTTTTTCAAGTTTATGACTGATGATAGAAAGTCTCTGACTAGAGTTCCAATGCTGACACTTTTTTTTTTTTGTTAATCTAAACATTCTAATTAATGCCTCATAGTCCTTCGGCAATTGTCAATACAGTTTGTATGAGTGTAGTCACAATCATTTTTTTTCATATGGTCATACAAAGTGGCAAGATGGTTTAGAAATATCCAATACATAAAGCATCATAGCACAGAGAGTCTAGACACAGAACAATCTATAGGACATAGCGATAACAAATTATAAGATTCGTTCGCGTAGCTAGGAATTTGCCGGGGGCTTGACCTCTTTGTGGATCCCCGCATTTTGCGTAATATTTAATGTAAAAACATTTCGAACACTCATTTGGGGGCATCCCTTAAGTGGGGGCCGGGGATATATTCAAATGCTCCCCCCATCCCCCACCCTGGCTACGCCACTGATAATACATTTAAAATTTAATCAATGAAGTATTTTTAGAATGAAATGTTTAAGTATTTGTTGTTGTTTTTTTTATAACAAGTGTTTATGTACATTTCAGAACATTCGTGAGTAGAGGAATCCGACTGAACTTTGAAATTCTTTTATCAAAATCTTTTTTTAGAAAGTGCAGATGCTGCTGTACATAAGAACGTCGACCAGTAAACCAGAATATATAGGAATGTTCAATTGACGATTAGATATACAATCAATATTTCAATCTACTGAAATTCTTGTAAACAATAGGCATTGTCAGTTTAAGTTGAACTGATTCTTGAAAAGAAACAAAAAAATATGATCAGGAAATAAAAGATTAAAGTGGATTAAAGTTAATTACAATTCATCATGTATTCATGGATTTAAAATGTATCATTTCAAAGGATTGTGTTCTAAGTATTGAAAATTCATTAATTCAAAGGATTAAAAATCATCATTTCTAAACATTGAAGTTTTTCTCTTCAAATTAATTAATTCCCAGGATTAAAATTCATAATTTCTAAATATTGACGTTTTTCAATTCAATGGATTAACATTAATCAATTGTGAGGATTGAGATTCATCAGTTCAATGAATTACAATTCATCATTTCATAGGATTAAGGATCATCAATTCAGAACTCTATTTTTTTGGATTAAATTTGATGGTGAGTACATAGAATTACATTAAATTTGATGGTGAGTACATATAATTACATTAAATTTCTTGATACGTCTCTCACCTTCTCTCAAACTCTTTCTATACCTCTCCAATCTCTCCGACACACTCTCTGCCCCTCCCATGTCACTCTCTTACACACACTAGCTCTCTCATACACACATACACATTCAAATACAATTTTCTATCTCTTCCTCCGCTTCATCTTTTTTTTTCTGTCTTCCTATCTTATATTTTATTTGTATAATTTATTTCAAACTTACCAGCTACCAATCCATTGATTTCATACAAAGGACTCATCTAGTCCTTCCACTATTTTCACAAACAGCACAATTAAGTTATCCACTAATTTCACACAAATGACTATGCAGCTATCCACCAATTTCACACACAAGACTGTTTAGTTGCCCACTAATTTCAGACAGAAGACATATCTAGCTATCCACTAATTTCAAACAAATGGCTAGGCCTATCTAGTTATCTACTAACTTCACACACAGTGCTATCTTGTTATCCATTTATGTAACATTATTCAAAGTACTATCGCCTTACTTGCTACATACTTCTAGTAGGTATGGTGTAAGTGAGCCCTGTTGATCGCATGCGTATATCTGTCTAAAATATGAGATTTATTTTTCCTTAATACTTTTGTTTGTCAATTTTAAGTGTTTCCCATTATTTTACAAACAATTGGCGTATCAACTAACAATGAAACAAATGGATTCTATTGGACGTGTTTATAGTGTCCATCTATTTTCGAGTGAATGAATTGAAAATAGCTTTGCTTCTTTGAATTAGATGGTTACTGAACTATACAAATAGAACGAAGCAGAATAAAACCTAGACAAGGGAGATAACTAATTTAAATATGTTATACTACATTAACAATACATGTTATTGGACTTGAATTTTTTTAATTTTTATTTGGTTTATCATAAATACCTCAAAGTCTATAAGGAATGAAATGTTCTTGCAGCATATACATTTTTGCAGACGGAACAAAGTAGAAGAGACAAAATGATGGTCAGAGAGACAGAGACAGACAGAGAGAGAGAGAGAGAGAGAAGAAGAAAAAGTTTGGTTAAGAAAGATATATGAAGTCTAGATTGTTTTGTTTTTTTAGAAAGAGAGAGAGAAAGAAAGAAAGAGAGAGAGGATGCAGAAGCGTAATGAGGAAGGGCAAAGGGGGCATCATGCACCGGGCGCAGCCCTCAGAGGGGCGACAAAAGATTTTCTGGAATAATGAGGGGTGTAGTATTTCACGTCTCTACCCAGCTCCAGCTGCGACCAACTTATTTCGCTAAAACCATCGCAGACATAACCATTTTCTGCCGATTGTCTTTTCACCGTCTACCTCTGTCCTAGACAGCGGATTTTCTTTTGGCCTCAACTGTGTATCCCGCAGCCTTTGTAAGTGATCTCCAGCTGTTGTTCCGAAGCAAACTAGCAAACATCTAGGTATTAATTTTGTTACTTTATCTCTTATGAATGACCGTTGTTCTAATTTTAATTCTACAAGAAACTTTCCACTCGTATTTAAATCCGATGTATTCAAGCGTTTCTCAAACTGTTTGGCTCTCGCCCCTTCTCACCTCCTGGGTGCTGGCGAAGGGGCGCAAAATGTTTTCTTCTTTTCCAATAATTAAAAACTGTTGTAGTTATATATCATATTTGAATATTAGGCAAGTAACAAGAAAAATGTAAAAAAATACTTGAAAATAACCCAAGCTTATATTAAGTGTAATTGGATAAATTAGTTTGGATCAGTTATGTAATTATATGTATGATTCACTTAGGCATATAAATCTGTACAATAGAAATATTTACCAATTGTTTTTGTTTATTTTATCTTTCTTAGTGCGCTATGATCCTATCACTTGTCTGGATCAGTTGCGAAAGGGGGAGGGAAGAAGTGAGTGTTTACATGATCGTTTTTTTAATGCATAAAAAAAGTCTCAGGATTTCTCAAGGAGACAAATTCAACTTATATCACCACATCTGTCAAGTACGATTTCTTTCTCTTGTTCAAGATACCAAACAAAACAATTAAGTACCAATACTTAATCACCTAATTGGCTTGTACTGTCACTGGGCACGGTTGACCGCTCGTCTAGCGCTGGACTGGGTCGATTAGCGTAGGCTAAAAACACACGGCTTACAACCATCTGTGTCACCACCGGGTTTGTAACAATATATATTATATATATACATTTAAAATTTGATTTTAATTTTGTAAAATTAGCAAAATCACATTTAGGGCATACCTAGGCCTATGGACGAAATAAATTTTACGGTTGGGGGTTGCCGAGCAGTGGGGAGTAGTATTATTGGGTCGCCGAGCTTAAAACGCTGAGAACCGCTGCACTAGCTGGAATTGGGGATGGGGGGAATGATGAAGGCGTGAACGTAAATTTTGTTTTTTTTTGGGGGGGGGGGTATAGCCACTATTAAAAGTTTGATTCACATTATATTAGATCTGGAAAAGCTTCAATCTTGATGGTGAAAGCGAGGAAAAGAGATATTGGTTTCAAATATTTAAAAGTAGTTACAACCATTGAATTTTATTTGGCTACGGTAACTTCTAATTTTAAAATTTTTTGACTTATTACAAACAATGCTTTACTTTTATTCATATTTCTTCGTTGAACGCCTTGTATTTAATCTGACATCAGTGCAGTTTCATCAAACTAGTTTGAACAACAGTTTATTAACGAAATTTAAGAGTACATTTTTTTTCTAAACTTGAGGATGCATTACTTGGATTTATGTCATTATCCGACCAGAAACGATTCCTTAAAAAAACAAAACATTATGACAATCAAGGTCTACATATCTAAAAACTTTCACACTCGTTTTATGTATAAGATGAGTCGAAACAAAGTTCCTATTTACTTAAATGCCACTTATTAGTTGTTATTCTACTGTGGATCAAGATGAATAAAATTTAAAAAAAAACTGTGATGATAGGTATGGCAAGTTCTTGGCGTTTCCATGACTTACAAAACATAAATCTACAGTAGTCGATCAAACTAAACTACAAGTTTAAATAAAAACAATTGTTTTTTAAAATACATAGGCCATTCCATCTTCCATATTTTACATCCATAAAGAGGACATTTTTTTTAATAATCCTATACTTTTATGCAGGTTGATAGTGGCTGCAATACTTTTGGCTACAGATTTATGATTGAATTTTTAAAAAGAAGATTAAAAAAACAACAACTTACAAGATGAATCAAAAACGTCAGTGTACTTTATTAGCACGAAAAGTAGACTATTATTTTGTAGCAGCGGGATTATTGTAGATAATTTCGTTTGGTAGTACTCTCTTTGTATTTGGCCTATATTATAATCTATATATACGCCTATATTACTATATGGTGTTCATGGAAAAGGTCCGAGGGCGACAATAAAGTATCGAGCTCCGGACGCCAGCTGTACTACACCCCTTGGGGAGATTTTAGATATACAATGAATTCGAAATTGGCTCTTTGCAGTTGAAGAGTAAGATATGGGTAGAAAAGACAGGCGCAATAATTCATTCGAGACATCACTGAGACATTACCAGATATAACAAAAGAGAGAGATGAGAGGAGAGACACGGAAGGAGATAGAGAGAGAAGAAACAGAGAGAGAAGAGACAAAGAGAGAAGAGAACAGAGAGAGAGAAAAGAAAAGACAGAACAGAGAGATAGAGAAAAGATAGAGACATTGAACAGAGATAGAGAGAGAAGAAAGAGACAGATAACAGAGAGAGAGAAGAGACAGACAGAGAGAGAGAAGAGAGGCATTAGAGAGAACAGAGAGACACACAGAGAGAGACATAGAGACAGAGAGAGAGAGAGAGTTGGTGGGGGGTTACGAGATTGGTTTCTGCAGTTGCATCATTGCTTCAATGTATGTAAAGAAACGATAACGAGGCTTTGATAACTGTGAGGTCGAGACTGGCGCGCGAGGGAAGAAATCAAAACAGAGGTCATCCTCGTTTCATTTCACTTTTTTTTTTTTTTAAATCCAGATCCTAAGGGTTAAGGAATGACTCGCAAGGGTAAACATATCGGTCTGTGGGTTTGAAAGAGAGAAAAAAAACGAAAATAAGTCTCTAATGGCTTTAAGACGCCGGCCGGCATACATCTTGCTTTTGTAAGGGAGGTAATGGCTACCAGATTGAGAAGTTATTGATTCTCTCCCTTTCCTCACTGGCCTATCAAGTCTTGAGCCAAGCAGGGGAAAAAAAAAAAGAGTCGGAATGATTTCCCCCTTGTGCGCCAGATAATGTCTCCTTAACTAAGTGGGTAGGGGGCGTCAGAAGACGCAGAGAGGTGGACAGGGGCGCCTGGTATCGTGTCATACGTACCTACTTATGTAATCGGACGAGAGGTTAGCAGTCTGCCTTCTGGCTGTTATTAGGGTTGAGTAGTTTCCAAAGATTATTTTGCCCTGGCTTGCTCTATTAGACTTGGAATGGAAAAATACAAAGCTGATTATTATGGCTATGTTTATGAGAGGGGGGGGGGTCGCCATAACTTATGACATAATCAGAAACGGGATTTCCCATTTCCATCTCCGTTTTCCCTAAATGAGAAGCACAAGAGCGTATAAGTACACAGGATGGTAAGTCATAACAAGGATAGGACATCTTCCTCTTATATACTACAGACGTTACTTCAAACAAAAAGAAGATGATTACGTCCAGCGCGTCATGCATTCAGTCATGCATATTAACCAATGACTTAAATTCTGCCAAGTCACTGGTTTTTCCTGGCTAGCTCAGGCAACCCATTCCATGCTCTAATAGCACTAGGGAAGAAGGAGTATTTGTACAAATTTGTCCTAGCATATGGGACGAGAAATGTGCCTTTATCTTTGTGTCTTTGAAAGTATTGTCTGAAATACAATTAGATCATTGAAACGTGCAACAAGTATACACACACAGAACATCACAAACACTTTAAAAACAAAAAAAAAGACAATACCTCTCTCTATACAAGACTATTTTGAAAATATTTATAACAAATAATTGTTAGATTAAAAAAAAAAACAAAAACGGATTCTTTACCTCACCCAATAGACGAAGACATTCAAGTCCATTCAAGATGAACATTTTCTCGTTCTCTAGCCAAATTTCTATATATTCCTTTTGTTGTTGTTATACTTAGAACAATTCTAACGGTCAAACTAGTTTTCCCCGTGTGACCAACGAGCTGGTCATTCTTTTCCCAACGATAATCAGCGATTGTCCAATTTCTAGGAAAATTGTTTGAGCCGTTTTCAAGATTCGCATCCAGGTTCCACCCAAAAGGTTTTTCCCACCCAGAAGTTTCCACATAGGTACGAGCTGAATAGAGGTATTGTAAAAAAAGCAATAAATTCATTGCCTTTCTTTTTTGTAAAAAAAACTAGTGGTTCGATGTTTTAATTTTGCCGTTTCTGTAGGCAATTGAAAAGGTTTACAGGGCGGAATCGCTAGCCACACGCCAAACTTTCCTTTCTCATCACGGCTTCCGGCAAGACTATAGAACAACGGACATCAACTATCATGAACTGTCACATTTTAAACAAAAATATTTAGAGCCGTTTTAGAAACCCTTGTCCCTATTCCACACAGTGTCCTGGACCCATATAGATTTTGCAAGCTAATAAGAGGAACAGTAAGTAACGTTGATTGCCCAACCGATCTTCTGCTTTGAGACGTACGAATACAGCTCGTTCTCAAGATGGATTTTTTATCTCGACTTTAACGAGTCGACATCTCGGAACGCAGAGTAAAACCAATTCCATTGGATCAAACAATCAGACAAAGGAAAAAAATAAAAATAAAGCAGAATTGTTCCTTCCGCGCTACGTCTTATGCAGATAGGGGCCTACGTCAGAGGTAACACTCAAATGATGAAATCAAATAATTCAGTCGAAAGGCCAACACTATGATCTAGTCGACGCTGATAGCGAATGCCCTAACAAGAAGTTTAATTATAACGAAGGGAACTGTCGAATGTCATCAAGCTAAATGTCCACTTTAGTTACTAAAGCTGACCTCACTCTATGGCTGCCTAAAGTCTCCTAATTCCTTAATCCTAGCCTTGTGTTCAATTCGTCGCGTCATTGTGTCTCCAACTCAAAACTTTCCCGTTTCATGAAACAAACTTTTCCCGCAAAATTACTAATCGTGCCATAACACTTTTCATTTCCGTACATACAGAACGTGTGTGTGTGTGTGTGTATGGGCGCGTGCGTGCGTGTGTATAAGGATGCATTCTAGTTCCTTAAGGTGAGATCTTTCATACCTTTGGACCATCTTTATTTCACGGAAGAATTTGTTAAATATTATAGTTTTTTTGTTTTTTTCCGTGTTTTAATTTTTTTTTACCGGATTACCTGCTCTTGAAACATGTTGTCATAGCCACTTTATGACGTCATAATGTACACTTCCGTTTCCAGTCCTTCTGATCTTCCCGTTGCTAGGCGCAGAGAAAAACAGAAGAAGATATCCATCTTCATAGTCAATCTTTCTTTGCCACGATATGCGAATCATAAAAAGAGAGAGACAGAGAGTAAAGATCACCGGAGAAAGAGAGTAAAGATCACCGGAGAAAGAGAGTAAAGATCACCGGAGAAAGAGAGTAAAGATCACCGGAGAAAGAGAGTAGAGATTACTGGAGAAAGAGAGTAGAGATTACTGGAGAAAGAGAGAGAGAAAGAGAGAGTGACAAAGAGGAGGACACAGCTGTAGAGAGAAAAAAATGTAGATGGAGAAAGAGGGAGAGAGAGAGTTAAAGAGAGAGAGAGTAGGAGGCAGGATATCATGTGACAATCCAACGGGGCGTTCTCATCAAAATCACCATGCCTTATTCGGACCCATCGCGGATACAATCCCACGTGGGGAAGGCGGTATCCAGGTGCATTATCAAGTAGGTAAGTCATCTAGTTCAACTAGTGAATTGAGAAATGTTGGCCGTCAAGGGAGGCGACCTTTGTAAATAAAACCTTACAAAGAGAATTAACTCCACCCAATCTCCGGCTTGGTACGAGTTAAGCTTCCTGATGATCTTCATTTAGTGAAAGTTTTATTTTTTTAAATTTTTATAATCTAATTACATTGCCAATAAGAATACTGAATTGTGAGATGTTTACTCATGAACGAATATAATTACAAATTGTTTTATGGATCAAACATAACGCTTTAGCAGTTTTCAATTCAAGAGAGGAAAATACACATTGCGTACAAGATATTTACAATCCGATTCACACCAACGGACATCATCAAAGGCACTGTTACTCGGCCATTATGAAAAATTATTATGAGTAGCTCATAATGGGAATTAATTAAAGATGTTGTAGACCTTAAATGTAGTGAACAGCTTTCATATCTTGTCTGACAGGAAGGGTTAGCTGAGTTGGTTATCCGAAAAGACAAGATCATGTAGGGTACACAAAATGTACAACAGACTACGGACCGGATAAGGGTAAAGCTTTTCACAAACTTCCTGGTTTGAGATGTACTCAATGTTCTTAAATTTAGACCAAACACTTTCTCAAAATTGTATATCTCCATGGGATTGAATTTTTCTTTCCTTCTCTTCTTCTTCTTATATAATACAGACGTTACTTCAAAAAAGAAGATGATTACGTCCTACGCGTCATGCATTTAGTCATGCATATTAACCAATGACTTAAATTCTGCCAAGTCACTGGTTTTTCTGGCTAGCTCAGGCAACCCATTCCATGCTCTAATAGCACTAGGGAAGAAGGAGTATTTGTACAAATTTGTCCTAGCATATGGGACGAGGAATGTGCCTTTATTTTTGTGTCTTTCAGGGTATTTTATTAAATTTTGTTTTTGTATTTGAAGATTATGGTTCAGTGTTTTATGTATAATTGCTACTTTACTTTTGAGTCTTCTGTCCTGAAGGCTTTCTAAATTTAGTGATTTTACTAATGGTGTGAATATTCGTTTGTTATGAATCTCACTGCTCTATTTTGTGTTTGTTCCAGTTTCTTAATGTTTTCTTGAGTTGAGGGGTCCCACACGGTGGATGCATATTCTATTATTGGCCTAACCAAGGTTAAATAACATTTTAGTTTTATGTTCTTATTTGATTTATAGAAATTTCTTTTAATAAACCCTAATGCTTTGTTGGATTTTTTTATAGTTTCATCAATATGTGGATTCCATGACAGTTTTTCATTTATTATAACACCTAGGTATTTTGAGTTTTTAGTCTGTGTTACTGGTTTGCCATGAATAAGATAAGTGGAATTAATTTGTTTAATTTTTTGTTACTCTTAACAACTGACTTTCGATGTACTGACTCCAAGGTCTAGAACAGTTTTTTCCCAAACTTTTTTTGACTCGTAGACTTTTTGCTTATTTGTTCCGCTTTTCTGTAGAGCCCCATGTTGTGGACGGTCGTTGGCGTGTAGCACCAAGCTGCTGTAGGCGTATAATATCTTAACTTATAAAACTTGAAATAACTTAATGTAACTTTCACTACAATAAAGACAAAATCAACATGAGATAAACTTTAAAAAAATTGTATTAATGGTATTCTGAACAAAATCAAACTCACAAAAAAAAAAAGTTTTTTTGTGTCTGGCGTTCTGAATTCTTCTACCCTACATGAGACCCCCTGACGACAATTCCGCTTATCTTGCACCATTCCCACTGCATAGCTAACCTCTTCCCATCGTCACTAAAGAAACACACTCCATAACACACACACACACACTCTCCATAACACACACACACACACACACTCCATAACACACCGTGCTTGGCTAAAAAACAAACAACTATTGTTGTTTAGTGAATTCCATTAATGACAAATAAAAATTGAAGTCATGACCAGGCAGACCAGCATTCATGAGATCCACTAGACCTGCGTTGACATCTTTTTTTACTCCCAATTCATTTTTACACTTACGTAAACCCGTTGGAAGGCTTCGAAGACCCCTTGTAAGTCTTCGTATATCCCTGGTTGTCTATATAAACCGCTCTACAAATCACTGGCCTAGAAGAACATGGCTACGAGAATAGCATGGTTCTATAAGCGACACAGGACATTGCAATCTTCACAGATTTCTTTAAAAACAAAAAAATCAACATATTATCAAGCTCACATTACAATTTGCTTTGACCAATTCTTTCTTTATTTTCCAACTAGGTTGTTTGTGTCTTTGTTCTGTACATTCACTTTGACTCGGAATGGTAAAAACTTGGAAGTAGAATAGTCCATTATCAGGTGGTTTTAAAAGCTTATTGATTGAATAAACAGGACAAACAAATGGAAGAACAAAGATGATCAGGCGGCATTATTAGTCTATCATACTTTTTATATAGTTGTACTTTTGTTTGTTGTGAGATCAGATCAACGTAATCTGTCATGTCGAAATCCCTCCCACATACATTTCTTGCTTGGTTGAAGACATACATTTCTAAAAGACACAACTTAGATCTATTTTTTCAACTTTTGGTCTCACGTCAGAGGTGGTCTAAGGCATAGGTCAACTAGCCAGCCGCCTAAGGCGTCCATTTGTTTGGGACATCGCACAGGATTAAAAAAAAAATAGAGAAAAAATTGCGAAACTTAAATCTCAAACATAGTAGAGCACTACGACTTTGTTTACTATTTCAGTATTTTAAGGGCGCCCCTGAGTCCACCAAGATCTAATGGTTACGTAACTTTTTTCAGTATAGTAAATGTTGGTTGTTGTGCTGGCCACATGTCACCCTACTCGTTAACCGTTGGCCAAAGAAACAGATGACCTTAACATCATCAGCCCTCTAGTACGCAAGGTCTGAAAGGGGAACTTTCCTTTTTTTTAACAACATAACTAATGACTGTTTGTTTATTTAAATGCATATTTGTTTAACAAAGTCTGAGACATCTTGTACAATATATGAGAAACCCCAGAAATATCTTTGAGTGCTATACTTCATCAAAGCAGATATACAAACAACATCAGAAATGAACAATAGCATATCAGAAATGATGCTAATCTAACAATATTTTTTTTATGTTCTGAGTACTCCCAAGTGATATATAGAGAGGAGTTAGATCTTCTTTTTTTGGCAACATTGCCCAACTACACATCATGTCTACGACCACCTTTGGGATATGGACGTAGTTTTTTTTTTCTTTTTTTATTATTAAGAAATTATTCACAAAATCATTCTTGGAAATCAAATAAACTACGGCTAAAAAATGTTCTTTATAACTCGTCTCACACGAATGATAATCTTTGCGATGGCCACCAAATTTGAGGTTGTAACATACAGGGCCGGCTCTAATAATTGCGGGCCCCTATGCAAAACGGATTGCGCGGGGCCCAGTTTCGTTAGGGATAAGCAAAATGTCAAAAGTAAGATTTTGTATTAGAAAATACATTCGTCTTTGCAATAAAATTTTATTCAATGAAAGCTGACAATGCCTTTTTTTTTTTTTTTTTTTTCGCGTAGCATTGGCACCCCGAAATGACAACTTTGTCTATTTTTCAGGATATTTTTAATGATTTTTCAGAAGATTTTAAGAATTTTAGGAGATTTCCAGGACTGTTTGATATTTTTTGGCAATTACAGGACATTTGCAGGACTGTTTGATATTTTTTTGCAATTACAGGACATTTGCAGGAGACCGCGGAAACCCTGTTATATATATATAAGTTATAATGGTTTAATTTAATAATTTACACCTTAAATTATCGCGGGGCCAATGAAAGTGCGGGGCCCACTGCAATCACGTAGGTTGCAGTGGTTTAAGTCCGGCCCTTGTTACATAATACTAATAAGATTTAGATCGATTAGTTATTTCGCATTTGTATTATATTAATTTCAGAATGCTAAGTGAAGTTATAGAGATATAAGAATTTGATAGATTTAAATTCTTAAAGTTTACAACTTTTGCTAGGCTTTTTAAAGAGATCGTGTGGGCCCCAATCTTTCATGAGCCCGCCCGGGTTTATTGAACCCCTTCGCGTCATGCATGCTGGCTAGGGCGTAATAATCTTCAATTATGAAGGAACATCCGAAGTATGTAAAACAGATATTACACTTTATCTAGAGCACACAAAGAAGTTTTTTGTAATTATTTTTTAAACAAAATTAATTACGAAGGTGTCTCGTCCATTCTACCTCTTTCAACAGGGCCGCTTGCTATAGATTTAGCTAGGACCGACTTAAGTTAATGGGAGGACCTAGGCCAAGTAAATAAGGTGGCTCAAATGAAATAGAAAAAAACAAACAAATTAAGACCGAAAAAATACGCAATGAATTAAAAACCTTCCTGTATCTATATCTAAATCAACACGATAACAATAAGGTCCTTCATGGATGATTCATGATCACCAGCCTAGAAATAACGTTTTAACATTTCACCTAATGGAAGATACAATGGTCTTCTAACATCTGTAGTCTAACAAGTAGATCTAAAGATTTGTCAATTAATTTGGAATCATTGTAGAGACTTAGAACTAGGCTAGTAGGCCTAGAGCCATAGGGTTCTACTATGTTTGAGATCTGCTCGAGAACCCCAACAATCGGAGGTCCTTAGTTTGCCTGTGCCTAAGGACGGCCCTGTTGTAGTTAGTATTATTTTATGTATGTCGTTTTTCGATATTCCCGAATATCAAATAGTCTACCTGTAACTATTGTCCTTCTATTGTGTACTATTAGTACGCTTTAAAAAATAACAACACATTTGTTTTTCCGCACTGCTGCATTTAGTTATTACCTCAAAGTAAATAAAAACAAGAATAAATACGTTAATTTGCTTGGTCTTTATGATCAAAGAACAAAGGGTTTGTAGAAATCAATGTCACTTGCTCTCGAAGCCAAAATTCTTCATCTGCTTTGGCATTGAATTATTTTAAAAATCTGGCCAAAATGTGGATTAATTTACAACAATGTCAAAGCAAATAGAATGCAAACTGCCTGGCATAAAATAATGTAAAGGAAAAGGAAAAAGAATGCGTAAAAAAAAAGGGAATTTAAATACACCCATCTCGTTGGTTCAGAGAGAAATCTGGCCACTACAAGGTTTTACCATTAAGGACTGGCTTACACAGTGTGCCGTACATTCAAACATTCAGGCAGGTATCGATAACAAGCTCGTGTGTAGGTTTCATTATCGATACCACGGGATCTTTTGCTCTCTCTCTCTCCTATCCCTTAACACTTATGATCATGTGACTTCACTGGAATCAGTCTAGGGCGATTACGACTATTAGCTTTATTGTCTGATGCAAAGTGTAATTTTCAGGATAGACGCGGTAGAAAAAAAACGGGAGCTAAAATAGTTTTTCAAGTGAAACAGTTTGTTAATAAGAAAGATAAGATTAGGTTGGTCCATACACACTTCACTCCCCTTTTCTTTTTCTAGTATACTTGAAACTTCAAAACATTTCCTCTATTTAAATACTTTAGTCGCTTCCATTGTAAGCAGTTTACCTTTATCAATTGTGAAGGATTAATAGGCTCCCTTAGTGTAAAGACCATTAGTTCAGTAGTGGTCGAAAATGTAAACTGAACAGGCTTTCTTATAGTCAATCAGCCGCAGTAACGAATTATAGTAGGCGGAGACCATTGGCAGGAGTTTTCGGGAGGCTCCTACCCTTTTGAAGGTTCAATATAAATGCTCGTAATAAAATTAATTAATCTAAAAACATGTCGTATCTGTGAAGAAAGAAACAGTGTATTTTGTAAATCTAATCACATTTCCTTTTTGTCTTAGATTTAATGTAGCTCTTCTTTCATGGTAGAATATGAGCTAATTTCTAGATTTCCTACGAACTTGGAAATGGCTATAATGCCCAATCCTGGCTTTACAAAGCCGGCCGCAAACAGGGCATGGATAAGCTGGGTCTACTGCAGATAAGCCTGCTTCTTCTCTGAGCCTTTTGTTGGCTCTGCGTTCTTTCATGCTGACCACTCTCCATGTCTCGTATCTTGAGATTCCGACACTCACGGCCATAAGGAGCGATCGAGATCTAGTGTTTCCCGTGAATGTCAATATCACACTCCTTGAGGGAGCTCTTGAGAGTGTCTTTGAAACGCTTGTATTGACCCCTATGAGAGCGCTTACTGCACATAGCTCCCCATAAAGAAGATATTTGTAAAGACGATAAGTTTTAATATATATATTCAGACCTTGCGATCTATAGGGCGGATGATGTAAAGGTCATGTGTCTCTGTGGCCCACGGTTAACAAGGGTGTCATGTGATCAGCACAATGACTTACTGCCTTTACTTTTCCCCAACTAATGTCGGGTACCCATAGAGCTGGGTGGACTCACCCAAGGATCACGAAATTAAAAATCACAGTCTTCACCAGGATTCGAACCCGGGACACCCGGTTCGGAAGATAAGCGCTTTACAACTCTTATTTTCGATGTTCAATCTAAACATTAAATTATTTGTTACAGAAGTTAGGGCTGAAAAAAAAAAACGTCTTATAACTACTTTACCCTTTGTTTTAACACTTTTTTTGAAATTTTTCAATACATTTTTTGTAGTGCTAAAGAATCTCCATGTCCAGTCTAGGTATAATATTTATATGCCAGTGGTCTAATACTTTCTCCATACTTATAGGTCGGTGATCTAATGCTTCCTCCATATTGGATTAGTTTTATGCTGACGACGGAAGAAATGTGTAAAGTTAAAAGTGAAATTATTTTACATTGGAAAACAAAAAAAAAAACAAAAACAAAAACAAACAACAACAACATATATTTACGAACTTTTATTTTGTAGACCAAATACACCAACAGATATAGCTATTTAAAGTTTTTCCGCCACTTATGAAAATGTCCAATAGTTACTAGACAGTTACCAATTATTTGAAACTTAAGTTTATGCAGTGGTTATGTCCCCTTCTCCTAGTGGTCTCTAATCTTGGACAACGTTAATACATTATTTGAAAGCTCTCCCATGCCGGCGTAAAGCACTGCAAGAATACAAGTACACAATAACGTATCTACAACAAATGGTTCAGACAGTGCACCTCCTTCAGAATTAGCAACACTTTGCATCACATTGAATGCCTGCAGTTATGTATACAGCGAAATATGATTTCTAAGTATCGGGTAAAAGGAACAGGTCTTATTGAAAATGGATGGGCTAGCCAGGCTCACCCCCCACCCCCACTAACGCCCGCCTCATTCGATTAGTTTATATAAATACAGTCATCGAAATTGATGGGATCAATATGCACGGTCAATTAAGCATCGTGGGTGTTGGCAGGGCGCCAGTGTCTGCGAGCATGTTGGCTACACATTTCTATGCATGGTCAAGAACTATAATTTTTTTTTTACATAGCCATAGCACCCTGAAGATCACACTGCAGGATTAAGCCTTATAAATTGAGCTAACCGCAAATAACACTCAATATGCCACTCCCTCGAACGTCAACAAATACCAAATGTGCTATTGGATCAGTGCGCGAAATGAGCAATCTCTTAGCACTAAAACGCGATATTTAAAAAAATATCGATAATAACAACTATTTAGAGTCTACCGTGTACTTGTATTCTCCACTATTTTGTTGTAAAAGCTGAACGCTGAAGGTTAATGTTGAAAGAAAAATTCAAGCACTTATAGAGTAAATGCTACAGAAAACAGCTGGGTATAAGATACTATGAAAAAAAGTCCACACTCTAGCTGGCGAACAAGGAGGGAATCTTCAATGCTGCGACGAGACGAATACTGAGTTGGTTTGACCCTATGGTAAGACATGACTCACTATAAAAAGTCATCTTTTAAGGGACAACGTGAAAGCGCGGAGAAAACTTTCTGTGATGTTCTGTTAAAAACAGCTGCTGACCGAATGAAGTTGAGGGATTTGATGACTCAAACCATTCAGAACCCTTACCACGCAAGTCATGGTACTGATAAATGATGAATATAATGATAATGGTGAATATAATGATGATAATGTGGAATATAATGATGATAATGGTGAATATAATGATGGTGATGGTGAATATAAAATGATGGTGATGATTATTGGACAGATGGGTATTATTAACTCTTTTTCTCCGTAATTCTTTACCACATTCTGGTAGAATCAACTTTCGTATCGTCAGTTAGGAGAGAAAGAGTTAACAAGCTTTTTCTTCTTCGTCGATCTATTAATCGTGTCGGTAGGGTTCAGGTAATCAGCACTGCACAGGTTTCCAGATCAGGCAATTCTTCATAATGTTTCGTCTTCTGAAAGTGTGTCCTTAGACAAGTATCTTGTTCAGACCTTATTGTAGCTTTGAAGAACGTGGACAGAATTATCTGGCAACCAATTAGCAATGCCATGTTTCCGTACTTTTCAATTTTCAGCTTCTGATTATAAGACAAGGCTGTAGATGCAGAAGACCAAGTCTAGGTTTATAAGCAAAGCAAAGCAAAGCAAAGCAAAACAAAACAAAACAAAACATAAACATAAAAGCTAATCCGAAAGTATTATCGACATTTATGTATAACATTCAGAAAATTTTAACAAGAAAAACATTTTTAAAATATAATAAAAAAAAAAAAAGACAATACCGACATTATTAAACTTAAAATATAATAAAACAATTTAAAATATAAATAATAAACAAATATTTGGTTCAATTGGGGGGGGGGGTATCAAATACGTTACTCCGTCAGCTGCTTGAACGTACGTTTTTTTTTCTTATTCGTCCAGCGGCCAGGGCATACTTGTGCGATTATTTATTGGTATGTTCTTTATATGGACATCTATATCTAACACTAGATCTAAAGTTCTGATTTAGATCTCTTAAGATCTAGTCTAGATCTACTTCTAGATCTAGAATCTAGATCAGTGATTCCCAAAGTGGTCTATATAGACCCCCAGGGGTCTACGAAGACTTTCAAGAGGTCTACGAAAGTGAAAAAACAAATTGGGGGTCCATGAGATGTCCAAGGGGGTCTATGATAATAGTTTTCATATAAGCAGGTCGCGAATTTAATTTTTACATCCCATTAATGTAATTCTTGTATTGTAAAAATTAAAAAAAAAAAAAAAGAAAATATACATTTTAAGATTGATCAAATAACTGATAAAAACTGCAATAAAATAATAATAGGTCTTAAACCCTACTTAGGACTAGTGTAATAGCAACAGAAAGTATGAACTATTGAAAACTTTCTGAAGCCACTTTCGTCACTGAGATTTATTCCCTTAGAGCACGTGAAAGAAAACTGAGTTTGTAGGTCTCCCTATTCTTACAACAGCGTAACATTGTCTCCACTTATACAATTTATATTTGTAAAAATCTTAATCCTGTTAATTTCGGACGTTCAATAGGTCGTTGACTTTTTCCAAGTAGGTCGGATGAATTTATTTAAATTTTAAAAAAAAAGTGCCACGTCAATATTTAGCAGACGTCAATGCCAATTAGCAAGACATGAAGAAAAAAATATATAAAATTTCATTAATATCTGAACATTAAAAAAAACATAATTTATGTGTGTGTGTGTGTGTGTGTTTTAATGTAGAAATTTCTGGATTGTGCGTGGGAAAGAGAACTCTATAGAAATCTGGTCATTTGATGAAAAGTAGATAAACTTAAAGGCATGGCTAATATTAGAGATACATGTCTGAAAGAAGGGGGGGGGGTGAGTGCCAGCTGCAACCAGTCCTACAGAAAGTCTTAAAATATTTAACAGTTAACGTTTACTTCGAATTTCAATAGTCAGAGCCTTTGACAAATTTCAATAAAAGCTTGGGGACAACATGCGTGTCCGTCAACCGAAGTCCACGCTTGACTGCACAGGATGATCACACCTCGAAATGGTTAGACTTTGCTCAAGGTTCTGACCTCTGCAAGATCGGATTCAAACTTCTTTCAATATATGCATCTTCTGCCAGAAGCATTTGTCGTCCTCAGACTATAAAAATTATATTTAGATAAAAGTACTTTTGTAGATCTCACCACTAGATCTGTTGACATCAAATTTAAAAAGTAAATTTAATTACGGTGTTATTAGATATTTCGATCCACGATACGATCTACTTTCTACAGAGTCGGTCTTTGTTTCGATCAAGAATCAACAATATTCAACAAACAATATTCTTTTTAATTTGCCTCTTAGAAGCTCCTTTCATGTGTGGAAACTTACACCTGGACACATTTTGTATCTCGAAAACAACTCTAAAGATTTACTTAGAAATCGTACAGTTTATGTATAACTTTGAGAACAAATTACTAATAAATTGACCACACACTAAAAACTCTAGTTAGACCGTTATATTTTTATTTCAAAATACAATCATCTTAAAATTACAATTGATTACTTTTGAACCTTTGCACACCACGTATTCCAACCCTCGCAAACATTTGCACACCGCGTATTCCAACCCTCGCAAACATTTGCACATCGCGTATTCCAACCCTCGCTTCAAACGTTTCGTTGTGTTCAGTAAAAAGCTGAATAAATAAATAGATATAGTCCACAGCGTTTTTTGTTGTTGTTTTTTTTGGACAGTAGAAAAGGTTGACTTCGTAAGATTATTGGAAATACTTTTTTAGCAACAAGAAATAAGTTGAATGAGAAATAATAGACCATCAAACTGTTACATAAGGGAGGGTTGGATGTAGTAAAACATATAAAACATTTAAACATCCTGAGGTGGAACAACACCTTATATTAAGTGTCATTTAACAATTAGTATAGATCAGTGGTATGTATTACGAATCTATAGACATAATAAATCTTTGCTATTAGAAATATGTTTTTTTATTAATCGTTTTTGTTTTTTTTGTTTAGCTTTTAGCTTTCTCGATGCGCTATGATCCTATCACTTTGTCTGGACCAGTTGTGAAAAAAAAAAGGGGGGGGGAGAAATGGGTATCTTGGTGAATGCTTGCGTTATCTTTTTTTTTTTTAATGCTTAAAACTATTTCCACTTATACCACTAGACCTAAGACTAAGACTGCTTTATTGATCCATATGGAAATTTGTTGTGATTACAAGTACTCTTTTCTCATACAAAGAAATTATTTTCTCATATCTGCCAAGTATGATCTCTTTCCCTTGTTCAAGATACCAAACAAAATAAATAATTACCAGTAGCTAATTAACTATTTTATTATTTTTTTAAATTGATTCCTGTGTTGACAGGTAAAAGAAATATTTGTGAAAATTTCATCTTAATCCGAGATAGGGTGTGGAAGAATTAACATGTCCACACTTCCTACCATACAGAGAGATTGATAGATTGGGGTGGTGGTCGAGAGGCTAAGTGCCCTATAGCTTGGCTTTGCTACCTATGAAGGGGGCTCGGGCAGAGTTGTGTTTACTGAACGCCTAAAGGCAGAACGGAAAAACCTTCTCCTAGATACCCCCTTCCCCCACTGGTCCACAACTGAGATTGGACGGACCAAAGCGCTCTGAGCATTCTTTCCATTTAAAATACGTTCACATATTAGGAGTGAGGGCGTCGCAAGTGTCTTGTGTTCTTATCTTAAGTCCCCAATCTTTCTATCTATGCTTTTGTTTATACTGAGGAAAAAAACTTCATGTCAGACATAGTCAAAGCCTTGTCATTGCCGGCCTGTCGGTTTGAAACCTCCAACCACATTTAGATCTGGATGTAGATTAGTTTAAATGCACTCCAGCGGTGTCCTAGCAACGACAAATACAACTGACGTTTGTCCTCTTTCAATTCTAATCTCGGTAAAAACAATGACGGCATTTTGAAACGAGAACAGATTTTGAAAAAGAAATATAGATCTAGCGAGGCGTTAGCGAGGTTTTTGTGTATCAGTGGAGTCACTGTTGAGGCTATCTTTTTTTTCAAAGCTATGTCGATATTTAGAAGAAAATCACTAATAAGTTTGTCTAATCACGTGACGCAGGATGAAGTGCAATTGTGTGTTTACACATTGTTGGCAAGACAAAAGATCCGAAGCGGACGACAACTCGTCCAAACATCAGTATACTTTTAGTTCTTTCCCCTTCTAACTCTGTAACACTGACAATCGCCGAGACAAAAAACTATCAACATTGGCTTGTGTTCTTGTGATGTTTTGCTCAGTGTTTGTTTGTTAACATCATGGCGCAGAAGTAGGACTTGAAGTGACAGCCAGAGAATGAGAGTGAGACATTGAAAGAGAATGTAAGAGAAAGTGATCAGAGTGAAAGAAAAAAAAAAAAAGACAAAGTTAGACAGAAAAAAAAATAAAAGGGAGAAAGTGTGAGAGAGAAAATGAGAGACAGAGAGAGAGAAAAAATAAAAGACAGAGAGAGAGAGAGAGAGAAAATGAGATACACAGAGAGAGAGAGAGAGAAAAAAAATGAGAGAGAGAAAAAATGAGAGACAGAGAGAGAGAGAGAGAGAAAATGAGAGAGAGAGAGAGAGAGAGAAAATGAGATACACAGAGAGAGAGAGAAAATGAGAGAGAGAGACAGAAAATGAGAGACAGAGAGAGAGAGACAGAGAGAGAAAATGAGATACACAGAGAGAGAGACAGAAAATGAGATACAGAGAGAGAGAATGATAGACAGAGAGGAAAAAAAGAAACAGCGAGAGAGAGAGAATATAAGAGCGAGAGAGAGAGAGAAAATGAGAGAGAGAGCGAGAGAGAGAGAAAATGAGAGAGAGAGACACGATAGAAACTTAGACACAGAAAGAGAGTGAGAGAAAAAGAGAGAGAGAAAATGAGATAAAAAGTGAAATGGAGAGAGAGAGAATTGGAGAAAATGACAGAGAGAGAGAGAGAGAGAGAGAGCGATTGAGTGAAAATTAGTTAGAGAGAAAGGGAGAGAGAGAGAGAGAGCGATTGAGTGAAAATTAGTGAGAGAGAAAGGGAGAGAGAGAAGAGAGAGAGAGAAAAGAAAATGAACTGGTTAGAGAAAAAAGAAACAGACATATAGGTGGAAGTTGTGAGATAGATAGACGGATGAAGATGTCGTCTGCTATTAATGCCAAGATTTGCTAGAAATGCGACAAAGAAAAACTTAAAAGAGAGAAAAGAAAGAAGGATATTTATACAAAGAAATAAACAAAGAAAGAAATAGTCAAAGTTGGGAAATAGGAAAAGAGAGAGACAAGTGCAACCTAGTGGTTGCGGTGGCTGAGTGGTTAAGCGCTTGGCTTCCGATCCTGAGCTTCTGGGTTTGGGATTTTGAAATTCGGGATTTTTAGGGTGCCCCTGAGTCCATCCAACTCTAATGGGTACCTGACTTTAGTTGGTGAGAGTAAAGCCGGTTGGTCGTTTTTCTGGCTTACCGTTGGTCAAAGAAACAGATGACCTTATCATCATCTGCCCTATAGACCGCATGTGAGGAACGGGTATATTTCACAGAGAAGTAGAGAAATAAAGAGACGGAGAAAGGGGTTGGGGTGTCGGCGAGTAACAACTTGACGAAACTTTTTGTAAAATTCCAAATTTTGCTGTACACATCTTGTCATCTTCTGTGTGCCCCTCAAATCTATTTGCTTGAGTCTCTAGCCCAGGGTTTTAGCCTCTAAAGAGAAACTGAGGTTACTGAAATCTTCTGGATTGTTAGTTTGAATATTTCGATTGAAAACAAACAAACAAACAAACAAAAGAACAAACATTGTCCCCCTCACACTTACTCATTCACATAGGAAAACCAAGAATGTCTCTGAACAAACACCAGGTATCAAAGCCATTTGCTGCTAACTGCGAAATCAATAAGCCCGTTTCCGTTGTTGGGCTTTCATTTCTTGACTTGGTTCATATAATTAAATGCCGTGAAGACACTGACAAACAGATCTAGAAGTCGTACAAGTGACAGCTCTGGCAGGTTTTAGCGTTCACGTCATTAGACAATTGATTCCAACATGACGTACTGGAGGCTGAGCATGGTGGATCACACAGTACTGTAGACAGAAAGCAAAGGTTTCATCTGGAGATTGTCCATTGTAATATTGAGCGATAGAGAACATTTTTTGTTTGTAAAGCCTACAATGATACATTGTATGTACGTTTGCAATTGTTATTAATTGCATATTATTATTAATGTTATTATTATTATCATTATTTATTATTATTATGCAAAACGACATACACTTGTTTAAGAAGTAATGTAGTCAAGTATATATTTTATAAAAATTTATATACTTTATTTTATATATCCTATGAGGTTTCCTTAAAAAAAACAGAACATTGCGTTGCTTAACCCAGATTTTAAGTATCAATTGCTATTCTTAAAAATCAACAATACTACATTAAAAAAAAAAACCATTACAAATTCATTTTGGTATATCAGTCAGTAAATGTTCCAACAAAAACATTTAGCATTATGTTTCTCGGAATTTTTGGCCTTCCATAGAACTAAAGACAGTTACTTTCAAAAGAATCCCAATTTCAAGGACTTCGTCCGTTTGGCATGCGAAGGATACATGTCTACCGCAGAGAACAATAAACAACTTAACTCTTTCTCTCCTAACTGACGATACCAGCGTTGATTCCACCATAATGTTGTAAATAATTACGGAGAGAAAGAGTTAATGATCATGATGCTTAAACGATTTCTGAACAAGTTAACCTTAATCGTTGTGAAAACATGGAACTTGTGTTTTGCCTGGTCTGTTTTTGGCAATGTAATCTTCTACTGACAAGAAACATAAAAAACAAAAACAAAAAAAAAATTCATGAATAATGATGTAAGTTTAGAGGTGTCCGAGCTTGTGTTTCCGTGCTCCAATGTTTTGAGACTTTTAATTCAAATGCACCACTTGAAATTTTACAAGTTTCAATCCTTTGAAAGATTGCAATCTGTACATATTTGGTTTGTTATACACATTGGTGTATAGTAGAGGAGAGGATTTAATAAAAAAAAATATTTACTTATTAATCTTTCATTGACAACATTTTTAGTTTTGCATTTATAGTTTTAATTAATTATTTCTGTATAATCTATTATAATTTTTTAACTTTCTTAGCAGTTTTAAATCTAAAAGAAAAACTCACAAATAGGTCTATATATAAATATCTATGGCGGATTTTTAAAAATGTGCATTGCTTTCATCAAATCTGTAATATTAAGAGTTAATTTCGTAACCTCAGTTTGTTTTTAATCATTTTCATTGATGAAAAAGCTTGCTTGCATCAGTATATGACAGGCATAACTATAGGCAAATTTTCTTAGTTCTGTAAAATGTTAACATGACATGGCAATGATCGCCAAAATTAATCATTTATATGCATTTGGGGTTCAGGAAAGTTCAGCAAATTCTAATTTCAGTACTAAATTTGTTTTCAGATTAATAATGTGAAAGGAATTTTCAGAATATTTCGCTCAGTAGCTGAAAATTTAATTTTTTAATGCAAGCATGTCGTCTTCCTCATTAGCAACATCATTTAAACGACTCTTCGCTGTACTTTGTAGATCTGACTTCAACACGGTGTTCTTTTAAATGTGGGAATCGACTCAAATCTTTTTCTTTTCAATGAAAGATAAACGGTTTTAAACTTCACTCTGAATCACTGATATCATCTACAAAGCTAGAAATCAAGGTGTCCTTCCTCCTTGCTATGCAGTTTTTTTTTATATAGATTTAGGTTATTAAGATGTTTAGTACCATCAACTAAAAATGCTTTAATTAAAACTAATTAAACATCCATTTTTTTCATCACACAGAAGAGCTCTTCTCTACAGGCAGCACATCTTTCTCCTATAGATAATCATGTGTGATATTATTTTTTTCCCCAAAATCTCCTGGGATCTTTTCATGTAGAGAGCAATATAAGGATCTTATAATTCACAATTTTCTCTGAATTCTCTTCTGTTTTATCCTCTTTTTCCTAATTTTTATTTAAACATTTCACAATTGGTATCCATAACACGCTGCAAGTGTTCCTTACTCAGCCTCTTGGTGTATGAAAAAAAATATATATCTCAGAAGAGGACATTCTAAAAATCTTTTAAGCAAGATTACAGTTCCAGTAACTCTACCTAACTCTGTTGGCTTTTCTTTCTTTTACTTTATTTCATTGATGATTTCCTAGGCTTGACATTGCTTTCTCAAATATATCTGGCCATCTTATTTTTCTTTAGAGTGACTAAAGGCTAATATGTTCTTCAAAAATGTTAAAATTGTAAAAAAAATTATAGCACATATAGACTAGAAGAAAATGAGATGGCTGACACACTCGCCAAGAGTGGGAGAACAAACTCACAATTAAACATTGCACTCTATCTAGAAGCAATGGAGAAACAAATAGTGTATAAAATAAATGAGAAATGGACAAGCCGAAGAAAGATGATCCTTATTATAAGCTATCCTGACAAGATCAACGTCTAATCTTGCGACTCAAGACCGGACACAACAGAATAAGACAACATATGTACCGGAAGCTCAAAATTGGAACTAGTGAAATCTGCCCATGTGGAGTGTCACCAGAGAATGCTAAATATGTCCTTCAAAACTGTTCACTTAACCATGAGGCCTGTACAAGAAACTGGCCCCAAAACACCCCAATAGAAAGAAAACTGTATGGAGAGCTGCCTGATTTGGAAACCACTGCGCAGTTCCTCTCATGTATTGATCTAGTCATCAGAACGCCCCAACAGTTCATCTCATGTATTGGTCTAGTCATCAGAACGCCCCAACAGTTCATCTCATGTATTGGTCTAGTCATCAGAACGCCCCAACAGTTCATCTCATGTATTGGTCTAGTCATCAGAACGCCCCAACAGTTCATCTCATGTATTGGTCTAGTCATCAGAACTTTCCAACAGTTCATCTCATGTATTGGTCTAGTCATCAGAACTTTCCAACAGTTCATCTCATGTGATGGTCTAGTCATCTGAACTCTCCAACAGTTTATCTCATGTATTGGTCTAGTCATCAATGTGGTCACTTTGGGCGTCTTTATCTTATCTTATATAATACAGAAGTTACTTCAAAAAAGAAGATGATTACGTCCTACGCGTCATGCATTTAGTCATGCATATTAACCAATGACTTAAATTCTGCCAAGTCACTGGTTTTCCTGGCTAGCTCAGGCAACCCATTCCATGCCCTAATAGCACTAGGGAAGAAGGAGCATTTGTACTAATTTGTCCTAGCATATGGGCGTCGTAATAGCAGTCAATTTAATTCCTGTGGATTTTTTTTCTTCTAAAAATCGATTCTTTTGCAAACATGCATGCTTTTTCTTGATTTTATTTTTATGGCGAATACGCTCTAGGTTGGCCACTCCCTGAATTCGTTCAGTCTATATTACTAAGTCACTAAAACAACACTAGCATAGAACGAAGGACTGCCTCGCCCTGTGACTTGTCAACACATTATTGTCATGTCCAGCTCATAAATATGTCACTTCTGCACCTAGACCACCCAGGTACAGACCATGGAAAGAAATCGTCGGCCGAGGCTCATTAGAGGTACGCTCGCTTTCAAGTATCTACTAGACATAATGTTAACACAGGGACATCCTGTTGCAGGCGGCTACTAGCTTTATATGTCCGTTGTATCCGTCATTCAATGATTTACTTGCGTCTTCTACGTTCAGTTCTGCAACAAAGTTTTAAAAGGGAGACAACGTCTAAAACTTATTTGATGTCAACGTTGAACATTTGAAAATTGTACAGAGTTTGTCTCCCTTTTTTTTCAATTAAACAATCCATATTGAATAGAATATGTAAGATGCATTACAAAGAACAAATATGTATAAATTTAAAAAACCAAATAGACAATGCAATGATGTGAGTGGTATTGGTAACATTAAAGTGCCAATACTGATAGATAGTACTATTTTTACAAACCTTGTATCAACTCACTGTCTTGTCTGTCTGGTATGAAGTTTGCACACGTGATTTCTTCCACACCCAATCCCGGATCAAGCTAAAATTTAGCACAATTATTTCTTTTACCTGACAACACAACAATCAATAAAAAAAAAAAGTTAATGAACTATTGGCAATACATTATTATCTTTCTGGTGTCTCGAACAAGGGAAAGAAATTGCCATTGACTGAGGTGGTGTTATAAGCTGAATGAGTCCTCTTTATAGGCCATCGTCTGAGTCTTAGTGAACACAAACATTAAACTGCCAAAGTTGTATATATATGACGCAATTTGAAATTGGAGTTACTTTGTATTGAATTTCTTGGCCCCAAATATCAAGTACAAACGAGTTCATTCATTTAGTTTCGAACCATTAAGGAATTGGCTACAATTATTAGGAAGAACAAAGAGTTTAAAGCTATTGAAAAAAAAACTTCAAAACACTTGAAGCTACAAGGTCTGAGTGTTTGAAAATTGGCGACATGTATGAGTTGGGTGGGACTCGGAGGGTTGCGATCGTCATTTTGACTCAGGCATTCATAGACAAGTTTCTAGGAATCAAGGGGGAGCGGTGGCTGTATTGTTAAGCGATTGGCTTCCAAACCTGGAGTCCGGGGTTCCAATCTCGGTGAAGACTGGGGATTTTTAGGGTTTTTTAGGGCACCCCTGAGTCCACCCAACTCTTTAGTTGGGGAGAGTAAATGCGGCTGGTCGTTGTGCTGACCACATGAAACCCTGATTCTTAGCCGTTAGCCAAAGAAACAGATGACCTTAATATCATCTGCCCTATACATCAAAAGGTCTCAAAAGGGGAAATTTTTTATTATTTTATTTTTCAAGGAATCAGAAATTAATACACTGCTATCTAGGAGTAATGAATGTGATACACTGCTATCTAGGAGTAATGAATGTGATACACTGCTATCTAGGAGTAATGAATGTGATACACTAAAGTCTGGGAAAGGGAAGATGTTTTTCTTTTCCTTAAATTAAAAAAAAATTGCTAATTTCTAATAGTTCAGCTTACATCAATTATCTGTGTAAGCCACATGTAGATCTAATCGAGACTGGATTAATACCTTTAGTAACCCTTAACATTAACAGATTAGAATGACTAGGATTGATAAGTGTCACGTGACATGTTTTCGATTTTGTTAAATATTTAGCTTCACCTGTTTTTTTTTTTTTAATATTAAGAACATTTCTTATTAATAGTAGGCCTTTTTTTTTATAAATGCCTAAACGCCCAAATGTACTCGCTGACGGTGTTCATAGATCAATCCAGCACTGGCGGCGATGACTCTAAGTGCGCCCTCTTGCGTCTATGACAGGGGCGCCGCCATTCGTTTTGTCCCTAACTCAAAACACCACCTAATTTATTTGCGAACCAGGCATGGTAAATCTGCTGATCAACGATAAATCACCACAAGTCGTATCGCTGAGGTTGATGTATTCACCGGAAGTGGTTGAAAAAAACATGTGGGCACATTATATGTGCACACTCAGAGGAAAGGAAGCATTCATTCTCCCCCCTTAATGACGAACAGTAAACACACCATTTCTATAAATAGCCTGCTCCACACTAAACCGCCAATCAAATAAACCATTTCGAAAAGACCGGATGTTGATGCATGTCACGTGGCTTGTATTTGCCCCGTTGCTACTATGTTCACTGAGTTGTAATTGGTTTATGACCATTGGCTGGTTTTGTTTGCGGGTGGTCCCAACTCTCGGAATAAAAATATATCGGCTGTGTTAATAATCTTATTTAATGTTTTCAAAATGCTTTTTGAGAGAATCTGTAAAAGATATTTTACAAGCAAAAACGAAAAGCAGTTTGTGACAGAAGTTTTGATACCCCCCCCCCCGCTCACCCCCCACCACATTGTCCCAGAATGTTGACAGGATGTTTCCAATACAACAACCATGAGCCAAAGTTCAAAGAAATTTCAAAGTAAAAAAAAAAAAATAATGTATCCATCTTAGACAAAGGGACTGCCTCACCCTATTAAGAAGTCTTTTTTTTTACAGTAATATACATATATACTCTACTGTTATGAGGCTTCATCTAATTAAAAAAAGGAGTCTGCAATCTTTTTGACTTGGTGTTCATAAACAATTGTAAAACCTCATTGCTGGTAGCACTAAGATTTGAAATAAGGATATACGCTATCTTCTATAACCATTCTAATTTTTTTTTACTCAGTATATATGTAGGTGATTGTATTGTAAGACAGTTCATCTATGTCTTTAAATTTTGAAATATTTGTTTCCGTACATACAGCTTAAGTTCCTGCACAAAGGAAAATTGCATGCTTTAATTTTTTGAACAAGTCTTTCCACAAAAAGATAAATAATGTTAAATTTTAGTGCTATGTCTGAGGGTTTATTTTCTTTCTAGAATTTTGAAGTCATTATCCAAAATGTGGCAATTTTTTAGTTGTTGGTTAATGTGCTTATCAGTGAGAACAGAATAGATCTTTGTTTTGTGCTTATATAATATAGAAACTGTTTGCCCGCACAAATTAATTAATGTGCTGGCAAATGGAAGAATCGTTCAAGCTGATGTCAAAGGTAACTGTTGAAATATATCGCTTTGTGATGCTTGTTAAAATGTCTGCGGCCCTCGTTCCAATACAGCTGAATGTTTCATGTTGGAAGTTACGTTGTAGAAAAAAAATGTAAAATGTGTTGCATGTCTCGGATGTTCCTTCAGAGTTGAAGATAATCTACTTCTTACTCCAAACCCTCCTGCAGGACGACGGGGGATGGCAAAGGGCAGGGTATGAACCCCGCCATTGAGACGACCGAACAACATTTCAGCGCGTATGCAGCACTGCCAGGAAGCCATTTATATCTTGAATTTCAGCTGGAGACGGATTTTGAACAAATGTATATCACCTTCATAAGCATAAAAGTTTTCAACACGAGAAGAATCCCCTTAGCGGAACCCGTACAGCCTCAGAGAATTTATCCGCTGTTCACAATTTGTCCTTGATAAGTGCAATATACCCTTTTCGGTGGTCGCGCATATTTTTTTTGAACCATCTTAGAAGTTTTTGACAAAGAATGCCATGCCAAACTTAGGCCACTTTCTGTTTTATCCAAATCTCTAAACAGATCTTCTCCCTTAGACGTAATCTGCCTACCGAAAACTCGAGCTAGTACATTGGTTTCAAAGCTGTAATTTATGTCTCATAAAAATATAAGCAGGCATTCAATGTCTGAGACTCGCCCCTCTTGTCGATTTGTAGCACAAAACTGCTGGTAGACAACATATAACCTCTGTGGGCGTATTTTATTTTACTTTGTTAAACTAGTAATAAATTGAATAACTTCCTATTGAACAATAGGCTACTATATATACCTTTTATTTACGATATAAACAGATGTATCTTAAGATGAAATGAAATAAATTTAGCAGACACGTAGTAATGATATAAAAATGTATTTTGAACAAAATTTAATTCACTACAAAAACACATCTTTTCACTCTGGCAATCTGGAGTCGTCTGGCCAACCTAAGACAGCTTACGACAATGCCGCTTATCTTGCATCATTCACACTGCATAGCCACCAACCAATCGCAAGCTTGTTCTCACATGTTCATAAAAACACACACACACAAAGACTCCATAACACTCCTCAAAGAAATAATCTTCAATCCAAGTTTTATGTGTAAAAAAAAAATCATTCTTCTTCTGAAGCATAAATCATTAATCTTTCAATTTAATTCTATGTGTCTCTCTGTGTAGCGTACAGAACTATTATTGTCGTAAAGAACATAAAGCATTACTTGGCTATTTAATGAAAGTGCGTTTTATATTCATTGTGTATTGTATGTTTGTATTCAGTCTGTAAGACGTATACACTTATTTATGTTTTGTATACTAGTCAGATTACACCATTAGACGTATGTATGCAGTGAATCAATGAACTCATTATGTTTGTGTCTGTTACATTTATCTGAATGTTTTTTGTTGTTGTTTTTATTTGTGAAAAGAGTTTCTGTCATCACTTCAAATTTTCAACCACGGTTGACTTTTGGCCAATCTTGGAAATTTCCGGTTGACTTTCCCGCTTCTACCTTGCAGATGATCTAGGTCAGTTACACATGTTTTGCATATTTGTAAATTGAAGACGTTTGTTGTATTGAATAAGGTCTGCCGCCATTCCCTTTGGAACAGTTAAACATTTCTGCATGGTATATTGAGCCTATTTTTTTTCGTTTACAGCTATAAACCAGCGGCGCAGGTAGCCCGGTGGAAGCTGCTTTGATATGGGGTGTGTTAAAAAGACTTATGCCACCTCCCTCACTTTAGTATTGGGCGCGGTGGATGAGTGGTTAAGCGCTTGGCTTCCGAACCTGGGGACCTGGGTTCAAATCTCTGTGAAAACTGGGATTTTAAATTTCGGGATTTTTTAGGGCGCCCCTGAGTCCACTCATCTCTAATGGGTACCTGACTTTTGTTGGGGAAAGTAAAGGCGGTTGGTCGTTGTGCAGGTCACATGACACCCTGCTCGCTAACCGTTGGTCAAAGAAACATATGAACTTAACAACATCTGTCCTATAGTTCGAAAATTATGAAAGGGGAACTTTTTTTTTGTTCCTCTTTTTAGTGGTGAATAATCCTTGTTTTAGGACCGTAGTGTCTCTTGCACCTCCCTGAACGATTCGAACCATTGCCCTCCTACGCCCATGCCCATATTCACATGAGCTAATGCACCGGTTACTTAATCTTCAATCACGCTGGCACCGGCGTTACACACAAACGCACTCTCTCAAGGTCGTGACCTTTTTAAATTAATCCACGATACCAAAACAAGAGCCCGCTAAAATGTCGAATCCGACGGGACCCGGCGAAAGAGAGAGAGAGAGAGAGAGAGAATGTCCTAAAACGATAATCGATTATTCCTTTTGTGAGGAGTTGATATTTTATCGAGTGGATTGATCTTTCTCAATGAGCTATAATCACAGTGCTCTCTAAGCCCCCCCCCCTCCCAAACCTCCGTTTGGTCGTCTGCTTAACATGCGGTAAGAACTCTCCACCTTTATCCCTGCTCATTATTTTCCCTTCTCCTTTACCGTCGTAGTAAATAGTGCGCGGATTGTTTTTTTTTCTCTTCTTAAATTTTTGCATTCATTTAGATCTCCATGATGTGGGTATCGGTTTTTTTGACAAATCACTGCGCCGAGTCCTTGCCTTCGGATTACCATACGAATACGACGGGTGACGTAATTCAAGAACAAAAAAAAATCATGGCGCGAAGAGAAATGGAAAGGCGGAGGGGGGGGGGGAAGGGGAAGTGGTGACAGGGGAGAGTAACTCTTCATTATATATTGTTTATCGCCCTTCAAGTATCGCTATACAAACATGAGTGAAAGGCTAGAAGGAATGAGTGCTCGTCTGTGTGCGACAGTGCAGGACAGAGAAAGACAGAGAGAAAGAGTGAGAAAGTAAAGGATGGAGAGAGAGAGAGAGAGGGAGAACGAGATACGAAAAGAGAGCGAAAGAGATCGAGGGTAAAAAGAGAGAGGGGAGAAATTTAGGGCTGGGGGGGGGGGGGGACATAGATATTCCGTTTGTCCCCCAATCTATGTCCATCTTTTGTTCCACTTTTTATTCAACAATTTAGTTTTCTCTCGAGAGCGAGCCAGAGTCTGAAAACAACAACAACAACAACAACAACAACAACAAAATAATAAAATAAAATAACATGATGGATCGTTGAATCCTCCAAAAGGTTTCTCAGTGCTTTACATTTGTTTCTTTAATGAGTATTGAGATACAGTTGAAGGCTAGCTACTTATTTGTTATATATATGTAATACAAAATACTAGTACGATTATACAATGTCCTTCACCTTTACTTATCCCTTAGTCTTTTAGACCGTTGTGGCGCCACACAAGATCTGTCAACCGTGTTTCTCCATGTCTCTCCTTTGTCTTGGATAGAATTTTTCATTCACTGACAGGCCTGTCCATTCTTTGATGTTGTCTTTCCACAGTTTTCTATGTCTTTCTCTTCTTCTTCCTGGTACTGTTCCCTGCAGTATGGTCTTTGCGAGCCCCGAGGACCTTGTCATGTGGCCTGAGAGTTTAAGTTTACGTTTAGATGACTAGGCCAATATATAAGATGAACTGCGCAGTGGTTTTCCAAAATCAGGGCCGCTCTCCATACAGTTTTCATTTATACGTGTGTTTTGGGGCCTGCGTCTCTTACGGGCCTCTTGGTAAAGAATGCAGTTTTGAAGGACATGGTCAGCATTCTCTGGTGACACTCCACATGGGTAGAATTCACTAAAGCAAATTTAAGCTTCCGGAACATATGTTGTCTAAGGAACTGTTGATAAGTTATGTTTGTTTTTATTATTTTATTTTTTAAAAGGTTTATGATATTTTTGTGCAGCTTTTTGACACTGCAAATCAAAATGTTAAGCTCTTGTTGTTGGCAGAAAGTGATATCTATATAAAGTATCGCTACACGACAATGGCGCACCTATGAATTTATTTAAAAACAAATAGGCAACTAATTAACGCTAATACACCGAGTGCGGAAACATATGCAGGTCGCCAATAGGTTAAGATAGTCATATGAAACCCTGCACTCATCCTTAATCTTAAAATCGAAGCCATCGCCGTTGTCATTAACTAAAAAGTTCAACTGCCGCTTTCGAGATCTTTAGTTGAGACAATAGGGCGTCATTGACCTTGATTCTTATAATCTATCTATATATATAATTCTTTTCATGGCTCAAGAGTTTGGACAATTTCCAGGACTTTTCGTATATTTTGCAATTTCAGGAGATTTCTATGAGCTCCTGGTAAATCGACATCGGGAAATATAAGTTATAAAATGGTTTAAGTTAATAATTAATACACCTAGAATTAGCGCGAGTCCTATGAAAGTGCGGGTGCTATGAAAGTGCTTGGCCCACTGCGGTCGCATAGGTTGGAGCAGCCGGCCGGCCCTGCAAAATAATGTCCAATTTTCTTGTGTTTTTATCCACGTTTCCTTATAAGGCCCACACATTCCCCCCCCCCCCCCATATCGTTTTCTTTTCTGGGTTCGGACAAGGCAAATTACTCCATTGACCAGCTTCGTCCCTCCTCCAGACACATTTTTACAAAGCTCATATCAACTCACTCTATTATTTTGTTTGGTATCTGGAACAACGGAAAACAAAATACTTTACTGAAGTGGTGATATAAGCTGAATTAGCCCCCTTTATTGGTCGACGCTTTAAGTTTGAAACAAACAATAGATAACTATACAGTCTTCTTTTTTCGTAAGCTCCTCACTAGAAGAGTGCTTAGTATATCGGCTAGGGGAGATTTGAGCCATGAGTTCCAATTCAGGTCGTCACCCCCCCCCCCCCCTTTTTAAATTCTTTATTAAATATGCTTTTTTAAAAGCGAGGACGGTAAAATTCATCCAGATATAGCTTTCTTTCACCCCCCCCCACCCCCACCCCCAGATAAGTGATAGGATCACAGCGTATTGAGAAAGCTAAAAACATGAAATGGCACTAAACAATAAAAAAAATCGTAAAAATATTTCCAATCGCACAGATTAAGGCGAACTGTTGTTAGTCCAGATCAATTATAAATTTAATTACATGACTGATCCAAACTAATTGATACAATTACACTTCGTATAAATAAGCTTTTTTTGTTTTAAAAGTATTTTTAAAATGATTTTCTTGTTCCGTAAGCCGAGACTTGTATGTCCTTTTAATTTTTTTTTGTGCGATAAAGGTATGGAGGCACCCCCACCTGCTCCACTCTTTTCTAGGTCACTTTTTTACATATGCCTAATAAAGATGCGAAAATGTGTGTGTGTGTGCAGTGGCGTAAATAGGGTGGGGGGAGGAGGGGAGAATTTAAAAATCCCCCTGGGCCAACACTTGAAGCCCCAAAATGAGTGTTTTTTACATTAAAAATTAAATATTACGTAAAATGCAGGGGCCCCTAAAGAGGTCAAGCCCCCCGGGCCCCCAAACGATAAAAATTCCTAGCTACGCCCCTGTGTGTGTGTGTGTGTTCGGGGATGATAAAAAAAAACAACAACCGAAATTTGCATGTCTTCAATGGAACCTGGGGTTTAAGGCCGATGGTGTTGGTCGCCTCGGCGCCGTGTCTTTTGCAGAAAACATTCAAATAACGAAAACCAATCACACATCAGAAAGGCCAACAATATAAGTTAGTCGAAGCTGAAAGCGTATTTATAGATGTTCACTCAATAGTAGCGAAGGTAACCGTCGAATGGCATCAAGCTAAATCTCTCTTACGTCCATTAACTCTTTCTCTCCTAATCGACGATACCATCGTTGATTTTGACCTTATTAAATTAAATTAATGATTAATTTTTTGAACTTGACTTTGAATTATATAAAAAAGAGCATACATTCTCCTTTAATTCTATACCAAATACAACATTTTCTGATAACAAACATCAAAGCTATTGAAGCCCAATCATAACAGGGGTAGTGAAATAGTAATGAGCCAAATGAAGAATTCCTCTAAAACGTGGAAAAATAATTTCGTAGAGAAAGAGTTATAACAGCGTTTCTATAAAGCCGTCAAGAGTAGTCTGTTTACATTTCGCTATTCTTCCTAAAATCCTCGTCTTGTTTTTACTAGTCACGTTATTGTCAAAACTTTCCCTTTCTACGAAACAAATTAACTAATTCCTAATCGTGCATTAACAGATGGCTTAAATATTTTACCTATCGTGTAAATAATGTAGAAGCTTGAAGCTAGTAAGGTCAATAACTTATATATATATATATATATATATATATATATATATATATATATATATATATATATATATATATATATCAAATTCATTTATATTTAGAGCTCATCGTTTCTTCTAATGCTATAACTTGAGAACCAGTCTGACCTGTCTTTAAAGCCAGCTGAAGCAGGGTTCTTACTGTCAACTGGAAAGAAAAAAAAATATACTTGCGTCGATTTCCTATCGGGCTCCCACTTACACTATAGTGCGACCTTGAAGTTCAGGACAGAAATTAGCTTGATTAGTCTGGTTTATTTCATCTAGCCTTAAAATTTGGAATTAAAATTCAGACTTAGATGTGAGCTAAAAGTCTATAAGGGTTAAAAAAAAAAAAAGCGTGATCCTACTTTTTAAATTCTAGAACGTATAACACACAGATTTTAACGATACAAATCCGTATTGAAATCTGTATTTGGTTAAGTCTATAGCACTAGTTTTAAGATTGTAAAATACAATGTCTGTGTAAATTAAATCACATCGTTTATAAATGTCGTAAAAATAGGTCAGGGTAAAACTGCGAGATACAGATAGATGTCGTTTAAGAAAGGGAGATGATTTCCTTTTTTTCTCTCACTTAGTTAACATGCACGTATTTACATTAAAAGTTAACATTTTAAATGATGAAGCCCATTTTTTCACTGTTTTTTTCTCTTTTAAATATTCAATATTGGTTCGTTAAGATGTATTACGAGGAACATTAATATATTTAAACCATTTTTTTTTAAATATTGAATAAACTTTCAATGAAAAATAATGCCATTAAATAATCAATATAAACATCAAAACAATTATATCAGCATAGATGCGTAGTATCCTACAAATGCACTGCTTCCCATTCCCGATATGGGGCGATGACCACCAGGCCAAAAGAGATGCATACAGGTGAGTCTAAAACAGGAACAGGTTTAAAGAATACTTAGACGCCATTTCACTTTCACTTGAATGGAGGACAGCAGGTATCAGTAAAGGGAAAGCTGAAGCGCTCTCACGAAAGTCGCCTGCGGAAAAGTCACAGCCGAAAGACCAGCGCACGTGTCGAAATAAAAGCCTCGAAATAGATCCTCGTAGGGTATTAGGTGTAGCAAAATATGCAGGTCAAAACTGGGTTTGCCTGGTCACGTGAAATACGGCACTCCTGAAGATAATGGCTTCAAGTATTAGCATATCTTATAACGCTAACACCAGCCTGTTAATCCAATAACAACCCAAACGTCATCCTCTTCCGAATCATGTTTGTAAAAAAATGTGTCCAATAAGTTTGACATGCTTCAGAGCTCAAGATTATTTTTTACTTTCTAGTCCAAACTAGTCCTAGTCAAAACAATATGGAAAGACAAAGGCATAACAATTGACATCAAAATTAGACTGATGCGTTCCCTGGTCATGGCCACCTTCTTGTACGAATTGCGAGTCTTGGACTGCAGAGCTAGTGAGGAGGATCATATCAATGTAAAAAATGTAAACACAACTATGTAAGCTTGCCTATGTAAGCTTGACTATGTTAGCACACCTATGTAAGCACGCCGATGTCTATGTAATCACGTCTATATAATCACGCCTACATAATCACTCCTACGTAATAACGTCTATGTAAGCACATCTATGTTAGCACTCCTAATCATATGTTAGCACGCCTATGTCAGCACGCCTATGTTAACACGCCTATGTTAGCGCGCCCATGGAAATACGCCTATATAATCACGCCCATTTCAGCTCGACTATACCTACGTTAGCACGCCTATGTGATCACGCCTACATTAGCAAGCCTATGCATATTTTAGCACACGTCTATATAATCACCCCTACATAATCACTCCTATGTAATAACGCGTATGCAAGCACGTCCATGTAAGCACGCCTATGTTAGCACTTCCTATCATATGTTAGCACGCCTATGTTAGCACGCCCTTGGAAATACGCCTTTATAATCACGCCCATGTCAGCTCGCCTATACCTACGTTAGCACGCCTATGTAATCACGCCTACGTTAGCACGCCTATGCCTATTTTAGCACACCTTTATTAGTACGAATAATGTACTACTGTGATAAGTCCTTTCTTCTGACATATTTCATTATGCAACTTGCATCACAGCCTATGATTAACTATATGCTAATTGTTTATTTAAAAGTCAATTCAGTGTTTTAAGTTTTCTTTGTTAATTTTTTTCTCCTCTTTTGTAAAGCTTTATCCTCATTTTTTGTCCTCTTTGTAAAGCTTTATCCTCATTTTTTGTCCTCTTTTGTAAAGCTTTAACCTCATTTTTTGTCCTCTTTTGTAAAGCTTTATCCTCATTTTTTGTCCTCTTTTATAAAGCTTTATCTTCATTTTTTGTCCTCTTTTGTAAAGCTTTATCCTCATTTTTTGTCCTCTTTTGTAAAGCTTTATCCTCATTTTTTGTCCTTCCTTTGGTATGTAGGTGTCTGGCAACCCCAATCGCACGACTAGACATCCATTCACTAACATCTATTATGAAATGTAAACTGTTTTGGTAAAAGCGAGTCAAAGTCTGCAGTTTTAACACAGGAAAGTTTCTATGATGATGTCAAGACTTTTTGAAAGTGAAACATTCGTCAAACGGATCACACTGTGTTATGCAGATAACACTCAAATAACGAAATGAATTAACACAGGCGAAAAGCCAACATATAAGTTATTTTAAGCTATTCACATTATGTTAAAAGAAAACTTTTTTTTTCATCTTATCTTATATAATGCAGACGTTACTTCAAAAAAGATGATGATTACGTCCTACGCGTCATGCATTTAGTCATACATATTAACCAATGACCTAAATTCTACCAAGTCACTTGTTTTCCTGGCTAGCTCAGGCAACCCATTCCATGCTCTAATAGCATTAGGGGAGAGGAGGATTTGTACAAATTTGTCCTAGCATATGGAACGAGGAATGTGGCTTCCCTCACTATTCCCATCAACAAGTTGGCCAGAGCGATGTTATAGATTTGTTTAGTTTTCAACTTCATTTTGTGCAATTATTCTGTCCCCCCCCAAAACAAACAACAAAAAACAACAAATTTACGACTTCATAATTGAAACACTCTCCACAATTTTGATTCCTATTACCACTGCCCTATAAAAGTTGAGTTTTGGTTTTTAAGTTTGTTCACACTGTTTGGTTCTCATGTAATTATGACATTAACGTTTTTTTTTGTTTTTTTTTTATTTTAGCTGGTTCCAATTTTGTTCTGTTTTCTTTCAGTTATTTCTACTGGTCGGTTTTTATTTTTCAAATTTCTGGTTGGTTTTATGTTTTGGGGGTGGGGGTGGGGGGGCGTGCTGGCAGACTGATAAATAGCTTGGCTTCCTAACCGAAGAAAAATCGGGTTTGAATCTCGGCGAAGAAATTCGGGATTTCGGAACGCCCCTGAATTCACCCAACACTATTGGGTATCTGAAATAAGTTGGGTAAAGAAAAAGTGGTCGGTCGTTGGGCTGGCTTCATGACACCGTTGTTAACAGCGGACCGTAGAAACAGATGATCTTTACATCATATGCCCTACAGATCTCAATGTCTGAAAGGGGGACTTTTTACTTTTACACGGTACCTTATCACATCAGTCCATACTACACACTACTCATACACCGCAATAATAATCTCTCTTAAGATCTTACAAAAATATATGTGTGTATCAGACTGCTAGCTTATTCTGTAGAGTCCAAATTAAAAACCTGGTTCTCAAGAAAGACAAGTTCCATATCTCCCAATGATGTATACTTCATCTTGATCTACTTACTAGATTACATTTATATTATAACCAAAATAATAACCACAAAGATGATTAGGAACTTCATTGTTCCTTTTGTACAACGTTAGTGGGTGACAAATAAATACATGATTTATTCTGAATAATTTTACTTGTAAATGAAATTATTCATATTTTTACTACCCTTTTTTTCTTGTTAATATTTATATACTATCACTATAGTGTTTTGTTGGTTATATATAAGACTGGAGGATGAAGACTAATCACATCCACAACATAATTGGTTGAACTCATTTCTCTCCTTACTAAGCATTCATCCGCCCTCTTTTCTTTGTTATCTTCACCCCTTTATACTTTTATAAATCTGAAATACAACTGTATTTTCTTGTTTCTGTTATTCGGATATCAGGACAAATTATAATTTCTCCACATGTTGCTGCATAATTGTTTACAATCTCTGGAAATATATCATTACAAGAAATGTGCATCATATATTTTAAAAATATATCATAATCTATATGTGCATTATACAATATGTAATATATGTAACATATTGACCACTATTTGCAATCAGTGCATGTTGTTGTCTCGGAACCTATAACAGCCACCGTTGCTTTTAATCGGTCAACGAAATCAAATACCTTTCCTGGCTCTCAATTAGCTGACCGCCTATCAATCATGTGAGAATGAGTTGTTATTGAATCTCAGAGTTAATCTTAATTCACAGATCATGGGGACCACTTAAAGTCTACATATGGAAATAAAATCCTGAACCCTACCGGAGGAGGTAGAAAAAGTAAATGGTGTATTAACTTGCAAGATAAAGGCACAATTTTTGTAAATTACTTTGCAGTTTCGATTGTTGGGATTGTTATCTTGTCATCAGTTTTATGTTATATTTTGAAAGGGAAATGGAGAAGTTAATTAGTAACGTGATTTTCTAGAAGACATGAACCCTCAATTCTAAGTTTGGTGCAACATTATCATGGTAACTCTAATGCGACATTCGCTTCGTAACTCTAGTGACTATCACATCGTAACTTTAGTGTGGCTATCCCATCATGACTCTGGTGAGGCTATCCTATCGTGACTCTGGTGAGGCTATCCCATCATAACTCTAGTATGGCTATCCCATCGTGACTCTGGTGAGGCTATACAGTCTTGACAATCCCATCGTAACTTTAGTGTGGCTATCCCATCATGACTCGTGTGAGGCTATCATCGTGACTCTGTTAAGGCTATCCCGTCGTGACTCTGGTGAGGCTATCCTACCGTAACCTTTGCGTAGCGCTACATATTATTACGAGTAGCATGGAGGATTTTAATAAATTATTCTTGACACATATTAATTACAGTATTTTCATTTATATTTAACGTTGGTCGTTGTGTTGGTCACAGAACACCATAATTAATCTTCGGTCATAGAAACGTATTCTATCACTTTGCTACAAACCATTTTTTTTCTTTACATTTTTTGGGGGGAATCGCTTATTCCTCTGTTCTGATTTGTCCCTTGTGGAATTTGTAATTCGGATTTTCGTGATGTAGGAGAAATGTTATCCATAAAAAGTCCACTTTTTTTTTTCAAACTATATGTGATTATCTTTTCGTTGCTTTCATAGGTATTTTGAAAGCATAACCAGCTCAAAGACGGGGGCATAGAAAAAGCTAGTAAATAATATCATTTTTTTTTTAAAATCTATCAATGTCTGAATTTTTTTTGTTCATTCCCCTTAGACCATATGTCTTGAACTCTCTCAGAGTCTCTAACTCTCTCAAAGTCTCTAACTCTCTCAAAGTCTCTAACTCTCTCAAAGTCTCTAACTCTCTCAAAGTCTCTAACTTTCTCAAAGTCTCTAACTTTCTCAAAGTCTCTAACTCTCTCAAAGTCTCTAACTCTCTCAAAGTCTCTAACTCTCTCAAAGTCTCTAACTCTCTCAAAGTCTCTAACTCTCTCAAAGTCTCTCTCTCAAAGTCTCTAACTCTCTCTCAAAGTCTCTAACTCTCTCTCAAAGTCTCTAACTCTCTCAAAGTCTCTAACTCTCTCAAAGTCTCTAACTCTCTCAAAGTCTCTAACTCTCTCTCAAAGTCTCTAACTCTCTCAAAGTCTCTAACTCTCTCTCAAAGTCTCTAACTCTCTCTCAAAGTCTCTAACTCTCTCTCAAAGTCTCTAACTCTCTCAAAGTCTCTAACTCTCTCAAAGTCTCTAACTCTCTCAAAGTCTCTAACTCTCTCTCAAAGTCTCTAACTCTCTCAAAGTCTCTAACTCTCTCAAAGTCTCTAACTCTCTCAAAGTCTCTAACTCTCTCTCAAAGTCTCTAACTCTCTCAAAGTCTCTAACTCTCTCAAAGTCTCTAACTCTCTCAAAGTCTCTAACTCTCTCTCAAAGTCTCTAACTCTCTCAAAGTCTCTAACTCTCTCTCAAAGTCTCTAACTCTCTCTCAAAGTCTCTAACTCTCTCAAAGTCTCTAACTCTCACAAAGTCTCTAACTCTCTCAAAGTCTCTAACTCTCTCAAAGTCTCTAACTCTCTCAAAGTCTCTAACTCTCTCAAAGTCTCTAACTCTCTCAGAGTCTCTAACTCTCTCAAAGTCTCTAACTCTCTCAAAGTCTCTAACTCTCTCAAAGTCTCTAACTCTCTCAAAGTCTCTAACTCTCTCAAAGTCTCTAACTCTCTCAAAGTCTCTAACTCTCTCAAAGTCTCTAACTCTCTCAAAGTCTCTAACTCTCTCAAAGTCTCTAACTCTCTCAAAGTCTTGAACTCTCTCAAAGTCTTGAACTCTCTCAAAGTCTTGAACTCTCTCAAAGTCTTGAACTCTCTCAAAGTCTTGAACTCTCTCAAAGTCTCTAACTCTCTCAAAGTCTCTAACTCTCTCTCAAAGTCTCTAACTCTCTCTCAAAGTCTCTAACTCTCTCAAAGTCTCTAACTCTCACAAAGTCTCTAACTCTCTCAAAGTCTCTAACTCTCTCAAAGTCTCTAACTCTCTCAAAGTCTCTAACTCTCTCAAAGTCTCTAACTCTCTCAGAGTCTCTAACTCTCTCAAAGTCTCTAACTCTCTCAAAGTCTCTAACTCTCTCAAAGTCTCTAACTCTCTCAGAGTCTCTAACTCTCTCAAAGTCTCTAACTCTCTCAAAGTCTCTAACTCTCTCAAAGTCTCTAACTCTCTCAAAGTCTTGAACTCTCTCAAAGTCTTGAACTCTCTCAAAGTCTTGAACTCTCTCAAAGTCTTGAACTCTCTCAAAGTCTCTAACTCTCTCAAAGTCTCTAAGCCTAGGCAAGTTTGGAAAGTTTGAAACGCAGGTTCACCCATTTTTTTAAAGAAACGTTTTTCAATAGAGGTGGATTTGAACCCATGTAGGGTTCGCTCAAGTAGAGCTTGGTGATTCTGCAACTTGTTTATCGGTCTGGACACTTCAACAATGTATTTTAACAACGAAATAAGCCGTAATACCCTTAATTCACCAGACACAATAATAAACTTAACATTCTTTTTCGATAGCCTTCCATGTACAGAGTTTTAACCACGTGACTAGAAGCGGATATTTGGGCTGACCGGGTGGGCGGGGGGAGGAGATACAACACTTTGAGGATTGAAACATAAAGCCCCCAAGTCATAAACGCTTCAAACACTTTGTAGATGAAAACAGCAGTAGGGGCTGGGGAGAGCATTTGCATAGCATAGTTCTAAAACTCTTTCATCCTAGTTGGTCTTGCACTACGATGTTACTGTATTATTTAATTTACACAGCATGAATACAATTCAAAACAAAATAACACTCTATTCTATTGAGCTGACTTTACAATTTTAACTATATTGTTTTCAGTGCCAATTTCAATGTATTATTATTATTATTATCATTATTATAGCTTTTATATAGCGCTACTTTCATGTTTATAGCATGCTCAGAGCGATTTTGGTCCAATCTCAATTGTGGACGGGTGGGGGGGGGGAGGGGGTATCAAGGTTTTCCGTGCTGCCTTTAGGAGCTCAGTAAACGCAACTCTGCCCAAGCTCCTTCTTGGTAGCCAAGCCAAGCCAAGTTCAAGCGCACTTGGCCTCTCGACCACGCTTCCCACCCATGTATCTTGAAAAGGAAAAGCTGATGTATAAAGTTTTATAGCAAATGTGTTTTATACATTGGGATATATATACATAAATAAATATAAAATCGTATGCAATGTTTCTTAATGTTTTACAAGTTTTGTGTTTAAACTATGTCTCCCTCTAAGGTATCCTTAATATTTTTGGAAATATTAGGTGGAATGCGGTCGAGACTTTGTCCTAACGAAATGGTATGACCTTGCAGACAAAACGTTTGAGATACATTGTTCGTATGTTTATTAAAGCGTTGATGCGTTGTTGATAGAAATCAAGTTACACAAAGCGTGACCATGTCAATATTACCTAGTTCAGGTTGACCCGATCAACTCACTTAACTTTTTTCAACGCGTTGAATTTGAATTGATTCATGCCCTCTGCTTAAGTTAGCTCAATTCTTAAACCCGCCTTTAAAAAAAAATGCCTACATAAGTACGAAAGCCGTAGCCATTTCGTAGACATTACTCGTTATGATTCGCCCCGAGCGCTTTCTCTGTGGTGCGTATACGTAAACTACTTACCAAGTGTATGCGTTCTAAAAGAAGAAAACAATGAAAAGCTGTAGCTGCTTGCATAACAGCCATCACAATTTGGGCTGTTGTATCATTTGACGAATGGTTTCAAATAAATTATGTGTCTAGTTTCAAAGAAGCGTTGACTGTATGGGCTGAGACTGTGATTACTCCAGATAAAAACTTTTAAAAAAGTAAAGCCTCTGACGTATAGCAATGAGAGAGAATGAGATAAGAGGAGAAGGAAGAGAGGGGATAGAGGAGGAAGAGAGAAGGAGATAGAGGAGGAGGAAGAGAGAATAAAGGAGGAACAGAGGGGATAGAGGAAGAAGAGAGAAGGAGATAGAGGGGGAGGAAGAGAGAAAGAAGGAGGAACAGAGGAGATAGAGGAAGAAGAGAGAAGGAGATAGAGGGGGAGGAAGAGAGAAAGAAGGAGGAACAGAGGAGATAGAGGAAGAAGAGAGAAGGAGATAGAGGGGGAGGAAGAGAGAAAGAAGGAGGAACAGAGGAGATAGAGGAAGAAGAGAGAAGGAGATAGAGGGGGAGGAAGAGAGAAAGAAGGAGGAACAGAGGGGATAGAGGAGGAAGAGAGAAGGAGATAGAGGGGGAGGAAGAGAGAAAGAAGGAGGAACAGAGGGGATAGAGGAGGAAGAGAGAAGGAGATAGAGGGGGAGGAAGAGAGAAAGAAGAAGGAACAGAGGGGATAGAGGAGGAAGAGAGAAGGAGATAGAGGGGGAGGAAGAGAGAAAGAAGGAGGAACAGAGGGGATAGAGGAGGAAGAGAGAAGGAGATAGAGGGGGAGGAAGAGAGAAAGAAGGAGGAACAGAGGGGATAGAGGAGGAAGAGAGAAGGAGATAGAGGGGGAGGAAGAGAGAAAGAAGGAGGAACAGAGGGGATAGAGGAGGAAGAGAGAAGGAGATAGAAGGGGAGGAAGAGAGAAAGAAGGAGGAACAGAGGGGATAGAGGAGGAAGTGAGAAGGAGATAGAGGGGGAGGAAGAGAGAAAGAAGGAGGAACAGAGGGGATAGAGGAGGAAGAGAGAAGGAGATAGAGGGGGAGGAAGAGAGAAAGAAGGAGGAACAGAGGGGATAGAGGAGGAAGAGAGAAGGAGATAGAGGGGGAGGAAGAGAGAAAGAAGGAGGAACAGAGGGGATAGAGGAGGAAGAGAGAAGGAGATAGAGGGGGAGGAAGAGAGAAAGAAGGAGGAACAGAGGGGATAGAGGAGGAAGAGAGAAGGAGATAGAGGGGGAGGAAGAGAGAAAGAAGGAGGAACAGAGGGGATAGAGAAAGAAGAGAGAAGGAGATAGAGGGGGAGGAAGAGAGAAAGAAGGAGGAATAGAGGGGATAGAGGAGGAAGAGAGAAGGAGATAGAGGGGGGGGAAGAGAGAAAGAAGGAGGAACAGAGGGGATAGAGGAGGAAGAGAGAAGGAGATAGAGGGGGAGGAAGAGAGAAAGAAGGAGGAACAGAGGGGATAGAGGAGGAAGAGAGAAGGAGATAGAGGGGGAGGAAGAGAGAAAGAAGGAGGAACAGAGGGGATAGAGGAAGAAGACAGAAGGAGATAGAGGGGGAGGAAGAGAGAAAGAAGGAGGAACAGAGGGGATAGAGGAGGAAGAGAGAAGGAGATAGAGGGGGAGGACGAGAGAAAGAAGGAGGAACAGAGGGGATAGAGGAGGAAGAGAGAAGGAGATAGAGGGGGAGGAAGAGAGAAAGAAGGAGGAACAGAGGGGATAGAGAAAGAAGAGAGAAGGAGATAGAGGGGGATGAAGAGAGAAAGAAGGAGGAACAGAGGGGATAGAGAAAGAAGAGAGAAGGAGATAGAGGGGGAGGAAGAGAGAAAGAAGGAGGAACAGAGGGGATAGAGGAGGAAGAGAGAAGGAGATAGAGGAGGAGGAAGAGAGAATAGAGATAGAGAAAAAGAGAATGAGACAGAGGAAGATAAAGAGAAGGAGACAGAGGAAGATAAAGAGAAGGAGACAGAGGAAGATAAAGAGAAGGAGACAGAGGAAGATAAAGAGAAGGAGACAGAGGAAGATAAAGAGAAGGAGATAGATGAGGAGAAAGAGACAAGGAGAAAGAGAGGAGCGGGAAATGAGTAAAAAAAATGGAAATATTTGTGTACTCATTCTAAACTGTTAAATAATGGTTCATATTTAAAATGTTTTTTTTATAAAATCATGCCAAGATATCGATAAAGACTCTATATTAGGTAAAGGCTCTTTGCGTTATTTGTAGGAAATACTTTTGTTTTATCAAGTTAGCCGATGTTACTATTCATTGTTTTGCCCAAATGTTTCAGTTTGTGTTTAGAAATACTTTCTGACACCACTGTATTTACATTTCCTTGACTTGTTTGAACTTTGGCCTGACAAAAACGTCTGCTTCTATTTAAAAATCTGTGACATAATAGTCTAAATATCAATATCTTAGTGGACAAAAGTTGTTGTTCTTTTATTGTTCTACAGTATTCCAGCCTCCTCCTCAAACTGTACACTGGCCTATGAATAAATCTAGATCATGTATGTTTATTGTTAGTTCTTGCCTTTATTTAGCGCAACTATTCAACTGTCTTGTCTGCCACCCACCCAGTAAAGCTGTAAATATGAAACACTCGATACCTGAAATCTCACCTCCCCCGTGGTTTTAATTGAAAGCCAGGCAGTGAAAATAAAAATGGAAGTCTTGGTGTGTAAAATGTTACCGCCCAATCGAGGACAGTAGAATTTTTTATTTAAATTTCAATTTATGTTTGACCCCAAAAAAACAACACTAAATGAACTGCCCATTTCTTTACCGTGTGAAGGAGGGTAACTCTGATCCGCGAGGTGCGATGAAGCGGAGTTGCGGCGACTGAAGCTTGTTGAGGCTAGTGACGCTGTGAATTGTCGCTAAGTTACATCGGCAAAGGGGCGTCACTCCAAAAGAAAAAATCACATTCGTTTGTTGGATTGTTCTCTCTTTTTATTTCTCCGTAGCTTAGGATTTGATTTACGGCTATTTGTTTTGTGAAGTGTTTCTGTAGCTTTCAGATACAAAGGGAAGGAACCCGAGGCTTGTGTTTGTTTGCAAAAGTGTTGTTAAATGATTAATTCTGTCGTCTGCTAGTAGGAGCTTACAACTGTACGGATTTACGGATTATACTTACCAAATAGACTGAATTAAAGGTTTATGTGAGTAAACTCATAGACTATATATATATACAGGACTGCCAACACTAAGGGTAACTAAGCATAAGTTTCGTTCAACACCATATTGTGAGATGTGGTACTTCCGGTATAAACTTATTCACGATGTTTAAATGATAATGCCAGTTTGGATAATATATTTCTTTTCATCACATTTGACAATTTTTTTTTACATTGTATACTATTAATATGAGTTAAATAAGCGATTAATGAAAGAATCAGTACAGTTTCGAGAGTGTCATTTATTACTTAGGTAGCCTATAGGCCTATAATTGGTGATAGAAGTCAAGTCTGTGAGTGAGTCAGTCTAAAAAAACAAAACAATAGTGAGTCCCTGAGCCTACACACTGACATCTTTACCAACTTTTATTTACATCTAGATTCTATAACTATTTTTTAAAATTTATTTGTAGTTTTTTTTTTTTAAATAGCATGCAGTACGCATTATATAATATATATGTGTGTGTGTGTATATATATATATATATATATATATATATATATATTAATGGAGAATGAAGCCATTAGAAATTACAAGCAATAGAGTATTTATTGCTAATTGAAAAATATGCATAAAACATTCAGCTCAGCAAGTTATTAGTTTTTTTAAACTAATTAAATCCTAAATAACATCCAATTATTCTAAAAGCCATAAAAAATTGATTGTTCCAAATTTGTCTTCACCTAATAGAATTCTAGAATCATTGTTCCTACTTCAATAAACATTAATTGTACACGTAGTAAACATGTCAACGTTGACCCAGACTTAGTGACCTATGGCTGTAAACTATATCTACATGTACGACCACTACTAAGCGTGGTCGAGAGGCTAAGTGCGCTTGAACTTAGCTTGGCTTGGCTACCTAGAATGCTCGAGGTTCGACACCCGACTCGGGCAGAGTTGTGTTTACTGAGCGCCTAAATGCAGCACGGAAAACCAACTCCTAGATACCCCCTCCCCCCATTGGTCCACAAATAAGATTGGACCAAAGCGCTCTGAGCATGGTATAAGCATGAAAGTAGCGCTATATGAAAGCTATAATAATGATAATAATAATAATAATAAATAAATATTATAATTTGTCTTTGGAAAAAAATGGCTTAATGGGTTTTAATTATATATATATATATATATATATATATATATATATATATATATATATATATAAACTAGTTAGTTAGAACACTATCTATGTAAATGCTCTTTTTTTAAGTTGGTAAATTCGATTTTGTTGTTATAAAAATCTGGCTATGTCTATAGCACTGTTACCAAAAAAAGAAATATTTTGAACGTAGTGTTTATCTTTAGTGATGGTTTCTTTATATAGTAAAATAATTCACCGGAAGTCATTCTTCTAACAATACACTGCAACCAAGGACGCCTTGGTGTACGGGACTTATTTAATTGAATAATATAGGCATGGTGCGCACAGTTGGCAGTCCTGTATATATATAGTCTATGGGTAAACTATATTTGTCAAGATTCTTCTTTATGAGTTATCTTTTAATGTAATATTTTCAATTTTTTTTTTTTTTATGAAATGTCTACGAATGAAATAACTTTAATAAGTACATGTTTACCAAGTTTTGTAACATGCGCTTCGGACAGTCGTAACGATGGTGACAAGTTCGAATCCTGATTTTCTTCCCTCCGCTGACGTCCTGCACGAGGTTTGGACTAGCACTTCATGATTAATTCTGAAAGAACATCCGAAAGAAAATTTAAGCGCTAAATTTGGTAACAATTTGGGGTTGCTTTTAGGATAAATTTCAAATCACGAATTATATTTAGCTGCGTGTTGACGATGACTAGTTTCGATCTTAATTCTCGTTGTTTAAAGTGTTTCTGTTTTACCTCTTTTAAATCTTTGACTATTTGTATATTTAACAAAAAAAATTTGCTGCATAAACCACACAAAAAAAAAGCCATTAATATTAATTTAAAATCCTTGCAATTGGTGAATAATGATGTATGAAGTTTAAAACTGAAGTTGAGCTAGCGAAATGATAATTGCAACAGTCTGTTTTTTTTAATCATTCATCCCAGTGGCATGACAACCCATGTAGGGCCCTGGCCTGGTAAAACACATCCCTTCATTGAGATCTCTCCCACGCCTTTCGTCTCTACGCCCTAACCCCAAACTGTTGTAGATCTGACTCCACATTATCAATTTATCGCTTTCGGGGTCTGCCTTTGGGTCGCATGCCATTTGTTTTTTTGCCTCTGTACAATTTTTCCTGTTCTCTGACATTCTTTCAAGGTGACCTTGTCCAACGTAGTCTCTTTCTTTTTGTCTTCCTCTCACTTTCAGTGGTTCTCTTCCTAAATGTGATATGTCTCATGGTTAGTGCGTGTCCTCCACCCCGTTTCATCTTGTACAGCACCGTAGATATTCCTAAGGATTTATAACGCTAGCCCTATTATTTGAAAACTATTATTAAAATTATAATTAACTTCAGGTACTACATGTCAAGACTTGTCCGAAAGGCGTCCTCCTTTTCTCTCCTATTGGAATTGTTTATATTGGAGAAAAAAACTAAAAATAACTACCAATCATATCCTTAGATCCCCTTCCTTTTATGGGTCAATAAATTTTAAGGCTACAAAATGTTTGTTCCGTATATTTATGTAGTTATGTATTAGCTGCAGCTCGACACTAACTCGTCTTTTTTGTATAGAGTGTAGATCCATTCACAAAGCCTGCTCCCTTTATTTTGTCTTCGAAGGAATGTATGACATATCTGTCCTGCACCCCATCCAAACCCCCACCCTCTCCTCGTCCCTTCGGATCGACACGGTCATATGTTACAATGTAACATGGTTCTCCCATTTTGTCCACGCGCATAGCCTCGAGGCCCTGCCTCCCCCCCCCTAACGTAATGTTCTATCTGTATAAACTAAACACACACTATAGCTATAAGCCACCCTCTATACTGCCACGAACCGTCTTCTCCGTCCGTCGCCCCGAAAGGGCAAAGAAAAGCGTCGAAGTTATTGATATTTTTTTTTTTTTAAAGGTGGGAGGTAAGAGGTTTAACTAGGAGGTTGACGGAATGACGGAACAAAACTTATAGGTGGGAGGAGGAGGAGGGGGGTTTATTCTTCGAGTTTTATATTTGAAAAAATTAGTTTTAATAATGAATAGGATTAAAAAAAAAAAAAAACTCTCGCACAACTAAAGTGTACATTTACGCACATTTCTAGACCAGAAATCTTGTGTTTTGAGGGTAAAATTTTCATTTTGTAACCTCTTGACCTATTTCTCGCCATCTCTCTCATTCCCTCTATTTATTTCTCTTGCTCTCTTCCATTTCCTCTCTCTCTCTTTGTCTCTCTCTCTCTCCTTCTTCTCTCTCTCTCTCTTTGTCTCTCTCTCTCTTTGTCTCTCTCTCTTTGTCTCTCTCTCTCTCTCTTTGTCTCTCTCTCTCTCTTTCTTTCTTTCTCTCTCTTTCTCTCGCTCTCTATTTCTCTCTCTCTCTCTTTCTCTGGCTTTCTCTTAAATTTTCTTTCCTTCTCTCTATTCCCCTGTTCTTCCATTTGTTTTGTTTTTTTAATCTTAGCTGTTTGTTTTTTTTTCATTTTATTTCAATCTCATTATTATTATGTAAGAAAAGAATGAAGTCATTCTCTGGCAGTGCTTGGGCTGAGAATCGTTAGAAGGAGACAAAATTCAACACGTTTCATTCTAGTTTCCCCTTAACCAGTGTCCATTGAAGACTTTTCTGGTGACGCTGTAAGTCTACCATTTCTTCTTAGTAGGATTAGGGCCTCAAAGATGTCCTTGGGGTCAGTAGTCACCTCGTCTTTGGCTGATTGAAGCTTTAGTTCACTTCCATTGTAATTTTGAAGCTTTCTTTTTCATATATTTTTTTCACTTTGGCCTTTTTAGTGCAATAAGAAGAACGTCCTGGTTAGTCAATGTTAATTTAGGGTTATTTTTGTTCGTTTGTTTATCACACTTATTGGCACGTAAGAACATATGACACGTAGACTTGCGGCTGAATCTTGCTGGCAGTTTGATACGTGGTTTAGAGGGTTAAAAAACTTTTTTTCTTTATAATGTCTCTTTTGTAGGTCTATTGCTAAGACAGTTTTTTTGTTTGTAAATTTTGAGTTTGGTAACATTATTGGACTATTTAACTAAGAAGTCTGGTTTATAGGTGTGCAATGTTCCTCCAGAATTCACATGTGCTCCAAACCTCCCTCGGGAGGCGAGGAATTGTGTGTTATAGGATACAAACCCGGGAAACTCAAGGCGACATTCCAGAGCGCACTACTAGGCAAACTAAACATCTCCGGAAGTGAACATTCTGATTGTATCATTTCTGCTTTTTTCTAAAGTACATAAGCACTTTATGTCTCATCTTTCCATCAACTAAAGTTAGGTCTACATCATCGATTGTCCTTTTGTTTTCTTTTAATTTAGTAGATTTTACATGAAAAACAACTTTCCCTATTTTGGTTAATTTTAAACGTTTCTTTTTATAGCATATATATTTGTTTTAAAACAGTAATCTAGGTCTATTCTTAATTAATCGCCTGCTTATTGATTTCATCGCAGCTATAGATGTCGGAGAACGAATGCTGCCTTGTGTGTGTGTGTGTGTGTGTATGACTGAGGAATTATTTTTTTTGGTAAGTAATGTGTGATGGAGTTTTGTATGTGTGTGTATGTGTCTGTGTTTAGGAGGTGCAGCTGATAGATAATAGCGCTGGGTGTTAATTACCAGATGATGTGGAGCTAGCACGCTAATTGATACAAGCTCGGGAATATGCAGTCATTGTTTCGCGCCAAACAGAGCGCATAATAGGATGATGCTGGCAAGGGAGATCACTTTGATTCATCCGCCAACTTTGTAAATCTCTTTAAAGTGACTTACATACAATACGTAATACTCAAGTAACACCCATATCCATCTTTATATCTCCCTTCCTGTCTAACAATCCATCAGTATGTCTGTCATTCTGTCTCTGTAGTTTTTAATGCTTCATGTAGACGTTTCTACGGGTAAAAATATTGCGTAAAGCCTATTGTGCTGGGCACACAATTTATTTTTAAATTGTTTGACACAGAAATATTCGGACATTTCAACATATCGCTTATCTTATCTTATGAAATACAGACGTTACTTCAAAAAAGAAGATGATTACGTTCTTTGCGTGTTCCTATATCAATCTAGTCATGCATGAAGACTTAAATTCTGCCAAGCCTTTAGGTTTTCCTGGCAGCCAATTCCATGCTCTAATAGCACTACTAGTATATGGAACAAGGAATGCGCCTTTATCTTTGTGTCTTTCTGGGTATTTTATGAGATTTTGTATTTTGTATCTAAAGATTATGGTTTAGTGTTTTATGTATAATTGTTTCTTTACTTTTAAGTCTTCTATCCTGAAGGGTTTCTAAATATAATGATTTTAATATTTGTTTGTTATGAATCTCACTGTTCTATTTTGTGTCTGTTCCCTTTTCTTAATATTTTCTTGAGTTAAGGGTTTCCGTACAGAAGATGCCTATTCTATTATTGGCCTTACCAAGGTTAAAAACATTTTAGTTTTATGTTCTTATTTGATTTGTAGACATTTCTTTTAATAAACCCTTATGCTTTGTTCGATTTTTTAAAAATAGTTCCATCAATATGTGGACTCCATGGTAGTTTTTCATTTATTATAACACCTAGGGTATTTTGAGTTGTTAGTCTGTTACTAGTTTACTTTGAATAAAATAAGTGGAATCGATTTTTTTTATTTATGTTTTATAACTGACATTTTTCTATAATTCATCTAATTCTCTTTGTAAAATTTCTGTATCTTGTGTTGTTTTTATTGTTCTATATATTATGAAATCGTGTGTAAATAATCTTACTTTTGTTGCATTTAGTAAACCATTTATTCAAATTAAAAATAGTAGTGGACCTAAGACTGTTCCTTTAGGACTGAGTGACACCTAAGTTTACTGTTATTAGTGTTGATTTAGAGCCATTTATTATTACAGTTTGTTCTCTCCCTATCAGAAAATCCTGAATCGATATGTCTTAGCATTCATCTTTTAAACTCTATTTCTATTCTTCACCATGAAAGTCATTTAATATTATAATGATAGTAATTATTTGAAATATAAATCTATATGTCGGCACCTTGTAGTTTAAATGTTGTTTAATATTTCATAGACACAGCTACTTAGACTATCTTAAGAAAAAAAACCGACACGAAATATGGATAAAGATATATATATATATATATATATATATATATATATATATATATATATATATATATATATATATATATATATAATAATATATATATATATATATATATATATATATATATATATATATATATATATATATATATATATATATATATATATATATATATATATATATATATATCTTCATGCATATAAATGCATATAAATAGATATATAGGATAAGATATATAAGATAGATAGATAGAAAGATAAGATAGATAGATAGATAGATAGATAGATAGACAGATAGATAGATAGATAGATAGATAGATAGATAGATAGATAGATAGATAGATAGATAGATAGATAGAGAAAATAATAAGAGAGAGAGAGAGAAAGAAAGAAAAAAAATGAGAGAAAAAGAGAGGTAGAGAGTGAGAAAAAGAAAGAGAGAAGGAGAGACAGAGAGAGACGGAGAGAAAGATAGAGAGAGAAGGAGAGAGAGAGAGGCAAACAGAGAGAGAGACAGAGAGCGAGGGAGAGAAATAACGAGAGAGAGAGGCAGAGAGAGAGAGAGAGAGAAAAAGAAAAAGAGAGATAGAGAAAATGAAGGACTTATGGAGAAAACGAGTCAATACTTTTTATATATTCATCCTTTTTTTCCCCATCTTTCTGACAAAAGAGATGTTAGTTGGACTTAGAAACTTGATTTGAAAATACTTTCACTTTTAAAAAAAAAAAAGTTGTTTTGGAGCATATTAATTTGCTGCCATCTTGGTTTTTGAAGTTTCTTTACAGAGTTACGGCCGACTGAAACACGAGTCACTTATCAACTATTTACAATGGCGGAGTTAAAGTTTCAGTCACAATGTCTGGATTTTATCCAATAGTTGTCAAACTAAGCAAGCTTATGATTAATGTTCTATAATTTATAAGCTCCATTACACACGCACACACACACACACACACACTTAGATATACACATACTGAACAGCTTTTATGAACGATATCAGAAAAATTATTGTAAAAACTTTTATCACCAACAACTTTTTTTCGTTAGCTGTCATCTCTCTTCGGTGTTTTGTGTAGAAATTCGTAGACTTGCAACTTTGTTTTCAGCTAGTCCTTCAGAAATGTAAAATCACTAACTTCTATCTTAAACCTGGAGTAGGCGGGGGTTCGAACCCGCATCGAACGAGACGACAGCCCGAGGCGCATGCAACACGAGGTCATGTTATACATTTGTGGCCAGTTGTCTCCATAGAAATCCTCGTCATCATCATCTTTCCTTTGCGATTCGAATGGACCCTAATGGAACATAGGGCATCAGTGCTAACACGCCACTCACCACGGTCTCTTTCTCGTTTTTTAATGGCTTCCAAGCTCTTTCCTGTCCTCTAGGCTTCATCTAGTACACTGCGTCGCCTGGTTCTTTTTAGTGTTCCTCTACATCAGGGGTTCTCAACCTGTGGTTCGCGACCCACTTGGGGGTCGATTGACGATTTGCCAGGGGTCGCCTAAGACCATCGAAAATATGGATTGTTATTTGTCTATTCTTCCATTGTTGTATGTGTGTGTGGAGGGCGGGTCGTGGCAGAGTGGGGGATTGTAAAAAGGGGTCGCCGAGCTTAAAAGGTTGAGAACCGATGCTCTACGTGTTGTGCCCAGGTGTGTTCCGCTCTAAGGCCTGTCTAGCTCTGTTGCTGGTATCTTTTCATCCATCTCCGCTTTCTCTCTAAGATCTGCATCTCTATATTTCTCTGTCCACCAATCTCCCACAGTTTGGTGTTTTCTATCCATTGAAATCTGTATCTAACAATGTTTGCAGCCACTGGTTCCTTAGGTCTTCCAAAAAGATGAGGCGAAATGTTATACGTTCCTGAATACCGACCTCTGTATTATTGCCACCCTTAAGATATGCGATTCATTCTATCGGAGGTCTTGTCCAGTGTACCTGATGCTACGCTCGGTCAGAACCTCGTGAAGTGGTCAAGTGCCAATTTGACATTATATTTCTTTGTGACCCGATCTCAGTGACTTCAAAAATCCATCTCAGTCACTTCTGCTGAGCCCCATTTAATAAATCTGTATTTCTTTTCAAACAAACAAATTTCTAAGTAGATAACTTTCTAGTGCGTAATTTAGGCGCGCAAATGTTGGCTCGATGTTGAAGCAAGAAAAATAGGTCACCATGTCAGCAAAGTTCGTCTGCCAAACCTTAGACTTTAAAACATCTAATTATTTTCTTTAATTCTATGAAAAAAACGTTACATTCATCTCGGTTTTAAATTCGTTTGGTAATTTTGTAAATAAAAAACTCAACTTTTTATTTTTATAGACAACTCAATGCCTCAGACAATATCAGTTCATATTTCAGTGTATACGCATTCCATATTGTTTCATATTATATATAGTAGTAAAATTCTGTTTAAAGACAGTAATATATCAATATAATTTTTATTGAAATAAATTAGATTAGAACGCCCTGGCTAAAAACAAAAGTAACAGACGTACCAACAATAAAATATTAAATATAAACACGTATTTGAAAGATTGAATATAATTTATCATATTTGATATTATGCCGACAGCCAGACAATATTGTCCTTAGAAATAAGTTACTTTTTAATTTGATATCATATTTATATATATTTTTTTTAAACTGCCCATGGTAATTTTGTCAACGATGTCATGTCAATGTCATTTACTGTCTCTTTGTCCTGGTCATGTATAATGAGATTCAGTTTGATACTGTAGACTAATATTTTTAAAGTTTTTTGGTGATCATATCAAATTTAAATAGTTTTAGAGAAATATTTGTTAAAACTGTCAATCATGCAAATAATCTAAACTCTAGTACTTTGTTATCTATAACAATGGCTTTCCTTAAAAGTTTTTTTTAGAATGAAAAACATCTAAAATTTTAGAAATTTGACACGGAAAATTACATGATTATTTGATGAAAAATAAAAAGTACAAATGTATGTAGGATGAATGTAAATTTTTTATGCTAGAAGTTCATTTGGAAAACCTTGTGTTTAAACAGCAACCAGCTTTATTTTTTTTTAATGCAATAGCCTCAGGTTAGCGCAATGATTGTTATTGTTGATGATGTCTCGGAATGTAAACTAGACAACATTGCTAAGTTGCTGTTGTAAAGACAGGTACGTAGGCCAGGTTATTGGAGAAGACCGTACTATGGAATGTTATCGCGCCGTCATGTTCAGTGTTTAAGCTGGCCAGATGAAGTGACAGAATAATCATTGAATGATTTTTTAAAACATGAAATATATAAGAATGAGTCACATACACACACTCTTTTTGTTTTCTCTCTCTCTCTCTCTCTCTCCCTCTCTCTCTCCCTCTCTCTCTCTCTCTTCTCTCTCTCTATATATATAAATATGTATCTTTCTTTCTCTCTCTCTCTTTCTTTCTCTCTCTCTCTTTCTCTCTCTCTCTTTCTATCTCTTCCTTTCTTTCTCTCTTTCTATCTATCTCTCTTTCTCTCTCTTTCTTTCTCTCTCTCTTTCTCTCTCTTCCTTTCTTTCTCTCTTTCTATCTATCTCTCTTTCTCTCTCTTTCTTTCTCTCTCTCTCTCTTTCTTTCTCTCTCTCACTTTCTCTCTCTCTTTCTTTCTTTCTCTTTCTTCCCCTCTCTTTCTTTCTATCTCTTTCTCTTTCTCTCTTTCTCTCTCTCTTTCTCTCTCTCTCTCTTTCTATCTCTCTCTTTCTCTCTCTCTCTTTCTATATCTCTCTCTTTCTATCTCTCTCTTTCTATCTCTTTCTTTCTCTTTCTCTCTTTCTTTCTCTCTCTTTCTATCTCTCTCTTTCTATATCTCTCTCTTTCTATCTCTTTCTTTCTCTTTCTCTCTTTCTTTCTCTCTTTATCTTTCTCTCTGTCTCTTTCTTTCTCTCCCTTTCTTTCTCTCTCTTTATCTTTCTATCTCTCTCTTTTTTCTCTTTCTCGTTTTCTCTCTCTCTCTCTCTTTGCCTCTCTACTATGCCTTTCAGTGTCATCTGTAGCTATATCTGAAGGTCAGTGACATATCTTTAAATGTTCAGCGTGCTCATGTTACCAAATTAATTTACCTCTTTTCTGCTCTAAACAACAGATACCTTGTGCCATCTCTTTCAATGTCTATTTAGCCTGCTGAATGGATACGCATACGCAGGTGCGTCGAGTATCAAGTAGCACTTCTTGTATCAAGAATATAGTAGAAGGCAATCGGGATCGAAATACCGGACGTTGGACAATTGTTACGATGGGATTTCATATGTATATGTGTGATTGTGTGTGTGTGTTGAATAAAGATGCATTTTTTAGGAGCGAGACGTAAATAAAATATGTATGAATTAGAACAAAAATAAATAGGCACAGTGGATAGAGATAGAATATCAGTTGTGTTCATCCTATTACAAAGAATAAATTCTTAAAGTAAAAAAACAACAACACACACACAAAACTTGTATATATTCGATGAATACCAACATTGAAACATAGAACAAAAACCTTTAAACATATACAGATCTTTATTTAGATACCCCCCAATATTGCATATATTTTTTGTTAAAAAAACATCTCTTCCTACATCGAGAACTTATATAATCTTTAGAACCATTTTAAATAGAGAGCTGTACTATTGGAAACAAAGTATTGGGTCAAGATGGCCGCCTCTATATGATCATCCTGACATTTTACAGTTACATACTTGCAATGCAATAAGCACCCACCGTCATTATAAATGATAACTACAAGAGTCTACTAACTATTCTGACCAGTCTAAGTGATTGCATTATAGCAGTTATAATACCAACAACGTATTGGAAAACATTCGCATAGAATTTTTTTCTTTTATATCTAGCAAAGCATTTCCTCTTTCTTTCCTTTAGTAAAATGTTGATCCACTAGACTCAATGCCTCTAGACAAAGTTTCATACATACATACATATATCTATACCATAAAGCAGAAAGTAAGGTGTATGTATGTATGTATGTATGTATGTATGTATGTATGAATGCATGTATGGGTGTATGTCCCGCATAGAAATCTAAACCGTTTGATCAATCTTCATAAAACTTGGCATAAATGTTCTGTGGGTACTAACTGGAACCGTGACATATGTGTATATATATATATACAGAAGTAAGAACTATCTGGACGAAATTATTTTTAATTAAAAATAAATATCCAGATATACTCCAGGTCCGACGATTAGAAATTGTCAAGAACGATGCAGCTTTAGGGGCAAAACTTAAAGATAACACAGATAGACTGGTCAATTTCTATATACAGAGAATCACAAACAATCAATACTCAGCATCTAGATTTTCAAAATAGAAATGCTTTAACTAGCTTATTTGTGACTGTGTCAGTGCGTCCTCTTTATATCTGCACAGGACAGTGCGTCCAGTTCACATAAAGAGATAACACATATAGAGTGGTCAAGTTCTATAGGCGTGTATATTCAGAACAAATAATCTATATTCAGTTCCTAGATTTAAAAAAAAAGGCTTTAACAGACAGATTTATGACCGTGATAGTGTGTCCACTACCCAGGACCGACATAGACCTAGGAATTGACAGTGCGTCCCGTTTACAGCTGTCTAGGACTAGACATTGGGTCTAGTTCATAGCTGCCCACAACTGGACAAAGTGTCCATTTCATAGCTGCCCAGGACAGAACCGTGCGTTCAGTGCATAGCTTCATAGCTGCCCGTACCAGACAGTGTGTCCAGTTCATAGTTGCCCTGGACTGGACAGTGTACGTTATGGACATTCACCTTTCTGTCGTCTCATTTAGTCATAGAAACGTTTAAATCACTCTCACGGATCTATTCTCTTCTGCAGCTCGTATTACTCTGACTGGTCATCAATTATCTACGCTTGTATAGATAATATTTCACTCAAGGTTTGAACTGTCAATAAATATCATTGTGTTGTTTTTTTCTCTGTCATTCATTCTTAGAATCGCTAAATGTAGAGATTGAATGAGTAAATATTATTCCTTTTTTAAAAATTATATCATAACATTTAAATGCGTTTGTTTCATATTATTACATTGCACCCTCTTTATGTTAAAAAAAGGTGGGTTGGAAAGAAAACATTACTGTATTTCCTAAACGGATTTAATGATTTTCCTAGAAATTTAACACTAATTATAAATCTTATGGATAACAATCACTAGCTTATTGGCCACAAGGTGAAAACCCTGGCTTGACGTCTTTGTATCAAAGAAAGTTTTCCAATTGACGTCGAAGAAAACAAAAAATGGACACATTATGTCAAATGGTTTCAACGGAATTACCGCACTCGACTCAAATGTTTCTTTGCATTTAATAAGGGATTGAATAAATAGGTAGACAGACGTACATAGACATTTTGCGCACCGTCATATGTATACTGGAAGATTTGAATGCCAGAGAACATAAAATGTTAACTCCAAGTACGTTTTGAAATATACAGTAATCTTACTACCTAGAGACATAGCTGTTTGCTCTTGTGTGGTCTGTCTGTCACGTTCATATCTCAAAAATTAAAATCGCTATTTGTTCTTGTGTGGTCCGTCTGTCTGTCTGTCACGTTTATATCTCAAAAACTAAAATCGCTATTTGTTCTTGTGTGGTCTGTCTGTCTGTCTCGTTTATATTTTAAAAAAATTAAAATCGCTATTTGTTCTCGTGTGGTCTGTCTGTCACGTTTATATCTCACATTTAAAATCGCTATTTGTTCTTGTGTGGTCTGTCTGTCTGTCTGTCACGTTTATATCTCAAAAACTAAAATCACTATTTGCTCTTGTACGGTCTGTCGGTCTGTCTGTCACCTTTATATCTCAAAAACTAAAATTGCTTCTGAAAATCCTATTTCACAATATTTTATAGAGTGCTAAGAATGGCATACAAACTTTTATTCTTTTTAAAGCGAAAGCTATTTTGTTTTTAAATTTAATCATACGACTTTTTTTTTCCTACACCATTTTTTAAAACTAAAACCTTAGCAGTCTACACTTGTCCTTAACAGCACCTTTTGTATTTGTAATTTTCTCAACCTACCGCACTGCTTTTCTTTTGTCTCTGAAATCCAGTAAATGCAGTAAAGATTATTCATTTGTTTTTATTCTATATCTTCTCCTTAAGGAGTATAACAGAGTTGACTCAGATTGAGATAACATATAACAAGCGAAATTACATTCATTGTCTGATGACATGGAATGGGTTCTGGACTGTCATCTTGATTTGAATAATCATTTCATTTATCTTACAACTGGTCAATTTAACATAAAAAGGTAAAATTTTTGCCTCTGCCAACTTTGAGATAAAGATTTATTTTGCAAAAAGTTAAAAAAAGGATCAACCACTTTAGAATATTTGAACAGAGCATGATCACCAGACAGAGGGCCGGTCCTAGAGATTGCGGGCCCTATGCGAAACGGATTGCGCGGGGCCTAGTCTGGGTAGGGATAAGGATAATAAGAAAATTAAGATTTTTTGTTAGAAAATGAATTCCTTTTTGCATTTTATTCGTATTTTACTAAGTGCAAAGTCAAATTAACATTACGAGCCATCTACAATAGAAGGTAGATTTCCAACATAAAGCCGATAAACATTCAGATCTACCTTTTAGATTTACTATAGACTATCAAAATATCGCTTTTGAATTTTTTAAGAGATCGAGATAGATTTAGATCTATATTTGTATGCCAGTGACTATTACAGTAAATTAAGTAACTGTTTTGGTTAACATCCGCCCTATTATTTTAGTAAATAAAAGTTGACAATGCCGTTTTTTTTATCGCGAGTAGGATTGACATTTTCCATATTGAATGACACGCCGAAATTACAATTTTGTCTATTTTTCAGAACATGTTCTGAATTTTTAGGATATTTTAACAATTTCAGGAGATTTTCACGACTTTTTTCGTATACTTTGCATTTCATAAGATTTCCAGGAGCTCCTGGAAAATCAAGAGACCGCCGAAACCATGTTTTAAGTTCAAATGGTTTAATTTAATAATTTACTACTAGAGTTAGCGAGGGGCCTATGAAAGTGCGGGGCCCACTGCGGCCGCATAGGTTGCAGTGCCCTAAGACCTGCCTTGACCAGACAGGACACTTTTCATAATCGCAAAGTCTTTTGTGACTAAGCACTGCCTTCTACGTCCGTCCAGGATTAGTACAGCGAGTAGACCCCACGGTGACCTACTTACTACTGTCAAAGAACGCAAACTAAAACTTTGTCCATATTACAAGGTCCTCATGGCTCAAATGAAACCTTCCTTCTGGAAAAAGAAAAAGAGGCAGACAGAGAAAACGATGGGAAGATAACATAAAAGAATAGACAGTCCTGTCGTTGAAAGAGACAGAGAGGAATGGAGAAAGACGGTCAACAGATCTTGTGTGGTGTCCCAACGGTCCAACAGTCTAAGGGATAGGTGAAGTTGAAGAAAAAGTCCTTCAATATTATGTCTCACTCGAATAGCACAACATTCCCTGTAATTCACTGCAGGGTCTATGTAGCGACGCTAAGATTTCACTGTCATATTAAACCATCGAACTCTGGCTATGTTCTTTAACACCAAAATGTTCGCTTCTTGAAGGGGATATAGTTTTCAAGTAAGTGCTGTCTCATTCTGAAGACCAGTTTTGGAAGTAGACTCCCAAGCAGATGTGAAGAGACTCGCCCAGAACCAAAACGCCTGGAGAAAGCTGGTTGGTGGTATGCCCCTGACTTGAAAACAGGCATAAATCAGATGAGTTGTCACCTAGCTTCAGAAAGTCAGTGGGGGGGGGGGTTGCCGTTACTGGGGAGAGATTACAACGCTCTTCTTAACCACCAAGCTGGGTATGCAAATTTTTTTCTTCGAGGCGTGACGACGCAGGTAAAAGTTTGAGAACCACTGGTCTTCTTTATCATGTGATCTAAGAGGATTATTGAGTTTTCTTGAAGTCACAGGCTGCAACAATTTTGATAGTTAGGTAATCAAGATTATTTTAAAAAGAATGTGTGACACGAGGAATTGAGAAATGACCTTCTTGGTCGCCCCCTTCTATTTCAATGTCATTACACACGAGAGAAAGGTCACGCCGTTTTCTCGAAGTTCAACACAGTAATGGTACAAAATAATCATAAATTGTATTCATTTTCAACCTGTTTCAACTTATTACCAGCAATTTTTGTTTCGCACAGATTTTGAAGATTTAGAAAATGAAAGTCAGTCCATGTATGCCAGGTTTAGGCGAGAATTTTGTTCCAATCGATTTCATAAACATGTTTGTAACTAGTTCGTGGTTTTGGTTTTCTTTCTCCTAAACGTTAAATGAAAACAAGATGAAGCTAAAGCAGGACGTTTTTGTCGCAGCCATTTTAGCGCAGCTTTTTAGGCGTGATCTTTTAGCACAGCTGTTTCTGGCGCGGTGGACGTTTTGGCGCTAAATGTTTAGGACACACCAGTGGCGTCACTAGGGTGGGTGTCACCCGGTGCGGTCAGGTCAGGGTGTCACCCCCCCCCCCCTTAAATAAACTTTTTTTTTGTTTGTTAGTTGCATTGTAATACAAATAGTTTATAATGACCTACGTTATTTGATTGTTCAACAACTATAAAATGAGTGTCTATTCAATTTTAAAATTCAGTTGTTTTACAATTTATCTAAAGTTCACTGGGTTTGTGTAGTCTGTAGTCATGTGAAACTCTGCACTCATCCTTAATCTTTGGAATCAAAGACATTGCCATTAATCGATACATGTAGTTCAATTTTGCAACAATGCAACCATAAGTAAATTACACTGTTTTTTTTTCCTGGATTTCAAACTTGAAAAATTATTATCTAAGTTAGCACAGTTAACGATCTCATTTTTAATAAAATTCCCCTTTGTGAAAGTGTCGTTTATTCCTTTGTCTCAAAAAGTTCTTAACTTTAATTTTAAAAATCCTTTTTCACATGAGACGCCATAGATAAGCAGTACGGTTGAAGGCTTTGTTAAATGATTTAGAGATATTTTTTAAGGTTTTAGTGGTATATGAATCATGCACTGTCAACTTGTATTTTCTTAAAGAATAACTTTTGTTGCCTTGAGATTCCTTCTCAGTTATGGTGTTTCTGTTTGAATGTCGCCTTTTGAAAAAAAAAAATCATATACGCCAATACAATACTTCGTTGGTTGTTGAACTAAAGAATTTTTCAGTGGTATTGCTCCAAATTTATCTGCTACATCAATAATTGCTTCCAGTAGGAGTTGAAGCTCAGAGTTAAAAAACGAACAATGCACATAAGAATTAAACTATTTTTCTTTTCCTAATATTGGGTCTACCATCTTGCCATTGCTCGACTGACATTTTATTCTGGCTTTTAATTATTATTTCTTATGAATCACAGTGCATTTTGTTTTTAGAAGAGCCTTTTTTTTTATAACACTTAATAAATTTCCTGTACTCCTCCATGGTTCCAGACATTGAAGCTGCATTTTAATATCTTTGAGCTCCAATTATAAATGCAAGCTTTACTTTTTCTAGAGACATTCTAAGATATTACGTTGATCTCATAAGTTGTTTTTTTTTGTGTCTCCCTTATAATCGTATAACTTCTGAATCTGATCATTGTGCGGCGCGTCAGGTGTGCTATGTCAGGTGTGCTATGTCAGGTGTGCTATGTCAGGAGTGCTATGTCAGGTGTGCTATGTCAGGTGTGCTATGTCAGGAGTGCTTCGTCAGGTGTACTATGTCAGGTGTGCTATGTCAGGTGTGCTATGTCAGGTGTGCTATGTCAGGTGTGCTATGTCAGGTGTGCTATGTCAGGTTTGCTATGTCAGGTGTGCTATGTCAGGTGTGCTATGTCAGGAGTGCTATGTCAGGAGTGCTATGTCAGGTGTGCTATGTCAAGTGTGCTATGTCAGGTGTGTTGTCAAACAAAATACAAAGGTGCTTACAGTCTTTTAGGTCGTTTGCTAAAATATTTTAAAACTTTTTTTTTTACATTACATTTGTACTTTCAGCAGGGTTTTATCTACATAACATTTCCATTTTCTCATCAAAATTCTATATTCAATAAAAACTCGTTGTTAATATGGTCACAAAATGTCAAATATTCTGCTTTCATAGAAACAGTCCATGCAATATATCTTTCCATTGTTTGTCTTCTTTACATCAATCATTGCCACGATTTCCTTGTCAATTGTATTTGAAGCCGGATGTTCTTGTTTTCCAATTGTCCAATCCAGATAAAATCTTCCTACGTTATTTAATATTCCAATAACGGACTTAATTTCAACAGAACATTAAATTAAGTCAAAATGTATATTTTGATTCCAATACCATTAATTGACAATAGTCGACAACAAAAGAATACAGTTTTTTTTTGCTATTAACGTGTAGGATAAAAGGTTGGTTGCAACCTAAAGCTAACGAGTTCCTCCTACTCATACTCTCTTTTGTAATCTTGTAGTTTAGGCTTTATAACCGATAACAAACAAACTTCGAATGGATGGTTTTGAGGTCATACGATGAGAATGAGTGGCTATTGTCATCGTGATGGTCTCGAAATCAACCACTGCAAGAAAAGAAGAAACAAACAAATAAATTTTAAATGGATGGTTTTGAGGTCATACGATGAGAATACGTGGAATTGGCACCGTATTGGTTTCAAAATCAACCATCGCTTGAATCCGCTGTTGGAATAATTTAAATCGGCACTCGCTGAACCTCCAAGAAAACATATATAACATCTAAATTTCCTTTTTTCATTGACAAAAATTGTTTAGTATTGGGATTGAACCTAGGACTTAAGTGTCATTATCGAGACGCTTAACAACCAGTTATTCAAATATGTGCAGCATTTTATTTTGAATTAAATAAACAGTCTTTAGTCTTTTACAATACCTAGATCTGCATTTGTCTAAAATGTTTGTTCTAGAATCTATTTTATTTCTTAACTCTTATGAAACAGATATTGTCAAATCTGAGTTAGTGATTTTGCAGATTTTCACCTTATGGCCTCATGACCAATCTACCCGCTGTCTCGCGCCCCCCAGCCCCATCCCAACCCCGAGTTGCTGTCGGTGATAACGTTTAGGAGCGGTTCTCAAACTTTTATGCTCGGCGACCCCTTTTTAACAATCCTCCATTTAGCCGCGACCCCCCCCCCCGCACACACACTTAGCAATAGAAGAAAAGACAATAACAATCCATTTTTTCAATGGTCTTTGGCGACCACTGCCAAATCGTCAATCGACCCCCAAGGGGGTCGCGACCCACAGGTTGAGAACTCCTGGTTTAGGAGCTTAAGTGACTAACGGGTGTCACCCCCTCTAACGGGTGTCACCCCCCCTAACGGGTGTCACCCCCCCCCCCCTAACGGGTGTCACCCCCCTAACGGGTGTCACCCCCCCTAACGGGTGTCACCCGGTGCGGACCGCCCCCCCCCCGAACTCCCTAGTGACGCCACTTATGTCTCACTCTAGAGAAATCGCACGTATAGGTTTTGTTTGACTGTATACGTTATAACATACTGTCTAAATTCGACGATGAGTATTAACTACACACAAAATACATAGGCCAACAGTAATGTCTTATTTTTAAATGTTTTTTTTTTAATTGTCATTAATTATTAAATTCCTCTATTCAGCTTACGAACTCATTTATTCTTAAAAAATTAAAGAGTGGACGCGGATCTTTACAACGAATCTAACGATTTTCTTAGAAATCTGACAGTTGGTGTATATCTTTTGGGGAAAGAATTACTAGCTAATGGGCCATACTAGGAAAACTCTAAGTCTGACAGCTATTATATTTCAAAGTATAATAAAAAAAATGAATTTAAATTTGACTAGAGGTCTAGATCAGTGATGCCCAACCTTGTACGGTCTGCGGGCCATTTTAATTTTCGACACTCGTGTCGCGGGCCACATCAATGAAAAGATGAAAAAAATAAAATAAACTATTTTACAAACCCTTGGCTCTAGTAAGCAACGCAACGTAGAAAACAACTGTCTGCATCGCTCGAAATTTCTCAATCTGGCTTTGTAAGTCAATCAGTTTCAGTTGCAGATCTGTCGGGGCACTCCTCAGAGTCAGTAAAAAAACAAACATTTCAAAATTTGCTTCTCTGTCGGAACAAGCGTTGTCTCATTTAGTTTTGAATGGCGATTTGTACCATATCTTCCACTCGTTTTGCAATTGTCATGCAAGAAAGACTGACGGCTTTAACTGCATTTTTTTTAATAGAATTAATTTCTTTCATCACTGCTAGCAAGCACTTTTTCGACACTTCATTTCTGAACTCGGATGCGAGCAGCTCTGTAGTTTGCCCTTACCACCAACTTATTTTCTTGTCACTTTTTGGTCAATATTTTCATCAATGACTAAAATCACTCAACTAGGCGTCAATTAACAATCTTTTTCTCTGCGGCTCAAGCCAACAATGTCTGCTAATTTTTGTAATGTTTTGGTTTACAATGTATTTTTATGTTAGGCTCCTCAAAAGCAGCAAGAAAATTAAAAGCAGACATATTTTCTGTACAAATTAAATCATTGTTGATTATTATAAAAAAAGCAAAGATCTGTCCACTTTTTCTTGAAGCTTCTACATTTAGAGTAGAGTCTACTCGCATTGATACCAAAGGAATATGAACTAATTGAATGCAGTAATGATGTCCTGTGTGACACACCCAAGATGTCAAGGACACGGCCAGCTTGACAGCTGCGGAGTTGTCCAAGAATAAAAATAACTGTCAACTTTTGTCGCCGAAAAAATAAACGCTGTGTTCTTTAGAAAAAATAATATGAATATTAGACTATATCCATTCATCTCTAACGTAGGAAAAATACATTTTTCACTCTTTTAATATTTTTTTCACTTTGTTCCGATGTTCGGCGGGCCGGATGAAGCTACGTCACGAGCCGGATATGGCCCGCGGGCCGTAGTTTGGGCATCACTGGTCTAGAATATCTTGAACAGACATACGTTAGCGGGTTTTCCCGCCGTAGGCCTTATTCCGTAAGATGGTTTCATTAGTTAGGATTTTGTTCATGGGTAAAATTGAGAAAATTGAGTTGGGGTAATACGTGTTCATTTTTTGTCATTATTTCTAGTATCTAGGTTGCCTAAGGATGTCAGCTGATCATTTGTCTCTATGCCTAAGGATGTCAGCTGATCATTTGTCTCTATGCCTAAGGATGTCAGCTGATCATTTGTCTCTATGCCTAAGGATGTCAACTGATCATTTGTCTCTATACCAAAGGATTTCAGCTGATCATTTGTCTCTATGTCTGAAAATCTCACCTGATCATTTGTCTCTATGCCTAGGGATGTCAGCTGATCATTTGTCTCTATGTCTGAGGATGTCAGCTGATCATTTGTCTCTATACCTAAGGATGTCAGCTGATCATTTGTCTCTATGCCTAAGGATGTCAGCTGATCATTTGTCTCTATGCCTAAGGATGTCAGCTGATCATTTGTCTCTATGTCTAAGGATATCAGCTGATCATTTGTTTCTATGCCTAAGGATGTCAGCTGATCATTTGTCTCCATGCCTAAGGATGTCAGCTGATCATTTTTGTCTGTGCCTAAGGATGTCAGCTGATCATTTGTCTCTATGTCTAAGGATGTCATCTGATCATTTGTCTCTATGCCTAAGGATGTCAGCTGATCATTTGTCTCTATACCTAAGGATGTGAACTGATCATTTGTCTCTATGCCAATTGAATGTCAGCTGATCATTTGTCTCTATACCTATGGATGTCAGCTGATCATTTGTCTCTATACTTAAGGATTTCAGCTGATCATTGGTCTCTATGTCTGAAAATGTCAGCTGATCGTTTGTCTCTATACCTAAGGATGTCAGCTGATCATTTGTCTCTATGCCTAAGGATGTCAGCTGATTATTTGTCTCTATGTCTGAGGATGTCAGCTGATCATTTGTCTCTATACCTAAGAATGTCAGATGATCATTTGTCTCTATGTCTGAAAATCTCACCTGATCATTTGTCTCTATGCCTAGAGATGTCAGCTGATCATTTGTCTCTATACCTAAGGATGTCAACTGATCATTTGTCTCTATACCTAAGGATGTCAGTGAATCATTTTTCACTATGCATAAGGATGTCAGCTGATCATTTGTCTCTATACCTAAGGATGTCAACTGATCATTTGTCTCTATACCTAAGGATGTCAGTGAATCATTTGTCTCTATGCCTAAGGATGTCAGCTGATCATTTGTCTCTATACCTAAGGATGTCAGCTAATCATTTTTCTCTATGCCTAAGGATATCAGCTGATCATTTGTCTCTATGCCTGAGGATGTCAGCTGATCATTTGTCTCTATGCCTAAGGATGTCAGCTGATCACTTGTCTCTATACCTAATGATGTCAGCTGATCATTTGTCTCTATGCCTGAGGATGTCAGCTAATCATTTTTCTCTATGCCTAAGGATATCAGCTGATCATTTGTCTCTATGCCTGAGGATGTCAGCTGATCATTTGTTTCTATGCCTAAGGATGTCAGCTGATCATTTGTCTCCATGCCTAAGGATGTCAGCTGATCATTTGTCTCTATGCCTAAGGATGTCAGCTGATCATTTGTCTCTATACCTAAGGATGTCAACTGATCATTTGTCTCTATACCTAAGGATGTCAGTGAATCATTTTTCACTATGCCTAAGGATGTCAGCTGATCATTTGTCTCTATGCCTAAGGATGTCAGCTGATCATTTGTCTCTATACCTAAGGATTTCAGCTGATCATTTGTCTCTATGTCTGAAAATCTCACCTGATCATTTGTCTCCATGCCTAGGGATGTCAGCTGATCATTTGTCTCTATGTCTGAGGATGTCAGCTGATCATTTGTCTCTATACCTAAGGATGTCAGCTGATCATTTGTCTCTATGCTTAAGGATGTCAGCTGATCATTTCTCTCTATGCCTAAGGATGTCAGCTGATCATTTGTCTCTATGTCTAAGGATATCAGCTGATCATTTGTTTCTTTTCCTAAGGATGTCAGCTGATCATTTGTCTCCATGCCTAAGGATGTCAGCTGATCATTTGTCTCTATGCCTAAGGATGTCAGCTGATCCTTTGTCTCTATCCCTAAGGAGGTCAACTGACAACACTTCTACGTTGCCTAAGAATAGAAGCTGACCTCCCTTATGTCAAATCTTTTATCTTATACATTACAAACGTCAATTCAAAAGAGAACATAAATACACCCTACGCATTTAAAATGTCAATCTAGTCATGGGTGTTAATCAGTGACTCTGCTTAGTCGTTGGATATCCTGACTGATTCAGGCAACCTATACACATCCTCTAATGGCACTTGGAAAGAAGAAGAGCTTGTACCAATTTGTTCTAGCGTATGGAATAAGAAATGTGTATTTACCTTTGTGAATTTCTGAGTATTTTATTAGATTTCTTTTATCTATTTGTAAATTATGGTTCATTGTCTTATGTATTATAGCGACTTTACTTTGTATTCTTTTGTCCTGAAGTGTCTCTAAGTTTACTCATGGTGGTACTCTTATCAAATTGGAATATTCGTTTGTTGTAAATCTCATTGCTCTAATTTGCGTCTGTTCTAGTTTCATTATGTTTACTTGAATTGAGGGGGGTCCCAAACAGAGGATCCGTATTCTAATGTTGGTCTAACTAAGGTTAAATAGAATTTTAGTTTTATGTTCCTGTTTGATTTGTAAAAAAATCTTTTAATAAACCCTAATGTTTTGCTTTTTTTTCCCCCAATATTATCAATATGGGAATTTTTAAAAAAGAATTCGGTATGGCGATTTCATTTATTATTACACCTAGATATTTTGAGCTTTACGTCTGTGTGACTGGTTTACCATGAATTAAATCCATATGTTTTAGTTTTTTTTTTTGTTACTATTAACTCTTTCTCTCCTAACTGACAATACCAGCGTTGATTCCACCAGAATGTGGTAAATAATTACGGTGAAAAGGAGTTAATAACTGACATCATTCTGGAAATACGTATTCCAGTTTGATTCTCGTTTCTGTGATTCATCTAATTCTCTTTGCAAAATTTCTGTATCTTGTGTTGTTTTTATTGTTCTATATATTATGTAATCGCCTGCGAATAATCTGAATTTTGTTCCTGAACTTATGAAATTAAAAAATCATTTATGTAAATTAAAAATACTTTTGGACCTAAGACTTTCACTTGAGAGGCACACCCTGAGTTTTCTGTTATTGGTTTTGATTTAGAGCCATTTATTATCAGATAATCCTTATCCATTGATGTGAGGAACAATCCATGCCAAAATATCTACATTTTTAAAGCAAGCTATTGTACTGAACTGTGTCAAAAGCCTTAGAAAAATCTAAGATCTTTTTGCTCATTGTTATATAAATCTTTTAACAATGTCTCAATATGTGGCAGCTAATCTTCTTATCAATTTCTGTATTTCCGGTAGTTAGTTTCTTATTTTTCAATGGACCCCACGATGACTTGCTGTCTACTGTTGAAAAGAAATCGCAAAATTAAACTCTGCAGCCATATTACAAGATCATCAGGACTCGCATGGGGGCGCGGTGGCTGAGCGCTTGGATTCCGATCTGAGGGTCCCGGGTTCGAATCCTGGTGAAGACTGGATTTTTTTTTTTAATTTCGTGACCTTTGGGCGCATCTTGAGTCCAACCAGCTCTAATGGGTGTCTGACACTAGTTGGGAAAAGGTAAAGGCGGTTGGTCGTTGTGCTGGCGTCTCGTTTCTGCAAGTCCTATGTATCTGAACGTCCTCTCTTTGGTTGTCCCTAAACATGCCAACCCATTTGAACATCCCCCCGCTCCCGTTAACTGCGGAATGACACGGTTGCCTATGACATTCATGTATTTTTCAACTTCAATGTGTCTTATTGAGATGGTAGAATAGCTGAACCCATCATATCTTTCGACAAGAACAAGTGTGTCTCAAAACCATCACTAATTCATTCAAACCCATTATATAGGATGATGTTAACATTACATACGATGATATTAACATTACCTAGGATGATGTTAACATTACCTAGGATGATGTTAACATTACCTAGGATGATGTTAACATTACATAGGATGATGTTAACATTACCTAGGATGATGTTCAACTTATCTGAAATCTGTCATTTTATGAAGGAAAAAAAAAAGCGAAATTGAAGAATCGTGATACGGATACGCATGCGCGTGCAAGAACCGCAACTCACATAGCTGATTTTCTCCCTTTGGACTAAATATTTTTTTATTTTTTTTATCAATACATGGTTGTCTTCGCTTGATTTGTTCTACGACGCTCGTCGATTGATTTGCCCTATTACTTCAATGGCGAGAGAGGAAGAAGATGAATTGATCAAAACGAGGGGATAAGTGCGTGAGACGGGAGGGATGGAGGGAGGAGGAGCTGGAGAACTGGATGCCGATGTAACTCTAGCGTGGTCAAATATTTGGGCGCCTGGTGAGAGTGGTTGTAGAATGTCAGGAAGGGTAATAGGGCGTGCTTTTAAAACAAATGGTGATCCTTGACCGCATACACAAAAAAATAATTTTCAATTTGCTGTTCAAATATTGGTGTTCATTTTACAAAAGGATTTTTTTTTTATCTTTTTGTTTTCCATGCTAAGTGTTGTTCTATAGAGAGTGACACTTCAAATAAAAATAGAAACCAGGATGTTCGTCTCATCGTCTCAAGTTTGAATCCTGATTCTCAGCGATTGATAAATAGTGCGTTTAACCTTCTTAAAATTACATTTATAAAAGTTATAAATGCTTTTAAGATGTCTTAACATCACACTCCCATGCCTATATCTATCTTGTACCAAGCCCACACAGGACGACCAAGGGATGAAAGAGGGCTGGGTGTGAACCCGGGACCATTGGGTTAACTATGTGAACAATTAAACAACAGTCCAGTACGCTTACCTTTTCGCCCTCGCAGACATCCTTTTTGAGGACATTGTTAGCAATTCAAGCTTCTCTTTCCATAAAGAGATATTCTAAATGACTAATTAAATACGTTAAGATATAAATTTATTGACATGACCTGAGTAGTGTGGACATTCTAAAACAGAAACATGTAATATGGGAGATTATGTTTACTTCTCTGAAACCAGATACTTATTTGCATCCCACCCCCCCATCCCATATTATATTAGGAAAAAAAAATGGTTAGTGTGCTAACTGCTATATGCAAATTGACGGTCAGGCGCCGACTTTATCCATCTAGTGTTCTTTATAGTAAGACTACAAATGTTAAACATATTGTAAAAAAAAGCTTCATCATGTGTGTCTGTCTGTTACTCGTTAGCCAGAAGGCAGAGGCCATGTCGTGAGTCTCACTACATGCAAACTGGCGCCGCTGTTGCTTCACACTGCTGGGGGCGGTCGTTAAATTGTAGTAACAAACTGTTGGTAGACAAATACACCGCTGTAGGCGTATTATATCTTAACCTATGAAACGTGAAATAACGTGAATGACTTCTCTTGTGAACAATATTATTACAATATAGATACATTCAACTTGAGATGAAATGCATTAGCTATGGTAGACTTTATGTAATAAATGGTATTCTGAACCAAATCTAGCTCACTAAAAAAATACGTCTTTTCACTCTGGCTATCTGGAGTCATCTGCCCTAAGACCGCTGACGACAATGCCACTTATCTTGCATCATTCACACTGGATAGCTAACCTCTTTACACCTTTACCATAGGAAACACACACAAAAGCTCCATAACACACACCCATTGCTAACATGTGAACAAAACAAATTCTTGGAGGGTCAGGCTGCAGACGATAATGGTGACGAACAAAAGCGTCTAGTTACCGCCCTTCATTCGTAACTAAACAGTAATGCAATGATTCTCCGTAAACTACAGATTCATGAATTCCTTACGTATGCTACAAGAAAGTATCGGGATCAAATGTCACTTTTTTTTTCAACAATATACCCTGTGTATTTATTAAAATTTCAGTAATACCATAATTTAAAAAAAATCCATTTGTCATTGTGATTTTATAATGAGCTGATCTCATTTAAATTTATATTATTCAAGTCATAGTTATATGTTGTTGGGTTTCAGATGAAATGCATTGCGTTACATTGGTTGTAGTTTGGGCTCCAGCTGATAGTAGCTCACTTGAAGTAAGTTTCAATGTACTTCATAAGTGCAGCATTATTATTTCCTATTCTTGGTTTTTAAAGGCACTATATAGAATCTGTTTTTACTATACCTCTGTTCAAGCCCGAACTTCTTCTTGGATCCTGGTACTTGGGACGCTGATCTCAAAAAAAACGGCTCGAACGATTGTCCTAGAAATTTAACAGTTGATGTAGATCGCAGAGAAAAAAATTACTAGCTGGCCACACGAAGAAAACTCTAGGTTTGACCGTTTTAATTTTTTTTAAAATAAAAAAATATATTTTAATTTGGCTCGAGAACTAGGCCTAGACATACATGCTGCTATTAGTATCGCGTTCTTGAAAGGACTTTCGCGTTCCGGAATTTCATAATGTAAAGCGTTATTAATTCAAGAGTTCAATAAATTAATGTTCAGGAAAACTTTGCCATAGTTTTCTAAGTTAAAATTTAAAGGCCTATCATGTGTAGTAGTTCTACACATTGGCATAACCAGGAGTCTTTCTTGGGTGGGGGGGGGGGGGGGGGCTGAGGGGCGATAGAAAAAAACATTCATTAGTTATTAAGAGAAAAAAAATCGCTCTATAAGTAGTATAATGGAGGTATTGTGTTTCATTTTGAAATTATTTTTAATGTTTTTTCTTGTTTTATAAATTGTTTTTAAGGATTTTTTTTTCTCAAATAAGCTGTTGCATAAATTAGCGTAATAATGTAATAATTATATTCTTTAAAGATTCATCAGGCTACAAGATACGGGATTGGAAATAGTTCTTTGTATATTTCAAATAGAAATTCTGCTCAGAACACTGTGTACGTTTTTTGAATACGAATTCTTATGCCTGGGAAACTAAATGCAGGATTTGCTTCTTGGAGTTTTATTGTTTGGTCATTGTGTTCATTACAGCGTGCTATTAATAATTTTTAAAAGAAACACATTCTAACGATTTTGTACGGATAACTTAATGATAAGGATTGCGTTTTAGAAATTAGTGCTAAGGAATATTTAATAGAATTAATAGATCTGGGATAAGGATTATGTCATATTAATTACGTCAAGAAGGATAAAGTAATACTTACTGTATGCTAAAACTCGTGCCGAGGATAATGCATTAAAAGACTCCATGTCAAAAGACTTGTGTTAAGGATAAGAAAATATTTGAAAATGAACATCAAACTACAATACCTGATACTGTGGATGAGTCTGCTTGTTGGGAAGACTGCTCACGGCAAGTCTATGTGGGAGACAGTCAAGACCATTGCATCGCTTCGATTCGTGAGTACTTTTTAATAAATATTGCATCATAGTTTAGCTCCTAGTAGTTCAGATCTGCACCTTTAGATGTTGTGGCTTTCAGGAATGTGCTGTTTACAAGTTTCGTTTAGGCTTTTTAAAAAAAAAAAACATATTTACAACGTTTGGGAATCAGTTGAGAGTTTTCAGTTCTAATTACATGTATCTATTTAAAAATAAAATATTTTGGCAACCGCTGGATTAAACTATAAATATTATTTATCGGACCTGCTCAATAAGGGTGTTTGGAAAGTCGTATTTCTATTTCAATATAACAAATACCTGACAAATAACAGACAAACACCTTAAAAAACAAAACCACAAACTGTAAGATGAAATGACTAGTTTTTCTTTAAAAAAAAACTACAGGTATTGGAAATTGCAAGTCTATTGAATAATTTATTAATAAGCTTACATTGAATCTAATAAAAAATAAATTAAAAAAACAACAACAATGAAACAGAGACTTCACAGACTGTATGGTGTTGAGAACGACATCTTTACAAAATCACAGCTCCTCGTAATAGTACGGGCCCGTTTCATTGCGTGTACAATCTGACATAAACATCAGTACATGCGTTCTTTGGTTGTATTCATTTACATTTGTTTATACGACACTATGCTTTGAGTTATGTTGAAAGCCTTCTCAACACTCATTAACTTATTCAGATAGCAGTACCGCTAGATGTCACATAAGAACCCACATAAATGCAGCTCAGACTTGCATCATTGACTAGTGAATTATCTTGTCTTATGAAAAACAGTTGTTGTTTCAAAGAAGAAGATGATTACGTCCTACGCGTGTTCTTATGTCAATCTAGTCATGGATGTTTACTAATCCTGCCAGGTCATTGGTTTACCTGGCTGACTTAGTCAACCCATTCCATGCTCTAAAAGCACTAGGAAAGAAGGAGTCTTCTGTTTTTTTTTTTTTTTCAGTGACTAAAAGGTCGCCCAATAAGAATTCACTATTTTAAAACATTGTGCTTTGTAACATAACCGTGACAGTAACGTTAGTTACACATACAGTTCGACACACGATCTGTAGTCCAATTGAAATCATTTCTACTCTATGCATCATTCACCTGGTCTTCTACTTTACACGGCCTACCAAACAACATTGTTTCTGCTGCATAGAGATATAGTAATGTGAAACTCTGTTTCAATCTATAGATCCACGTTCTCGTCACTCCAAGAGTTACACGTTCATGTCGGCGTACTTTGGTAACAAAAGTTTTTAAAAGCTAAAGTTCGAGGCATTTTGAGATTATTGAAGAAAACACATACCCATTGAATTATTTTAAAACAATACAGCATTGTTAACCAAATAAATTTTTGCCCTGTGTGTACCCATTTTATAATTTTCGTAATATAGAGTACCCCTCGCCCCTCCCCCACCCCCAAACACACTTAAATTTATAAACAGAACATAATAAATGAGTATTTTAAAGAAAAAAATCAGCATAGTTAATGAGGTGCCACGCGTACCCCCTCCAAAGTCCTCCCTGGTGGTACCCGTACCCCACTTTGGGAAACAGTGCAATACAATAATAGAATGGCAAATCAAAGTGTAAATTTAGATCCAGGTTATTGGAGGGAGCACGAAAAAGGGGTCGTCCAAAGAGAAATCTGACTGGGCAATGTAAAAGAATGTACCAGCCTTTTTCTTGATATCCTGCTAAAACAACTGCTGGCCGGGAAAATAGATGGATTTGGTTACTCTAACAGTTACAGCATCCCCACGGGGAAAGTTAAAGGATAGATGATATTAGAGGTTATTGATACTTTGACAAGTTTCGAAATTGATATTCATGCACTTTATTACTAAGACGTCTCAATTATGGCAATATCTCCAGTCTAATATATAATATATATCACATCAAATGTTGATTACTAAGCATTTTAAAAGGGTTTTGATCATAAATGCTGACTTAGTGAAGTCTTTTTACCACGCGTGAAAGACTTTTTACCAAGAGTGATTTCCGATAGCAAAAAAAAAAAAAGACTAAATTTTATTATTTAGGATTGTATGTAGTGGTATACTGGCTAGTATTACCTTCAAACTAGAAAACAAACACTATTTTGTATTTATCTATTCTTCTTTATTTTATTTACTTTTCAATTTTCATAATAATCATTTATTAAACATGGCATTGCGGCATTATTGGAAGGGGACAACAATGATTATTGATTCATCAATCTAACAGTTTTAAAAAAATGGAAATAGATATGGTTGATTGCATTATCTGAGTGAATAAAATCAATCAATGAAGTGATTTGTTTCCCTATCGATTCAACTTAAGTTCACAAATGTTTGAAATGATTCGTTTTTTTTTGATGTGCTAAGATTTTTTTTCAACTGGGAAATAGGTCAAGTCTTATTTCATTACTTATTGTGGTTAATAGTGTCACTTTGGTTGTAACTATCCTTCTAAATGACTACTTCGTACATACAAAGAAAACCCTTATTGAAGTCAGGCGCAGAAGACAAAGAGAAAACTTTAACAGAACTATGGAGAACAACGGCTTTGTCTGCAGGAGATGCAGAAAAATATGCAGGTCGCAACTGGGTTTGCATAGTTATGTGAAGCACTGGACTCATCCTTAATCTCCAAAATCAAAATCATTGCCATTTTTACTTGTGTATATCCCAGCAGTCATTATAGAAGGTAAATATTCTAACACGGGGACACTTTCACTTATTCCCTCCTTCATTCTTGACATCAGCAAGAGGAACATGGTCACAAAGTTGATGGAATCGTGGGACTTATTTGTAATTGTAAACCATTGTGGTTTGAATCCATACACACTTCACCATCTGTCTCCATCTACCATCAAATGTAAAGAAACATGAGCAATAGCAAATGTTAGCGTAATTTAAACGTAACCCGTATTCGTTGTCATCACTTCTCTTAGAGTCATGCTTAATCTCGAATTGTTATAATAAAGTTATTTGAATGTTGAGGTGGTGATCTTTCTGCACCAGGATTGTCGCTACAATCTTACACTACTAAATTGATATATTGAAAGACACGGACGACAACTCCAAGTATCAATTCGAGAGCGTATTTCTTACCGCCCCTGCACTTTGTGTAATCTTTATTGTGTGACAAGTTGATATTTAGAGATAAATTGATAAACATGAAGATCTTCGAAATCGACAAAAACTATAGGGAAAAAGAAGCACTGGATAGATCCACATGGAGAGGGAGCATAAAGGGAGGGTCCCCGATGGCGGATGCCATACACGACAGTAGTAGAAAGAAGGGTGACAATGCAACGGCGACTGGTGATTACAGATGCCCAACCTGTGACCGTAGCTGTGTTTCAAGGATTGGCCTCTTTAGCCACACAAGAAGGTGCTAATGGAAATATACTGCTCTTCAGACGTGAAATGTTACGGGGAAAAAGTTGAAAATATATTTGATGGAGAATGGTGTCATGTCAGTGCAAGCGTAGTAGTCTGTGTGTTTCCTCTGTGTTTGAGTGTGTGTTTCTGTGCGTAGTTAGTTGTTCTGTATCTAACGTACCTGTACATGACCAGTGACTTAATCAGTTTAAATAGACTTATAAATCTTTGGGATTTAACTCGTCCATAACGAAAGATCGCTGTGTAGAGCGTGTAGACAAAGTAGAATTGTATAAATGTGATATTAAGTTATATAGTAGAAAACATCGTTAAATATATGTTGTTATTTCCGTTTGTATTGTTTAGATACGATCAAAAGTAGTTAAAAACATTTATTTTGAAACAAAAAGAACAAAAAAAAAAATGCATTTTTTTCTAAGACTAATTACACAAAAAAAAAATATTATTATTCACGTATTTAGAAAGTTAAAAAAAAAAAAAAAAAAGGTCTAAGTAAACTAATAAGTTATTATGATTGTGACATTTACAGCACAAGACAGTAAAGTATTTTTAACATTGAGATATTTTCTCAAACGGGTTCGGCTTAGTCATGTCCGCCTGATAAAGATATCCCACAAGTCAATCTCTACGGACATACGCGATGGGCACAAATAAGACTGGTCATCGCAACCTCCGATATATGACTGTAGTCAAACGTGGTTTCAAACAGGCATTCGTTACAGAAGGCTGACATTCGACGACGCAACCTTTTTTCTTTTCATGTCATAGAAACTTGCGCGTCCAGTCTAGATAGAGGGTCTGTGGGTGTATCATTTTTTTAGTTTTATAAATACAATTTCTTTTTGCACGCTGACAAAAAAAAACACTGCTAAATACTTGGGAAAGGAATATCTTCTGAAAAATTTATGGTGCCATACATGAGGTAACCGGATGGAGGACTCACACCAACCAAGGCATATGCCAGCTAAATGAAGACCCCTCCATAGTGACGGAGATAAAAAGAAACAGATGACGTTGGGGGGCAGGTCACCTCGGAAGAATGTTAGAGAACAGAGGAGCAAAGATTGTACAACGGCAAAAAGACAACAACAAAAGACAGGCGTCCCAAATGCAGACTACGAGTACGGTGGCTTGATGAGGTAGAGGCAGATCTACAACAGCTGAAAGTCCAGGCATGGAGACGTAAAGCCCAGGATAGATCCGGATGGAAAGATGTGCCAGAGCAGGCCAAGTCCCTCCATGGGATGTAGTGTCACTTGGATGGGTGATGGATTTTAAAAATAACAACCCTGAGTCTCAGGATACAGTTAAGAAATGGAATCTAGTTTTATGATATATGAAGAAAGTTTGAATACGTTCTTATCTTATCTTATAGATTACAGACGTTACTTCAAAGAAGAAGATAACTACGTCCTACGCATTTCAAGTGTCAATCTAGTCATGCATGTTAATCAATGAACTCTGCTAAGTCGTTTCTTTTCCGAGCTGATTCAGGCAACCCGTTTCATTCTCTAATGGCACTAGGGGAAAAGGAGTACTTGTACGAATTTGTTCTAGCATATGGAATAAGAAACGTGCATTTATCTTTGTGTCTTTTTTTGAGTATTTCATTATTTTTTTTCATAGGGATAGTGTTGAATTATATAAATGCAGTGTGAGATTAAACTGTAGACTTGTATTATTAAAGCTTAACATTTATGCTCAACAACAGCTTGAGTATTACAAGTGTATCTATTAGAAATAGATTTAAGAAAATAATGATACTAATTAATTACAATGGTACAAAGCTAATCTAAGATCATTTTGAATCTATATATAAATCTCTTTAGTTTTGACAGAGCATATCACCACAGCACACACTACGTCTGATATCTATGTTACCGTTATGCAATTGGAATGCATTTAAAAAAAAAAGGTGTACAAGTTGAATTCAAAATTAGGGCTCAAGCCTACTCAAGGGGAATAATTCAAATTATACTAAAAACATCTGGCAAGTACAATTTATTTCCATTGTTAAATACCAAAGAAAATAATTAATTACCTTTATCTCACTTTCGGTCAGAGTGTTACAAGCTCATTTGTCGTCATCGAGAGGTACAAGGAAGTCTAATTTATAAAGCGCTGGTTGTGAGTGTTTATTTGTTTCGTGTGTGAATGTTGTTCGTATTTGCATCTACATTGTTATTGTACAGTAGTTACGCTGAGATGGTCAATTGTAGTCCAACTTAATTTCCATTTGATTGTACCAATAAAAAATTATGTTAAAAATAATAATAATAATAATAATAATAATCTCTGAGTATTATTCTTTAAGCCCTCTGAACGTCCGACCTCAGTTTGATTCATGGTGCAGATCGTACACACATTTTTGATTCATTTTCCCCTTTCTTTCCCTCTTGTCTTCACTACTCTGGGTAGACAATGTCTCGGTGGTACGACCAGTCAGTCAAACTTTACGGACCGTGAGTCAGTTGTCGATACGGTGGGGGGGGGGGGAGGAAAAGGAAAGGACTGACTAGGTAGAATAAGGTCAAAGGGTCTATCTTTTGGCCGCGTCCACATTGTTTGGTGTTTAGCCCGGTGATGGGGGGAAAGCCGGAAATACGCAGGTGCCAGTGAACCACGAATGTCGATTTGAGGGGAGCGAGTACAAAGTTGCCAATAAGAGTATCGATCGGATGCATTACTTTGTACTGCTTATTGCTTTGTGAATATTGCGCATGCAGACTTCCAGAACAAGGACATTTTTACTGTCAAGAACTTGCGATTTATAGGGCAGATGCTGTTTAAGTCATCTCTTTCTTTGGCCAATGTTAAACGACCTGGGTGTCATGTGGACAGCACAACGACCAAACGCATTTACTTTCCTCAACTATAGTCAGGTACACATTAGAGCTGGGTGGACTAAAAAATCCCGAAAAATAGTCGGGGTGAAAAATTGTCGAAATAAAAATCCGTAAGTAGGCCTTCCAAGGAATCAAAAAAGGAAGCTATGAGCAATACATCTCATTTAGAGTTCTTGGCATCATAAGCTTCCTTCCAGGAGCCTTTTGGGACTGGAAAAAGGTTCACAGGAATTTTCTGTTCCTGGGCTATTCGGCTCAGTGTTTTCCGGTGGGCAGGTACACAATGACCTGAACGAAGTAGTTGCAACACGGCAGCAACTCTTAAAGGAACTATTTTTCTCCACATCCTTTTGTTTATCCTTGGAACGTGAGTGTCCACTGTCCACCTGTTTACTCACTCTTAAAAAATTAGCATAAAATGGGGTATCAAGCACATGATGTAGACACTGTCAGCTAATTTTGTTTATTTTACCAACTACGCCAGCCACGAATACAATAATTCGAAGAGTATAATGTAGTTTATTAGGGGCAAACAGGGGATATTTTAAATTTCAGTTGTTTTAGTTTTAAAAATGGTGATGCTTTTCGACCATAAAATGTGATATTATTGTTTTGTAAAATACTTAGAAAATCATTGTTTGTATGTTGCGATTTTTCATATAAAGCCTTACCTTCAAGCCTCATTTGCATATATCCGCGTGCTGTTTAGTCACGCTCGTAAGCTTTAATGAACACTACTATGAGGTAATGGAATAAGTTGGACATTTTTTAGAGTGAAAAAGTATAACTCGCAAAAAAAAAAATTTCTTTTTAATACCTGACATTAGATCTAACAAGTGACCAAATTTACATCACTGCTAGACGTACAACAGTTCAAGTAATTTATCATCACTTATAGACTTAAATCCGTTCAACTACAATTTCTGCATTAACATCAGCGCTCGATTACCTGCCTTGTGTGTTCTGAGCTTCGAAATGTTGTCACAACGTTGTGGGATTCTAACCCAGCCACCGTCACATGAAATTTAATTCAAAATTAATAAAATGTGCGCACTAGTCGGTGACAAATATCAGTTGTCTGTTTGAGAGAAAGTCCCTAAAGCTTTGGCATTGTTAATTTTTGTTTTTTTACGATCGGGAAACTTTTTAAAATTCAGCAGTTACAAAGTATTACATTGCCAGTTGAAGATTCATTGTTCACTATTCCTGGCCTTCTTATTTCGATAGTTCACTTGTTGCAACTACAGACACTGTACAACGACTTTAATTAATAAATGGAACACAAAAATAGTTGTTCTCCACCGGCACACCAAAAGACTAAGTCCTTAGACTATAAATCACTGAAGATTTATGGTCTCAAGGTTAGCTAGGAAAACCTCTCTTGACTCTGCTTTACATTACATGTAACTGCCTTGAGTAGTATACAGATTGAAATGATCTTTGTTCTACCTTACAAGTAACTTTGAAAAGTTGTATACAGGTTGAAAGGATAAAAAAAACGATATTATTTTGACCCATAATTCAACATGGCATTTTTATTTTTAATTCATCAATATTGCTGTTACATCAATACACACAACACACAAAGAATAAAAACTATGCGACGAAGACCTCTGAGGACACAGTTGTCATAACTGAATATTCCACAACATCTGTTTCACCAGACACAAAAGTTTTGATTTATTTTGTAGACCGAATAAGGCGAAGTCCAAGTGCCATTTCCCCCCCCCCCCCCCCCCCCCCCCCAGAAATCTGGTTACATTAAACATGTTTATACTCAACACAGGAGAAACTGTGTTATAAAGACTTCCGAGGTCGCTGTTGTTCTAATTGTAATCTCCAATTCACTGGAGACAAGAGTTTGTTGCGTATCAAACTTAGTAGAATGTTAGTGGTTTTTTTTTTATCTTTAGAAAACTACATTGCGAAACTTACAAGACAAAACAGTAAGTTCCATATTTTCAACAAAGATACAGGGTTTTGCAGGGTTCAGAAATGGTTCAAACTTCATTATCATCAGTTCATTTTTCCCCTTCGTAGACACATGTCCGCACACATGTATTACACACGCACACATGTATTACACACGCACACATGTATTACACACGCACATATGTATTACACACGCACACATGTATTACACACGCACACATGTATTACACACGCACACATGTATTACACACGCACACATGTATTACACACGCACACATGTATTACACACGCACACATGTATTACACACGCACACATGTATTACACACGCACACATGTATTACACACGCACACATGTATTACACACGCACACATGTATTACACACGCACTCATGTATTACACACGCACACATGTATTACACACGCACACACGTATTACACACGCACACATGTATTACACATGTGCTCACATGCCAAACGAACGAAGTCCTTGAACTTGGGATTCTTTTGGAAGTAACTGTCTTTAGTTTCTATGGAAGCCTGAAAGCCAAAAAGAATTCCGAGAACCATAAAGATAAATGTTTTTGTTGTGTTTACCAGCTGACAGATCGGCATAAATTTCTGTTGTAAACGTTGTTATGCCCAACAATATATACTTGAAACAGGGCTAATCAAAGCAAACAATAGTAGAATGCCAGTAGTGATTAGCTCTCTGGTTTACAGCATTAAAAAATTGTAACGATAGGTCTACACATATCTTGTCTAATAGTATTTTTAAAAGCTCTATAATCCTTTACATAACTGTTTTTAGGGAATAAGAACATTCCCCAATGTATTGTTGATCTTATTATTGATCCATCAGTCTCGTCCTCGGATGTTAAACACGTCATTTCTAGTTTTTGGTTGTTAAACAAGTCATTTCTAATCCTCGGATGTTGAACAAGTCATTTCTAATCCTTGGATGTTGAACAAGTCATTTCTAATCCTTGGATGTTAAACAAGTCATTTCTAGTCCTCAGGTGTTAAACAAGTCATTCCTAGTCCTCGGATGTTAAACAAGTCACTTCTAATCCTTGGATGCTAAACAAGTCTTTTCTAGTCCTCGATGTTAAACAAGTCATTTCAAGTCCTTGGATTTTTAAAAAAGTCATTCCTTACTCAGCGTCATTTCTCACATCTCTGGGATCGCACAAGCCACGCACGCGCGCACTAGCTAGCACCCCCCGCACACACACATACACACAGCGGTCACTGAGGCCGGACCTGTAACTGACTGTTTGTCCCAGGAGACTCCGCCGGTTAATGAAAGTACAACAATGATGTCCCGGACGGGATGATCTCCCGATTGTTAAGAGATTTGCTTACGCACTGGTATTAAAAGATGTCGATTTCCGATGGAGCCGAAGGAAAAAACAAAATGCTGCGGTGGAGCATGGTGAAAATAAAAGAAATGGACGCGCTATTTTCTTTTAAATTTCAGTATTTCAATAATTATCTTCATTTCATCTTAAAGATTAAAATATTATAAGTAAGTCTATTTCAAATTCATGTATCTGTCCTTGACCTTATTCATTGGGATGTCTAGACGGTTTGCATTTCCAAATGTCTCCACTCTTGCCGGTCAGCAGCTGTGAGAAGGCCGGTCTTTTCTTTCACGTTGGCCAGTCAGGTTTTCTTTGGACTTCCTTCGTGCTACTTACACTGTACCTTGAAGAATATGGCCGAACCAGCTCAGCTTTCGACTCTTCACAGTAAATGAGGAATTTCTCTTGCTTGCCTGCCAGAGTGTCAAGGTCACAGAAAACAAAACCGTTTTGTCTTAATGGAATCGCCTCTCTGTTCATCAATGTTCCAGACGGTCTATATCTATTGTTCATTACGCTTTCTGCGCATGCAGAAGAAGCTCCAAGCAAATTTCTGACATCTTCGCAAGGTCAGGTCCCCAGTATCTGAGGATCATTGAGAGGTCGATGTCCTTGACTTTTGGTGGTCAGACGTGAGGAAGCCGTCACAGTTGATCACAGTTCTTTAAGACGTTCCACCAGAAATAGAGATGATTGCGTGCTGGCCAAGGGGACGACAGGAAATGACACTCGGGAATCACAATCGTGACTAGCCAGTTCATCATTTTTTTTTAAATATTTTTTTATTTTTTTTTTAGTTTCACAACAAACAGTGTCAAAATGTATTCAAGAATTGTTCATAGTTCGTGTGCAGATTTGGTTGTCATGTTTCCTGCTGCTGACATGTGAAAGTCATTCATCAAATGTGACGTAGCTGTTTAAAATTTTGTTTAGAACTAGTGTTTTTTTTTATAAGGAATGTGTAGAGGTTTCGTATACTGGCAAACGTTCTTTCTTTATATATATTATATTATGGAGGTTGTCGGTCCTCCTTTAGTCTTAGAGTAAGCTCCCATAGCGGGGTTCAGGGAAAGGCCCCGGCGTCAACCATTTTCCTACGTTCTAAGCTTTCAAAAAGTCTTTCTCCTGACACCTAGAAAGCAGAAATTGAGGCAGCACAGTAAACAGGCTATAAAAGAAAGTAATCAGACGACATTGCAGTACAGACGATAAGAAAGTAAACAGACTTAAGAAAGTAATCATAAGAAAGAAAGCAGACGGTAAGAAAAATAGCAGACGGTAAGGATGAAAGCGGATATTGAAAGAAGACGACGGTAATGCAGTAAACAGATAATAAGGCTAAAAGCAGCCTAATCAAATGACAGCATGTTCGTACAATTGCGATGAGTCTGTAAGTAGATGATAAGTCAGTAAACATATAATAGTTCCTCAGCAGACGATAGTTGAGTAAACATAGAATAGTTCCTCAGCAGACGATAAGTCAGTAAACATATAATAGTTCCTCAGCAGACGATACGTCTGTAAACATATAATAGTTCCTCAGCAGACGATAAGTCAGTAAACATAGAATAGTTCCTCAGCAGACGATAAGTCAGTAAACATAGAATAGTTCCTCAGCAGACGATATGTCAGTAAAGATAGAATAGTTCCTCAGCAGACGATAGTTGAGTAAACATAGAATAGTTCCTCAGCAGACGATAAGTCAGTAAACATATAATAGTTCCTCAGCAGACGATACGTCTGTAAACATATAATAGTTCCTCAGCAGACGATAAGTCAGTAAAGACAGAATAGTTCCTCAGCAGACGATAAGTCAGCAAAGATAGAATAGTTCCTCAGCAGAAGATAATTCAGTAAAGATAGAATAGTTCCTCAGCAGACTATAAGTCAGTAAGCAGACGATAAGGAAGTAATCAGACAATAAGGAAGTGGATGATGTCCAAGATGTAAAAAAACAAAAATTGTGAATGTTGAGAATGGCACAAAACAAAGGCAGGGAGTTAGAAATAGGTTAAAATAAAAACAATAAAATTTTGTTACGTGAATAAGGAACAAAAAATGGAGAATGTTGTTTCCGTAAAGGACGCTACATCTTCAACTTAATCTATTCCTTAGTCTGTTGAATCGTTGGTGCTCAACACATGATCCGTTGACCGTCTTTCTCCAGTCCTCACTTTTATACTTGAATGGAATCTCTTTCAATGACAGACACGTCCATTCTTTTTATTGTCTTATCATCGCATTCTCTGTCTGCCTCGTCTTTTTTTTTTCCCTGGTACTGTTGCCTGAAGGAATGTATTTGCGAGTCCTCAGGGCCTTGTGATAAGGCCCATTAAATTTTAGGGTGCGTTCTTTTTTTTCTGTTACATGTAAGTCATTGGGGATCTAAGCCCCAAAGTTACCAGATACACCACCCACTTTAATAAAACAAGACAAACATTAGATCTAGCTACTTAAGCTCAAGAGTGGATGTTCGTTAAAACACTGAATGAAAATTGTTACCAAATTTTCTTGCGTTCAATATTTTAAAAAAACATTCATGTCTTTAAAAATAAAAAATTGTGTTGTCTTCCAAGGTTTTTTTTGTTCTTCAATAAATTTCGTAATTCAAATTCTCTTTAATTCTGATTAAATTCTCATGATTCGGAAAATAGATTTTTGTTTTTAATTTCATCTTCTCGTTAGTTTATCCATTAGGATAAAGCTTAGTGTGTGCGTGTTTCTGTGTGTGTGTGTGTGTAAGCCGTGTGTGTGTGTGAGAGCGTGTATTGATGTTTGAGTGTGTGAATTAAAAGTTTCCATTTTCTATCCGTGAGAAGAGTGCTTTCTAGGAGAAATACAAAGAGAAGGGAGAAGACTGGTAGAGAGACAAAGAGAAGGAAGAAGACCGGTAGAAAGAGTGACAAAGAGAAATAAAGAGACAGAAAGAGATAACAAGCAATATATACAAAATCCTTTTTAAAGAAAGCAAAGCTTATCTACCAGGGGAGTATTCCATTCCTAAAACTGTATCTACCAATAATGTACAAGCTATTTCCCTTATTCAGTATCAAACAAAGATTGATTGATTTTTTATTTATTGATGTTTTATGTTTTGCAAGGTGCAATAAATAATATTTTAAAGTATCAACTTGATCAGAGAATTCGTGAGGGAGAAATAGCGTTAACAATTATGTAAAGGGACTAGACCCAACAAATTTAGTCAATTATGTGAATACTGAAATATTAGTTTCCCTTGTAGCAATTAACAAATAAGGAGTTACCAGTTACTTTTTTTTTATTGTCTCATGTCTTTTCTATGTCAATGGATAATTGTTCAAAGTTTCAGCTTGATCCTAGGATGGGCGTGGGAGAAATAATGTATACGCACTTTTTACCAGACAGAGTGAAATGATATAATCTTTCTAAAAAATTAGGAGAGTAACACAATAAAAAAAAAAGTGAAAGACCACACAGAAGAATTGATACAGAGTGATACATTGAAGGACAGGGGGTGAAAAACTGCGCCATAGGCGGCAACCTGTCTCCACAAAGATCTGTCACTGGCAACGTCTGAAGCCTCTTCCCACCTTGTGTCCACCTTTCTGAGGTCCTCCATGAAAGTGTGTCGCCAAGTTATACGTCGACGTCCCTGTTTGCGCTTTCCTCGTATTGGCTTCCATGTCATCGAAACTCTTGGTATGCGTAGTTCATTATGTCCGAGGGAGTGTCGAGTAAACCTCATGCAGAGAAAGAGAAAGCTAAATAGCGAAACAGAAAGAGACAGACAGATAGAGAGAGAGAGATATATATACAGGTAAAGATATATATATATATATATATATATATATATATATATATATATATATATATATATATATATATATATATATATATATATATATATATATCTTCTTATCTTATCTTATATAATACAGACGTTACTTCAAAAAAGAAGATGATTACGTCCTACGCGTCATGCATTTAGTCATGCATATTAACCAATGACTTAAATTCTGCCAAGTCACTGGTTTTTCTGGCTAGCTCAGGCAACCCATTCCATGCTCTAATAGCACTAGGGAAGAAGGAGTATTTGTACAAATTTGTCCTAGCATATGGGACGAGGAATGTGCCTTTATTTTTGTGTCTTTCAGAGTATTTTATTAAATTTTGTTTTTGTATTTGAAGATTATGGTTCAGTGTTATATATATATATAAAGAGAGAGAGAGAGATACAGGTAAAGAGAGAGAGAGAGAGAGAGATACAGACAAAGAGAGAGAGCAAGCGAGTGAGAGAGAGAGAGAGATACAGAGACAGATAGATATTGATTCTCAGCGAGAAAGAGCGACTTAAAAATGTTTAAAAGAATTTAAGTGACCTGTTTATCAGGTGGTTGGGAAGAGCGAGTCTGACTGGCTCACTGAAGTAAATATACTCGAGACTTGTGTGTATTGTTTTTTACTCTCCTGGCCACTGTCAAGGAGACATAATGGATTGTATTCAGAGCCCTTAAGATGAGTGCAGCATAATCTGTTACCTAACAAATTTTGACCAGAATACTAGGAATCACAAGAGGTGACATTTTTAAAATTTCTCTGACAGTCATTTGTTCACAGATATCACACCTACTATACTGCATTGGTCATTTGTTTACAAACAAACGGTCGAGTGTTTCCATCAAAGCTTTCCGCCCAACCCGTTTTGTTGATGAACATGAAATCCTGGCCTCGTCCGTAATGTATCGATCGCCATCCAGGAGTTATCTGCCCTTCCCTCGCCCCTTTTTTTTTTATATCACTTCGTTTGATCAATGCTTTATAAGAGCAGACATCATTAAACACTTAGGTGCCGACTTGCGGCGACGCCTTCGAACAATAGCACTACACACAAGTCATTGACTGTCCTTTCCCCCCCCCCCCCCCCCCCACTCTTCTCTCCCCCCTCTTTTTTTTTCCAATGTGCAATAAGGTGAGGAGTAAACAGTAAAGGGGGGGGGGAAGGTGTAGGCAAACCTGCGCGAGAATTCCCCACAGCTGTTCACATGTACACGCATGAACATAAAACACACATAATGCCAAATGCACACACATACACACACACACACACACACACACGCAAAAAAACATTTTTGTTCAGTGAAAGGTGTGAATAGGAAAATGAGAAGGTCATGGAGGAAAAAAAAAGTTTGAGAAAATTCCAGGTGGGAGATTGACAGGTGGTAAGGGTCAGACACTGTAAAAATGATGGATAGACAGGAGAACATTTGAAGCTTTTTTTTTCTTCTGAAGCTATCTTTTTACAAGAGAGAATGAATACTGTCAATACTGTATGAGAAGATTTTAAAGAATTAAACCTACTCTTTTAAACTTTCAAATTGTTTTTTTTTTTCCTCAATACTCTTTACTTTCTAACATTAACTATGTCACTGTGTGGTCAGCTAATACATTACTATAATGTCACATTATCACAAGGAATTAGGTCTCGAGATCCTTGGTCTAGATGGCAACAGTTACAACATTTCTCCAAATGATTTTTTTCCTCATCTACAAGGCAATACACAGCCTCCCTCCGTCTGATATGTTTCTCCATGACTTGTTTCGTCATAGCGTCCACCCGCAGATCTCAGTGGCGTATGCAAAAAGGTTTAACCCTATCTCGATATGTTTTGATGTTTTGCAACATTAAGGACACTAGAAATATTTGACATAATGCACGTCACGCCAACACGGAACACATTTTGTTAATGTTTGTGTCTTGTCATCCAAAGAGTTAACATGTACTTTTAGTTCTATACAAAAGTACTGATATCGTGTTACCAATAGAGAAGTTACTTTTCGCACGGGCACTCTTCCCTAGAGTGAATCGGTGACAGAACGCCGTATGAGATCGAAATTAATCATCTTAGTAGGCAATATTTACCAGCGACGTCGCAATCCGTGGGTAGTAGAGACCGATAGCACGTTGCCGCCTCTTAAAGACTTTATATGACGATGAGAATCGAGGGACATATTCTTTAACACGTTTACCAAAGTCAGGGACCACATGGAAGCCCAAAAGAGAAAGCGAAAACATGGCCATCCATGACTAACATGGCGTCTAAAATCCGTCGAAGAGGCTGTGGAAGTTGCCTATGACAGATCTCTATTGAGAGAGCTTGTCGACTTATGTGCCTAACGCCATGAAAGGACATCTGCGTTCTCTGGTCATGGCACATTTATATATGTCTTGTGAGTCTTGGATGCTGACTGCAGAACTAGACAGGAGGATCCTAGGTATCACGTTCAAAGACCACATCAAAAACCAAGGGATTAGAGCCATCGGACACACACACACTCACACACTCACACACACACACACACACACACATATATATATATATATATACATATACACACATACAAACACCTATATGAAGTCATTTGCTGCAATGTTTACAGGGAGGGGCTCTATATCTCTCAAAAAAGGCCTGAGTATCTGTGTTATGGAGTATGTGTGTTTCTGTGGTGACGGTGGGAAGGGGTAAGCGATTGGTTGTGAATGATGCAACACAGCTGGCAGTGTCATCACTTGGTCTTCGTTAGGGGAGAGAAAGTGAGACTGAAATGCTGTGTTATTGTAGTGAGTTAGATACACACACTCCATAACAATCTGCTGAACCGTTGGAAAGCGAATGCATTTAGTATGTGTTAATGACATTTTAAACCATATGTTGTTTTTAGGCTACATAGATGCAACATAATATCGAATCATAATGTGTTCTGGAAGACTTTTGGAAAAAAAAAGAAAAATGTATTTTAATACTGTAGGTTGCATTAAACATAATTATTGTTTCATATATTAACAACAATGAATGTCAAATTCAATTCCTACCGCAGGGTCGATAATCCTTTCTGAACGTGAAATAGTAGAATTTACTTGGTTAGTCCCCTTTGACTGAATTGTTATAAAGTTGTAAAGTACAGACGTTACTATAAGAAAGATGATTACGTCCTACGCGTGTTTCTAGGACATTCTAGTCATGCTAGTTAATCAATGAGTCATCACAACTTTTATCATAAAAGGTATACTTCAGTTTGAATTTAAAAAAAAAAAAAACATTTACTTTTTTCTACAAGCCCAATTTAAATAACTCTTTTAAGCAAAATATACAACAAATATTACCTTTACCTACCTTTACCTGTGCCTTAGTCTGTTGGACCGTTGGGGCACCAAACAAGACCTGTCGACCTTCTTTCTCCATTCCTCCCTGTCTTTTTCCTGTCAAAGATAGCGAAACTTTAAAAAAAATAATCAATCTGTCAATAATCGAAATTAGAGTTTTAGGTGTATGCAATGCTGAACCCCTGTGTATGTGTTCCTGACATGGGCGTATCGGTTAGATCAATGTGCAGGTTTGCTTTAGTCTTTAGCTGCGCTGTTATTGCCAAGCTTGGAAAGATGGGTCTTCAATATAAGATTTAGCAAAACGTCTCTTGGCTGACCTTTGTCATTTAAAAATTAGAAAAAAAAATTAAGAACTGCTATTGAGAATTAGTCTCAGAGATATAACACCATATCTTCTCGTGAAGCATAAAATATTATTTGAAATTTTTTAAATATGTATATGATAATGATGTTAAAAGTAATGCACCACAACTACAATAATTTAATTGAAGGTTTCTTTCTACAAGGGAAGCAAATGTATTTAAATTTTGGCTCAAGCAATAGATTATCAAATATTTGATTACCTCCCTTAGTTTAACAATTTAAAAAATTCTCATTTAAAAATTCTTTGTGTCATTGTGCAATCTTAACACTAATGTGACCGTTAACATAATTAACTCTCTAGTTAGTTAAGTTTTTAATGGTTGGGCTAATTTAAATCTATTTCTCTTTAAAGTAATTTTTCACTGAATTGAAAGTCTTCTGTATTAAGTTATAAGAACAGCAATAGTTAATTTTGCTATATTTAGACACTTCAGACGAGCTTGATAGCAGATTTTGTGGTTGCTTTCTCCCCAGCAGGACTACACTTCATCCACATCATAATCCATGCGACACTAATTTTAATCAGCCACTGAAAATCTTCTATTCTTGTATGATGAAACCTCAATGTTTCCCTCCAGGGCTTTCGAAGTGATAATTTCAGACTCACAAGCGTTAAAGAGGGCCTGAACACTGACCTGCGACGTCGCAACCTGTGTGCAGTGGGGACAAATAGCACGTCGCCATGTCACAGGTCTGTATGTTCATACCTTCTACGGCTATAGGTATCGCTCAAGTCTTACTTACATGGAGCATGATGTTTATAACTGATTTATAACATCTCTACTATCGTCAGAATGGTAAAAAAAAAACAGGACTCCTTTCATGTCAGCACTTTGAAGGCTACCTCTTAATCAACAACTTAAGAACGGATGTCAAACTGTACTGACAGTGTCTTTGTGGTCAGGGCATGTGGGCAATAATAGAATATGCATCCTCCATTAAGAAACTGGAACATCCACTAAACAGAGCAGTCAGATTCATAACAAACGAATGTTCACATTTGACTAGAGTAACACCATTAGTAAAATTACTAAATTTAGAAAGCCTTCAGGACAGAGGACTCAAAAGTAAAGTAGCAATTATACATAAAACACTGACCCATAATCTTCAAATACAAAAACAAAATTTAATAAAATACTCTGAAAGACACAAAGATAATGACACATTCCTCGTCCCATATGCTAGGACAAATCTGTACAAATACTCCTTCTTCCCTAGTGCTATTAGAGCATGGAATGGGTTGCCTGAGCTAGCCAGGAAAACAAGTGACTTGGCAGAATTTAAGTCATTGATTAATATGCAATCATCTTCTTTTTTAAAGTAACGTCTGTGTTATATAAGATAAGATAAGAATGAACCCAACAGGAAAAATACAGACAATACTTCGCTCAGGCAGCGCCATTTGCTTTGGTTTATCATTTCAGCCAGGGTGAGATAACAGTCGTCTTTTTCGAACAACCCGCCATGGTAGCAACCAACCTCAGATATGTGGATGTAATCAAAACGGCAACTCAGAGCAGTCGTCACGCCGATGTTGGAAAGATGCATTGCTTGAGACCGCACTCTTTGGAGAGATACGATGACCAAGAAAGATATGGTCAGCGAAACATTATTATTCTCAGCTCTGGAAGCGAGCTGAACGAATACTGGCTGGTTCCTCTACCATTAAAGCGAATGCCACCTTTAAATGCGTTGCATATGAACGGGAGTATCTCTCTCGAATAGGGCTCTGCTATTTACTTGGAAAAGTGCTGTACAAGATTAACCATAGTCGATCTACGACTGAAAGAGACCATCAACACATAAGGCTAAAAAATGAATATATTTATTATTCTGCATTTCGTTGTTCAATCAAACATCAAACTGTTGACAACAATAACAGCAAACAAACAAACAAATGACACTATATAGAACAAAAGAAGGAAAAATAAAACAGAGCGTCAATCTAAAATGTCTGTATACAGAAAAAAAAAACATGGACAAGAAGCTTTAATAGTAAACAAATATAACAACAAATATAAGACCAATATAAGAAGTGAGACAAATGGACATACATCTAGATCCATCATCTGGATTACCAATGGAGAACAGAGTGTCTATCAGTCTACCACATAAGTATCGAAACCGACAATCTCTCAGACCTTTCACAAAAATCTAGAAATCAGTCTAAAGGCACAAAAACCGACTGGAGACCTTTCGAATAGGATCATCCACTCTTCCGCTGTAATTGTATTTTTTGACAAGGAGATTGAATCATGCGATAGAGACTACTCAAATTAAAGCGAGGTAAATCTAGATTGTCTACGAAAAGAGGAACATAGATAAACAAAGTTTACAAACACGAAATAAATAATAAAAATAATACATGCCAATAACAAAAGAACAATATAGCCTCCCTTTTCCTGTTAGCCAGACGTGTTTGTGTTCTTCCGGTCTCGAGAGTTCCATGTAAATACAGACGATAACATCCGAGCTCTTCACTTTGCAAAGTACGAAAGTCGCTTCATTGAAACAAATTGGATTTTTTGTTTTTGTTGTTCGCTAATTTCTGTGTCTGCCCTCAGGGTAGGCAGACAAAATAATTAGAGAGGTTTTTTTTTTCTCTCTCTCTCTCCCTCTTTATCTCCCTTTCTCTGTCTTTCTCTCTGTCACTCTCTCCCTCAGTGTCGACGCGTATGAGGAAGAAAGATAACGTCTATAAGAAGTGATCTAATAGAGGATACAAACTCATGCAGGTCATACATAAAAATACAGGTCATAATGCTCATACAGGTTATGGAAGAACATACAGGTCATGCAAGAACATAGAGGTCATTCAAGGACATACAGGTCATAGAAGAACTTACATGTCATACAAGAACAATGTACCTTACCTTTACCTATCCCTTAGTCTGTTGTACCGTTGGGGCACCATGCAAGATTTGTCGCCCGTCTTCCCCCATTCTTCTCTGTCTTTTGCCTTAGTTAGAACCTCTTTGAATGGCAGGCCCATCCATTCTTTTATGTTGTCTTCTCATCGCTTTCTCTGTCTGCCTCTTCTTCTTTTTCCTGGTACTGTTCTCAGAAGGAAGGTCTTTGCAAGACCATAGATTTTTAGCTTGCGTTTTTTTCTTAAAGTTTGTAAAAGGTTATATAGGTCATACAAGAACATAGAGGTAGAAAATAGTTTGTGTGCTTGTGCGATTTTTTTTTCAATTGAAGTTTTGATTCTTTTTTTTTAAATTTTGACAAGATAATTTAGAAATTCTACTATAAGGAAAGTTAGTATTGTGCTGGCTCTATCTGTCTGTTTGTCGATTGGTCTTTTGACAGCGAACTGTTTTGTCGAGAAATTTAGTTTTATATTGTAAGCGAATGCATTTGACCCTTAAAATACCAAAGGTAGGTCCTTCCGGGACCTCAGAGGTTAATATTTGTTAATCATGTTTAAATTGTTAGCCTAATACCTAATTTATATAATGAAATTAACTTTCATAAATCAACAGTATACACAATTTACAGGATCGAATAGCACTCCCATTAATGAATTCATAGCCTTCGCACCTGGGCGGTGTTAGGCGTGAGAAATATTGTGTTGATATGACTGACCTACGGGTGAACCTGGCGGAGATTATGTAACTCTCTACTGACCGGTATATTGTTGTATACGACATTATATAACTTACATTCTTATTATTCTAAGCTTATCTATATAATGACACACAAGTGGTCGGGGGGGGGGGGAGAGAGAAAACGGGATTAAATATGTTTATTCCCTATTTTTACACGTTGTAAGAAACTTTAATTAAAAATATTTATATATTGATACGTCATTATGATTTTTATTGCAAATTGAAAAGAAAGTTTACCCTTCCCATTTTTCGATTTTTTAAATAGCAATACAACTTTTTCAATGTAAAGTTGTTGGTGTATCATTACAGATTCTGTTGCCCCAAAACTAACATATCTAGATTTCCGACACGTGGGCCATTACGCTAAAAAAACATGTTAAATCCACGTAATTAAAATTACGCACCTACGATTTTGTGCTCCATAAATGACGATTAACTTTTCCCTATTTTTTAGAACAAATCATCTCATGAACTGTTTCAATAACATCAAGTACATACCATTTAAAATACACATTTGTTTTTTTTTTCTAATAAAATCGTTATATGTCAGACATGAAAACAATTTTACTTTAAGTCGAAAACGTGATACTAAATCACGTGACGCGTGTTTCGTGCACCAGGAAAGGTCAACTGTATGCTGTGGAGCTGCTGCTTGCATATAGTGATTGACAGGTATGGAACGAGTTCCCAGCAGGATAAACGTAAGATGGTACACTGACTCTCGTGTGGCTGCCCCTACGAAATGGACTGTAGAATTCTTTCTGACTTGTTAGTAACATAGGAGAAAAGTGTTCAGTTTTTTATTTCTTAAGTCAGAGCGGACACAAGTGAATGGATTAAAGGAACATTCACAGCGCCATTCACTCCTGGAGAACAAGTCATGTGACATAACGTGGAAACACTAACTCGCATATTCACGAAGATAAAGACAGACTGGGTGTCTAAATCTGGCATTCCGATATTATCCGGCCCTTAATTTGTATATATCATATGATGGGCACCCGATTCTACATGTCCTCAAAAACATGATGTAAAAATTGATAAAGTAATTCTTTTGGATCTTGCAATTTATGCAGAGATGATGCTAAGGTGTGTTTGTCGCCCATGATTTACGAGGGAGTCATGTGGCCATCACAACGACAAACAAACTTCACTTGTCCCCAACTAATGTCAGGTACCCATTTGAGCTGTGGGCGGATCCCGAAATTAAAGATCTCTTCACCAGGACTTGAACACGAGACCTCTCGGTTCGTAAGCCAAGCCAGGGGCGTAGTTAGGAATTTTCCATCGTTTGGGGGCCCGGGGGGAATTGACCTCTTTTGCGTAATATTTAATTTTTAATGTAGAAAACACTCATTTGGGGGCCCCCCTCAAGTGGGGGCACGGAGGGATTTTCGAATTCTCCCCCCTCCTCTCCCCACCTTAGCTACGCCACTGAGCCACCACTCCTCTGTCTACGGGTGTACACTATAACATTAGTTTGGACAATGTGTCCGATTAAATTAGTATCACACTGTAGAGTCTGTAAAAAAAGAACTTTTTTTTAATGACACGACGCTGACTTTTATAAGAGAATATTATAAAACCTTTAACAATTTAATACCTGTCCTAGTGGTATCCATGCGGCCATTTACCCGAAGGCCCACATGGCCAGTCCGCCTCTGCACGAAGATGCAGTACCCTTAAATTTGTCTTTCTTCTTCTTCTTCCTCGCTCTCATTTTTTATGTTGGAGTGTTCCGATGACTAGACCAATACATGAGATGAACTGTTGGAGAGTTCCGATGACTAGATCAATACATGAGATGAACTGTTGGAGAGTTCCGATGACTAGATCAATACATGAGATGAACTGTTGGAGAGTTCCGATGACTAGATCAATACATGAGATGAACTGTTGGAGAGTTCCGATGATTAGACCAATACATGAGATGAACTGTTGGAGAGTTCCGATGACTAGATCAATACATGAGATGAACTGTTGGAGAGTTCCGATGATTAGACCAATACATGAGATGAACTGTTGGAGAGTTCCGATGACTAGATCAATACATGAGATGAACTGTTGGAGAGTTCCGATGAGTAGACCAATACATGAGATGAACTGTTGGAACGTTCTGATGACTAGACCAATACATGAGATGAACTGTTGGAGAGTTCCGATGAGTAGACCAATACATGAGATGAACTGTTGGAACGTTCTGATGACTAGACCAATACATGAGATGAACTGTTGGAGAGTTCCGATGAGTAGACCAATACATGAGATGAACTGTTGGAACGTTCTGATGACTTGACCAATACATGAGATGAACTGTTGGAGAGTTCCGATGAGTAGACCAATACATGAGATGAACTGTTGGAGAGTTCCGATGAGTAGACCAATACATGAGATGAACTGTTGGAGAGTTCCGATGACTAGATCAATACATGAGATGAACTGTTGGAGAGTTCCGATGAGTAGACCAATACATGAGATGAACTGTTGGAACGTTCTGATGACTAGACCAATACATGAGATGAACTGTTGGAGAGTTCCGATGAGTAGACCAATACATGAGATGAACTGTTGGAACGTTCTGATGACTAGACCAATACATGAGATGAACTGTTGGAGAGTTCCGATGAGTAGACCAATACATGAGATGAACTGTTGGAACGTTCTGATGACTTGACCAATACATGAGATGAACTGTTGGAGAGTTCCGATGAGTAGACCAATACATGAGATGAACTGTTGGAGAGTTCCGATGAGTAGACCAATACATGAGATGAACTGTTGGAGAGTTCCGATGAGTAGACCAATACATGAGATGAACTGTTGGAACGTTCTGATGACTAGACCAATACATGAGATGAACTGTTGGAACGTTCTGATGACTAGACCAATACATGAGATGAACTGTTGGAGAGTTCCGATGAGTAGACCAATACACGAGATGAACTGTTGGAGAGTTCCGATGAGTAGACCAATACATGAGATGAACTGTTGGAACGTTCTAATGACTAGACCAATACATGAGATGAACTGTGCAGTGGTTTCCATATCAGGGAGCTCTCCATATAGTTTTCTTTCTATTGAGGTGTTTTGGGGCCAGTGTCTTGTATCGGCCTCATGGTAATGATCACAGTTCTTAATAAAATGGTCAGCCTTCTCTGGCGACACTCCACATGGGCAGATTTCACTGGTTCCTATTTTGAGCTTCCGGTACATATGTTGTCTCATTCTGTTGCGTCCGGTCCTGAGTCGGAGGATTAGACGTTGATCTTGTCGGGATTTCTCCTGAATATATATGTTATTTATGTGCGTCTTCAACTTCCAACGCATGTTAACAAGTGACTCCAATTAGCATCGGATAACGAAACAGTTGTGTCTGGAGACTATAAATAACCTTCACTTTGGCTTATCTGAAATTGGCATTAACAATTTACGTGAAGAATTGATGGATAGAGATAGGACATTGTGAATATAAGTGGGGCGATCGCCGTGGGAAGCGATGGAGGTGCTGGAGGTGACAGTAAAGAGAGCCGTCTTGCAACAACTGTCCAAATGGTTCTTAATGAATTTATGAACAGGGGCTTCTGATTTAGTTGCAAGTAAAGACGTTTCCTCACGTTGCAAGAACTTTTATGTGGCTCACTTTTTAAAAAAATGTTTTGCTTTATTCTTCAAATCTTATCAAATACATGTAATAAAGTATTCTATTCAAACAAATTGTGTTTGAGATTGTACACTTGTTTGTACAAAGTGAAATTTCCAATAGCTTCTTATTCAATCTAGTGATAATGAATTAATATTGTTCAATATAGAAAACAGGAAATACATCTTAGAGTATTGAGATATTTGAGTGTAAATGTGCAGTTCTTTTCCGTACATAAACTTTTTTTTTTAAACGTATTCTTTATATTTTAAGCCTGTCTTATTTTGGTGTTAATCGCTAAACTGTGTGGACATTTGAACTAAGCGCAGAGCGATGTATACAGAAGAATTCATTCTTTATCTTTTGTTTCCTTGTATCTTTTGTTTCCTTGTATCTTTTGTTTCCTTGTATCTTTTGTTTCCTTGTATCTTTTGTTTCCTTATATCTTTTGTTTCCTTGTATCTTTTGTTTCCTTGTATCTTTTGTTTCCTTGTATCTTTTGTTTCCTTGTATCTTTTGTTTCCTTGTATCTTTTGTTTCCTTGTATCTTTTGTTTCCTTGTATCTTTTGTTTCCTTGTATCTTTTGTTTCCTTGTATCTTTTGTTTCCTTGTATCTTTTGTTTCCTTGTATCTTTTGTTTCCTTGTATCTTTTGTTTCCTTGTATCTTTTGTTTCCTTGTATCTTTTGTTTCCTTGTATCTTTTGTTTCCTTGTATCTTTTGTTTCCTTGTATCTTTTGTTTCCTTGTATCTTTTGTTTCCTTGTATCTTTTGTTTCCTTGTATCTTTTGTTTCCTTGTATCTTTTGTTTCCTTGTATCTTTTGTTTCCTTGTATCTTTTGTTTCCTTGTATCTTTTGTTTCCTTGTATCTTTTGTTTCCTTTAATCTTTTGTTTCCTTGTATCTTTTGTTTCCTTGTATCTTTTGTTTCCTTGTATCTTTTGTTCTCTATTCATTCTGCTCATCTCTCTATCATTCTCTGTCCAATTTTTTGGTCATGTACCTTGATATCATTTCTTCGCCTATCCCTCTAATACTTTCTTCAGGCGCTAAATCTCTTTCTGTCGCTAAATCTCTTTCTGTCGATCAATCTCTTTCTGTCGATCAATCTCTTTCTGTCGCTCTATCTCTTTCTGTCGTTCAATCTCTTTCTGTCGCTCAATCTCTTTCTGTCGCTCAATCTCTTTCTGTCGCTCAATCTAGTTCTGTCGCTCTATCTCTTTCTGTCGCTCAATCTCTTTCTGTCGCTCAATCTCTTTCTGTCGTTCAATCTCTTTCTGTCGTTCAATCTCTTTCTGTCGCTCAATCTCTTTCTGTCGATCAATCTCTTTCTGTCGCTCTATCTCTTTCTGTCATTCAATCTCTTTCTGTCATTCAATCTCTTTCTGTCGTTCAATCTCTTTCTGTCGCTCAATCTCTTTCTGTCACTCAATGTCTTTCTGTCGTTCAATCTCTTTCTGTCGTTCAATCTAGTTCTGTCGTTCAATCTAGTTCTGTCGTTCAATCTCTTTCTGTCGCTTAATCTCTTTCTGTCGCTCAATCTAGTTCTGTCGCTCTATCTCTTTCTGTCGTTCAATCTGTTTCTGTCGCTCAATCTCTTTCTGTCGTTCAATCTCTTTCTATCTTTCAATCTCTCTCTGTCGCTTAATCTCTTTCTGTCGCTCAATCTAGTTCTGTCGTTCAATCTCTTTCTGTCGCTCAATCTCTTTCTGTCGTTTAATCTCTTTCTGTCGCTCAATCTCTTTCTGTCGCTCAATCTAGTTCTCTCACTCTATCTCTTTCTGTCGCTCAATCTCTTTCTGTCGTCCAATCTCTTTCTGTCGTTCAATCTCTTTCTGTCGCTCAATCTAGTTCTGTCACTCTATCTCTTTCTGTCGCTCAATCTCTTTCTGTCGCTCAATCTAGTTCTGTCGCTCTATCTCTTTCTGTCGCTCAATCTCTTTCTGTCTCTCTATCTCTTTCTGTCGTTTAATCTCTTTCTGTCGTTCAATCTCTTTCTGTCGCTCAATCTCTTTCTGTCGCACAATCTAGTTCTGTCGCTCTATCTCTCTCTGTCGCTCAATCTAGTTCTGTCGCTCTATCTATTTATGTCGCTCAATCTCTTTCTGTCGCTCAATCTCTTTCTGTCGTTTAATCTCTTTCTGTCGCTCAATCTCTTTCTGTCGCTCAATCTAGTTCTGTCGCTCTATCTCTTTCTGTCGCTCAATCTCTTTCTGTTGTCCAATCTCTTTCTGTCGTTCAATCTCTTTCTGTCGCTTAATCTCTTTCTGTCGCTCAATCTAGTTCTGTCGCTCTATCTCTTTCTGTCTCTCAATCTAGTTCTGTCGTCCAATCTCTTTCTGTCGTTCAATCTCTTTCTGTCGCTCAATCTCTTTCTGTCGTTCAATCTCTTTCTGTCGCTAAATCTCTTTCTGTCGCTCAATCTAGTTCTGTCACTCTATCTCTTTCTGTCGTTCAATGTCTTTCTGTCGTTCAATCTCTTTCTGTCGCTAAATCTCTTTCTGTCGCTCAATCTAGTTCTGTCGCTCTATCTCTTTCTGTCGCTCAATCTCTTTCTGTCGTTCAATCTCTTTCTGTCGCTAAATCTCTTTCTGTCGCTCAATCTAGTTCTGTCGCTCTATCTCTTTCTGTCGCTCAATCTCTTTCTGTCGTTCAATCTCTTTCTGTCGCTAAATCTCTTTCTGTCGCTCAATCTAGTTCTGTCGCTCTATCTCTTTCTGTCGTTCAATCTCTTTCTGTCTCTCTTAATACTTTTTTCTTCTCTCCCATCTCTCTCTAATTCTCTTCTTTGCCTTTTCTCTTTTCATACATTGTCATTCTCCCCTCCCTTCGTCTGCCTTATTTTTACCTCTCCCCCCCCCCCATCTTTCGATCATTCTTACTCCCTTTCGTTTCCTTCTCTCTCTCTCTTTCTTTTCCCTCTCTATCTTTTCTCACTATTTCAATCTTCAAACCATCCTTTCTTTTGCTCCCTCTTCCTTTCTCTCACTCTCTCTCTTAAACTCTCTATCTCTTCCTCTCTCTCTCTCTCTCATCATATCTTCACATCCCTGTCACTGTCTTCTCTATCTATCTATCAACCCCACGCATACAGAAATAGGCTTCAGTCATATGTCACAGACCAAAACATTATCTCCCAAAGAACATCCTATAAACAATAGTTTTGTTTTGTAAAAAGTTAAATCCTGAAAATTAGATGAAAAATAAAAAGTATAAAATAGATGGAGGTGAATGTCAGTAGTCAGTAGCGACCAATATCTAGAGAATGGATCTGGGCAGTAAAAACACACGAGTTATTTGCCCCTCTATCTAGTAAAAACATTCCAGGCTCGGCTTGTCATTAGCCATGTGTGGTTTGGCCAAAAAAGCAAACGATAGGCCACTCCCTGGCCACTTGGCTCCATCCTCTCTATTGTGCTCTGTACAATAATCGATATCCTATCAATATTTGATCCAAGCATTACGTTCAAACAATAGAAGGCTTCAAAGTCCTATAACTCATTGCGACTGAGGTTCTAATATTTTTAGAAATCTCTGCATCAGTGGTTATTAACTCGATGGATCTCCAATGATTCTCATTCGTATAACAGAGTACCTTTTTTTGTTTACAGAGATCCTTTTAGTTGCTAAATAAGTGCTGTAGGCAGACAATAGTCATCGACACACTGGCACACATTTACAAAGTTAGTGCCGCCAGACGTAGTGTGATATTTTCTTTTATTACAACATTCTATATTTGACTTTATTTTTCACATAAGAAATCCTGCTCTTATTGTTTTGACAAACAAATGATTTGTTCGTTTGTTTCACAAGTTTCGGATGTTCATAAGATTTTTTCAAGATGATTTCATCCTAGCCCCCCTACCTCCCACAGGACGGCAGGGTTCAAACCCGGGACCATTGAGACCACCGAATGACAGCCCAGAGCGCATACTTCAACAAGGTGGCAATTTTTTTTCTTTAACGAAATGGTTACCGCACTGGGTGAAGAAAATGGGATTGCTGTTTTCGTACGCCCAGCATTTTCGAGATTGCTCAGAATACTTCAGGCCTTAGATTGTTTGTAAAATGTTTTATTTGTAAAATGTTTTACATGTTTCGGATGTTCCTTCAGATTTGAAGATAGTTTACTTCCTAGTCCAAACCTCCCGCAGGACGACGGGGGATGGGAGCGGGCAGGGTTTGAACCCTCGACCGTCGATAAATCCTAACGACAGTCCAACGCGCAAACCGCACGACCAGGCAGCCATCCAGATATATCCCTTAGGTCTAACTATGCACAGGTGTTGGTCCAACGTTCTCGTTTTTCTTTGTTAACCTGAGATGAACTCCAACTTGGTGACAAGGCAGCGAGACCTAGGTCTCCCGTAGTGCTCTGCTAAGGAACTCTGCTGCTTTTTCTCTGTTAACAGACGTTTTGACTAGTAGGCTGAGTCTGTTATATTTCTGTCTGAGTGTTGGATTGTTTGGGTTCTTTTGGTATGCCCTTTTCCGAGCCGTAACAAAGTGTGCTAATTTCAGCTGTCCAAAAGTTCTTACATTTTTTACAAGGGTAGTCCTTGGAGTTAAACTTCCTAGCCATACCCAAGATTGCTGCGATTATTTGACGATATACAAGGTCGACAGAGCTCGACTCTACATAGGTCCAGACAGGGCCGGTCTTAGGCATACAAAAATATAGAACTAAATCTATCTCGACCTCTTTTTAAAAAAGTGATATTTTGCTAGATAGATCTGAATGTTTATCGGCTTTATGTTGGAAAACTACTGTAGATATATGGCTCGTAAAGTTAATTTGACAGTGACTTTGTAATTAGTAAAGTATGAATAAAATGCAAAGACGAATTTATTTTCAAATACATTTTCACTTATTATCCTTATCTCAACCCTGAATGGGCCCCGCGCAATCCGTTTCGCTTAGGGCCCCGCAATCTGTAGGATCGGCCCTGGGTCCAGACAGCCATAAAAGTTTTGAACGGAAAACTAGTTTAAATATTGTTATAGAAATTAATTTTATCTTTAAAAAGTTTGTCAGAAACATCGATAGTGAAAATCTTATTTGTCATGCTTAGCCATGACTCTGCCATGCTGTGGTTAATACTAACCCATGCTACTGTAGTGAGACTTCGAGTCTTGTTATGAGTACATGCCATTTTGTTGGCTGATATTACGTACTATGACACTCTAAGTTCTTCTGTTCATCTAACACTCTAGCACAGGGGTTCTCAACCTGTGGGTCGCGACCCCCTTTGGGGTCGATTGACGATTTGCCAGGGGTCGCCTAAGACCATCGAAAATATGGATTGTTTTTGTCTCGTCTTCTATTGCTGTATGTATGTGTGAGGGTGGGGGGGAGGTCGCGACAAAGTGGGGGATTGTAAAAAGGGGTCGCCGATCACAAAAGGTTGAGAACCGCTGCTCTAGTAGATCGGGTCACCTGTCCTTAGTACTTTAAATTCTCAATGGAAAACTTTTCCAACCTTAGCAGCATTAAGAAATGTGTCATTAATGCTTAATAAAGTTCAGATAATCTCATTTTGACTAAGACTGGAGTTACCTCCTTCGGGAATAGTTTCACCCCAAGACTAAATTAGTTCCTTCATTCGCTTTAACTCACGAGTCTAGGAATCAAACCTACGAACTGCAAAAGTCACCATCACTGACACTTAAGCTGCGAGATGGTCCGTTCTGAACTCACAAGTTTATTAAGATACCGCTTGGCGATTGATGAATGTTTCACACAAATTTATTTTTTTTATAGTGTGAAATTATACAAATATAGTGGTGAAAAGAGTATGATAGATTGCTATGAGTTTTGGAGAGACCGAGCTCCCACGGGGGGGCGGGCGTTTCCTCATCTAGCGGGTCCGACGGTGATGAAAGGGAGCTCTTGTGTGATAAGGGGAGGCTGTTTATCGTTGAGTGTCAAGCGACGCCGCTGCTGTCCTGGGTCTTAGTTTCTGGTGCTGGTAGTTTAAGTGCTAAATGATCAGTCATAGGGTCCAGTCGGTAGACAGTTCGTGTGCGAAGTATCGGTAATCATTCCTTTTTGGGTAATTGTTAAAGATTTTGCATAAACTGTAAACATAGTAAGTATGTCAAGGACACAGTCGAGGTGTATGCGCTCTGGACACTCGTCACGGTGGTCCCGAGTTTGAACCCTGCCTGCTGCCTTTCCCTGAAAAGAAAATTTCAATGGACTTAATTTTTTTTATATGTCTGTTCATATTTCTTTCATTTCTTATTCTTTCTCTTTTTTTTTTTCACTATTTATTTCAAATGTCTTTGTTCATGCCTTCATTAGGTTTTCATAGGTACCATTCCGATACACTAATTTGACAATTGTTTCCGTTCAAAGAAAAGAAATAATATTATTAATAGCTTTGCCAGCAAGAAAGCACGTACAGTGTTGTAGTTAAGGTGGGGTGGGGGGTTCATATTGGAAAATCTATGGGCCCCTACTTGAGGAGCGGCCCCAATTGTTTTACATTAAATATTGCGCCATTATCTTATGTCATGATGTTGAATGTCAAAATTCTGGGGCCCCTAAAGAGGCCAAGCCCTGCGGGTCCCCAAATCCATAGCTTACTGAGCACGTAAGATTAATACATATTATCCTTTTGTGAAATTATTATTGTGCAATACTTTCACCATGAAACATTTAGTTTTGCTGTATTGTTTCGTTTTTTTTTTTTTTTGAGGGCACCACAGGAATTGCCAGACCTTATGTCAAATACCCTAGCTACGCCACTGTGTTTATGTATTAGTTATAATTAGCATATCATTATTTAGAACATTTAATGAGTTGCAATGTTGTGCGTTTCTCATGAGCCTTTATATCAAAATTTAAACAATTAAAACCACGGATCCTTTCAAGTGTATTCTAACATAATAATACGTCTAGTTTTGATTGTATGTTTCTCCTAATGGCAGTGTTGTACCAAGGTACTCGGGGACCCGGCTTCAAGACAATGTTGGTAAAAAAAAAAAAATCAATAGTCTGAATATTTTCAAAAAGACATTCAAATGCAAGAAGTTTTAAATAGGTTCGCTCGCGTCCCAATTGGTCAAGAGCCATGGGCTCAAACGCAATGAAACCCCACCTTGCCATGGTAATTATGTTACGGACTTTGGAACCCCAATGGTTGTGGGCCCGGGTTCATTGAACCCCTTCGCGTCATGGATGCTACGCCACTGCCTAATGATTAACTACTCCATCTTCACTTTTACAGGAGGGGGTTGGAGAGGTGTACGTAACCGACCTTGTGCTCGATGTGTCGCTTTCACCCTCTCAGTCCGCAACTGCCTTCATTTTGTCACCAAACACATTACAGAACTCGTTAGGAAAACAAAAACAAAACAAAACAAAAAAAAAAGAAATTTAAAAGCGTATTTATTACATAAATTTTTATTGTATATTTCTGTATGATTTTTTTTGTACAGTAACATATACTCACATGTATATTTAACAAATCCAATCTTCCTGACTCTATAAAAACATTTACTCTATATATGGCTGGTAGTCAACCACCCTAGAATTTGATGCCCTTAAGAGAGGCACATTGTATTGCAATGCTTATATAAACTCACTTTGTCTGTCTGGTCTGTCTGGTCAAAAGTTTGTACACTTTTTTGCTTCCACACCCAATCTAGTATTAAGCTGAAATTGTGCATAATTATTTATTTTCACTGACAAACCAAAAATCAATAAAAAATAATAAAAAAATTAACCAATTAGTTACTTAACTTTTGGTAATTGGTAATTGATTTTGTTAGATGTCTCGAGAATGGGAAAGAAATCGTACTTGACCGATAAGCTGGCTGGTATGAGTTGAATTAGCCCCCCGCCCCCCATATACTTTGTAAGTCGCCGCTTTAAAGTTTGAAGCTAACAATACATAAATGTGTTTCGCTTGGTTCCTCAAATATCTGGCCACTTTATATTGTAAAACCTCCAGTAGCGACAGCACCCTCGGAAATCTTCTGTGCTATTGAACAATGTTCACGCTAATAAAGTTTACAAAAAAACAACCTGTAACTTTCTAATTGTGACAGTAATCTAAGATTAAGCTTCAACAAGTAAAACATTAAAAAATACATTTTTTAAATACAATATTGCATGTATTTATGATAGCATTGTACTAGTGTAATATTTTCGTATAAATTTGGCTAGTTGCTGTATACCCAGCATGCATAGATGGAGCATCACATAGATGCATGTACTTTATATCTATATGCTGTAATAAACTTTACGTCTGCTGATGTTTGACTTCCTTTGTCTGACCGAGTCGTTCGTCCTGGCTTGCACTTTACAGATGGGACCTAAGAACGGCCATACACACGAGATAAGCTACAGCCGCTGGTGATGCAAAATGACACGTACAAACTCACAGTCACGTGATGTAGACGTCACAGGCGTGAATAAAATGGATTCTGATACGTTCAAAACAAGAGCATTCCAAATATATAAAGCGTATTATATTTACATATTAACTGTATTCCTATTTTTATTTTAGAAATTGTTTTTTGTAGGAAAATGTCATAAGCGTGCGGTTGTTCCGTCGGCGTCTGTCGTGTCTCTCACGTTTTAATTGTCTAAATCCCAATTTCACAATACATTTTATATCAAGGTAATAAGGTAGAATACATTAGTTATTCTGAAAGCATTCCATTTTGTTATCAAATTTACGAAATCATAGTGTATGCCTCTACGTATAATGCATAAATATAGATCCAAGCAATAAGAGCCGCCATCGTTAGAGATTTTAGCTGAAAAGTCCGTTGTTTTTTATTTTTGATACACTAATTTCTCTTCTCAATGTCGCTCCGTCGCTATGCTGAAATTTAGATTTTGAGCACCAGCAGAAGTCTGCTCTTAGATAAAGCGGGGAAATGCCACCATTTTTACTTCTGCTGTAGAAAGCAGTGGTTCATGTGATTTCGTTGCTCGGGTGTGCATGCCGTGGCTTATCTGGGATTACACTGTCCAAGGGAGGGCTTAGTGGGCTTTATTTGTGCACCCAGTCGATAGTAATTAACATTCGTTCACGTGATTAATTGGGATTGCCTTCAATGAGCTTTTTTTTTTTTTGGTTGAGGAGGAACAGGGGAGGTAACAGAGAAAATGAAACGAGTAGAAAGGGAATAGTTAATGTTCATGAGCTCCCGCCTTTCACTAAAATCATGTGTGCGTAAGTTTGTTTGAGATCGTGCGCGCGTATGTGTGAGAGTGGGCGTGGCCCCAAACTATAATAAGAAATGGAGGCACATTTAAAAAAAACTGCCGAGAAAGAGGCAAAAAAAAAGGGGGGCGGGGGGGGCTGGGGGGAAAACGCTGACGATGATTAGCGATACGTCCCCCTTGCACACGAAGTAATTGATATTAATAATATTGAAAGGTTAAGCTGATGCTTTATGGGAGAAATGACGGTCCAGTGATCGGGGGGTAAAAAGAGCCAGAAGAGGATGGCAGGCAGTGAAGAAAGTGTTTTTTTTTGTTTTTTTTTAAGATTTGACTCTCTCTCGTCTTGAGTTCAGAAGTACGTTGTCACGTGAACAGTCCGCACATAGGTAGGTCAGGCGTTAATGGGTTAATAAGCAAGCTTTAATGAGGTGGGTAGAACATTTAGAAGTTCGGGTGTTGTATACTTGTATACAATGGTGAAAGTTTATCATCGTTGATCTTTAAGAGGGTAGATTGAAAAGTTGGTGGATCTATGGGAGAACCGCTGGTATCATGTTCACAACTTCATGCCGTTTGTCACTGTCTGCAAATGTTCTGCTTTTTACTTGGAACCTGAGAACTATATGCGAGTAAAACTCATCTTTACTCTTACAGACCTACGTCCACTTGAGGCATCTCTGTCTTCGTATAATATGCCCTGTTCTCGACATCAGTGGCGTAGCAACCACATCGAAGGATTTCATTCAATTCTTTTTATGTGTATGTTTCTGTTGTGTTGTCTTTATATAAAGAGTCCTTGTAATCACAACAAATTTACACAAGGATCAGTAAAGCTCTCTCAGTCTTAGTCCCGTGCCCCTGACTAAAAGGTACCCACTATCCATCCATCCTAGTGGCGTTACAGCCCTTGAAGGTCTCTGACCTGCCTCACCAAAGCCCTCCATTCAGATCTCCTCTGAGTCTCCATGCCCGAACCCCAAGTTGTTGAAGATCTGCCTCCACATCATCAATCCATCGTTTTTGTGGTCTGCCTTTTGGGTCGCCTGCTAACTTTCTTGCTGGTATACAATTTTCGCTCCAACAGGGACCTTTAAAGTCGTTTATAGCTTTCAAGAGGACATACTAGAACTGTATGTATGGACACCTTTTTTTTGCTAAAGGTGATGCATACATTGGAATGGTGTTGTGTAAATCTACTTACACATACAGGATGACTCAATGTGTTCTTTGTCACAATAAATCTTCTAGATTTTTTTTTTTGGAGAGGAGGTAGTCCACCTGCCACCATATACTTTAACGTAAGTCCACAGGTACCTTGCTAGTCCACGTGACACATATTCTAATTAGGGCACTTATTAAGCGAGTGTACTTCTGGTTGCAAGATTATTGTTTATTATTATTATTAAGTAAGTTTTTAACATTAAACTAATCCTAAATGTTACTGAGGAGTAAAAACAACTCTACTTGAAAGTGAAAAAAAAAAAAAAAAAAAAACATAATTAAAAATGTTATGAAAATTAATCCTTGCAATTTTAGATACTCAAAGAAATTAAAATTCCGTTAAATATTTCAGAAAATTACCCCCACCCCTCTTAAAATAATTGCATAAATAAATACGAATTACAAATATCGTAGATACATGTCTAATATTTTTGTCATTCAATTGAATTATTTTTTTTTGCTGCTTTGCATTTAAAGAGTTAATGTCTTGCCTTTTGTTCTTAGACTAAGAAACTCTCTCGAATACGTTCCATTGACCTTTGCGCCCTTAACGAGATATTTTTTTTTTAGCAGACGACATATTTATTTCAACGAAGTCTAGGTGTGACGTGTTTGTCATGGACTTTAATTAATTAAAAAGTCAGATCCACATTCAAAATCTCTTTACAATTTCAGCCTGTTTTAAAGAAAGTCATGTGATGTAAGAGGCAAGGACTCTGTAGATAACCAACATATTTGAAATAATACATAATGCTTTACATATTTTCTGGGTTTTTCTTTATTCTTAAGTATTTCCCCATAGTTCTGATAACTTTTTAAGGTTTGGATCTAAAAAAACAACACAGCTTTCTATATAGCTCCTTACAAATCTGCCTATATATATGGCTGGTAAAAATCAAACAAATTACTTAATATCGAGACTTTCAAAATCAAACTACAGATGGGGGGGTCTAAATGGAAAACAAAAAATGGTCAAACAGAGCCAAGTCTTTAGGTGTAGAAGTTCAGAAATGCTTTAAGTCCTTGAATTCTAAGTATTTTACACGCAAACAAACACCTGTAAGACTAAGACTGCTTTATTGATCCTTATGGAAATTAGTTGGTGATTACGCATTCACATACTTACACAATCACACGCTTACACTTACACACAATTCACTGAACTAGATAATAATACTTTTTATCTGGTTTATGAGTTCTTAAATCATCCAAAGAATCTCCCAATTACATCGACGTCACTAAGGTCGATCCCTTGCACGGCATGATAAAATATCAATTGTAAACCCTAAATAGAACCATCAGTGATACACAATGAAGAGATCCACTATTTGTACCCAGAAAAATGAACCACCTCTTTGACACAGAGAAATGAACCACCTCTTGCACACAGAGAAATGAACCACCTCTTGTAAAATAAATAAATTATGGTTTTTATTTATCGCTACTTTCATGCTTATAGCATGCTCAGAGCGCTTTGGTCCAATCTTATTTGTGGACCAGTGGGGGGAGGTGGTACATAGGAGACGGTTTTCCGTGCTGCCTTTAGGCGCTCAGTAAACACAACTCTGTCCGAGTCGGGTGTCGAACCTTAGCCTTTCGACCACGCTTCCCACTTGTACACAGAGAAATGAACCACCTCTTGTACACATAGAATAGAACCACCTCTTGTACACAGAGAAATGAAGCACCTCTTATACACAGAAATGAACCACTTCTTGTACACAGAAATGAACCACCTCTTGTACACAGAAATGAACCACCTCTTGTACACAGAGAAATGAACCACCTCTTGTACACAAGAGAAACAAACAACCTATTGTACACAGAGAAATGAACCACGTCTTGTACACAGAGAAATGAACCACCTGTTGTACACAGAGAAATGAACCACGTCTTGTACACAGAGAAATGAACCACCTGTTGTACACAGAGAAATGAACCACCTGTTGTACACAGAGAAATGAACCACCTGTTGTACACAGAGAAATGAACCACCTGTTGTACACAGAGAAATGAACCACCTGTTGTACACAGAGAAATGAACCACCTGTTGTACACAGAGAAATGAACCACCTGTTGTACAGAGAGAAATGAACCACCTGTTGTACACAGAGAAATGAACCACCTCTTGTACACAGAGACATGAACCACCTCTTGTACACAGAAGTTGTGATGAGGACCATTGTAGGGTCTACAAATTATAACCAAGGAAAAAAATCCTATTGAATCGATACTACATAAAATAGTTTGTTTACAAATAAAACAAAAGGGAAGTTAGTCAAGGTATAAAGATTGGCAAAAGTGATCTGGAACAGAATTATCGATTAGAAGTAAAGTTTACAGATCATAACGAAAGTATGACCACGGGAACTGATTGAATCGAGCACGCGATGTGGACATAAAGGTCCAGTCTTTGTAGTCGATTTTGGGGAAAACGTTTAGAAATGGTGGAATGCTGGCGTTCAGGTTCGATACATCTTGGGTTTTTCTGTGTGTTTTTTTTTTCATTACATAAATTCTAACAATGTCCTCAATTCTGAAGATTAAGGCTGAGTACAGTGTTTCATGACAACGCAAATTCAGTTGCGACCTGCATAATTTCCCGCTTCTCGTGCAGCTAAACCGTTGTCCACCGGTGGTCATTCAAGTTTTCTTTTCGTGTTCTGCGTTTGTTTGTTCAAATTCAACAAGAATTAAAAACGAAATATCTACCCATAGCACGCTGAGATATTTTGAAGAAACATTTACATTGCAAGCAGACGATAGCCAAACATGGTTTGGGAGTAGCGATTATTGAAAGGTGTAGCTGTGATATCGTAGACAAAGAAAAGATGAAGACATAATTTTTGTGTCACGTGTTTCGTTTCATCGTTTTGACCAGTATACGTATGTCACGTGCACAGTGTCTATATTTAGCTCGTCAGCAACCTCGGGTAATTTCTCACGCGGAGATATGTTAATTAGTGTAACTTGGGCTGCATTTATTGGTTGCCATGAGCTACGTGGGACACGTGACAGTGCTGGAGCCCGGGAAAAGTTCTGTTTTTTTTAGTCAGTCATTGTATGGAACTTGGAAGTGAAACATCTACTAAAGCTTTGTATTAGAACTCAATTATATTTGTGTAGATCTATCATTTTATTCAAGTACGTTTAACCATTGTAATTATTTGTGAATAGCTTTTTCAAGTTCTGAATTAAAGTAATTGTTTTAGACGAAGAGAAGTTTCTTCATTGAATATAGTAACATACTTAGATCGACTTAACGAATGACAACTTCTAGATGATCAACTGGCAACATTTTGAATGATCTTATTATCAACTAGATCTAGCTACTTCTATACGATCATCTTATTAAAAGAAGATTTCAAGATCCTCGGCAATCACGATCATCGTTAGTGTGATATAGGTCAAGATAATCTTCAACGTGACATCTATCATTGCATCTTCATAGATCTTGACATCTGACATTCACATTAATTGATGGTTGTGATAACGTATGGCAGGACAGTCGTTGTCCAGCACGACCTTTAACCACCGGAAAACATGTTTCAAAAACCAATTCAGTTCTTCACCGAGAAGGCTGCTAGGTCTTAAAATGTGCCTAAATCGTTACGGTATCAGTTTCAATGGGTCAAAGGTGAAAACATGTTCTTAGCTGATACTTTGAGAAGAGAGTAGAGACCCTTGCCACCCATCAAAGGAAAAGCTGTATGGGTGGCAAAAGTGATTGGGAACAGCCGAAAGGAAATGTTCGAAACGAACGAGTATTCATTTTGTGGCACTGTCGAGTTTCGTTAAAGAGAAACAAAATTCACTGTAGTCCACTGAGGAATTTTCTGATGATGTGGCAGGTCTGCAGCAGTATTGCCCTCTAAAAGGCAACGAGAATCTTCCTAAGAATGTCAAGGACCCTGAAGGTACATGTGAGGACTGTTGTTATTGCAAGGGCATTGTTATTTTGAGATGACTTTCATATTATTTTTATTATTACTTTATTATTATTATTTGCAAAAATCGAACTAGCTTAGAAATGTCATTTTAATGGACAAAAAATGCACACAATAAATCATATGCTTTCTAAATTACATTATACGTTTTTCTGTACACTGGATAAGCCAAACAGCTAGCTATTTATAATTATAGATATACATAGATGAAAATGTAGAATTAGCTTTGCCATTTATCGCCCTTTTATACTAATACGCAAGCTTTTCCGTTCATAAAATCTGAGTCATTTTTTTTTTCGCATTCTCAAGGGTTCAAAGTGAAAACCTTTAGGGCTTTACCTTTTCATATGCAGGTCATACAGAAGCTAATGAATGCTTACATGTAGCCGATTAATTGTAATTTAACTCGATACGACATCTTAAGGAGGTCCTAGGAGTATGTCTCTTTCGTCTATTGTTGCAATTGCGTTGAAAAAAAAATGAAGTATATATACAACAATTATATGACATAAATCTAACTTTCTTAGTAAATGAATGAATGCATATATATATACTTAATTTAATCATATGTACAAACAATGACCTTGTGTAAGAATTGATAATTAAGACAAAAGCCATGATTTCAGGAACCAAAAGTTTTTGCTGCGTGAAGGGGTCAATGCTGTCCCCACTGGTGGCTCGAAAATGTCTGCGACTTAACTCCCTTGAGTTGCACAATTTCCTGATTAAAGGGGAGAGCACAATTCGTCAGTGTCTACGCAGTTAGATTACAAGTGTCCTTGCGGTGATCAGGGGAAGCAAACTCGAGCAGCAGAAGTGGAGATAGTCCTGAACGACTCCCTTAAGTCCAAGTCCAAGAGAAGATTGTCGAAATTTAATTAACAATAATTGTTTGGACATTATCAAAGTACTCATTCTGTCCTTTCAATTCAACACAGTATAATGTTGTCGATATTTTTTATACTTAGTAGGGCTATATTATTATTCTTGTAACATTTAGATGTTAGGGTTTATCCAAATCTTGAATTCACGGAAGCAGTATACTTAGTTTGAATTAAACTAAAAAAGTTTTTTTTTCCAGACATTAAAGAAATATTCCTGTAAAATTTAATGTCTTCCATTCATGCACGTCGCTACCTGAATTGTATCACTATTAGTCTTGTTTGTGAGTTATTTCCCATTAACTCTGAAATTTTAAAAATATTATTCTATTCTTTCTTAGTCGTATCATATTTCTCTCTCTCTCTCTCTCTCTCTCTTTATCGTGTTCTTCTTATCTCTTTCTCCCTATCTACTCTCTCACTCTCTCTCTTGATTTCTGTTTCCATTTTCTGCCTCTTGCTATCTTTTACACCCTCTCAAACATCTCTCTTTTACTCTCTTACTTACGCGCGCTCTCTCTCTCTCTTTCTCTCTCTGTCTCTTTTTCCTTATATTAAGCACCATTTCAATAACTATTCGATACAAAACTTTGAGCGCCATTTTTTTTGGTCAAACTCCAACTTAAATATATAAAAAAAACTCTTTGATGTTCCGCTCTTTGTAAATGTTTACAGACATAAAACAGATTTCGTTCACTACTTCAGTTACTCCCTACTTTTTACCCGGCACCCTACATCGCCACTCATTTGCACGCCAACAACACCCTCGATATTCCAATCAACATGCACGACAACTATCTGTTCCTATTCCACCAATGGCCACTCTAGCTTCAGGGGAAAAACATTATCGACTACTTTTTTTTTTCTTCCTTAGCGTCGTGTATGTTCCTGAAAGTACAAAGTAATGAGAAAGTGGTTAAGGTTTACAAGGGATAAAGATGAAGGGAGTTCCTGTACCATACATACAGCTTCATCTTTGATACGGCTTCCTCTATCAGACCCAGATTTAGTACACCAAAAAGCACTTGTTTTAGTTTATTTGATTTTAGTTCACTTTGAGATTTCGTTGTGCATTTGATTGGTTATAATATAGTTATAGTTTTGTTACCATAGTATGGCTAAAGTAGGCATATTCTTAAAGTTAAAACATAGTGACCATTGTAAGAACAGCTCTATACATAAATATTGTAGAAAAAGGTACAAATTCACTACGACAGAGAAATAGTTCTTTGAAAAATCAAGTTATGGAAAATTTCACGAGACAGAGAGACATACAGACAGAGAGAAAATTGTTAGCAGACGAAACAAAATGTTTGTATTTAATGTACTGTCGTCAAAATATTAATTAGTAACATTTTGCATCGAAACGCTTTTAATGAACTCCAATCATTTGTTGGTCTTGAGTTCTTCCAGATTTCTTAGTATCTGGTCTACAGAGTTATAGAACGATGTTTGCTGGTCAGTTATCTCATCCAGTTTGTTGTTGGATTAATGTACATTTTTTGTTTCTCCTATGTTTCTAAGACGCAGCTTCTAATATGATCATAGATCTCTTAGAAGCGATAGAAGCCTCAAAAGTAAAGTAGCAATTATACATAAAACACTGAACTAATCTTCAAATACAAAAACAAAATCTAATAAAATACTCAGAAAGACACAAAAATAAAGGCTGATTTCTCGTTCCATATGCTAGGACAAATTTGTACAAATGCTCCTTCTTCCCTAGTGCTATTAGAACATGGAATGGGTTGCATGAGACAGCCAGGAAAACCAATGACTTGGCAGAATTTAAAACGTTTGTTAACATGCTTGACTAGATGCATGACGCAAAGGACGTCATCATCTTCTTTTTGAAGTAACGTCTGTGTTTTATAAGATAAGATAAGAAGAAGAGATATGAGTAACTAGAAAAGAACTACCGGCCAATGATGGTGTCTTGGAAACTAAAACTTTTTAAAACTATCACTTCCTACACACGTTCCAATATCGAACCAATTATACACATGCGTCACTGTTACAAGTTTTAAGTCCTCGCCACATCGACTTACTGCATGTCCAGTCATAATGTGTTTATTGTTTCCCCTAACATGTCCAGTGCTCAGAGCGGCGGAATTAAACTCCCAGCGTTCAATGGTAAATGGTGCAGAAGCCGATTAAAAAAAAAAAGAAAAGCTGGCTGGCATTAACGGCCAGACAGATCAGTAAGAGGAGCTTTCCCCTTTGATTTGTCAAGCGAGGTAACTTTTTTTTTTTTAATGCGGGATTAACATTTATTGACTGTCGTCCATTTTAACTCTGCACATCTAGAGAAGATCGTATATCTGGCTTTTTACTTAAGGAGGAACTTTCTAGAATGCATTCTCCGAGACAGGATTCTACTGTAATCTCACAGAAAGCAAGAAATGTAATTTTCTAAATTACAGACTAAAAGTGGCGATATGAAGTGTTTTTTTTTTTTTAAAGTTAAGAGGAAGAACGATTCCCCGCAACTTTGAGAAAAGAAAGAATGAATTCTTTAGAGGGTTGTTAGTTGTCTCTCTTACTTGTAGTTCTAATAGGAAACGTGAAACTTCAGACAGCGCTGGGCTGTTTAGAGTTAATGCCCCTGTAGGGACACATCAGAGGTTGGGTGAGTGATGACCTTTGCTTTTTCATGAACAGGTCAGCCTCTTGTTGAATCTATGTGCGCCTTGGTTTGTTTATGTCATGTTTTTGGTTCGTAATAGAACACGTACGTCGTTATAAATATCTATAATGTCCAGCAACGGTTCTCAAACCTTATCGACAAGGTCACATTCATTATGAACACGACTACAGAAAACACAACAATTATTGTTTTTTTTTAAAAAAGAATTATTTAAGACTCAACCGCAAAGAGAATTTACTGACTATCATTATTAGAGGATATTTAAACTTACATGTATTAATTTTAAATTCTGCTATTTATGTACACATTTTTCTTTAAATATAAAGATTTTTTTTAGATAAATTCGGGGCATTCAATCTCCCTATTTAAAATGATTATGTATTACATCTAGATATCCCCACGTTTAACCAAGCAACAAATATAAGCCCATCTTTAATCAAAATACAACACAAATGATTTGGAAAGCACCTTAATGGATTTTGTTCCTGGTTACCATCATTAAGAATACAATAATTGCTAGTAATTTAATTGTCTGCCTTGATTTAGACCTTGTATCTTACTGTACAAGTCTTGACTAAGACCTTTTTATCTAACAATGTCTGTTTTGAAAGAGACTCCGCTCCTCAAGGTATTTATCTTTAAAGAGGTATTGTAAATTCTACATTGCATCTCCTTGACCTACTCCGATTACTTAAAAGTAGCTGGCTTATCTCACTTCTGACACCATTGATTGATCAATTTGCCTTCAAAACCTTGTTTAAAGTTGTCCCCATCCAAACTGACTCGTCGGCTCTAACCGCTTTAAAACAACGTCCCTATTGCCATTGTCTCCAAAGTTTACCGTAATAAGAGTTGTAACCTATAAAACTGGTTAACAATTTTTTTTTCTTTCTGTGTGCTACGTTCTTATATAATGAACGAGTCCATTGTAACAATTCAGTTATCGCAATGTAGGATAAAGAGTTGTATTGGAGATGACATTTTGTGAATTCGATATAATTGATATATGTAAGTGCTCTTTAGATAGACGGCATCCGCGTAGAGCCCCCCTTTGTTGCAGTGCTATTCACAACTGAAATTGACGGATCTGTTTCAGCCCTGCTGAGAACACTGGGATCAAAGTACGATGGAAAAAATTCGTTGAATAATTAATCTGGTATCTTTACAGCGAGTATTAGCCACAATGCCTCTCTGACTGACCGGCTGAGAAGTCAATTGAAACGCATTTAAAAGCGAGTATTTGACTTTAAAGATATCTGATGCGATTGATTTCTAGTTAATATAGCCAATCAACTTAGACTTTTGTCTGGAGATATGCTAACTATTTTTGATAAAGATTATATATATAATAATAATATAATAATCTTTATTGTCCGTATGGAAATTTGTCTTACAATTTGTGCATTACACCAAACAAAAAACATTATAACTATAAGAAACCAAAATGTACATTCACACCAGACTCTCTCATAATTTACATGTGACAAAGTTTATATCAGATTGTTCCTGTTTAATGATTTAATTGCCAGGGGAACAAAAGAGTGTTCGTGTCTGTTTGTCTTTGCTATCGGTGTCTTGTATCTTTTTTGTGATGGTAAAATCACAAAACCCTGACACAAAGGGTGATTCTTTATTTCGAGGATCTTGTTACCTTTTTTGATAGATGTTTGTCTCAAACAAATTCCCAAATGGGGGGGGGGGGTTGCCAATGATTTTACCGGCAGCATTAAGGATTTTCTTATATGTGTAGATAAAGATAGATATAGTTGGGTATCAGTTTAACTCTTTCTCTCCTAACTGACGATATCAGCTACCAGAATATGGTAAATAATTACGGAGAGAGAGTTAAGAGGAATATTAGTATCTTTTTTTTAAAGTGCGTGTGTGTGTTGTAGGAGGCTAGGCCGCTAATGAGATAAAGTACCGCTTCCAGATCTTGTGAGATATATGGCAGATGATGTTAAGCTCATCTGTTTATTGGGCCAACGGTTAACGAGCAGGGTGTTATATGTCCAGCATAACGACCAACCGCCTTTAACTTTCCCTAACTTAAGTCAGGTACTCGTTAGAGTTGGGTGGACTCAGTTTTTACCGAGATTCGAACCCAGGACCCCGGGTTCGGAAGTCAAGCGCTTAACCACTCAGCCACCGGCCTCCCTCCAATAAGGATAATAACAATGATTTTAATGTATTTTAAAACATATTTTCTCTATGTAATATATCACCAAGCCGACGATCATGTCCGAAACTCGTAAAATATATCTATTAAAACCAGCTTGAGAACGTGAATTGTAAGGTGTCTGTTCAAGGTATTTTGGTCAAATGACTGACAGTATTTTGGTCATATGACTGACAGTATTTTGGTCATATGACTGACGTATTTTGGTCATATTCCTGACGTAGCTACAGCAGTAAGCTAATAGTTTCACGCCTGTCCCTAATCTAGTTCATGCCAATGCTTTGAAATTCAATTCTTTAAGAATGAGTTTTATAAACAAATATACTTTATTTTATGAACTTAATTCTCTGGTGCTTTTACAGTAGTGACGCTGAGATGGTCAATTGTAGTCAAACTGAATTGCCATTTGATTGGACCAATAACAATTATCTTATCACTATTTTCACGCTCCCAACAACCCCCACTGATCTCGTAAACTAGTAAAGATTTCCAACTTCACCTTCACTTTCACCCATCCCTTGGTCTGTTGGACCGTTGGGGCATCACACAAGATCTGTCAACCTTCTTTCTCCATTCTTCTCTTTCTGATATTCTTTCTGAAAATATTCAAAAACCTGCCTCTTTACCTGCTTGGGTGGACCACTTCGGGGGGCCGATTTTAAGTTTGTGTTTCCACACAGTCTTTGTATCCTTGTTGTGATTGTTGTTGTGTTCATTTGTCATCTTCAGATGTTCCTTTCAGAACGTACGTAAATAATATTCATTTAACCAAAAGCTTGAATGCCGTTGATGTGAAGCTGAGATTTAAACACCTATTATGTCAAAGAATGTGTGGCACATGCATACTTATGAAATGGTCATCATATTTAGGCTACTAATAGTACTCCAACTTGCTTTGAAATAAAATGATTTAAGAGACTCTTGACTTTGCAAAGGGTTGTTGCCCTTTAAGTTCCTGTTTCATGCATTTCAATTATTATTTTTTAAACTTAACACATCTTTTTTTTTTCAAATCCATCTTTTTTTTTCCCTTATGAAATTTCGTCCAATGTCTGTAGCCTAAAGAGTGAGCAATAACCCAGCCCAAAGGTACACTTTAATCTTTTATTTCATGACGTTTTTATCTCCCTTTTTTCAAATTGCTTCCCTTTGCCACTCCCCGCCCCTGTGCCTATGTATATTTAGGGACAACAGTTCATCTATAGCAATGCAGTGACACCTCCTCCTCCAACCCTACTCTCTCCTTTATCTCTGCCTCGATGATTTCACAGAGTTTTAAAGTTTATCTTCAACTTAGATTGATCGTGGGTAATCCATTTTATAGATAGATATGTGTTGTTTTTTTTAATGTATTTTTTTCTTTCTACATATGTCAGCGCCCGTGTTTTTTTTCCCTTCCTCCTTTCACTTATCTGAACATTTGTGACTTATTATCCGCTCTGCTTGTCTTGCATAAAATACAATTTGTTATTATTTGTAAGTCCATACAGGACGCCGTGACGAAGGAGCTTTGATTTTTATCTGTGAGAAACATGAAGCCAAAGGGAAGCCTATTTTATTGAGATATGGATTGTATTGACATATTTCTTACTGGAAAGTTCTACTTCAATACATAATAATAATAATAATAATTCTCGAGTTCGAGGTTCTCGAGTCTACTGAACATCTGCTGTACTGGGATAGGCCTATTCCGACCGACAAAACGGTAGATTTCTATCGCCCTGATCTGCTGTTCGTTGATAAAAAAGAAAAAAAACGCTACCATTATCGATACCGCCGTACCACTGTCTCATAACTTAAGAAAAACTGAGATAGAAAAACAAAGAAAATATGGGAACCTAGTCTTGGAGATTAAGCGTCTATGGAAATTGTCCAAAATAACAATATACCCCGTTGTTATATCAACCGAGGGGATTATAACAACTGACCTCACAGACACCTTCAAGGCCTAAGAAGATCTTCGTTGCCTGTCAGAGGGCGGTACGGCTACAGTCCTGCCACATCACCAGAAAATTCTCAGTGGAAACTGTTAAAGGGACTATGATGAATTTGTTTCTCTTTAGTGAAACTCGACCCTGGCAGCACCAGAGAATGACTACTTGTTCGTTTCTGACATAATAATAATAATGCTTGTCTTCGAGTCCGAAGATTAGTGAGGAATACCGAAGATTAGTGAGGAATACAGTATTTCCCGTGACTGCGCAGCCCCAGCTGTGACCTACAGGTAGTTCGGGGTAGTTGATTTAGATTTTCTTTTCGCCGTCTGCGTCTGTTCTCGCCAAACTTTAATAGATACATAGAATTTAAACAAGTTGACACTGGTGTATATTTATGTGTGCTATGCGATTTAAAAAAAAAAATTGAGAGGGATATGTAGGTATACGAAACTAAGGTTGGAAGTTATTGGAAATGTAACATTTCGTTTACATTAGAGTTAAGACAATTTAAATGTGAATTTAACAAGCATGCCGTTTAGATGATGACCTTCACATATCCCTAACTCTGTTAAACCGTTGGAGCACCACACAAGATCTGTGTGACCGTATTTCTCCATTCCTCTCTTGTCTTTTGCCTTGGATAGAATCTTGGATAGAATCTTGGATAGAATCTTGGATAGAATCTTGGATAGAATCTTGGATAGAATCTTGGATAGAATCTTGGATAGAGTTTTGGATAGAATCTCTTTCAAGGACAGGCCTCTCTATTCCCATCGCTTTCTCTGTCTGCCACTTCTTTTTTTCCCTGGTACTGTTCCCTGCAGGAAAGTATTTGCAAACCCAGACGCCCTTGTGATATGACTATAGAGTTTAGGTTTGCTTTGTTTTTTTTTTTTGTTTTTTTTTACAGTGAGCTGGTCATCATGGGGGTCAAATAGCTGTATTCATCCTGTTTCCAATTTCTTCATTTGTAATGAGGTATTTGTAAGTCTTTGTCTATAAGAAGATTTAAACTACATAGGTCACTGAGTGATGAGTCTTCAAAAAAAAAACAACAAAAAAAAAAACAACAAGATCATGCGATCTCGGTCTCCAGACTCGAAGGCTTTGTCCTATTGTGATCGTTGAAAGCACAATGTCAACTGCATCTTGTCATCTAAAGAAATCAAACTCTTTCTTACACAAAAAAGGCTGAATCTTATTTTGATCTTGGAAGACTCCTCACGGACGTAACACAAAACTCGCAAAGATTTTATTAAATAGGAAGCATTTAGTTTAGAGGGAGAAGATAAAACCACAGCCTGGCCTAAAATATCATATTTAAAAAAAAAATCTAATTAGCTCCCTTCCTTGCTAGAGGACACGTTTCAAGAGTTTATTACTTCCCCTTATTCTCACTTATTTTTTGTAAGCTCCCCTTGAGGCCTGTGTCACAAAAATATCTAGACAGTTTGTTAGAACGTACTAAGATTAATATTTGTATTAAGAATTGACATTTAAAACTTGTTAATAAATACATTGATAGTTACAAAATGTATGTCTTATATTCACCAAAAAATTTCATTTAGAATGTATTATATATATTGTGTGTGCAGTTTTTATTATTTCAATTTGATTTTAATACCTTAAAATTTGGCAAGCTAAGGTCTCATTGTCAATTTAAATTAAGATTTCTAAATTAGTCTCACGACATACTGATATTTTATTGCTGCTTTTATTTTTGAATGAAAGGATGATTTTATTGGTAATACTGGTAATCCTGATACTGAAGAGCATAATAATTCTCTTATTTCTTGCATAATATTTTTAATATGCATGGCTGCCTGGTCGTGCGGTATGCGCGCTGGTCTGTCGTTAGGCCCTCTCTCTATTCCCTGGTTCCTACTCTGCCCGCTGCCATCCCCCGTCGTCCTGCGGGAGGTTTGACTAGGAAGTAGATTATCTTCAGCTCTGAAGGAACAGCCGAAACGTGAAAAATATTTTACTAGAAAAAAAATTTCTTTATACAAAAACATCACAAGTGACATTATAAACATATAAGTCTAGACACCGGTGTTGGTTATTACGGGGCAAATAAAGTCTCTTGTTACAGGCCCTGTAAGCTTCCAATACATATTAACAGAGCCGATGTTATTGCCACTATTAAAAAGTATGTTTGAATGTAACGATTTCGCAAATATGGTTTCACGTTCAATGATGGATATTGTTATGCTATCATCAAGATTTGAATGCAATATCTTTCTCTTTAGTATATTTAAGTACTTTGTAATTGGGATTACTATATCATTATATATCATTATATCAGCGTGGTCAAGGGGCTAAGTACGCTTAAACTTGGCTTGGCTTGGCTAACTATGACAGGGGCTTTAGGTTCGACACCCGACTCGAGCAGAGTTGTATTCACTGAGCGCCTAAAGGAAGCACCGAAAAACCTAATCCCAGATACCCCCCCCCCCCCCCCCACTGGTACACATAAGAGGTCCATAGCGCTCTGAACATGCTAAAAAAATAAAAGTAGCGCTTTATAAAAGATAAAATTATTATTATTATAATTTATATTCTGCAATTATAGCAATTTTATTTGAAAGAGGGTTTATAGCAGAACAAGGAAAGCTTGTAACTAAAATATAGTGCAATAGGTGCGATCTCAAGAGGAATCTCTTTTCTTTATGTGGCTAAAACGAGCTGAGGAAGAGAGGTTCCTAAGAGCAAAATGTACTATCTAATACAGACGCTGGATATCAATGACGAAGATTCGATCTCTAGACTAGATAGAAGACATTCTTGACAAACACAACAACGCCTAAATCACTAGAAAAACCAAGCTAGCAAGAGAAGCACAGACATCGTGGCAATTAAAAACCCAGCTTGCAAGAGAAGCGCAGACATCGTGGCAATTAAAAACCCAGCTTGCAAGAGAAGCGCAGACATCGTGGCAATTAAAAACCCAGCTAGCAAGAGAAGCACAGACATCGTGGCAATTAAAAACCCAGCTTGCAAGAGAAGCGCAGACATCGTGGCAATTAAAAACCTAGCTACTTCATTTTATATATCAATTTTAATAAATAATAGAGTGTCATAGCGCTTGGCTTCCGAAACCTGGTGAAGACTGGTATTTTAAATTTCTTGATCTTCAGGGCGCCTCTGAGTCCACCCAGCTCTAATGGGTACCTGACATTAGTTTGGGAAAAGTAAAGGCGGTTGGTAGTTGTGCTGGCCACATGACACCCTCGCTCGCTAACCGTGGGCTACAGATGCAGATGAGTTTTACATCATCTTGCCCCTGCAAGGTCTGAAAGGGGAACTTTACTTTTATTCGTCGCTTTTAATGAATATTAGAGGCGCCGTGGTAAAGTGCTTAGCTTCCTAACCAGGGCGTCTCGAATTCGAATCCTGGTGAAGACTGGGATTTTTAATGTCAGAATCCTAAGGGCACCCCTGAGTCCACTCAATGTAATGGGTACTCGATATTAGATTGCAAGGTCTACAAGAGAAACTTTATGTTTAACTTAATTAAATATTAACTTACACTTAAAGAAAGAAAACAATACAATCAGTAGCTCAGTATAGTTTAATGTAGTACAGGGGCGTACCTTGGGGGGGGGAAGGTGGGGAATTTGAAAATCCCCCGGACCCCCACTTGGAGGGGGCCCCAAATCAGTGTTTTTTATATTACGCTAAACTCAAGGGCCTCCAAAGAGGTCAATCCACTGGGGATCAATATAATGTCAAATTACTAGCTGCTCCCCTGATATAGTATATTTTGTTTTAACCGCAATGCTATGTAAAGACAATCTTGATTTTAAAAGATACTCCTTATTTAATTTCTAATAGTATTCTCTCTTTATCCACCGCTCTTACAACCTTGTCTGGAGATATTTAATTTGTATTGAACTCAACGAAGTAGTGTCCCCTACATGGCAATAGAGCCTCGACTCAAAACTCAGAATTGAACTTTAAGTTGTGGAGGTCACTCACGTAGAAGGCATCTGGTGACACATGTGAGTGAGCTGGTTTGAGTTTGGGAGGGTAGCTCCGGGTGTGTGGGTGAGTGCTTCGAGAAAGGGGAAGGTCGTTTTGCGTGAGTAAAATATCTGGCTCGGTCATCTCGCACAGAAGCTGAAATATTGGTGATGGGGGCCTTGGGGGGGGGCAGGGAGGGAGCCAAGGGGAAAAAAAAGAGGTCAGCCTCGTTATGAACTTTAAGAGGATAAACGTGATTAGGATTAGCCCTTTTATTTTCTTTCTGAAAATTGTGGAGAAGTAATGGATAAACGTGTGTGTGTGTGAGCGCGTCAGATATTATAGGAGAGAGAGAGAAGGTGAAGAGAGAGAGAGAGAGAGAGAGAACAGGATACGAAAAAAATTGTAAGTCATCCAGATAGAAAGAGTTTACAGAAAGGGATTGAGATTTATTTGAAAGAATTAATAGTGCGCCCAAAGATGGCCTCACATTTCTAATCCGTGCTGGTAAATACACACAATGACATACACATCGACATACACTAACTGGCATATACTAACTGGCATACACACACCGCCATACACACAACGGCATACACACACTGGCATAAACACATTGACATACACACACTGGCATACACACACTGGCATAAACACACATTGACATACACACACATTGACATACACACACATACAAATAAATTATTTCAAATAAAAAAAATGTTTAAAAAATATAGATCTAGCTTAAAAAAACAACAACTTAAAATAACAAAGTTACTTTTTTTTTTTAAAGTAAAATGGTCTGTCTTTGTTTCCACTTATTAATTATGGATAGATTTCTTTAACAACACTTTTCAAAGGCCATCATTTGGAATCTCAACTATTGTTCCTACATCATTGCTTAGGAGTCAAACTCTCATAATTAATATTTCACACACACACACACACACACATACACGGAGAAACAGAGCTTTAAAAAAAAATTGCCCCTTGGGATGAATAGGCTTAGGATAAAAATTAGGCCACTTATGAAAGACGCCTCTGGGAGTCTGTCCCAGAAAGAGATTCGGCGAGTTTATTGAGAAAGTATTAAAACACACATTTTTGATTCTCTAGGCCCGCCGCTTGTTGGCATTCTGATAGTAGTGATAGATTTCAAACCAACTTGTAGTTGAGTGTGTCGTCGTGAGTGTATCGTTGTGTGTGTTTTTATGTGTGTTCGGGAGTCTGTTTGTGTGTCTTCAGGAGTGTGTTGATGTGTGGGTATGTTTTAGGATAAGGTTAATGACTCCTGTTAGGACCACGAGTTGTGTGGAGTTTCGTTACAGCTATACATACAGACACGCACGCACGCAGAGACAAAAATGAGACAGACAAGACCAAATGTTCCTTTAGTGTTTTATCTATGTTAGTCAGTTTTGTTCGAGAAGTAGTGGATCAACGTGTGTGTGTGAGCGCGTCAGATATTATAGGAGAGAGAGAGAAGGTGAAGAGAGAGAGAGAGAGAACAGGATACGAAAAAAAGTTAGCAATTGTAAGTCATCCAGATAGAAAGAGTTTACAGAAAGGGATTGAGATTTATATGAAAGAATTAATAGTGCGCCCAAAGATAGCCTCACATTTCTAATCCGTGCTGGTAAATACACACAATGACATACACATTGACATACACTAACTGGCATACACACACTAGCATTAACACATTGACATACACACACTGGCATACACACACATTGACATACAGACATATTGACATACACACACTTATTTTAAAATCTCCTTTTTTTAAAAATTTCTAACCTTTTTTTTTTCTGTACCATTATAACGCTACCACATTTCTTCAGATTGTTTTTTTTTTTTTTGTTTTCGTACTCACTGTATTTTATCGTAAAACAAAGAGCAGATTATCATGACTAATTCTTATGTTGAAAAAGCCCCGTTAAGAGGTCATTGGGTCAAGCATTAAAATTTTTTTAAAAATGTTTTATGTATATAAATATATGTCAGCGAAAAAAAACCCGCTAAAATCACGGCAAAGCACATTAAACAGTCGGATCTTTCTGGACGAAATGTTTCAACGCTATTAAATATTGACCAGAGGTCATTAGACAGCTTGGACAATGCTAGACGCGTGAGAATTTAACAGAGGTGGTAAGGTTAATATGAGGCTGGGGATTATAACAACAGCATCAATACCAATATGTTCGTTGTAGCTACGCAGACATTGAACCAGCTCAGTGGTTTTAGTGGAATTTAGGGTTAGGGTTTCTTTGGTTTTGTTTAATCGTTTTTCTTGAAGTAAATGATTATCTGGCAATAAAATGTTGGCTTAGTTGGCCTGAATATTTGGTCTCTGGCATAACAAGTCAACCGCTTCCAATATTCACTAAAGAGACTGGACCATCGCGCGCTGAGCATGCGCAGTAGCACGAAGGGAAGAGCGCGACAAGCATGCTATCTTATCTTATCTTATAAGTATGGAGACCAGAAAGAGAACTTAAAACTTAATGAAAAGCAATGACGACATGGCCTAAATTGTGCTGATGTGCCCAAAACCCCAACACTGAAAAGCAACGATTAATAAAACAAATCTGGTAAATTCTTCAAAATATTTGAAACCTGTTTAGCCTATCTTTCAGTTTTGAAAACTCTTCTGAAATAACAAATTGACAAGGATATTGTTGGGGAAAAAATATTCTTTCTCTTTTTGCTCTACCATTGATTTAAAGATTGTTACCACCTAAAAATGTCGACAATGTCAATAATGTAAACTTTAATCCGATATAAATAATCATAGATTCAAATAGTGTTTTATTGTCAAAACATTTATTGTAAAAAAAATGATGTTATTTTTAGGTTGTTGTCTCATGAATACAAAGTGCAGAAACAATTTTAGATACAAGAAGGAACACAATTTTTAAAAAGAGAGAATGGTAAATTTTAAAAATAGCGAAATAATGGACGTCCTGGCAAGGGCGAAACATGAGATCTTTGATTCGACAACTCCTCCTAGGAGCAACTCAAGCATGAAACGTGGTATCTTTGATACGACAAATCCTCCTATGAGCAATTGAAGCATGAAACGTGGAATCTTTGATTCGACAAATCCTCCTAGGAACAATTGAAGCATGAAACGTGGGATCTTTGATTAGACAAATCCTCCTAAAAGCAACTCAAGCATAAAACGTGGGATCTTTGATTCGACAACTCCTCCTAGGAGCAACTGAAGCATGAAACGTGGGATCTTTATTTCGACATCTCCTCCTAGGAGCAACTGAAGCATGAAACGTGGGATCTTTATTTCGACAACAACTCCTAGAAGCAACTAAAGCATGAAACGTGGGATCTTTGATTCGACAACTCCTCCTAGAAGCAACTAAAGCATGAAACATGGGATCTTTGAATCGACAACTCCTCCTAGGAGCAACTCAAGCAACTAGTTTCCCCACCCCTCCCTCGCAATTACCTTTTCCAAGAAGAAAAGAAGAGTCGACTTTGTGAATACAAATGGTGGGAGAGACTGCTGTATAGTATCGATAATCACAATTGACTTGAATTTGTTTTTGTAGTATTTTGCTGGTTTGGTTTACATTTGGCATATAAAGTAGGGATGGTATAGATGACTGGATTTAACGCTGAATTTATGGGTAAGACAAACACCGCAAACCAAGCGTAAACATCGCTTTCAAATGTGTGTCCTTTCATTGAAAAGATTCCAATTATTCCGATAGGGAACCAGCACAGAAAATCAGACATAGCAACAAAAGCAAGCTTCCTGGCAACAGCTAAATCTTCTAATCTTCTTTTGGGACATTTTTTTAAGCTCGGCATAGACTGCTTTCTTCGAGTTATGTTGACAAAGATGGCCACTTGACCAAGGGCGATAAGTACAAATAAAACAAAATTAACTCCAACATAAACGACAAATGTGAACTTCCAGCCGCTGAAACGAATAGAACTAAATGGAAGAGCCAAACACAGACCATTAGTGGAATAAATTTCCCAACTAGAAATGACTAAAGGAATAGCTGCCAGGACAATGCCCACTGACCAAGCTAATGTAACTAGTATACGAGCTAACGTTTTGGTTAATTTATATTCACCAAACGGATAAGTGATACTCAAGTAACGGTCTAAAGTGATCAAACAAATGAAGAAAGTTGATGTTTCACTGGAGAGAGTGGATACAAACCCAGAGATCTGACACAACGTCCCGTTTCTCCATTTTTTCTCTTCCAAGACATACGTATCTTTATAGTCAATATCAACGCTTGCAATAATCATCAAATATATCCCCATAAGGAAATCCGACAATGCAAGACCTGTGACAAAAAGACCATAAGCTTTCTTGAATACCTCTCGATTGCACACGAATCTGTAGATTAATACTATACCGTTGCCTACTATTGTTATGATACCGACAATCCAAATGACTAATCTCTTTAACACGTCCCCAATGAGATGATTGCACGAGGAGATGGCGTCAGCAGGTCCATGGCATTTGTCCACAGATATATTGGCATTTAAAATTTGAGGACAACACAATCTAAAGTCCATTGTCCACAATCCAGTCCGAATGGTCAGCCCTTTAAAAAAATCTTTGCGTATTTGAGAGATTGTGACGTTTTTCAAATACAAGGTGTCTAACGTGTAAAACGTCGGTATTCCCAAGTCCTTAAATGTAACAACTCTTGTAGTACTTAAGTCTAGATATTTTAACCTTTTTAAATTAAGAAACGTGTTCCCCCTAATGGACTTAAATGAAGTGTGAGAGAGATCGAGGAATTCCAAATTTTCTGGGAATGTGAAATTTTGATTTATTCTGAGTCTTGGATTATTTGAAAGATTTAAAAAAGTTAATTTTATCATATCGTGGAACAGACTCATATTGTTACTACTTTTAAAGTCATTGAAACTTAAATCTAATTCCTGTAGATTTGAAAGTCTCCAGTTTTTAAATGTCGAGTCGAAATTTTCTATTTTACAGTTTTGAACAGAAATAGAAATGATATTTAAAATTGGAAAATAAGCTGAAATCATTTCTGAGAAATACAAGTCAGAACTGACATAGACTGGGAAACGAAATGTGTAAATGTCGATTGACATTGTGCTGTTAACAAATCGTCTGTTTGAAAAGCAAGTATAATTCTCGGGGCAAGCAGGGGAGCAATGATATTGATTACTTGGTACTTTATGGGGATAAAGATTGCTAAGACAAAGGTCCTTAACATACGCTGTGACATTCCCAAAACATTGCACTGTGTCATTTTTTGGCGAGTCTATTTCATCTTCTCCATGAGGACAATCTTTAACATTGTCATTAATCATGTCACGTTGAATGCAGAAAGAGTTAAGACATTTCATGAAATTAGGAGGACATATAAAGCGCTCACATTGCTGTAAATGAGAATTGTCTATACAATTTACTGAACGTGTTGCAAATTTAATACACTGATATGCGGTCCCACTAGATTCACAATTAAAGGTGTTTAAATTTGCTTTTATTGATGTTGGTCGCTGGACACTTGTATCCCAGTCATCCAAGCAGTGTTTGCAGGAGCTAATGTTTTTAAGACAATTTTGCTGTTTTTGAGATTGGCTTCTAAACGTACAGCTGGAGATGTTAACTGTTCGTAGAATATTTAGGCCATTTTCTGCTTTCAAAAGCATGTTTAGCCAATCACTAGTTACGTTCGGGTGAAGTTGGACAATGTGAGGTACGTATTTGCTGCATACATGTTGTGCTCCACTATGATTAGAGGAATTCATGGGATGATGACAGTGGATTAATTGAAAAGAGTTTTTTTGTGAACTAATCATTGCACGAAAATCTGAAATATACTTTTCTTTTACAAAAGTGTCTCCCGTTTCTCTAGTTTCCATTGAAATTTGATTCATAGAAATCGGAAAATGGCATTCACATAAAGCCAGTGAGTTCTCAATCTTTTTATCACAATCTTCATTACTAATGTGAAAAACGCCAGTGCTAGTGTGTAGAATTTTTTCACTGACATATTTGTTTTCCTTACTAATAAAAAAACATTTCTTTAGATGCGGTATGCTTTCTGTTTCGTAATCATAAAATATCCATCCAGTATCCATCAAATAACGCCAAGTATCATCATTAAACGAAGTATAATGTAGTGGATATCTTTTTTTTGTACGACTTTTCTTATTTTTTTTACGCTTTTCCATATTCGTATATTTCGGAGAGTAATTGTATTTTAATGTGAACGGGTTCGACGATGCCCACTGTGGCGTGCCTTCAGTTTCTACTCTGAGTCCTATATGTAAGGCAAATCCTTGTTGTCCAAATTTTTCAAAAATAAATTCGAGTTCCTCAGAAGTTTCCAAAGAAACCAAATATGCTCCCTTTTTCCCTGCACAGAACTGACCAGCTTCATTGCTGGACATTGTTGAACTTTCAGAATTATTATAGGATGATATTAAAAATTTTTCTATCTTAAAACTATCAACTAGTGGATCGCATTTGCTGTAGCATAGTTTTGAATAAAATACTTGACTGTTAAATTTATTGAAACCTATTAAAGGCAGCAAAGAATAAGCTACGGAACAGTTAGTGAAAAAAGAGAATGATCCTTTGAATATAATGAAAAAATAATATTGGCTATTTTTTAAATGGTTGTTCATAGTGCTTTTCAGTTTATCACAATCAATAGAATAGGAGAGCATCATCACAGTTATTCGAATATTGTTTGAATGTAACTCACTCCTATCTTCATTCTCATCCCATCCAAGTGACTGATTGGCAATGAACTCTAGTGTCATATTGTCAGGACATGCTTGGTTCATTTTCTCAACATCTGTCACATTTTGTATCTGATAGATGCCCTCATGTGAATAAGTCATTAAAGTGAATTCTGGGATACTCCAGTTTCTATAAGTAATAAAAAACTGTTGTGTTTGATGAAATATGCTCATTTGTTCTTCAATATCATCTCGGCAGTCCACGACAAACCTCAAGTGAAGTTTCTTCATGTCACACTCTTCCAACGGAAAGGAAAGAACACAACCTGAGAAAATACAATTAGAAAAACAACTTTTCAGTAATAAAACTTGCTTTTTTTTTCTTCTACAGAATATATTTGGCAGCTATTATGTTTTTTTATAATTGCTATATAATGGGTCACGTGTTGTGCGTCAAATGTCTAACAGACTAAGAGATTGGCTCATGTAAAAGGAATTCACTCATGCTTGTTCATGATCACTAAAAATCAGTGAAGTAAAGTATGAGCCAGATGATGTAACAAGGGTGTCATGAAGCCAGCACATCGACCAACCGCCTTTATTTTTCTCCAACTATTGTCAGGTACCCATTAAAGCTGAGTGGACACTGAACCCGGGACTTACCGATTCGAAGGCCTTGTGGTTTACCACTCAGCCATCGCACCACTCTTCATGATCACACTATAATTACAAAGGTATTCTTTGACTTATAAGTCTTAGCTTCTGGAGGAACATCCTAAATTCGTGAAACAAACATACAAAAATAAATGGATACTTTATGTTTATTTTAGTCATATGAAACACTGCACTCATCCTTAATCGTCGGAATCGAAGACATTGTCATTAATTGGAATTTACCATTAAGCCAGCATTTATTTATTTTGTTTAATAACATCTAGTTCGTATATGATTTTCTATAATGTTTTTAATATAGATTTTAATGAAATTTTCATTTCAGAGGTCATCAACTGGTTGGTTTATCTCTTATTCTGAACAGAATGTTTGTTGGAAGTTTAATGCACCTTGGTGTAGTTCTATGTGGTTGCATTTGTTTCGTTGTATACATTGTCTTTTGGGTTTTATATTGGCTAATGCTTTTATCTGACTCAGTATTGTAACGACGATAACTTTGTCAGATAGTCCAGGGATAACATAATAGTCTAACACTAGAAAATGCTACTTGGAGTTGAATCAAGGAGTTGAATAAACCAAATCTCGACTTTAGCCGAAATATTTTGTTTTTTAAATTACTTTTTTAAAGGCAGCACAGTTACCCTTCCCTCCCCCCCCCCTACTAGTCCACAAAACACACACACACACACAAATACAACACATTGGAGCATTGCTTTAAGCGCAGACGTCACTAAAATTACTTTCTATCCATTTCTGGCATGTTAATTTCATACTAAAACTCACCTTGGAAATTATTTTTTTCACGTGCTTTAATGACACTATTATTTTAAGGTACTTACCTACGCTGATAAGGAAATAGAAATGAGACATATTTCTCGAAGTCTAATAAATGTATTTACAAAATTCTTAAAAAATTAGTTCAAACTTGTAACACTCTTATAGACAGTTGTTTAGAAAGCAAACTGGCTACATTCATCAGTGCATCTACATTTATATTAGCATTTCTGTCAGTTGGTTCATCTTTGAATTATTAAACATACCTCATTGTTTGATACTATGTAAGGCGGATTCAGATTTGGAATTTGTAAGTTTGGGCGTGACTATGTATGTTGTCTAAAGGTCACATAATATGTACGTTTGTATTATGCCAGTAGATTGGACGTTTGTGGTTGGAGCTGCGAGTGAAGTGTCACGCCAAGAGGTGCGCTACGTGCTGCCAAGAGAGGGGATGTCGAAGTCGGACATTTTTATTAAAGATTTTCAAATCTATCCTTTAATGTTTATTTCAAACTATCACTATCACCATAGTGGAATTAGCTTGTCTTTTAAAATAATTCTAATAATTTAATAATAATTTTTTTTTTACTAAATTCGCTGTGGATATTTTTATCAAGTTTCGTTTAAGCTTTTTAATGTTTCGTTTTCAACGCTCAGAAGTAATATTTATGTTGCAAACATTATTATGCAGAAATCACCCCATCATTGGTCGACATCATTTAACAACGATGTTTTTGTATAATCTAAAGCTAGAGGAATTCAGTTGTTCAGTTTTGATTTATCTCGGTATCATAGCTTACATTTCTCCAGATGTTAGAAAATCGCTGATTTAGCATGAAAATACATCAATCAATGTGTGTCCTATAAACGTTGATAAAACCAATCCCCTCATTTTATAGGAAGTAAAAGAACTTCAGGCGGAGTGCAAAATTATGTTTAACAGTAGTTTTAAATTGTTGTTTTTGTGCTTCAAGAAGTAACTCTTGTAGACTTTTAGACCTGCATTCTTGTGCTTCAAGAAGTAACTATTGTCGACTTTTAGACCTGCATTCTTGTGCTTCAAGAAGAAACTATTGTCGACTTTTAGACCTGCATTCTTGTGCTTCAAGAAGTAACTATTGTAGACTTTTAGACCTGCATTCTTGTGCTTCAAGAAGTAACTATTGTCGACTTTTAGACCTGCATTCTTGTGCTTCAAGAAGTAACTATTCTATAAATAATGCATGTGAGGTTTCTCAAATGCTTTTAACAAATGTACCTGTACTCCATTATGGGCATACATGTTGACGCTCATTGACTTGTATCACTAAACTGCTGGTACACTACTAAACCGGTGCAGACGAAATATATCTTAAGTAATAAAGCTTCAAATAACTTTCTTGTAAACAAAACTAAATAGAACTTTATTTGTCATATCGACAAAATCAACTTGTGTTCAAATGAAATAAATGTAGCAGACTTTAGTAATAATATTTTTTTTTACAAAATCTAACTCACTACAGTCTTACGTTCTCGAGTCGTCTCCCCTAACTAAGACCAAATGACGACAACGCCACCTATGTTGCATTATTCACAACCAATCTCTAACCTCTTCCCAGCGTCACCATAGAAACGCCTGCCCTCATTGCTTGTTTCCTTTTTTTTTTTTTTTTAATACTTTTAAACAAGAGACAACAATTTCTTTTTTTTTTTGTTTTCTTCGAGCGCCCATTGGCTAACAAGCAAAATATATAAAAAAAAATATTTTTAAAGAAAAGCGAATCTTATCTAAAAGGGTGAAGGCAACTGTTCTTAAAACTCTATCTACCAATAATGTACAATGTAAAATGTTGCCCTTCTTTGATATCAAACAAAATAATTAATTACCAATAATTAATGTGCTAATTGAGTATTTTTTGTTTATCGATTTATTTATTTTTTGTTAGGTACAATAAAGAATTGCTTAAGTTATCTACTTGCTCGGAGAATGTGTGAGGGAGAAATAGCGTTAACATATACTTAGGGTGACTAAATCCAACAAATTTAGTTACATATATGTTAAAACTGAAGTTTATTTTCCCCTCTGTTGCAATTAAACAAAATAATGAATTACTAGTAAATAAAAGTCTAATTGGTAACTTTTGGTTTTATTCATTCACGTTTTGTCTTTGTCAATAAATAGTTGTGCGAAGTCTCAGCTTGATCCGAAATGGATGCGGGAGAAATAACGTATACACGCCTTTTACCAGACAGACAGAGTTGATATAAGCTTTGTCAAAAGTAAATATCACAAAGACTTAACATTTAAGACTAAAACAATTTGAGTGACAGCTGAGACTTGACTGTCACGTTTTTTATCCTAATTTTTCTTTTTTAAATCGATGTAATTAAATATATTTTTTAGGAAACAAAATTAAAATATTACAATAAAATAATAATAACATTTTTAATTATATATTTATATGTTTACAATTTTCTTAAAAATCTATTTGAGTATTAATAGACAGTTTTTATAGTTTTATTGGATGAAGGCCATCACGTGGTGTGTTGCTTACCCTCTCTTTTATTATCGTATCATTTAGCTATGAATGTGTTAAACAGTACACTTATCTTCTTATCTGGTCTAGAATATTTACATCGCTAAAATTCATACTGTTTACTGGCCTAACTGATGTTAATGAAGGATCATCTAATGCAGGGGTTCTCAACCTGTGGTTCGCGACCCTCTTGGGGGGGGGGGTTGATTGACAAATTGCCAGGGGTCGCCTAAGACCATCGAAAATATGGATTGTTTTTGTCTATTCTTCTTTCGCTGTGTGTGGGGGGAGGGGGGGTCGCGGCCGAGTGGGAGATTCTAAAAAGGGGTCGCCGAGTTTAAAAGGTTGAAAACCGCTGATCTAATGGATGATTTTGTAAAGGGCCAAGCTCTTGTTCCAGGCCTCAAGGAAGAAATGTTTCTCTTTCGTTGCCTACTGGATGGAGGTCTTACCAACGCCTGCAGCATTACATTTATATATCAGATGAAACTGTTTTTTAAATGGTGTTGGAAAATATACATTGTAGACCAATGCACAATGGTTTTTTTTTGGGGGGGGGAGCTTGGACATACTAATTGCATTCTTTCTTTTTTTAAATAATTATAATAAATAAATAAATTATGGCTATTATATAGCGCTACCTTCATGCCTTATGCTCAGAGCGCTTTGGTCCAATCTCAGTTGTGGACCAGTCGGGAGGGGGGGGTACCTAAGAGAAGGTTTTTCCGTGCGGCCTTTAGGCGCTCAGTAAACACAACTCTTTCCGAGTCGGGTGTCGAACCTCGAGCCCCCTTCATAGGTAGCCAAGCCAATCCAAGTTCAAGCGCACTTAGCCTCTTCGGAAGCGTGTTCCCAAATAACAACTTTTTAAAATTTGTTAGTGCCTCGTATAAGAGAAAACTTCTAAAATACCAATAAAATATTTATACGACTTTATTCTTGAAAAGAACCAAAAAAAAATTTCCGTAAAATGTTTGGAAAATATACCGAAGAAGCAAAATATAAATAAAAATTCTTTTAGAAAAAGGTGTATACAAGGGAAATAAACGCAAATTTACAGCCATAACTGTACGACATATCTCCCTTTTCTATATCGTATTAAATTAATAGATTATCACTAATTAACTATTTTTTAAACGGTTTATGCTTTGTTAGGGACATTGAATAGTTGAGCAAAGTTTCAACTTGATCCAAAAAATGGGAAGAAGGAGAAAGAACGATCACTAAAATTTATTGATATAAAATTTAGATTAACTTTATTTTTTTTTTTTAGATCTAAACAGGACAGACAGATGGACGGACGGAAAGACAGACAGACTACACACACACAAAAATTGCGGCTTTTCCACTCTAGGTGGCCGCTAAACAACATGACGCGTGTCTGTAGTATCATGCCCCAATTATTTTTTGGCCTGCCTTCAAATAGTAACACAAAATGTTACTAGGATTAGCTAACATTAATAGCAATGCCGTAGTTCCACTCATTTATACTGCAAAATGCACAAAGCCTATTTGAAATATGGGCTATTTCCCATTGGAGGGTCTTTTTATGTCCAGATATTATACGTCTGTGCAAAATGTTTATGGGAGAGGGGGGGGGGAGGGACTAAGCTGTAGCTTGTATTGCTTATTGGTAAATCCGGTCCTGATTAAAAGTATTAATTGGATATACACAACTAAAGATGTTTTCGTGAAGGATAAAAGAGGGAAAAAAACAACAACAACAACATAGTATATGACAAATCTAGTCCCTTTGTGTCTGCTTCAAGCTCCGACTCACAAATCTAATTATAGAACTATCTTAGATATTGGCAAGACGTTTTAGTAGAGACAATATTGTCTGACAATGTCCGAGACATTATTACGATACACTGCCCCCGTTCAAAACGTGCCGGCCAAGTTGTATTATCACTTTGTATATGCCCCAGAGAATCGCGCTGTACTGTTTTACTACTTCCGGTCTGCCATTAGCCTATTCAAGTCACGTGCCCGCCTAATCCTCCAACCCCTAAAATCGTCCGCCCAGGACGTTAAAACGTTGGAGGAACAGACAAATAGAATTAGCCATTTTTCTGGCCATTTAATCTATCTAGGACCAAGGCTGCACAATGGTTTGGGGGGGGGGGAGAGCTTGGACTTTGAGGATGAAGGACGGGTAGAAAGACTTGGTCAAAGTCAAGGGTCGTTTCATTTGCTCACAGTAACACTGTATGACCTAATATCAATGATTCACTGGGTCAGTAAGACTCGTCGACGTGTGATAAATAGAAATTGCCTTGTTATTTGTGAGCGCAGCACTTTCCAATATTACAGAAGAGAACAAACAGTAATCCAATGTATCTATGGAGATGTCATATTTCTCTATCAACTTGAAGTCAATAATGACTAGCTCAATGGTTATATGACGCAATTATATTCTGACATCCATATAAATCGGTTATGTATAACCTAAGGCCCACATGCCATATGAGGCCCCAAGACCCAATGCAATCCGGACCTGCATTTTTTTGGTCAACAATATTGGTTCGGTTCTATTGAACTCCATGAGCAACCATGCGGCCATGTCTGAAATTTTCGAGGCTGATAAAAATAAACATTCAAGTATGCGACTATATGGTCCTGCGGTACGTGTACTAGACTCATTTGGTTGTCTCTATGGTCCGGGGTTCATGTCCTGCCCGCTGCAATATCCGACGTTGTGGGGAGAGGTTTGGACTAGGAAGTAGATTATCTTCAGCTTTGATTGTGATAGGGATTTGGATTTTTTTTTTCGGTCTTATGTATCTCTTATTCTCTATTCTTGTGTGGTTTTGTTTACCCATGAGGTTATTAATACAATAAATGGAATCACAGTTAGCCTATAGTAACGACGAAGAAAAGATGAGATTGAGAGCAATAATCACATTTTTAGTTTCCTATGAATCAACTTGACGTTTAAATGTGACCTAGCTAACAGACACAGTTAGTCTCGTACGTGATCGAAACCCGATTACTTCCACTTGATTTTAATCTCATTTCCTCTCGCTAAACTCAACCACTTTAACTCTTTACCACCTTCCGGTTCCCAGATTACAACTCCAGGATTCTAACTCTAGCTACTAGATATAAATCCAGGGGACGCTATTCGCAGATCTAGTTTGTGATTTTAGTAAGTACTAGCTTACATTGTGTAAGATTAATAGTGCATAAGGTGTTCATTTAGACAGAAAAAAAAATGGCGCATGGTATGCAAGTCCTTTCAGTCATGAAAGATATATGAAGATGTGGCCAATGATTAGGTTGACTTGACTTTTGCGGACTTAACAGAGTAGTTCTTGATTGTTATTAAAATCACAAATGATTTAATTTTCATCCTATGCAAACGTTTCAATACTAGAGGAAAATGAAACAAGTAGATAGAGAGAGAGAGAGAGAAGAGAGAGACAGAGAGTGAGAGAGAGACAGAGAGAGAGAAGAGAGAGTTAGAGAGAGAGAGAAGAGAGAGACAGAGAAAGACAGAAAGAGAGAGACAGAGAGAGAGAGACAGCGCAGACGAGATAGATTGAAGATGTGTGTAGTGTTCAGAGAAGCTCCAGAGAGATAATCCCAAGTCCCACTTGTAGGCGTCTGTATAAACTTGGTACAATCTTTTAAATGTAGCTCAAAATCGTCTTTCAGAAATAAAAATAAATTGTAAAAAAATATCTACATGAAATATCGATGTACCGGAAGTAACATAGAAAATATAACTATTTCTCAAACTATTTCAATCGACATCCTCGGCACTCGTATTTCCACGAGTACATCAGCCACCTTGTCTTTTACCGCACTTCTTTCTCAAAATAGCAAGGTAGTCATAGAGCATGTATTACATCAGTCAACACACACACACACGCACATTTTTTAAACACTACCGTGTTTTTGTATTTCCACTGAAAGAGATGAATTTTGATTATAAAAAAGGCTTTTGATTTTAGGTAATTCTACTTACAGCGAAGTTATATATAACAGTATCCAGAAAAGTAAAAAATTTCCTCCACATTGAAAAAGGTGCTGGTACGCCGTATCGTCACACAAAAAAATAAACACTGACGGCATCTCTTTCGTAGCCAGACAAGGAGTAACATGTCATCCTTTTGTTGACCTTCATAAATGATATCATAAGTTACTGCTAATTCATAGTATTGAACTATTGTGCTTTTTTTGTTGTTGTTGTTGTATAACTATCCCACATATATATTTGCACAAACCATTTTCTTTTTATATTTCTGCAAATGTCTATTTTAGATATATATTGAATTCCTGCACATTTAGACTAACATTAGCCCTTATGCCTTTATAGATTCCATGACTGGCCATCTTTTTTCTTTTTTTTTTCATCCAACGTTCTCCTAGTAGCTTCCCTTATTTTCTAACAAAAAATAAGTGGGACATCAGGGGAAGTTAATCTAGCTAAACTTCTGCTCTGTATATTAACATAATTTGAAGTGACGGAAAAAGATTTGAAAACAGAATGATGTCAGTCAGATTGACTTAATATGTGTACACTCCTGTACACAGTGAATGTTAAATCTGTTCACGCTGGTCACATGATAACTATTATGCATCTCTATTATTTAAGAGATTGGACGTCGTCATTTCAAAATTGGACATACATATTGTTGTGTTGTGTTAATATAATTTGCCTATATTTCCAGTTCTTCTAGATTTAGATCGATTTTCATCATTATACAACGACGACATACTCCGTAGTGAATAAAGCATAGACATTTTCTGCGAACTGAAATACCAAAGACTTTAAAGCTAAATTTTAAAGCTAAAGTTGATTTGTGAAGCTAAAATAGTACTTTCAATTACGTGCAACAACGGAATCAGTGAACCTCGATAATATGCTCGTGTTCCTTTAAATACTCCTCCACGAGTCTGATGGTATTACCAGACGACAAGAATCCTTTTACCTTATTCCATGTGGGAAAGAGCACACAAATAAATGACGTCATAAGCAAATTTTATCTTCTTAGCAATACTAGAGAATACTACTAAATGACGCCATTCTAGTTGTGATTTTTATTAGCGGCCCCCAAAAGGGGAAAAGACGCTATTAGTTTTCTGTGAAATGTCTGTCCGTCCATCCGTTTCGTTTAGATCTGGTAAACTAGAAAAGATAGTGAAAATCCGACATCATAATATTTTAGTTTATTCAAAGTTCTGATGCAACGGCTTCTTTCTTTTCTTAAAGCAAAAAAAATCTAATTTTTTAAATCACTTTTGCAAGCATTTTGTTTTCATAAAATACACCACTTTTACAACTATTTACTATTAATAGTAACAAACACGGGAGGCCGGGAGGCTCTCTGGTAGAGTAGATGACTATTTACCATATTTTTATTGATACATGCCTTTTTACCTGCCTGTGTGGACCACTTCGAGGGCGGATTTTGAGTTTATGTTTTCACACAAACTGTCTTTGTAACCTTGTTATTAATAAGTCTCATTGCTAGATCATCGAGCATCTTTATCTCGCCTTATGACTCTTATATTCTTTTCTCCGTTTAGATTAATTGGTGATTTTGACTATCCTTTTGTTTTATACTTAAGAATCCTGGAAGTTGAAAAACTCATCGACAACATCTTAGCATTTCATCTTAAAGAGACGCTCCTTTGCAGAGGAAAATTATTGCGTTCTACGCATAGCCATTCGTTACCCAGGTCGTACATTTAAGTAATCTTTGTTTTTCTGGAATTAATCCAGTACGGAAAAAGACTTGTGACTTTATATTTGTGTTGTTCTGATTAGTATAATATAGTGGTCACATTAGAACTAAAGCAATTTGTAGTAAATTAAAGATATACTTGAATACGTTTAAAGGGTTCACGTGACTAATTTTGAAATGGATAGTTTATTCATCATTAGCTCACCTGTTTAATTAAGAATGTTTAATGCTTATAGTGATGCATGTTGCTCGATCAGAAGTAAATATGACAACCTCATTAAGTATTTTGTTATTTATTAAATAATTATTATGTTGGCAAGATCGCACTACAAAAAGCGATGTTTTTGCGAACGCGGTATGGGTAGCATTGAGGTACATCTTATGGTCTGACAGTTACGCTGGGCAGGGCACGTATACTGTGTGGGGGACGAACGTAGCCCAAAGACAGATGATTTTTTTTAAAATTTTTTTTTGTGAGCAGAAAGGCGGTCGACGTAACAGAGGTGCTCCATGGAAACGCTTTAAAGTAAAGCTTATGCGCCAACTTGCTTTAATTGACTTAGTATGACACCTGGCTGCAGGCGGTCTCACAACCTGACAGCTGTCAATCACTTACAAAGGGAGAAAGATACATTTGAGACCAAAATAAAATCAACTGCCGAGGACAGGCGAAAAGAAAATCTAAATCTACAACCGTCAGACAATGGTTATGTCTACAACCGTCAGATAATGGTTATGTCTGCAACCGTCAGACAATGGTTATGTCTACAACCGTCAGACAATGGTTATGTCTGCAACCGTCAGACAATGGTTATGTCTACAACCGTCAGACAATGGTTATGTCTACAACCGTCAGACAATGGTTATGTCTGCAACCGTCAGACAATGGTTATGTCTGCAACCGTCAGACAATGGTTATGTCTACAACCGTCAGACAATGGTTATGTCTTCAACCGTCAGACAATGGTTATGTCTACAACCGTCAGACAATGGTTATGTCTACAACCGTCAGACAATGGTTATGTCTACAACCGTCAGACAATGGTTATGTCTGCAACCGTCAGACAATGGTTATGTCTGCAACCGTCAGACAATGGTTATGTCTACAACCGTCAGACAATGGTTATGTCTACAACCGTCAGACAATGGTTATGTCTACAACCGTCAGACAATGGTTATGTCTACAACCGTCAGACAATGGTTAAGTCTGCTTTGGAAGTGTAAAATATATATGTTGCACCTGGGGCTGCATGTCTCGCGAACTATTGCAGTCCTCGATGATCTTCGGACTGGAAGACAAGACTTATAAGAGACCGATTCTCAGCATTGCTCTGTAATACTTTGCTACGAATGTGTGATGGCCTCATTAACATAAAGTAAGTGTTCCCCACCCCCTTTGCTTTCATTCATACTTTCAATTCCACTTCCTCAGCTGGTTCACCGTTTTGGCGCGATTTGAGAAGTTTAAAAAGTTGAATTGCACATTCTGGGGATAGAGGAAGAGAGAGCACTCTAAAGTACAAGCTTAACTAAGAACTCGCCCAGGGGAGATGATCCAATTAGATTGTTGCCTGTTAATTAAATTCTTAAATGCGCTAATAATTTTCAACTTCTTAAAAAAATCTGAATAAGGTCGAGGTCTTCATTATTTGTTTTACCATTGTTTTTTTTAAATTTTATTAATTGTCCATTACCTCATTCTTTACCCCTGATAATTTGTCAAAACGAGGCCTTCTAATTCTTCCCCTGTCCGAAACAGATTTTTTTTCAAACGTCCAATCTCCGCCAAATGAAGACATTATCATCTTATGTTTTTCTGATATTCTAGTGCAGTGATGCCCAAAGTACAGCCCGCGGGCAGATCCGGCCCGCGACGTGATTCCCTCCGGCCCACCGAAATGTTGGCACAAAGTGTAGAAAATTCCCCCTTTTTTCCCAAAAATTAGAAGGTGTAAAAATGTATCTTTATTTACTTTAGGCGCTTAGAGACCTCGATTTTTCTCCTGATTGATTGGTTCCATGTCATTTAACATTTTTGCGTTTATGAAATAGGTATCTGAGTGTAGACTGTACGTTTTGTACCAGGTAAAGTGACACGGTTCTTTACTTTTTGTGAAACAGGAATATAAGCCAACATATTTTTTTTTGTATAATGAAAGTGTGGCTATTTTAAGAAACAAAAACATATAGGCGACATTATGAAACAAATATAACGGCATTCTTGGTTTGAGCCGCGAATAAACTACGCCAAGAAATTGGAGGATTGATGGGAATATTTACCAAAAAGAGACAAGAAAATGACTCGGATGTAAAGCTAGCTACAATGTTGCTCATATTCTAAGCACAGGAATGAAGCCCAATGTTGCTGATATTTTAAGTAGAGAAATGAAGCCATCTTCTGAAGCGGGGAAAAAAAGATAAATTTCAAATATCCCATTAATTTATAAAGCACAGGATCTACGAGTTTCAGGTCAATATCGTTTTTGTAAGCCTACGTTCATGTGGCCCGCGACACGAGCGTCGGAAATAAAAATGGCCCACAGGTCGAATTAGGTTGGGCATCACTGTTCAAGTGAATGATTTCCTGTGCAGACGTTTCGCTGTTTAGCGTGAACAGTTGAGCAGTCCAAATATGTGCCAAGTTTTTTATAGGCAGTTAGGGTTAGGTAGTGATGGGAACTAAACTAACTTTTAAAAGTTAAACTAAAAATAGTTTTTAACTAAAATAAAGTAAACTATTAGTTTATCATCAATTTTCAAAAGATAGTTAAACTCAACTAAAGAAAATTAATTAAACATTTCACAGCTTTTTTTTTTTTGGGGGGGGGGGCGGTTTTGAACTAGACCTACATAGATATAATCATCCGACTGTATGCCTAGGGTTCGATCTTATTCTTTTAAAATTGTAGAAATATTTATCCATAATAAAATCAGTATTAAGGAAATATGTTTCTTACCTTAAACGTTAAAGCACAATAAAATAAGATGTCTACATAAATATGTGTGCTTGTATTTTTGCCTTGAATTAAAACCTTTAGAAAAGAATGGTACTCTTTCTTTTTAAATTATATTAACTTATTTAATAACGGAAAATCTTACTTATACCTGTAAATATTAAAATCTAATTAAATAACACCGAAGAAGAATTTAAATTTAGATCTAGTAACCAATTGAAATATAAACAAAACTGTTGGAGTTTTAAGAAACATGTATAACTATTTTATAGTGTAAAATACATGCTTGACTAACCATGCTGATGTGCTTTTTTTTCGTCTGACCACTAAAATACAACTAACACTATTGCATAACCTTTAAACTCGCAAAGGGAAAAAAGGTGGTCTTGTCAGGATGGTTGCCTGGTCGTGCGGTTTGCGCGCTGGACTGTCGTTCGGATTTATCGACGGTCGAGGGTTCAAACCCTGCCCGCTCCCATCCCCCGTCGTCCTGCGGGAGGTTTGGACTAGGAAGTAAACTATCTTCAACTCTGAAGGAACATCCGAAAACATGTAAAACATTTTACAAAACTAAACATTTTATGGACTGCACTCACAGTACACTCTATGGGCCTACACGTGTACGTCCATCTGACGTTGTTAAAATCAATCGGACACACACCCGTCTATTTACTTTCTGGACAGGGAGAGTTTGTAACACGCCAGTGTGTTATTTTCTTGTCTGACCACTCCACATTCAGCAAACACTATTGCATAACGCCTAATGAAAAAAAATGCAGGGTAGTTTTGTAGTATCATCGACTACACACGTACAGTACACTAGGCCTACGTGTGTATGTCTAGCTGACCAGGTTGTTAAAATCAGTTGGACACAGTCTATTTACTTTATGGTCAGAGAGGATGTGGATTAAGATTTTTGTTTCTAGAGTTGGTTATCCTAATGCCTTTAGATCTATATAGGCCTAGCTGTCGATTTAGTCTTCAATCTCAATAATAAGTCTCTAAAGACTATAAAAAGGGTGTACTGGATGTTACTGCAGTTAAAAAAAATATTGTTTGCCGCAAATGAATTGATTAAAACCACTAAATAGTGATCTAACTCACTAATAAGATTCCCACTAGAAACAGAAATCAACACCTCCACGTGGCTCACCCGAACAGGATGGCTGCCTGGTCGTGTGGTTTGCGCGCTGGACTGTCGTTCGCATTTATCGACGGTTGAAGGTTCAAACCCTGCCCGCTCCCATCCCCCGTCGTCCTGCGGGAGGTTTGGACTAAATTTGTTGTTAACTGCATTTTTTTGATAATCAAAGTTATTGATATCACATGACCAGAAAACAGGGATTTGTGTTTCAACCTTGACCACATGTTGAAAATTTGTACAGATTTTAATTAAACTTTTTAGTAAGTAACTAAAAACAAAATAATTTAACTACGATTTTAACTAATTTTTTTTTTAATCTCGTTAAACAATGGTCTTAATTATTTTTTTTTAAACTAAAAGTTTCTAACTTTTTAGTTAACTTTTGCCCATCACTAGAACTATGCAATCTCTGCCTGCGCTTGTTTGGTCGCTTAAATAAAGGAGAATCATTCAAGGAAGAACATATGCATTTTATTTTTTTAAATTTCATGTTAATGTAGCAGGTTTACTAAGTAGGAAATCATTGTCCTAGATTGAGTGTCATTGGATCCCATTGTGTCTTCAGATCATCGTCCATTAACACTCCTTCGGGGGGAGGCGTCATCAGAGACTCGTAGAGAACTGGGTCCAGGAACAGAGGTAGGGTGCCACTACCGCCGACCAATCGTAGCAATGGGCGCTGTCACTGTGGAACCTTCAGACATGACTTTAAGGTGAAAGGCTCCCGGTGAAAGTCTGGCTGTTGGATAAAATCCACTCCAACGGTGAAAGGGATAATGTCGCCATCTGTACCGAAACTCTTCTGGACTTTTTGACTTAGAACCCGTTGAGTTGGCCAAATAACATTTTTGTAAATCTTTGGCCAAGGAATCTATAAGCTCTCATATACTTTGAGCTGGCCATGTTCTAAATGACTTTCTTATTTCCAATTCTTTCTAGACAAAGTGACATGGCAGTTACAAAAATCGTCAGGCATCTTCTTACAACATTGGATACAAAATAAGAGAAGTTGATACATTAACATTAAACTTATTCCCAGCAGACGCCAAATTATCTGCATTAAACTTTAGATCAGCAGACGATATACTATCTTTTGTCTCTCTTTTTTTTTAAACAACTTGATGACACTTTATGAAGAACTATTTAAAATGAAAGTTTGATCATTGATTATAATAATGCGGCTTAAAAGTGCCAGGTCATGATATGCCTCATACGCTCTCTGACAATAAAATAACAAACAAATTAAACATTCTTCTTTTTGTTTATAGTTAAATGTCAGGGTCTTTCTAGAAGACTTTAGTTCAGATCCAAGACATTAATTAGTTTTCTGAACTTCAAAAGAAATGTTTCGCCCCCCAAATAAAAATTTTTTCTAAAAATTATTTAATTAAGAGGATCATTTAACAAATCAGATACTGAGTTTCATTCTGTTTCCTAATTACATTTCACACTTTATTTTTCATTTTATATGGACGAAATGTCATTCGCACGTTTAACCTCAACTATTTGCGTTCATCAGCTTGCCATACCAGGAGAAAGTCACCTTAACTTTCGGTCGTAAAATAGGAAAAATAAAAGTTTTAATTACAATTTTGAAAACAAAAAGTCATGTGACACGTTTAAAAAAAAAAAGAAAGTTCTAGAATGAAAATATTTAATGCGAGTTTGAAAGATGGATTCTTGATGTGTTTAGATATGTATGTGTGTGTGTGTGTGTGTGTGTGTGTATGTGTGTGGGTGTGGGTGTGGGTGTGTGTGTGTGTGTGTGTGCGTGTGTGTGTGTGGGTGTGTGTGTGTGTGTGTGTGTGTGCTTTTGAGTGTAGACAAAAAAATGTCTACGGAAAATTATGTTTCAGCGCCAATGGAGTGTTTTCTGGGGAAAAAAAAAACATATCATTTGTATTTACACAAAAATTGTTGTATGAACACATCCATAGTCTAAATTTGTATTTTTATCGCAGTTCGGATAAATACTTGCAAGTGTCTCCAAACATATAGGCCTATATATATGTATACATGGCTCCTTCTGTCTCGGAAGACAATGAATGCGCCCAGGTGAGTCACTGGCTTTGGTTACGTCTTGAGATGGGTCAGAATCTGGTGTCATTGTTCAAGCCAATTATGGAGCGGCAGAGTTTGCCACAGTTCGTGCATGTTTATGCATCTGTCCTAGGGCTAGTTGACAGGGCAGCTTTCTTCTTCTTTGGTGCAGCTTCGTTTCTTTTGCACTCGGCGAAGTTCGTACCAGCACGTACAGTCTGTCTCCATGCTGTCCGGTCTTGGGCTATCTCCTCCCACATACTTTGGTCAATGTCCATGGCTCTCATGTCTGACTCCCTCTGCAAGCTCAGCGTATAGGATGTCTTTAGGGATACTTCCATCTGGCGTGCGAGTGACATGACCGAGCCAGGCTAGTCTTCTCAGTTGAAGGAGAGCATATATGCTGGGCATGTTGGCCCGTTTCAAAACTTCCTGGTTGGTGACACGACCCCTCCAGGAGATGTACATTATGCGTCGCAAGCAGCGTAGGTGGAAGCTATTTAATCTGTGTTCTTGACGCATGTAATTTGTCCAGCTCTCACTGCCATAAAGAAGTGTGCTCAGAATGCAGGCATTGCAGACCAGGATTTTTGTTGCCGTAGTCAATTTGGTATTTTCCCACACACGCTTGGAAAGTTTTGCCATTGCTGCAGAAGCCTTTCCTATTCTTTTTGTCAGCTCAGTGTCTAAATCTAGGTTGCTGGCTATTGTTGTTCCCATATATGTCAATTCCTGCACCACCGTACGGTCTCCAAACAACATAAGCAACAACACCAAAAAATAAAAAAAACGGATTCTTCTTAGCGAAAGTTTTAAAATACGTATATATGTTTATTGAACGTCAACAATAAATTTATATTATATTATATGTATATATATATATATACATATATGCTCTAAATTCTTAAAGCTCGGACAATCCGCCTAGGTCAACACGACAGAATGAGTCGACACCTGTTTCTGAAGAATTGGAACCAGTAGAGCTGGCACTTGTGGCCAGAAAGCTGACCACTTTTTTCAAACTGCAAATTTTATTAGCTAATGACCAATACAAAGTACTGGTCATACGACACTCCTTTAGGAAACAAAAGAAAGCTAATGGAGAGCTGCCTAATCTGGAACTCACTTCATCTCAGGAATATAGGACCGAACTTATTCCTTCGAAAGAATAGGAAAAGATTAAGTTAGGCTTTAAATAACAAAATAAATAATAATCTTTTAACAATCAACTCAAAGAAAATCAAAACCTGAAATATGTTTTCTATGCATAGCAATGTCTTATGATGCCCCCGTCATGAGACATAAACTCCGTAGTGGGCAAGTGTATTTGAACAGGTAACAATGTTACTCTTTCATGTCTTTCTGTAAACGTGTCAATACTTTGGAACTCCTACCCCACTGAGCTCAGACATGCTTTGATATATTTAGAAGAACATTAGAGGTGCTATCTGTTCCAAACGCTTTTAAATTCCTTTCTCTATTTAACGCTTGTAATAACTTATAACATACAGACGTTACTTCAAAAAAAGAAGATAATTACGTCCTATGCTTGTCCCTGGGTGAATCTAATGCATGTTAAACGATGACTTAAATTCAGCCAAATTGTTAATTATTTTTTTTTACCGGCTGACCAACGCAACCCATTCCATGCTGTAATGCCATGCCATATCTGTTATGTTCTTGTAGCAGTTGAGACTACATTATACTGGTATACAGTGCTATAAAGGATTGATTTCTTATAGTTTTTATATGTCAAGATATATATATACTCACAAACGTCAAGTCAAGCAATGCTATTGCCTCCTGGAGAGACTAGAATGGTAGAGAAATACGAAAAACACAGACAAAATAACAATTATATTTAAAAAATCAGCCCAAAAGAATAAAAACAAACTACGACATTAACTAAATATCAACACATTAAATCGAAACGACAAAGAATCAAAAAACTAATATCCCCGGAGATCTATTTTTTTTTCTCTTAAAATTGCTCTTGTACAGTGGCACCTTTTATGTTAATTTAGCATTCATTTATTTTTTCTAACTCTAACCCTGACCTCTTTCCAACTTTCTACCAACCTACGAATTTCTTATGAAATTTGATAAGTCTCAAAGTTCACCTTTCAGACCTTCCGATCTAAAGTCAGGTACCCGTTAGAGTTTGGTAGATTCAGGTTCGCCCTAAATATCCCAAAATTTAAAATCCCAGTCTTCACCGATATTCGAACCCAGGACCCCAGGTTCAGAAGCCAAGGGCTTAACCACTCAACCACCGCTGCCCATTTGACTAGTCTTAGACCCTGATCAATTTCGTTAGAAATGTAAAAGTATAAGTTTTATAGCATGTCCTTTTTTGGTAACACTTGAATAATGTGAATAGCAGCTCCAGGAAGAAGCCACTGTGATATAATGTTAGAAAATAGAACTTTAATTCTAATGCCGAACATTAGAATGTAATGAGTAAGTAACGGTGTCCAACACATTAGACACTTTGCCTAGAAATGCTTACAAAATTGTAACCTAAAAATGTATCCACTGTAGTCTAGATTTAACAACAACAAAAAATTACTTTTGAAACCTCTACTGTACTATGAATACTAATTAGTCTAAATAAACTAGAAATGTATGTTTTAGGTCAAGTTAAAAATCATGTTATCAAGTGTTCTAAGTTGTTCCCTGGGACTGGACTGTCTGGACGCTGGTCTCTATAGACTACCGCGTTCATATTACTAACATGACTTTGTCGCGTTACTTACGAAGTAGTGGCTAGTTGTTTTTTTTTGGTAAAGATGTGAACTTGTTAGTTGGCAAATATGCGCAGCGACCAATTCTGTCAGTTATCCTCCTGGGGCGAAAAAGAAAAAATGTCTACCGTATTTATTTCTTCACTCTTGAGATGCATTAGCTGGTGGCTGTTAATATAGCTGATTTAAAGCTGTCAAATATCATTTTAAGCTGAACACTCGTTTAACATGCCAACTTAAAAAAACAAAAAAACAACAACAACAAGGCCGGAGATGTAACAAATAAGTACATGAAATTGTTTGTTTTGTGTTTGAAATGTAGGTGTATGTTTTCACTAAAGTGAGGTCTGATCCAGTGTTAATTGGAGTTCTATGCGAGTAATACATGGATGGTAGGTGATACTAGAATGCTCCTGGAAGGTTAATAGGCAGTTGTACAATAAATAAAATGAAGGTTATTACTAATGTCTTTATCTTATCTTATCTTATCTTATGGAATACAAACGTTACTTTAAAAAAGAAGATGTCACTAGGTCAATCTAGTCATGCATGCTATCAATGACTGAAATTTTGCCAAGTCATTGTTTTTCCTCGCTGACTCATGCAACCCATTCCAAGCTCTAATAGCACTAGGAAGGGAGGAGAATTAGTAGAGGCCTAGATATGTCCTAGCATATTGAACTAGGAGTGTGCCTTTTATCTTTGTGTCTTTCTGAATATTTTATTGGGTTTCTTCTATTTCTACCTCCGTCTTTACAAATAGACACTCGCACACATTTTCATTTCTTTTCAAACATGTGAAAAAAAAAAAGAACCGCAGACGTCAAATGATCTCCCTTTCCATAAAAACTTGAAACTGACAATACATTTGTAATTTTTTTATTATTCATTTTTCCCACCGAATTAATGGGGAAAAGGTCATGATAAACAGAAAGAGATTTTTAAAGTTAAAAAAAATAAATATTTTGAAGATTAGTCTGACATATGGATAAAAAAAAAAGCAATTTGTTTTTCAGGTGGCGAAAAAAAAAATACTTAAATCAAATGTTAGGTGCCCTTTATGGGATGTCAGCTCAAATAATAAATAATTAAATAAATCGTGTTAGACTCTACTAATGAAGTCTGTGAAGAGATATACCAAAGTTTCTGCTAGAACAGGGGTTCTCAACCTGTGGGTCGCGACCCCCTTGGCGGTCGATTGACGATTTGCCACGGATCGCCTAAGACCGTCGAAAATATGGACTGTTATTGTTTTTTCTTCTATTGCTGTATGCTTGTGTGTATGGGGGGGGGGGTGGTCGCGGCAGAGTGGGGGATTGTAAAAAAGGTCGCCGAGCGTAAAAGGTTGAGAACCGCTGTGCTAGAAGAAAGATCAACAAAAACAAAAATGGGATTAAAATGTTATTAGAAATATGAATTAGTTATGGTATAATTACTTTTAGATAATACTAGCCGGATTTGACCCGCGGGTCTTAGTTTGGGTATTGCTGATATAGCGAATTCGACATCAAATGTGAAACATAGCGAATGTTTACTTTACTGTGTTTTTTTAAATTTATGTTTCTCAACGAAGGTGGAGTGCTGAAAATGGGTTTACAAGTTTAGCCGACATATTGATATCAAATATTAAATACTTTTAAAACGGGCTTACAAGTTTCGTTTTTTAATAGAGATAAAATTTAGTTTTTTCTTAAATTTATTTTTCATTTTTGGGCAATCCGGTTGTGGCATTACGGTTTCCGCCATAATCTAATGAACATTTATCCCAAGTTTTATCAAGATTGGTCAAACGGTTTTGATTTCCATGATAGGCCTATATACATACATACACATATACATACTCCTTACATTCTACTTTATATATTAGATATAAAGACAGATTTTTTTCATCGAGAGTTTTGTTCCGAAATATATTTTGTTTATTGTGGCTGTATCCTGTTGTTCTGCTTCTTGTGATTTCGTCACTCACAAGCTCCTGGGACATGATAATAACTCAAGCTGTTTAGGGAGCAATCAGGGAGTGACCAAAGTAACCACACCGGATCTGGAGGACTCCATCTAATCAAATACCTGTAGATTATGTTTTAAATTTAGTTGAAAAAGACAACAACGATAAATATAAAAACACATTAAGACAATTATATTTACAATAGTTAACTCCTCTTTCCAAGAATTTATGCCATCTACAATTTCCAGAAATCATTTAAAACCAGAATAAAATAAGACAAATCTAATTACATTTTACTTTACTAAATGACCCAGATTTTTGGTATATTAAACTTATCATCCAAAATAGTATCTTTGGATCTAAATCTATTTTAGATGCCCACACCAGGATTGTCATTGGTATTCATGTCTTCAATGACGAATTTCTACTCTTCTCTTTCTATTCTGAAATAGTACACACGTACACATACCTCCATTTTATTTCTTGAACAGAAACTTTTCATATAGACTAACAAATGGTTCTAGAAATTTGGTAGCGTTAATTAGAGAGTCGCGCGTAAGGCTTGACGCATTGATTCACTTTAACCAAAGAATGTGGAGATTTCTGTGTGGGCGATGGCCTGCATAGAATTGCATTTATATGGGGACAAAGTTGCAGAGATAATGGCTGAATGCAGACGTCGCTCACAGAAGTAAATATTATAGATTTCCATTTGAGGTGTCAGGAGAGGTTAGCATTAACTTTTCAAAAGTAAAACCAGGGCTAGATGTAGAAGAAAGTTATAACCGGAACCAGAGATGGAAAGAGACAGTTCACACGCTGAAATTTTTAAAATAGATATAACAGGCATATTGAGAATGACGAATTTCAGTTACAACTTAAATTTATTGAATAATAGTTTTTATATCTATCTATGTATCTATCTATCTATCTATCTATCTATCTATCTATCTATCTATCTATCTATCTATCTATCTATCTATCTATCTATCTATCTATCTATCTATCTATCTATCTATGTATCTATCTATCTATCTATCTTATCTATCTATCTATCTATCTATCTATCTATCTATCTATCTATCTATCTGTATAAGAAATAAAAAAACGGAAGAAATATTCAAGGAGCGTATGTGTTATGGAGTGTTTGTGTGTGTGTGTGTGTGAGTACGTGTGTGTGTGATTGCGACGAGGAAAAGGTGCGTTTATTTTTTGCTGATGTAAGCTGATGAAAACGAGACTTATTGCTGAACAAGGCCTGAACACTGACCTGCAACGTCGCAACCAGTTAAGACTAACAGCTCGTTGCTAAGTCAAAGGTCGTAGTCTATCATAATGAATGTTCATAGAAGTCAGCTGTGTGTGAGAGTAGAACGGGAGACGACTCAGAGACGCGAGAGCGTGAAGACGTGTTTTAGTAATGAGTTATATCTTCTTAGTTAAACATGTTTTTGTGGATAACATTTACATAAAGTGTTTGTTAAATCAAGACGTCTGTTCATTTTTATTTTACATGTAATTCACCTACATCGGTTTTATTGTACTAGCTGTTTGAGGTTACAATCCATCTACCGAGCAACACCAGTGTGTAATGAATGTATAAAATAAAATAAATTCTACTTCCAGGTTTCATGCTTCAACTTATTCTGTAGTGACACTGTGTCTGAGAATTGGTTCACTACTATATCAAGAGGCCCGAACAAGGCTCTAGCCCCGAAACCTTCCTAAAGAACAAAAACTATGTGGATAACTGCCTGATCTGGAAACCACTGCACGGTTCATCTCATATATAGGATTACTGATCTGAACCCTCCGACATGTAAAAATGAGAACGAAGAAGAAGAAGAAAGATCATTATGACCTACTTAATAGATTAGTCTACACAGCATCCTTTATAAGTCGCTACTGAAAGACTATTAAAATGTAGAACTAAGTTCAAATAGTAAATCTTTTTTAGAGATCTATGTCTCCTCTAGGCCACAACATATAAAATTGTACGATAAAAATACGTAAACAATGATACATATCTATATAGATGTCTACACGCAACCAATTTTAAGCTGTAATATATCGATACAGACGTCTACACGCACCAATAATTGGGTGTACAAATAGGGTAGCCACGCCTCGCTATACATTTTCAAAGTCAAAATGGGGGAAAGTCACTTTCAGACCTTGCGATCTACGGGGCAGATGATGTAAAAGCCACCTGTTTCTGTGGCCCACGGTGAACGAGACTGTCATGCGGCCAGCTTTACTTTGACCAAACTAATAGACCGCACTAGACGGAGAGAGATAGTGAACAAAAAAGCAATGGACAGTGGAAAAACATGGGCCTCAGCTCTGGAAGAAAAGCGTGCCATATGAAAAATGGCCTGCTCCTCTACCACCAAAGCGAAAGCCACCTTAACCTGCGATATGTGTGGACGGGAGTGTCTCTCCAAATTAGGGCTCCAAAATCACATGAAAATTGTTTGAGAGGAACCATAGTCATTATAACTGGAGTAGGCCAATTGTACCTCAAAATATATATACATAACTAAAAGATATCTAAGGCGATATGTGAAAACAAGAAATGCCATTGTCCAGGTCGATAAGCGCTTTTTTAGTGCACATAAATCTTATTATATTATTTGTAAAGAACTACAGTAGATCTGACAAAAGTTGCTAGACTAGAGCCTGAAACATATCATCGTGCGACGGAAGTCAAACCACGAAAATAAAAGGGGGGTTGGAGGGAGGTTCGGATATTACGTAACGCAAAAAAATCTATTTTTACACCCCCCCCCCCCCCCCATCCTTTCTCTCTTTTGTAATAAGTCGTAATAAGACTCAATACGTCCGTCCCAACAATATTTCATCAGTTTGTATAATTATAACAATAAAATTTGCTTGATTCACTAAAATATATTGAGAACTACTGAAGCATGTCTGTGTCAGTAGTTTGGGGGGGGGGGGGGGGTTTTGGAAAACTTTTTTTTTTTTTTTTTTTTTTTTGCGAAATGAACTCCCCCACTCGCTTGTAAATAGATATATTTCTAATTATGCAATTTTTTCTTTTTCAATTAAATCGTCCTGCGATCTAAGAAAAACAAAACAATTGTATAGTATTGATAGTAGCAACTGTAGATCTAGATTTGCCCCCACACTAACGCTCAATAACCTAACTGAGTTTTGCGAATTTTAGTTGATCTATCTCGTAATGACGTATACTTTTTTTTTTTTTTTTTTAAACACTTTTTTTTTTCCTCAAGATTTCGAGAGTATGCAAAACAAAATTGCATCTCAATTCGTGCGCGGGAAACAAGAAATTGGTCGTGTGCACGATCGTCTGCAGTTTACAAAGATCGAAACTTGTTGTGCTTGAGTTGTTGTTTCCCCCCCCCCCCTTTCTGGAAACATCATGATGTTGAATAAATGGTTTTCAATCATTTGATAGATGATGTAGTTTGATGACGTGTCTTCACAAGGTGTTGGTAATATAATAACACAACACTCACACAGACACCGTTACATAGAAGGCAAAAAAACAACAACACGCTCTACCAAATCACTGATCATGCAATCCTTTTTTTTTCCCCCATTCAACGTGATTGTAGTTAACCTTAACTTACTTAAGGAAGGGGGGGGGGAGAGATAAAAAGACATTTCGTGAATAAGAGGCAACTCTTTAACTTTCAAGCTGAATATTTTTGAAGGCAGATAGAATAAAAAAAATAAAATAAAACAACACCACTTCGCTGTCACGCGAGTTAAATTTGTCTTTTTTTTTTGGTCAGGAGAGTCTGGAGACTGTCGACTAATGGCTGTATTGTTGCAGAAGTATTGCGTGAATCTGTTGCAAGGAAATAACATTTTCACTGTCGCTGCTTTGTGCGCGCGCTGAAGTGTTTGAATATCTGAATGCGTGTCGATGATGGGTGAATCTAAATTATTTATACATGTTCCACCTTCTTTTGCTTATGGTTTCAAAATATTGTAACAATATTTATACTTAAAGTTGTGTATATCAATTCTTTAATTTGATCTAATATGGGACTAATACTTGTTAATTTTGCATATCTTATATCAAATCTGTTTTAAAGGTGCGTACACATTATTTCTCACACACAGATTATTGGATCAAGGTGAAACTTCGCACAATTATTCAGGGGCATAGACTAATGATAATAATAAAATAGCCAATTAGTCAATTGGTTGCTGGTAAATGCTTAGTCCTCTTCAATGATTGTTAACGCTGTTTCTCTCGCGCGCATTGTACAAATACATATAAACAATGCGACGAATCAAAATAAAAACATAAATAAATAAATAAATTTCTATTACAACTCCAACAACAACAGTGGCTACAACAACAGTGGCTACAACAACAGTGGCTGCAACAACAGTGGCTACAACAACAGTGGCTACAACAACAGTGGCTATAACAGTGGCTACAGCAACAGCAGCTACAACAACAGCGGCTACAACAACAGTGGCTACAACAACAGTGGTTACAACAACAGCGGCTACAGCAACAGCAGCTACAACAACAGCGGCTACAACAACAGTGGCTACAGCAACAGTGGCTACAACAACAGTGGCTACAACAGCGGCTACAGCAATAGCAGCTACAACAACAGCGGCATTAGCAATAGCAGCTACAACAACAGCGGCTACAACAACAGTGGCTACAACAACAGTGGCTACAACAACAGTGGCTACAACAGTGGCTACAACAACAGTGGCTACAGCAACAGCAGCTACAACAACAGCGGCTACAACAACAGCGGCTACAGCAACAGTAGCGACAACAACAGCGGCTACAATAACAGTGGCTACAGCAACATCAGCTACAACAACAGTGGCTACAACAACAGCGGCTACAACAACTGCGGCTACAACAACAGTGGCTACAACAACAGCGGCTACAACAACAGCAGCTACAGCAACAGTGGCTACAACACCAACCACAAAAACAGAGACAACGTAGAGAACATGAGAGCCACAATGAGAGCCACAATGAGAGCCACAATGTTAGCCACGAAATGTCTATGTTATAAACAACTATCATTGACATTAGGCAACTATCTTACAGCCAGTTTCTCATTTGTCAGATCAATTAAAAATGACATTTATGGATTGAAGTTTTGAAAAAAAGGGAAAAAAAGACAATTAAGTTTGAACATTTTTTTTTTTAGTTTCAACATTTCAATTTTAAACAAAAATCATTATACCAAGATTGCCTATGCGTTTTTTTTAAACGCTATTTATTTTGTTTTGTTTCTTTTTTAAATGTCACCCCCCCCCCCAAACGCTTCCTTTTTTTAAAACTATTTTTTTTTCTATGCGATACAGTTTACACAAGAAGCGCTTTGGCTCCAAGGATACGCGTGTTGGCTTGGTTTTATGACGTTTTAGACAAATATGAATGACGTAAAAATTCGTGTCTTGTTTGCACAGCTCTCGACAGTAAGCGAGCAGTTTGTCTGATTAAAATTTTACATCTTTTTGTCTCCCCCTTTTTTTTTTCATTACATAGAAACAAAAAAAGAAAAAAAACCTGCAAAGAAGGGTTGTCAACGAGGATGGGTTGGGTGAGAGAAGGGGTTGTCAATGTCTGATGACATTTGGCTTAAAAAATACATGATTAGAAATTAATTACTCTTGTTTTTTTTAATTTAAAATATGTGTTAAAGACAGTCTACATTTCTTTGCTCAACATGGAGGCCTTTTAATTAGTTTTCGCTGATCAAGACGGACCCAAATATTTTTGTTTAAACAATCATCTCAGAGAGTGGAGAATTTCAGCTTCATGTAAGCGTGGCGTTAAGCTAGAAACATTTTACACCCCTCCCTGTTTTTTTAAACAACGTAACGTGTTTAGACTATTCTAACTTTAAACAAAACAAAATGGTCTATTATCCAATATTCTATCGCTTTTGCATGTGTTATGGAAACGTATTGAGTTTAAACACTGTTAATAAGGTGGTCGTTGGTTTGTAGCTAATAACTGTTGTAGCTACAGACAGCAATTCCTACTAACTCTCATATCTACAAACAGCAATTCCTACTAAATCTTGTAGCTACAGACAGCAATTCCTACTAACTCTCATATCCACAAACAGCAATTCCTACTAAATCTTGTAGCTACAGACAGTAATTCCTACTAAATCTTGTAGCTACAGACAGCAATTCCTACTTACTCTTTTAGCTCCAGGCAGCTATTCGAGCAAATTCATACTTTCTTGATACAAAACTCTTTGAGTAAAAAGGAAAAAAATCTAGATACATATGATATCGAGAGAGAGCTATTTCAACTCAATAAAAAAAATATCCTATCAATACACATAAAACACCTTTTGTCACTTCTCGTATCACTTGTAAGCCAATACAAGCACACTATATATAGCAAACCCATTTCAGACTATTTCGTCAAGGCTAACCACTAATCACTAACACAGTTATATAATAAGATAGCTTCTTATCTATTTTCTTTGAGGAAAAACTTTATGCCGTTGAGCTTTGTAAATACGTGTAGATGTAATTAATTTTTGTTTAATGTTGAAATCAGAATATGAGTAAATAGAAGCCATCTCATTAGATTTTTCTAAAACACGTGACAGAGAGAGAGAGAGAAAGAGAGAGAGAAAGGTGTGAGCAATCTACATTTGAAATCATCTACCGCTCAATCGTTAAAGCACTCACTAAGTTAAAACGAAGACAAATATATTTCAAAAGCATATAAATTTAAATAAAAAAGATAATTGAAATAAATTTCACATGCCCTTGATTGTTCTTGTACAAGTTAAGTGTATACTTTACTTATCGATTACACACTAGAGCTTTTAATGCCAGTAAAGAGTAAACAATCAGAAATGTAAAGGTTATACTTCTGTGATGAATGTCTGTTGTGTAAAGGATTAGATTACCACGAGATAGATATATCTATAATTAGCTGTTGCTCGTGAATTAAATATTTGCTTGTATTTCATTAACTTGACAGAAATACAGTTTCCGTATTAAGTCAATGATGATAAATATTGCTAATTTTCAAACATATGTAGCCTTGAACTTTTTAACATTGTTTGTTTCGATTACATGTTTCGGATGTTTTTTTCAAATTTGAAGAGAATTTCTTCCTAGCCCGAACCTCCCGCAGGACGACGGGGGATGGCAGCGGGTAGGGTATGAACCCGGGACGGTCTAGACAACCAGAACGACATTCCAATGCACATACTGCAAGACCAAGAATCATTGTGTATGATAGATATTAAAATATGTGTGAGATACAATAGAAATGTGTGTGATATGTGTGTCTATTTCCTTTTTTCAAAACTACTGAATCTATTGGCAATAATAGTTTTATATTTAAAAAACTAAACAAAGATAAAAAACATCAGGTCTCACTCACATACAAACTCACTCTCTTCCTTTCTCTCTCTTTCCATCTCTCTCTCTCTCTCTCTTTCTCTCACTCTCTTCTTTTCAGAAAGTTCCTTATTTCGGAACAACGTCCTCCTGCGCAAACCTCTACGGACTAAAAATTTTAGTTTCATAAATCCAGATATTTTTTAATACATTAATATAATGTATACGTTTTTTATTGTCAGGTCTGTTTGTGTTCGATGTTGCTTCTGACATCTAATTGTCTTCTGATGGTCGATGTATACCACTACTAGTTTTGCCATTTTCTCACATATTACTTTGACTCTAGACTTCTGGGAAGAAAAATGCTACTAAAATATCAGGAAAACAGAATTAAATCTGCTTGTTAAGCAAGTTAACACCCATTTCCACAATTAGCCTAAGTTTCACCTATTCTCTTTCTCTCTGTCTCTCTGTTTCTTTCTGACATTCTCCCTTTCTCTGTCACTTCTCTCAAAGACATTTTCCCACCAATCTACGTTGCCACGGTCCTGTGAGATATTTTTCATTTCTCTGTCACTTCATTCTTCCCAATCGCCAAACTTTCTCCGTTCAATGTTTCATTTGATCAGCCATCAGCCTCAAAGTGATATGTAAAGTTTGCAAACGAAATCCAGGCCGAAACAAACACAAAAATGTCCACGGATTTAACAAAAAAAAAAAGATACAGATTAAAATGAGAACAAAGGGGAGTCTACTCATTTGTGTAATAAAGTTGTCCCCCTTGGCCGGAACTGTCAGATGGGCGCGGAGAGTTATAAATAATCCGGGATCTTAATCGGAATTCGTAAGTGCAGGATATATAGCCGAGCATTCTCCTTAAATAAAGACTTAATCGATAAATTTGATTAGCAGTGGGGTCACGCAGGGGTCGTTTGGTTATTTCTCTATGTTACTTTTATTGCCGACTTAAGGGCAAGGGAGACAAGTCAGTTTTACTTGTTTATGTTACATGAAAAAAAAAAAGAAAATTCGCCAATTAGACATATTTATTAGATGATGTATAAATTTTCTGTTATCTCATAGACTTTCCTTCTGGACTTTGTGTAAAGTAAGCGGAAAAGGTCAAAACTGGACATGTGCGGCCCGAAAATGTATACTAATGATTAGAACATCGACAAGACATTGCTTTAACATTTTTTTTCTAATGGATAATATTTTACTTTTATAATGTCGTAAATTTTGTCATTTTTAGCATCTCACTTTTTTTCAAAACGCTTTCATCAATATATAGAGAGAGCAAGGTGAGATAAAATCGTGAATATAATTATTCATCGCTTAATTTAGTGCTATATTTCTATATCTATAATCACATCACGAAATGAAGCTTTGATTGAGATATAAGTATTATGGACTATGCTTGTAGAATACAGATCATCATGTTGTTAGGTAAGACTCTACGAAATCCAATAACACCTGCGAAAGGCCGAACAATCAATATGAACACATCGACGCTGATACTGAACAAGAAGTTTAATAGCCATGAAGGGAACCATCGAATGTCAGCTAACTCTCTACGTTCCTAACAAGCTTCCTATCTAAGGTGTCCCTAAAGTAGTCTGTTTACATCGGCTGATATTTCGCTCTGCCTAAAACCTAGTCTTGTTTTTATAAGTCACGTCATTGTCTCTAAGTCAAAACTTCCCCTATTTCCGAAACAAAAAAAACTAATTCCTAATCGTGCCATAACATTGTGATTTTGCTCAATTGATAAAAACAAAGGAAGGGGTGGGCTGTTTTTAATCTGGTAAATATAGGAAAATAAATCATATCTATTATTAATTGTACACAATGAGCGACGTATGAGCGTCACGTGATCTTGCTATTGTTAAATTTCCCAGAAAGGTTTCGTCATTGAGCACCACATCGCAGCATTCATAATGAGAAACGTTAATCCTCGCCACAATGGTGATCGATTGCCAATTGTTATCATTATTCAGGATTCTCATGCATGACCGGATTTAGACTGGATAAGGCCCTAAGCTTTTTGAAATATGAGGCCCCTTGTAATCAACATCAAAATAATTAACAATATCCCTGGATCCATTTGGGAGGTGGCCCTCAAGCAGGCGGGGGACCCAAGCTAATGTAGACTATAGGTAAATCCAAGTACTGCTCACCTACTACGGGTATTGTAACCATAAAAGGTGACTAAAAATGATAATGAGACATACTTTAGTACAGCGTATTAAGCAGATTTAATATCTATCATGTATTAGTATGTCTACTAGTCAATTTTTAAATTATTTTTTTTTTATATAGGTAATATTTTTGTTATTATTATTTGGTTGGTAAACACACCTGCAAATGTTAATTCTTACATCGTTTAAATACATATATATCTTCTGCAAAAAAAAAAAAAAACTTGAAAGAGACATCGGAACAGTTCAACTGCTTCCATCAGCTCACAAGCGTATTCTTAGGAGCCAGCCATCAACATTTCATTACTTAACTAAGTTGGCAACAACTATTTCACATACTATTATATGGCCACACATCGAATCTGTTTTGACTAGCATGAAAAGTGCTTCTATAAAACGTCTTCTAATGCAAGTTACGCGCCAAGGTTTGTTATTGAAAGTTACGCACGGAAAACAATAGGCTTAATAGGCAGGAGAAAGTTTAATTTTGTAACATAAAACTGGCTGCTCTATTGAAACATTTTGGGGTGAAACTGCAAATCAACAGTATCGTTTTCAGGAAGTTTAATCGCTGTGATTTCTAACATGAAAATGGCTAAGTTTTTCTATTGGCACGAAAAGTAATGACAATTTAATTTTTTGGTACTTTTTTTCACCCACCACGAGTGGGAGAATTAGTGATGACTTCTGAGTCCGGGCATTTTGCATTTATAAGTATAGGATATGTTTGTTTTGTAATACAGTCAAATCTGGTCAATTGGATTAGCCGGTTATTATAACACTTAATTGCAAATTATAATTATTTCTTAAAGACGTTTTATGCAATAGACTTTTATAGACAGAAAAAGTTTTAATTGAGATGTACTTTAATTTTAGTTTTAAAATTGAAGAGTGATTAAATAATTACACTGACATTTCTTTCAACATTTCCAATCAAATTGCGGATAATATTTTTGTTTAAGTTATGTGTTCATGTTCCAAGCTTAACATTTCTAAGTTTAAAACCTAACTTAGGGTTAAGGAAAGGCATTAGAAGATGAAAACTACATTTGTAAATAAATTATTTGGAAAAAAAAAATAATTGCTATACATTTTTTTTAACATAAACTTATTTTTTGTGTCAATGCATTAAAAATCAATATTTTAAATAAAAAAAAAAACCCAACATAGAACGAATTAAATGTATTACTAACCACTAATCCACCTGTGAGGCTTTTTTTTTCTTTGTCCTGATGGTACTGTAGATCCAGATGTAGGTCTTTAAAAAACAAAAGACAATGAGGACTTTGAACTTTTGTCTTTTTGGCCTGAAGATGTCTTCATTAAAAATTCATGGCTATCTACTTCCCGCGAGACTTGCGACAGCGCCATCTACTGTGTAACTTTATGATCAATCGGCTTAATGTGAACAGACTGTGTAGGTGCTCTGTTTCATGCATGTCTATTATAATCATCCTAACAAAAATTTACACTATTTGGTACTGCTATGTCCCTCAGTTCATTGCTTATAATTTAGACTAATGAAAATAAGACGACAATTAGTGTCAATTTCAAATAGAGGAAAACGACGGCCATATTATATTATACGTGTTGGCTCGGTGTTTGATATATGTGCACATCTTAAAGTGGAAACTATTAATTATGACATTCCATGACACTACAGTCTATAAGCAATTTTATGATGCATCCTTAGTATGTGTATACCAATGACACAATGTTTGGTGAATTCAAATGACACACCTGATGATTGTTGAAGTTAAATGACACACCTATGTTTAGTGAATTCAAATGACAAACCTATGATTGGTGAAGTTAAATGACACATTCATAACTGGTGAAGTCAAATGACACACCTATGATTGTTAAAGTTAAATGATATATATATATATATACAGTGCTTTTTTTGTAACAAAATAGGTGCCGGTACTCAGTGATGGTTTGCCTAACTTTTAACTATACCAGTTCGCACATCGATGCACAAGTTAAATCACAACTGCAAAGATACTAAAATAATGTCTAAAACAATTTTATTTTATAATTAACCAACTTAAATTGTTTTATTATTACTTTATTAGTATACCGTAAACATTTGTTATGATTGTAAAAATTTAAGTAACAACTTATTCAAGTTATTCTTGATTTACTTTAAAAAAATTGTGTTAAGTTCTCTTGTGTTTTATAGGAAAGAACCCTGTTAAAAACTAAAATAAAATACAAATGTTGAATAAATTATTCATAATAAATTCCAAAGTTTGATCAAGTTCTTATCTGACGTATCCTCCCGACTGCGTTCTTTGCTGTTGGTATCTGTGGCTGAATGTCTGCCTCTAAGCAACCATGATTCAACGTATCTTGTTGGGTCAAAACGTACGAGTGGTGGTCCAACTAATCTGATAAATAACAGTGAAGATACAGTTGTTGTCATCAATGAACTTCTTGTCGGGGTGATGATAAGATTCATTTGCGAAAATCCTCTTTCGGCTTCACTTGAAGAAATTGGGATTGTACTGAGAGCAATTTGCAAAGGAAGTAGTTTATCCGGAATGTTTTTTTCGATGAGATATTCACGAAATCCGCGAATCATTATTCTTTCGTTTAATTGCAATCTTGTTGACAAGTTTCTCATTTCTGTTTCGCCAAATGTTAAGTGAGTACCAATGTTGTCCGGCCATTGCTTTGTATCGAGCACTCGAGCCCAATATGCCAACTCAGCATCTTCACTAGAAAGCAACCTTTGTTCAATTGATTCTTGTAGTTTTTTGTAAAAAGCTTTTACGTCAATTGGTGGATCACTGGTACAGTTTTTGGTGTGAAGTGAAACTCCTTTGAAAAGGTTACTATCTACAGCAGTGGCCGCAATTTTATAATAAGGGCCTGGAATAATTTGCCTTTCTTCAAAAATCTGTATAACAGCCTTGATTTTTTTATCTGCTTTGTAGATGTCTATGTTGCGCTCTTGCAAATCCAAACTTAACTCTGACAATTCTTGGAGCGCATCGCACATCAATCCGAGGTCTAGTACAAATTCAGTAGAAGTAATCTTTCGCTGCAAACCTTCATACATGCATTGATCTTTTTTGTCTCTGGTTGAGTCAAGTTTTGCTTCTTCAAAATGTTGTACCAAAACTTCATAATCTTCCCAAACTGCTAAAACAGAACGGAAGCTGGATGCCACCCATCGCGTGCTTAACATTCTTCCAATTTTTAACAACTCAGCCTCTAACAAACGAGCACATACTTGCAATTCTCTGCAATTTTTGGGTGAAGAATGATAAACTACATACAGTTTATCAATGAATGCCTTAAATCTGTTGATACCTGAAACTTGTTTTACGACATCACCAACGGAGAGTTCCAGTCGGTGATTTGCACAATGCCAAACCAGAACCGATGGAAACTTTTCTTTTAGCAATGCCTTGACGCCACTTTTGCTTCCCAACATCACAGCTGCTCCATCACATGCAAGAGAAACTAAGTTCCTTCTTAGAAAGTCTTCTGTTAACCCATAGAAATGAAGGCAGTGTAGTAAAGAAGCAAAAACTCCATTTGCAGTTACACTTTCGAGTTCTACCAAATCCAAGAATAAATTTACTGGTGAGGTCATTCCACTGTCTGCAAGACAAACCCGAATATACACAATTAAAGTCGATTTTTGGCTAAGCGTAGTTGATTCGTCGATGATCAATGAAATTTTATTGTTCGACCGTACAATTTCTTGGAACAATTTTTTTCTCATTTCACAACTAATGTGATTCACTACATTTATGCAAGCATTGGTTGAATGAAGAATACGGCCCATTTCAACTCCGTTTAGTTCTTGCAAATCTATTTCAGATTCGAAATTATGAAACGATTGGTTTTCTTTGGCTACTTTGTAAGCTGTACGAAAAATCTTTGCAGTTACGATTTTCTCACGAGTTAATGCCTTTAACAACACGTTCTCAATAGGTGCTGCCTCGGCTTCTGTTAGGATCTTAAGCGCAGCTTTGTGTGCCGCAGTTTCTTTATGATCGAATAATTTCTTTCTTAAAGACATAAGCTGTTGTTGTCGATCAGTACCGAAGTAAGTTATTTTATTGTCGGCCCATTCGTTCGATACCTTCATTCCCATCTTTGCCTCAACTCCGAGATTGCCAACTTTTCGGCAAGGGATACAACCAAGTTTTTTATTACGGATAGATAGCCAATCATATTTCACAAGGAAATAATTTCTTTGATCTAAAGTCCAGCAGGTAGGCCAGTCAACATCTGCAGACTGCAGTTGTTCAAAAGTAACAGAGGAACCACGAACGATATCTGACGGCTTTGGTTCCGATAGTTCCATTAGGGTTTCTTCTGTGACATTGGCTTCGGCCGTTATTTCGTCAGTTAGTCTGGTTTTCTTACTTACCGGCAAAGTCCCAGTCGGAACATCCACTGAATGCAAAAAGAAATCAGAAATTTTCTTCATTTCTAAAGTGGGCTAAGAAAATAATTATTTCTTAAATTATCAATTTCTAACCACACTCGTTTTAATTTCTTTAAGTCTTAATTATTACATTCAAATTTTGAAATTTTAAAGGCATTACGTCATAAAAACAAGCATGACCGGAAATGGGTTAATGACTAATGACGAGTGTGTATGGAAAGCAGTTTCGCATTTTATATTTTAATTCTTATTGCGCGCAATTTTAAAATAATTCAATTTTGACAAATTAATAATATAATAAATTAATAATAAACATTAAAATACAAGATAAGTAATAATTTTTTCCCACACTGAAAAAGGTGCCGGTACGCCGTACCGGTGCGTACCGGCACAAAAAAAGCACTGTATATATATATATATGATTGGTGTAGTCTATTTGGGCGTAGTGGCTAAGCGGTAATGCCCCTCCGAGAGGTTCCGAGTTTGAATCGACTTGCATTATAAATTTTGGAATATTTTAAGAACGCTCTTGAGTCCACCCAACACTAATGGTAACTGATTTTAGTTGGTTAAAGTAAAGTTGTTGTTTTTTCACAATTTTATAAGTAAAAGTTGTGTCCTATGGATGTGTTCGGACTTGCGTTTAGAATATGTGTAGTAGTTTCAAGCAAATGACACACAAAATCCAAGCCAGGACAGTGGTTATTTTTAATCGAATGTGATGCGAATTCTTTAAAAAAAAAATAAAGACACTAATTTTAATTAAAATCCAGTAAAGATTAGATTAGATTATATTTTAGATTACATGGCATATCAGCACAATTGTGGCCATGTCGTGCGTAAAATTATACCAAGCAAAATATAATTAAATAACTCAATTTGAAATAAATATATTCTATTCAAAATGAACCATTTTGAACTGGACGCGTCGAATTTCATGTGTAAGGAACAGTTCCTTTGTTTCGAAGATTATCCATTTTTTAGGCAGCTATTTATAGTTCTGGGAATGTATACAAGACGCTAACACTTATGTCACTTCTGCCTTTATTTCACAATCACTTGATTTACTGGGTTTAAGACGTCATTCCGAGCATGTTTTTTTTAAAACCAATTAGCTAATTAATAGAGTTTTAGACGAGGAATAGACGAGTCATTTCCACAGTAACAAATCTTGGGGTCTATCGAACTGTCATCCTCCCTACATTACTCTATGCCTCAGAAACGTGGAGAAAACATACACACACACACACAAAAATGTACCACTTTCACATGACCTGTCTCAGAAAAATACTGCATGTTAAATGGCAAGAAATAATACCTGATGCCGAATTTCTTCTTCAGAGAGCGGGTCTGCAAAGCATCGACACAACCCTGATACAGTCTTAGCTGCGATGGGCAGGCCGGCCACATCTGCAGAATGAACTCCTGTTTGGTCAATTAAAAAATGAGAATCGCTCACAAAGTGGACAAAAAAAAACGCTCCAGGGACACCCTCAAAGCTTCTCTGAAAGCCTTCAGCATTGACCCTGCCACCTGGTAGACGGAAGCACGTGATAAAGCATCAAGGCGCCGTGCTGTGAAAACTGGGGCACAAATTGATGAGGACAAGACAACCGCGCTGGCAGGAGGAAAGTATCAGAGAAAAAGCAAATGACGCTAGCGCCAGCTCGAATAAGCGAAACTTCCGGACTCACATAAGCCCTCACCAGCCACATAAGGAGGCACAAAGCCCCAGTGCAAAGCCCTCAGCCCCCATTTTACAGTAGAGCTTATATTATATGTAATAAACATGATCATACGAAACATATATCATGAAATTAGTAGAGCTTAGTTTAATATAATTTGTGTGCGTTTCAAACTCTACAAAGTCTGTGCCGCCCGCTGTGATTTGAACTCAATGACCTTCCGATTGAAAGCCACACTCTGTGACTTTATCCTCCCAGCACTAACGTCAACCCAATCCACAGCCAATTTGTCTGTCATTACATTACACAGAATTACTTTAAGCAATTTTAAAAGCAGCATGTTTGAATTAGGAGAAATTTCTGTTCCGGTAATCTTATTTCCGATATTCACATTACCTCCAACCGCATTTGAAACTGAAAAACAATAATGCGTTTTTTGTTGCTTGTTGATTGTTGTTTTTTCAAATGTTATCATACAGTAATTTCATTAACCCAATGTTTACATTTTATTGTATTTGTCACGTGGCTGTGTAGTCAAATACTATCAGAAAGACTCCCACCACTTCGACGAAACCAGTTTAAAAAAAAAAAAAAACTCCATTAGTTCAGTGTGATTATAAAGGGAGGCCATACAGTTCAGTTTATTTTGTGTTCACGTCTGCTCTTTGTACAGTCGGTAGTATTTCGGATTCTCTCCCATTTATTAGTGCCGCTAAGAGCATTAAAATGAATTCAAATAGGTCCAGACACATTGACAGAAACAACGCGCGCTCGCACGCATCGACAATTATTGCAGATTATCTTACATTATCAGCACCAAGAAACAAATTATATACTTCCCTTTTTTTTCCCCTAAAATTGCTTTTTCGTTTTTAACTCTTTAACAACTGACGATACCAGCGTTGATTTCACCAGAATGTGGTAAATAATTACGGAGAGAAAGTTTTAAGGACTTTTCCTAATGAAATCCCCAACAGCCGAGACAAGTGTTACAAATCCATCATAGGGACATATCCAAATAGCTATCTCAGAATAAGAAATTATATTTTCTGAAATAAATGTAATATACGTTGGCACAGATAGAATTTTGTTATATAATTTCTTTACCTGCTGGATCGTGAAATTCGAATCAAATTTGAGACTTAACAACAAATAATATTAGCCAAAGATTTCGATTATAATGTGTTTCTGTGTTATGTGAACAATAATTGTGATTTTGACTAGAATGGTTTTCCGTACAATGGATTGTTAAGCATTCCCATTAGAGCATGAAGAATTCAAGTAGATCTGCTTTGTAACATATCTGAAAAGATTCCAACTTTGTGGGTTTTGGTGTTACGCCAACTGGATTCTGTAAATATACATTGAAACACATTTGAATAAATGTCCGTTATTTGCCTCCATGACAGGTTTTGCGCTTTGCCTCCATGTTTCACTACTGACCATGAACTTCTTTCGGACACATTGCGACCATTCCACACAGTGCAACCAAGTCATTGTGACCATGTCGGACATCGTGACCATGCATTACATTGCGACCATGTCGGACATCGTGACCATGCAACACATTGCGACCATGTCGGACATCGTGACCATGCAACACGTTGCGACCATTCCACACAGTGCAACCAAGCCATTGCGACCATGTCGGACATCGTGACCATGCAACACATTGCGACCATTCCACACAGTGCAACCATGCCACACATTGTGACCATGCTACACATTTCGACAACTTTTCACATTTTGCGAGGAATAGAATCTACCTTATGTCTATGCTAAAACATTTCCTCAAACGTACTTATCCACAAGCATCAATCATCAAAGATTGTCACGAAGTTAGCTTTTAACTATTGGCATCTAGTCACAATTTATATCTCAATCACCCCAGTCATCTATAAGCTAGTGTAGCTAGGCTTGCCGCAACCGACATTACATTTTATCATTATCCTTTTAAACCAATAATTTCACCACTTCTTTCTACCAGTAGTCTCTCAAAAGTTATCTATTCTACATCTATCTTAGTGGCTTCTAACCAAATGTTTTGTACTGAATGACTTGTCCTTAAAAGCTTATTGTCGCTATGACATTGTCAAGTAGAAACTATCATCTCGACCCATCTCATTCGTACATTTGCGAGGGGGTCAATTCAATGACCATTCATCCACATCCCATAACGCGGTGTTTTATTTATTTTGGTACAGGGGTTTCTGTTTAATCTTCCGATTGAAAGGGAGACAATATATCACTCACATGATGTAGTTACTGCCCTTTGAGATATAATTTGACCACTAAATAAATATTTAGAAAAAATAACACTTTAAACCTTTTTTTTTTTTTTTTTTTTTTTGAGTATTTAATGAAGTTTAATATTACCTCAAAGACAGGAGAGAGAGAGAGAGAGAGAGAAAGAGAGTGACAGTGAGGGTAGGATAGAACGAGAGAGAAAGAGAGAGGTAGAAGCTGAGTATGTTTGATAGCAGGTGAATAAGTTAATAAAAGAAAAACTTCCAGAGCTGAAGTAGATAAACTTAGAGATAAGAGTGAAAGAGTCTGAGGAAATGAGAGTCTGTGAAAGGAGAGTCTGAAAAAAGGAGGGTATGATGAAAGAGAGTCTGGTAAAAGAGTCTTGGGGGAAAGAGAATCTTAAAAAAATAGGTGCGATGAAAGACAGTCTATGTAAAGAGAGTCAGGAAAAAAGAGTCTGAAAGAAACACAGTCTGAGGAAACAGGTCTGAGGAAAAGGAGATTCTGAGGGAATGAGTTTAAGGAAAGAGAGTCTGGGAAAAGAGAGTCTGGGGAAAGAGAGTCTGGGGAAAGAGAGTCTGGGGAAAGAGAGTCTGGGGAAAAAGAGAATGGGTCAAAGAGAGACAGATAGCATAAAAGAATAACATAGAGAGGGAAAAAGAGAGAGAGCGAGTTTTACAAAATAAAGAAGAGAATAATGATAAAAGAGAGAAAAGAGAATAGAAAGAAAGAAAACAAAAATGCTTGGCCAGAGACAGAATTATAAAGAAACTAATTCAGAAAGAAAGAAAGTAAAACACCCAGAAAAAGAGTAGACAGATAGAACGGTGAAATCAAGCCTCGGAAGAAATATGGGAAATGAAAATATCAGACGATATAGGAGAATCGATTATGCCCTGCAGTAAGAACAAATGTAGTGTGAATATTTTTTGCCCTCCACTTTGTCTAGAGGCCGTGACGATACCGCGTGTTCGAATATTGCTTTCATCGAATGCAGCTAACACGCTGGAATCACAATGGGAAAGGCCGTTTATGTATGCGCCTTTAGATCAGGCTTGACAATGATCTGATGAGCGATTAAGACAATCTCTAATGGCCGTTTCTGGGATCTCTTAATGCCTCGTTCATTCAATACTATAGCTGATTGTTCGACAAGGGGGGGTGTGGGGAGGGGCTGGGCTTACAGTACGGGGGGGGGCCTTGGGAGCTGAGCTTTGATAATCGTCTTAAAGTGAATGTGTTCGATCATAGAGTACTTGAAGGTATCCCTCCCATTTTATATATACCTTGCCTGATTGAAGTGGAGGCTCTGGGGCGAAACGTTTGTGGAGGCCCCTAAACCTTATCAAACGCTTTAATAAAAAGACTAATATCTAATAGCTTGCCATACTATGAAAGAAAAAGTCTACTTGTACATTAATTTCAATATGCATATTTTAGTAACAAAAAATAATGTTTAGGGTTCACGCAATGATGTAAATCCAGGGTATATTACGAGAATATGAGCACTTTATAAGCGGACACTTTTTAAACTTGCTAACCTGTCGAAATATGGGGTCCCCTCTCTTGTGGAGTCCCATGGGGCTGTTTTGTTAGGCGCAATAATTGTTTTAAATTTCAACTTGCTCCGAGAATGGGTGTGGGAGAAATAATGTTAACAATCCTATAAGGGGACCATACCCTGCATATTTAGCCATATCCGTGAATACTGAAGGATTAACTTCCCTTGTCGGTAACAAACAAAATAATTAATTAACAGTAGTTAATTGAATGATTGTTTTTGTGTTGTTATTTTTTACATTGATTTATGTCTCGTCTATGTCACTGAATATTTTTGAAAATTTATTTGAGAACGGGTGTGAAAGAAAAAATGTTACAAATGTTTACTAGACAGACAAACAGACAGAGTGTGTAAATGTAAGCTTTGTATTAATTGAAAAGGCATAAAAAAAAAGGATAAACAATAATAGATGAAAACTTGACTACATTTGACTTGATGTTACCTAATTATATCAACACAAGTGCCGCCGCTGATCCATTTCCATCTTACAGACACGCCCACTTAAAAATATTCAGATTTGAATACCAATAGATAATATAATAATAATTTCTTTTACGATAAACAAAATCTGGTCCCCTGTGAGGAGCAGGCGGGAGGGGGGGGGGCATGTGCGAGCTTTCTCGAGGCATTCTTTGTTTCGTTGTTTAGAGAGAAAATAGGACATAACAGGGGGAGGGGAGAGATTTGCACGATGGTCAAGTTATGTAAATGTGAAACACATTTGGCCGAGCCCATTCTTGCAGCAGCCTGGTCACAATAGATCTCGAGGGAGAAAGTTAAATAGCCCTGGGGACAGACTATGAAGAATTATATAATGTCAATTTCATTTTCTTTTTTTCAAGGCGAGAAAAAAAAAAAAATTTTTTTTCTTGACTGGGAATTTATACAGCACTGAAAGTAGGTTAATAAAGTTTGCAGTTTTTGTCAATTTTTGTTTTCCATAATTCAGAGCCCCTTTCAATTCATCTGTCTCAATCCAACGCTTTGAATTCGGAGCAATTTTTTTAAATATATTTTTTGTCAAGATGTTTTAAGCTTATAAGATATAATACTAATACGTCACTTTCAGAGAGCCTTTATCCACAAAGGAGTGGGGTAGGGGGGAGTCTATTTAAATGTTTTCTTCGTCGTCCAAGCCTGTGTTCGGCCAGGGCCTTGGTCTGGAATGAATTCCCCGCGACCCTCTTGAGAGCTTTCCAACTGTCTCATTGAAGGCTCTCAGCTACTAGCTGCTTTCCTCTATGCCAAAGAGGGCAAAATGGCAGCTGTCAACTTTTCACGCCGTCCTCCTTTAATCACAAAAAAAACAAAACACCTTAAGCCTACGGTCATCTCCAATACGTAATAGTTGATAGCGCATCTGATAAATGGTAAGTTGTACATCTTTGCTGTCCACACCAGCTTCTATCACGTAACTGGGCAGCCGCAGTGTTCAGAGCTGAGTGTCTAAAGAAATAGATGACCGGCTGGCTAAAGCCAACAGCGCTTTTGGTCGCCTTCAAATGTCTATAAAAAAAAAAGTGTTTCTCGCATCACTTCTGTATGTCTCTGTGACGTGGGTGCTGTATTGGAGAAATCCATGGCTCTTCAAACGATTCCATTAATGGGCTTGCAGTGACGAGACTCCCTCTCAATTAATCTTATGAAAAAATAAAAGAAACCTTAGCCCACAACGACAAATAAAAACATATGGCGATTTGGAAACAAATATGGATGATAGTTTTTTTTCCCCAATTTATTTTTATCTAGCTTTCTATCAGATCATGTCAATGCTAGATGATAATAAGTTTAATGTCAATTTTAGATGAAAATATTAGATTATAGGCTATATATCTATGTTAGATGATAGGCTACAAGTCAATGTTAATTGATAAGCTACATGTCAATTTTTTACAAAGCTTATATCAACTCACTTTGTCTGTATGTATGGTAAAATGTTTGTACATTAATTCTCCCACACCCAATCTCGGATTAAGCTGAGATGTAGCGCAACTACTTTTTTTTTACACGATAACGCAAGAATCTAATTAATTATTTTGGTTCGTATCTTGAACAAGAGCAAGAATTCATACTGACAGATGTGGTAGTATAATTCGAATTAGTCCATTTGAGGACTCTTGATCCCGAGTGAACATTTTTTTAATGCATTTACAAAACGATCATGTAAACATTCACCGAGATACCCCCTTCTTCCCTCCCCCTTTCACAACTGGTCCAGACAAGTCCAAAGGATTATAGCGTATTGAGAAAGCTTAAAGCTAAACAAAAACACTTTTAACAGTATTTCTTATCGCATAGATTTAATGTGTCTAGGTGTACCATTCTATTCGATTAACTGTTCCAAACTAATTGATACAATACACTTACTATAAGCTTTTTTTAAAATAAAGTATTTATATATATTTCTGTAGATAATAAGCTTTATGTCAATAAGAAAAAAAAAGTAATTTTACACTTTTGGTACTTCAGTTATTTGGCTACCATTTTATTTAAAGACTAAAAGACTGAATGCGATTATTGATATGAATTATCTTTACTACAACAACTTTAACTAATTGTTGACAATTAAAGGAAAATCAATATAGGGAAAAAATATGAAGTGGTTTTATCGTGCTAGTAGAGTAAATAGATTTCTTGAAATGTTTTATCTTTTCTTTTATAGTGTTTGGATTTTTATTTTGTTGGCTGAGAAAAACTGTCAGAGACGGAACACATGGAGTTGACAGTTTGAGACTGTCAAGGTACTGACTAGATGTTGTTGGCAGTATGACACTGTCAAGGCACTGTGTATTAGTTGATGACAGGTGGCTGTGACATCGCTGGAGGCACGGAGCATCTCTGGTCGATAAAAGAAATGTACTCTTTATTATTTATGTTCATGAAAAGAGAAAGAATACTTGTGTTTATTTAATTGTGTGTTTGGCTCTATTAGCCTACAATATAAGAAGTCATCACTATCAAAACTGTAATTAAATCGTGACAACCACCCAATCCTCTCAATCTTAAAAGTCAATTTCACTAAGACCTCTATGCATTTACTAACTCTCGGAAAAAACAAAAAGCTCAATATTCTGCATACGATACTTGCAGCGTTTTGATATGCTTTCTTACAGAGTCAACAAAGTTCATGCAAACAATTCATTCAATTACCTTTATTCAGGGAGGCCTGGTTGCTGAGCGGTGAGCAGTAAAGCGCTTGTCTTTCGAACCGAAATCTCGGGTTCGAATCCCGCTGATGACTAGCATATTTAACTTTTGGGATCTTTGGGCATCTCTGAGTCCACCCAGCTCTAATGGGGAAATGAGTTGGGGAAAAGTAAAGGCGGTTGGTCGTTGTGCTGGCCACGTGACACCCTTAGTTTCCGTTGGCCACAGAAACAGATCATACTACAGATCGCAAGGTCAGAAAGGGGAATTTTACTTTTTATCTTTATTCGGACAGTCATTCAAACTTTGAAATCAGCGACTATCAGGCAATTATTCACAACTTAAAATCAGTGACAATCAACAATCATTCACGAGATGAAAACGGGGACAGTAAGACAACGATTTACAAAATTAATTTCAAGACAAAACACGTGTGTTAATATTGTTTCTGTTATTTTCCCCTTCTATTTGGTAAAATCTGTGTTTTTAAAATATTTGCAAGGAAATTTCTAATTGCTGCATTTTAAAAGATATTTTACTGTCGCTCAAAAAAAAAAAAAGCCCATTTGTAATAATCATCAAATAAATATTTTTATGGATCCCTTTTTTCGTCCACAAAAGCAATTATTTAATTAAACAAGGTCATGACAACTCATTGCCAATTGGCCAAATTATTTTAAAGTTTTGATTAAATCCATCCTCCAAAGTGCAAAGACACAGACATTTTTCTGGATTCGATTAAAGTGCGTTCTCTTCCTTGGGATTCTCGTACTTGAGGATCATGCATACATTTCTTCGGGAGGAAGTTTATTATATTTTTTTTTTAATTCTATAAAATGTTTAAAATTAGGAATTACAAGATTTTGTGTATGATTGCCTTGTTTTTGTGTTTTAGAGAATAGGATCTATACGCTCAGCTTCGACATTTACCAAGTTTATAAAGTTTTTTTTCTTGCCAAAATTTCTTGTCATAATTTGAACCAAAAAGATGTTTTTCCTACATGTGATCTCGTGGCCAGACAACAACTGGGTGACATTTCAGGAAACAATGTCTAGCTAATACCTGGGATTGGCTGGGAGGAAATCTCAACTGGCAGACATTACTTGAACTTCAAAATAAGTATGGCGCCCAACTTTTGGCTTTGATAGTAACCAATACATTTAAAGTACAGATATGAACCATGAACTATAAACAGTTTCGGATGTACGTGTGTTCAGAAATGTGAGATTCCTTGAGATAAACATTAGGTACTGATCTCGTTCTGATTCCTTCTTTAATCTCCTGTATTTGAGATGATGAATTTAAAACTGATGAGCTGCGGTGGGTATATTACAATAAACAGTGCAATTGTAAATGATCATGAACTATATACAAAAAACGATAGGCAATGAACTGTTGACATTTACAACTAAGTCGCTTTTGTCACCGGTGAAGTGGAGATTATAGACATTCATTCAGAACGACAGAGAACTCGGAAGTATTTATCGCATTGTTTGTTGTCCCCAGTGTTGAATATAACAATTTAAATGTTACCAATTTTCAGGGAAAAATTAGAAGTTGAACTTCACAGTATTCTCTCTACAATATATATAGAAAAATTTTGGGCTCGGTGAAACATGTTGTGGAACATTCTGTTATGACGCGACTTCGCCCTCAGAAATCCTCGTCACTTTGTTTAGTTGTCTTTTTGTGTTGTGCATAATGAAATACTGAAAAACAAAATGAGTGCGAAAGAGAAGTAGGTCTATGTAAAAAGGACTATTTCTTGACCTTTGAACTTCTAAATACACAAGTTCCTCCTCTAAACCCAGCTTCTCAGTTATACACTTCTCTAAAGTTATGATGATAAACCCTCGGCTCTTGACATCCGACTTTTCGAAAATCGGTTCCATTGGACTAGCAAGTGATGCGGCCCGTGACTCGCATGACGGAAATGTATATGACCCTCAGAGGAAAAAGTTGTAGGCACCACTGTCCTAGACACACACACGCACGCACTCAGTGGCACACACTCACACACCCACTCAATGACGCACACACACACTCAATGTTTTCATATTGACCTCAATCGAAATAGCTTGCGTAGCCACCAGGTTATCTTAATTCCTATCACTTCGTCTAATCCAAAATGCTAAGTCAGCTCAGCTAGAAGCGGTAAATCCAACGCAGAAATTCCCCTCCTCGTATTTCCATTTATTCGCCTTTTTATTTTCTAATCATTTCCACATTTTTTTTATATTATGAATAGAATTACGCCACTCACTTCACATTTTACCTTGCAACCTTTTCTTTTTCAATTTGTGTAAGCATCTTTTTTTTTTTTTGTGCTCAATGTTTAACAAGGGTAATGAGATACCAGTTCAATGTCCGATAAACGTTTTCTATACCAAGCTAGACAGGATGACTTAGTGTTCAAAGTGTCACATGTAATGATTAAGAGAAGCTAGGGTGTGAGCGCATATTTAGTGTGCTGTCGTACACATTGTTTGCTCTAATTATGTCAGTGTAATGCACAATTATAAAAAAACAAATTTTCTCACGGATAAAAAAAAATTATAATAACAATAATAATAATGGCCGCCAACTTTGTACTTTTTTGTAGCGAGATAAAGAAAGCCTGTGCACTCTACACTTTAACAGTACTCCTACATGTTTGTGTATCTGCGTGATTACATGCATTAGGTTTGAAGATTTTCTCAGATTTCAAGTAATTTCTCTTAGACACACTTAGGGACATACACTTGGAGACACACTCTTGTAGACACACTCTTGTAGACACACTCTTGTAGACACACACTTAGGGACATACACTTGGAGACACACTCTTATAGACACACACTTAGCGCCACTACTAGGAGACACACTCGTGTAGACACAGACTTAGACACACTTAGGGACATACACTTGGAGACACACTCTTGTAGACACAGACTTAGACATACTTAGGGCAATACACTTGAAGACACACTCTTGTAGACACACTCTTGTAGACACACACTTAGGGACATACACTTGAAGACACACTCTTGTAGACACACACTTAGGGGCATACACTTGGAGACACACTCTTGTAGACACACACTTAGGGGCATACACTTGGAGACACACTCTTGAAGACACAGACTTAGACACACTTAGGGACATACACTTGGAGACATACGCTTGCAGACACAGACTTTGGCACACTTAGGGCAATACACTTGGAGACACACTATTGTAGACACAGACTTTGGCACACTTAGGGACATACACTTGGAGACACACTCTTGTAGACACAGACTTTGGCACACTTAGGGCAATACACTTGGAGACACACTATTGTAGACACAGACTTTGGCACACTTAGGGACATACACTTGGAGACACACTCTTGTAGACACAGACTTTGGCACACTTAGGGCAATACACTTGGAGACACACTATTGTAGACACAGAATTAGACACACTTAGGGCAACTTGGATTCACTTTTCGTTTAAAAAAAAAAACACCAACAACATCGTCAACACAAACAAAAACGCTAGCACTTGATTTTCCCCCTCCCCCCTCTCATGTTCTTGGTCCTCCCCCACGTTCACTTTCACATACACACACAGACACACACACAGACACACACACAGACACACAGACACACACACACACACAGACAGGAGTGTCCCAGGCATCAATCTGGTTTTAGCCACAGGTCACTGGGTATTCATGTAATCATGTCCAGCTCAGGAGTTCTAATTTCATCTTGCAGAATCACAGGAGGGGGAGGGTAGAGAGGTTTAGGGCATGACGGAGAGAGAGAGAGAGTATTGACTCTCCGTTCAAGACCCTCTCCCATTCTCTGTTCTATTTTTTTTTAAAGTAGAGTTTTGTTTTTACTTTAAAAATTCATTAGGCATATCTGAGAGTGTTCAAATCTAGGGAGAATTCGTCTCTTAACACTAATTAAACATTTCCAATTAGATTTTAGATTTACGTTTTGAGCCAGTATGGAAGCTCAGGTTATTGAAAGCATTGCGTCTTCTAGCCCCAGCTAACAATAGCTTTAAAATATACAGTCTTTTCATCAGACTTTCTATTTTAGCGTTCAGCATCACGTGATCGTGGTTAAAATCCGAAGACGTTGTACTGGATTGTTTTGAGACATCCAAGTGTCTTAGTTAATACGTTAACCTTAAACCTCTGTCGTGAAAAGCCATTGTTGGTTTTGAGCGGTCCGAATATCTGGCCGTATGATGTAAACTAAATGCCCTTTGGAAAATCAATTTTCACCAGTGTGCTCAGACTAAGTTACATTCGGCTCTTTTCAAATCGAACTTAAAATTGTATTACTTCTATCTCGAAAAGCAATGGATACACCCCTAAGATGAATCACTACTTGTTTTGTTTTTTTCTAGAGTCGGGGTAGAATCTGGTGTTACTAATCAAGCCTATTTTGGATCAGCAAAATTTGCAACAGTTCGTGCACGTGAACAGGACCGGTGTTAGGCCACTGCAACCTATTCGGCTGCAGTGGGCCCTGCACTTTCATAGGCCCCGCGCGAATTCTAGGTGTAAATTCTTAAAACTTTAACTTTAACTTTTTACTTAAAGGGTACCTGAATTTTCCTTAAGTTGCAAAATATACGAAAATCTCCTGAAATTATAAAAAATCTTTTGAAAACTCATGCAAATCTCCTTAAAAACATACAAAAATGTCTTTTCGGGGTGATTTTGTATTTACTAAAAAATGGATAAAATGCAAAGACGAATTTATTTTCTATTGCAAAATTTTTAATTTCACGTATTATCTTTATCCCTACCCAGCCTGGGCCCCGCGCAATCCATTTCGCATAGGGCCCCGCAATCTGTAGGACAGGCCCTGCACGTGAATACATGTACATCGGTTTTATGACTATCTAATAAGGCAGGGCAGCTTTCTCTCTCAATTCTAAAGGCGGTTTCTTTTGCTCTCGTATCAGCACGAACAGTCTCCATGCTGCCCGATCTTGGGATTACCCTCATACTTCCCAAAGAAAATCTGGCTGGACAACGTACAAGAATGGACAGGCCTGTCTCTTGATGTCCGGCTATGACCAGCTGCTGACCGGGAAAAGTGGAGGGGTTTGGTTAGTCGAACAGTCGTAGCGCCACTTACGACGAAAATCAAGGGACAGATCAGATAAGATACTTTCATTGATTCATGTAGTTGTCAGAACTAGCTTGCAGACATTTGTGTTGGTTAGTCTTGGGCGGCCCGTAGGTCCGACTCCCTCCCTAAAAATGTGCATACACACAAAGACCTTGGAAAGCAGGATTAAAATGTCTCATACTTAGTCAACGCTTTGCACAGTGGTTGATGTCTCCTCACTGCAATAGCATTAATCAAACTGTTTGATCTTCTGTGATATACATTTATATCGTGCTTCCATACATCAGTGTATCTTAGGACCGGGCGACCTGCGTCTCTCCTACCTTCTATTAGACCACCATAACGTAGGTCAAGGATTGCCCTCTTAAGTATCATACGAAAATGGCAAAGCCCGAAACGCACAGTCCCAAAATGCAATAAAGAATTTACAAATGTACTGTTTTGTTGGTAATTGTCTAGGGAACGCACTAAAAAGACACATGAAATATGCATTTGTACAACAGTTTGCGTACAACTGTATTTTAAACTTAGATTGTATGCACGTGTGTAAGACCTTTTCAAAAACAAGATTTAAAACGTAGTTCTAATAAATCTGCAACCCTTGTTTTATTCCCCTCAGCACTAGATGACGAAGGTCATATCTTTTTATGGAATTAAACGTCACGCTGTGTACAAACTATCCCACAGTTCCTGGCTTGACCCATTACTTAGCGATCAATGCCACATTCACGGCCTTGAGCCCAAAGTCTTATGTGACTAATGGTAACAGTAATTAGTGAATCGGATTTGAGCTCACGCAACTGGTAATCTTTCCATTCCTGTATCGAGTTAACTGATGACAATGTCATTGCCCGCGATACACCAACAAGTGAGAAAGGAGAAGCCAACTTTTTCAAATGGGACGGATAGAAAGAAGCTGATGAAATGATAGAGAGAAGTTGATATAGTGACAGAGAGGTTGGAGATACAGAGAGCAGCTGAGAAGATAAAGAGACGTTGATGGACTAAAAGTTGACGGGATGACATCATGAGAAGTTGATTGAGTGTTTGAGAGAAGTTGACGGGATGAATAGAGAGGTGTTGATGAGATAAAAACAGAAGTTAATGGAGTGATAACGAGAAGTTAATAAGTTGATAAGCAGGACTTGAATGTTGTGTTTTATTAAAAGCTACTATGTGTAGTGGCCTAATTAGTAAAGCGCGTGTAACAAGTACAGATCCATTAGTTTAGAAAAGTAAAGGCGGTTGGTCGTAGTACTGGCCCCATGACAACAATGTTAAACGTTAGCCATAAACTAACGAAGCAAGCCATTGATCCGTAATCTAAAACTGATAATATATTTAGGAGAAATAATTGTATTTCTATTATCAGTGACTTAAGCTATGCTGTAAGGTCTTATGTTTTCCTGGCTGATTCAGGCTATCCATTTCATGCTCTAATGGCACTAGGGAAGAAGGAGCATCTGACGATAGGAATAAGAAATGTACCTCTATCTTTGTCTTTCTGATTTTTTTTTTAGGTTTTGTTTTTTTCTATTTGTAAATAATGGCTCAGTGTTTTATGTATTATTGCAACTTTACTTTTTATTCTTCTCTCTTGAAATGTCTCTAAATTTTGTGATTTTACTAATGGACCTACCCTTATCAAATGTGAATATTTGTTAAGAATCTCACAGCTGAATTTTGCGTCTGTTCCAGTCTCTTTATGTTTATAGATGCGAGTGATCTGGTTTATATTTATATTGGGAATACACTGTGATCTAATAAAATACACCTTTACAAGAATTGAATCAAATAACTTACAATGGTGAGAAATGTTTTGAAATATATTTTAAGATTACACACAATATGAAATATTTGTTTTAATGTAAACTATGAACTGAGAATGTTCACAATAAATGCAATATTAGATTTGTTCGATGTATTGCGACATTCTATTGACTTGAAAACAAATAGACATCGCCATTCTCAAGTTACGAGAAACTATTTAGAAAAGGGAAACAATTATGTAATTTGTTGGCAAGGTTACCTTTTCTTGCTCTATTTTTATTTCATTGAGTCTATTATTTTTCCACATATTTTGATTGACGTGGATATCTAACACTATGTTTGTTTCTTTTGCATATTTTACAGATATATGTTTGTAACTTTTTAACTCCGATGTAGGCCTTAGGTTACGTTAGTTCTTAGCCTAGAAGCATCATTTTCCAATACACATCTCCAAAGGTTGACAGAATAGACGATTAAATTAAAAGAGTTGCTTTTGTATACTCCGTCAGGCATTGGACTAATTTTTTTGAGAATATCCATTTTTATCTCATGGCACATTGTTCAGTAATACTTAATATCTATTGATTTAAACACTCACTATTACTCCTCCAAGGAAGAAGGGTGATCGTCTATTAAAAGAATGCCAGCGCGACAACCATCGCCTTTACTTTCCCCAACTAAGGTAAGTTGGGTTGACTTAAGGGCGCCCTAAAAATCCGCGAAATTCGTTGTCCCTGTCTTCACCGAGATTTGAACCTAGGACACCAGGTTAGGAAACCAAGAGGTTTACAGATGGGTAAAACGTGGGGACAGTTGGAGAGACTCACCCAGAAGAAGCTGGTTGTTGGCCTATGCCCCAGTAGGGACCAGAGGCAGAGAATGATGCATGTGAGTATATTGATATGTATACATGATATGCTATTGTATGTTCCTCTCTCTAGTGTAGCCTTCATATATAAATACGAATATGTAGTGTGACCTTGTATATATCCTCGTAAGCAATCACATTTCCGGGAAAACTCCGCATCGCGAGCTGCCCCCTAGAGGTTGGCTAAAAGCAAGCATGGTGTGTATTTGATTATCAAACATGATTTCAACTTCTATTAGCATTGACTTCTTTTTTTCCCCCCGTTTTATTTAGACAAATATTTGATAACACAGTTTTCGACAGTCCTTGCCGGCCCAATATTTACCGTTGCTAAAAATAGTGTCTGTGCATTGGAAGTTATTATACATTGATTCTATTATTGCTTGGCACGCGACAAGAAAATATATATCATAGTTATTCTGGGTCATTAAACGAACGAAGCGTAACAAGAAAATTATTAGTATTCATTTCTAGCTAATTGAGGAAACTTTTTATGAAATGTATTCGTTTTTTTGTTAGATTTTATCCATTCAACTTTTGATTTGTAACTCGTGTTCCTGAAATTTAAAAGCGGTTCATCATCTTCAGCTGGTCACATTTAATTAACTGATTAAGTTTTTTGAACTGATTAAAATTTTTAAACTGATTAAGTTTTGTGAACAGAATTAGGTTTTGTGAGCTGATACAGTTTCCTCAACTGATTACGATAAGTTAACTGATTAAGTGTCTTCAACTGATTACAATGAAGAGTTGATTTTGATCATTGTTTTTCCTTATCAGCAGGGCCGGATTTAAGTATGTGAAGGCCCCGTGGCAGAATTTTGTGGAGACGTGTACAATTTTTTGAAAGCTTGAATAAAAATCTACTTAGGAATAAAGAAATAGTAAGCTCTATATATTTCTCTCCTAATTAACGATGCTAACGTTGATTTGACCCCCATTAAACTTAATGATCTTTTGGTTTAAAAACTTTAATTTGTTTTGGGTAAAAAGAGCGTTCATTCCACTAAAATTCTATAACAAATATAACATTTTCTGATCACTTAAAAAAAAGTTATTAAATTTTTTATCATAACAGGATCGTGAAATGCAAATTGAAAAAAAACAAAACAATAAATTTCACATTATAAAAGAAATATATTACTTGTAAATTATATTTGATTTTTCCTTCGTTTGAAAAGAAATAAATTGTTTAATATGCATATTTTAGCAACGTAACAGAAAATGAAAATTTTCACTTTTTACGAGATTTGGTAAATCCGGAGTATGCGAACTTACACTATAAAGGGACGCTTTTTAAGCATGACTGTGTCACAGACTCTAAGATTTAAAGTATTCTCGATAAAAATCCTAAAAAAAGATTAATGTAAATTGATTTTTTAAAAAGACGGTAAATTTGCTAACCCGTCGAAATATAGATTTAATTTCTCTCTATTTAGTGGGCCCCTTACTTGTGGACACCCCTGGGCAACGACCCGTTCCTGCCCTCCCTTAAATCCGCACCTGTCAATCAGTCACACAAAACATTCGGCACAAATACGCAGTGTATTTACAGTGAGGGTAATGTCAAGATTGGAGAAAGCTTTCTTTGACACGCTCTGCTGAAACCCAGAACTGTCAGACAGTGTCAAAACTCACTCCACAAACATCTTCATCCTGAGCGCTATAGTGACAGCTTCGTCACTTCCGTCCAGTGCGAGCCTGTAAGTATTATAAAGGTGTTAGGGGGTCAAGGTTTTCTTGACATGTCGTCATTGTTGACCAATTAAGCGGAAGGAACACTTGCTATCCATCCTTGCCTCTAGTTGTAAACACTTTGTTTTTGTTTTTCAGGGGGTGAAATGATCAACAAACAAACACTTGCCAATCTCAATGTTAGTTTCTAGCTTGTGCACTGCTTCAGTAAAGAATTGATATTAAACTATTGATATGTATGTATCAATAGTTTAATATCAATTTCTTGACTTCAACACTGTACAAGCTAGTGGATTGTGTTATTTTTAATATTTCTATTTTCTTTCTAACAACTTACTCTCTTCTAGCCCTTTTAAGATAAGGGGAAAGCAATAAAAACAGAATTTAATTTTATATCCCCCCTTCTTGTTTTCTTTATTTCCCATTTTAACTGTTTGTATTCCATTGTTTCGATTTTTTAAAGCGTTATAAGCACATACCGGGCGTAACCAGTACATACGTTTGGTTTAAGTTGAATAAAATAGTGCTTTTAAAGTGTACAAATAACGTGTGTTTTCTTAGACTCTGGTTATGTTGTGTAGCCCTATTCGGACTGGAAATTGCCCTAAGCTAAGCATGGATGCCATTATGACATGCATTAAATTGTTTAGGGTTTTATAATATTCTTTTATCAAAGTGACCATCTGAGCGTCGTGTTAAGGTAGGGTCTTTTATGGATTATACAGTGTAATACTAATTTAATCTAATACAATTTCCGATGGAATGTAATAGCCTACATCCATAGACAGTACTCCTAGTGGGCTTCATTCTACACGCCTAGCGATAGTAAAGCAAAATAGGATCTTGTACAGATATAGAAAATGTGTGCAATTATCGATACACTATCGATTGTTTTTACATAATGATTTTCTGGACAGCTAGACCCTGTATTGTAAAAGGTTTTGTATAATTTGTGGGCCGAATTGTATAGAACAAGGGCCTATTTCGACATCCAGTCTGCAACTAGGCTTTACTGTATGTCTCTGCTCCATTTAAATGTAATACAATCTAGAAATTTATATTGTGGTTTTCTAGTTTCACAAAGGTATACACTATACATAATTAGAAACTTGGAAACGCAAATTTGGAGTTCCGGCCCCTTGGGTCTATGTATCACTACGAGTCAGTGCTTGGGACACACGCAACTATTAATAGATAAGTCTTGGGAATAGCGAGATGGATGTGCAAGTCAACGAAGGTTGCGTCGAGGGTGGCGTCCAAACATGAGCACCGCCCCAAAGGCGCCATGCACAAATATTCTGCCATAGTACTACATGATAAAATTAATCCAAAAGATTTTTCCTTTCAAGTCACTTGACTAGATAAACTCAAAACTGTAAAACAGAGGAAACGGAAGATGTGCAAACAGCGCAAGTTTTGGTCTCAATTTTTTTTCTACTTTTAATTTAGTTTTATCGACTTATTGTAGTTTTAATTCAGTTTAATCGACTTATTGTACTTTTAATTTTGTTATTGACTTATTGTACTTTTAATTTTGTTTTATCGACTTATTGTACTTTTAATTTAGTTTTATCGACTTATTGTAGTTTTAATTCAGTTTAATCGACTTATTGTACTTTTAATTTTGTTATTGACTTATTGTACTTTTAATTTTGTTTTATCGACTTATTGTACTTTTAATTTTGTTTTATCGACTTATTGCACTTTTAATTTAGTTTAATCGACTTATTGTACTTTTAATTTTGTTTTATCGACTTATTGTACTTTTAATTTTGTTTTATCGAGTTATTGCACTTTTAATTTTGTTTTATCGACTTATTGTACTTTTAATTTAGTTTAATCGACTTATTGTACTTTTAATTTTGTTTTATCGACTTATTGTACTTTTAATTTTGTTTTATCGACTTATTGCACTTTTAATTTAGTTTTATCTACTTATTGTACTTTTAATTTTGTTTTATCGACTTATTGTACTTTTAATTTTGTTTTATCGACTTATTGCACTTTTAATTTAGTTTAATCGACTTATTGTACTTTTAATTTTGTTTTATCGACTTATTGCACTTTTAATTTTGTTTTATCCACTTATTCTTATTTTTATTTTCCGTAAGTTGGATGTAATGGTATGTTCGTTAATCTAAAATCTAAAAGGTTGAAAATCTCATCGTGTCTTTAATAAAGTTTGCAGAAAGATTAAAAGACATTTAAAGACAGCATCACAAGCCAAGAGATTAGAGACAGGGTTACTGCAGAGATTGGACCCCATGATGGCTACGAACTATCGTTACAAAAAAAAAAAAAACATAGCTAAAAATATATGGCCATATTTCGGGGCTCGCAAAGACCTTCCTTCAGGGAGCAGTACCAGGAAAAAAAAGAAGAAGAGGCAGAGAAAGCGATGGGAAGACAACATTAAAGAATAAACGTGTCTGCCATTGAAATAGATTCTAACTAATGCAAAAGACAGAGAGGAATGGAGTAAGACGGTCGTCATATCTTGCGTGGTGCTCCAACGGTCCAACATACTAAGGGATAGGTACGGTAAGGTAAGACAAGGTAAAGTAAGGTAAGGTAAGGTAAAGAAAGGTAAGAAGGATTAATGTACTATGGTCCAGAGTTACAGCCCCTGCCGGGAGGCTTCGGGCAACGCCATAAAAATGTATTTCCATAGAAACTTTTCATACGTAAAAGCCAAACAAATGTCTTAGGAATGGAACTTAATTTACTGACTGGCGAGCCTGCTGGAGTTCATGTCATGAACTTAAAGGGAATATCCAATTATTAAAATGATAGGCCAAAAGATAAAATGTTAGGGAAATATTTTCGTTTCGTAAACATTTCATTTACATGATTCTGTGTTTCTCGATAGGATGAATGATGAAAGAGAGGAATCTCAAATAGAATTAATATTAAATAGAATGAATATTGAGGTCATTGAGTAGTGAGGTCATTGAATTGCAAGGTCGTTGAATTGGAGGTCGTTGAATAGCAAGGCCATTGAATTGCGAGGTCATTGAATTGCGAGTTTGTTGAATAGTGAGGTCATTAAATAGTGAGGTCGATGCATAGTGAGATTCTACGTAAACTAGGGGTAGACACTTTCAAGTTTGGTTACACCCGAAACAAGGTGGAAAAGATGCTCTCGGAAAGATCTGATTTTGGCAGCGGCCCATAACTTCAATTGGTGGAAAGGGCTGTATGAAAGTTCAAGACAGAACAAGACAAGCAAAAAGATTTTTTTAAAATCTTATACGAAGTGTAATTGTATCAATTAGTTTTTATCAGTCAGTTTGTAATCAATCTAGACCAACAACAATACATCTGTGCGATTAGAAATATTTTTATCAAATGTTTTTGCTCAGCGCTATTTCATGCTTTTAGCTTATCTTATCTTATATAATACAGACGTTACTTCAAAAAAGAAGATGATTACGTCCTACGCGTCATGCATTTAGTCATGCATATTAACCAATGACTTAAATTCTGCCAAGTCACTGGTTTTTCTGGCTAGCTCAGGCAACCCATTCCATGCTCTAATAGCACTAGGGAAGAAGGAGTATTTGTACAAATTTGTCCTAGCATATGGGACGAGGAATGTGCCTTTATTTTTGTGTCTTTCAGAGTATTTTATTAAATTTTGTTTTTGTATTTGAAGATTATGGTTCAGTGTTTTATGTATAATTGCTACTTTACTTTTGAGTCTTCTGTCCTGAAGGCTTTCTAAATTTAGTGATTTTATTAATGGTGTTACCCTAGTCAAATGTGAATATTCGTTTGTTATGAATCTCACTGCTCTATTTTGTGTTTGTTCCAGTTTCTTAATGTTTTCTTGAGTTGAGGGGTCCCACACGGTGGATGCATATTCTATTATTGGCCTAACCAAGGTTAAATAACATTTTAGTTTTATGTTCTTATTTGATTTATAGAAATTTCTTTTAATAAACCCTAATGCTTTGTTGGATTTTTTTATAGTTTCATCAATATGTGGATTCCATGACAGTTTTTCATTTATTATAACACCTAGGTATTTTGAGTTTTTAGTCTGTGTTACTGGTTTGCCATGAATAAGATAAGTGGAATTAATTTGTTTAATTTTTTTTGTTACTCTTAACAACTGACATTTTTCTGGGTGGAAAGACATGCTCCAATTTGATTCCCATTTCTGTAATTCATCTAATTCTCTTTGTAAAATATCTGTGTCTTGTTTTGTTTTTATTGTTCTATATATTATGCAATCGTCTGCAAATAATCTGACTTTTGTTCCTGAACTAATGCAATTTGGTAAATCATTTATGTAAATTAAAAATAGTAGTGGACCCAAGACTGTTCCTTGAGGTACACCTGAGTTTACTGTTATTGGTGTTGATTTAGAGCCATTTATTATTACATTTTGTTCTCTCCCTATCAGAAAATCTTTAATCCACTGATACAGTGGACCGTTAATGCCGAAATATTTTAATTTTTTAAGCAAACTATGGTGGTGAACTTTGTCAAAAGCCTTGGAAAAATCTAGTAAGATAGCATCTATTTGTTCACTATTATCTAAACCTTTTGAGAAATCATCAATTAGTCCTATTAGTTGTGTTTCACATGATCTATATTTCCTAAAGCCATGTTGGTATGGGGTGAGGACATTATGTTTGTCTAAGTGGTTTATGATGTTGCTACATATTATGTGTTCTAGTATTTTACATGTGATGCTGGTAAGTGATACTGGTCTGTAGTTTCCTGGATCAGATTTTTCTCCTTTTTTAAATAGGGGGGTGACATTAGCTTCTTTCCAGTCCTTTGGTACTCTGCCCTGGTTAAGCGATGCCTGAAAGAGTATTTTGAACACTGGGGCTAGCTCATTGCTTAGTTCTTTGAGTAATCTAGCTGGAATACCATCAGGTCCAGACGCTTTATTTGGTTTGGTGTTGGCTAATAGTTTTTTAATTCCATTTTCTTGTACTACTAAATCTTCTATGTTGTGTACTTGGTTCAAATTAAGAAATATGTCTTTGTCTCCTGGGGCTGAGAATGCTGATGCAAAGTATTTGTTTAGGATGTTTGCTTTAGTTTCATTATCATTATGTATTAGCTTTCTCAATACGGTTCGATCCTATTACTTATCTGGACCAGTTGGGGAATTTATTTTGGTGGGGGGGGGCGGAAGTAGTAAAAAGAAAGGGATGTCATGGTTAATTTATCTTACCTTATCTTATATAATACAGACATTACTTCAAAAAAGAAGATGATAACGTCCTACGCGTCATGCATTTAGTCATGCATATTAACCAAGTCACTGGTTTTTCTGGCTAGCTCAGGCAACCCATTCCATGCTCTAATAGCACTAGGGAAGAAGGAGTATTTGTACAAATTTGTCCTAGCATATGGGACGAGGAATGTTCCTTTATTTCTGTGTCTTTCAGAGTATTTTATTAGATTTTGTTTTCGTATTTGAAGATTATGGTTCAGTGTTTTATGTATAATTGCTACTTTACTTTTGAGTCTTCTGTCCTGAAGGCTTCCTAAATTTAGTGATTTTACTAATGGTGTTACCCTAGTCAAATGTGAATATTCGTTTGTTATGAATCTCACTGCTCTATTTTGTGTTTGTTCCAGTTTCTTAATGTTTTCTTGAGTTGAGGGGTCCCAAACGGTGGATGCATATTCTATTATTGGCCTAACCAAGGTTAAATAACATTTTATTTTTATGTTCTTATTTGATTTATAGAAATTTCTTTTAATAAACCCTAATGCTTTGTTTGATTTTTTTATAGTTTCATCAATATGTGGATTCCATGACATTTTCATTTATTATAACACCTAGGTATTTTGCGTTTTTAGTCTGTGTTATTGGTTTGCCATGAATAAGATAAGTGGAATTAATTTGTTTTAGTTTTTTTGTTACTTATAACAACTGACATTTTTCTGGGTGGAAAGACATGCTCCAATTTGATTCCCATTTCTGTAATTCATCTAATTCTCTTTGTAAAATATCTGTGTCTTGTGTTGTTTTTATTGTTCTATATATTATGCAATCGTCTGCAAATAATCTGACTTTTGTTCCTGAACTAATGCAATTTGGTAAATCATTTATGTAAATTAAAAATAGTAGTGGACCCAAGACTGTTCCTTGAGGTACACCTGAGTTTACTGTTATTGGTGTTGATTTAGAGCCATTTATTATTACAGTTTGTACTCTCCCTATCAGAAAATCTTTAATCCACTGATGCAGTGGACCATTAATGCCGAAATATTTTAATTTTTTAAGCAAACTATGGTGGTGAACTTTGTCAAAATCCTTGGAAAAATCTAGTAAGATAGCATCTATTTGTTCACTATTATCTAAACCTTTTGAAAAATCATCAATTAGTCCTATTAGTTGTGTTTCACATGATCTATATTTCCTAAAGCCATGTTGGTATGGAGTGAGGACATTATGTTTGTCTAAGTGATTTATGATGTTACTACATATTATGTGTTCTAGGATTTTACATGTGATGCTGGTAAGTGATACTGGTCTGTAGTTTCCTGGATCAGATTTTTCTCCTTTTTTAAATAGGGGGGTGACATTAGCTTCTTTCCAGTCCTTTGGTACTCTGCCCAGGTTAAGCGATGCCTGAAAGAGTATTTTGAACACTGGGGCTAGCTCATTGCTTAGTTCTTTGAGTAATCTAGCTGGAATACCATCAGGTCCAGACGCTTTATTTGGTTTGGTGTTGGCTAATAGTTTTTGAATTCCATTTTCTTGTACTACTAAATCTTCTATGTTGTGTACTTGGTTCAAATTAAGAATTATGTCTTTGTCTCCTGGGGCTGAGAATGCTGTTGCAAAGTATTTGTTTAGGATGTTTCATTATCATTATGTATTATGTTATGTTCATCTTTTAATGGCGCTATGCCTGTTGTTTCCATTTTCTTAGACTTAATGTATGACCATAGGTTTTTGTTGTTATCTTTAGATATTACATTGTTTATGTATTCATTTTGCAGCTGTCTGCTTACTTTTTGGGTTAGGTCTTTAATTTTTATATACTTTTTGTAAACTCTTTCTGCCTTGGTTTCTTTAAATTTTCTATATAGGTTTTCCTTCTGTTTACAAAGCTTCTTTAGTCTATTATTAAACCAGCATTTATTTATTTTGTTTGATGTGTATTTAGTTGGTATATGATTTTCTATAATGCTTTTAAGATGGTTTTTAATGAAATTCCAGAGGTCATCGACTGGTTGGTTAATGTCTTTTTCTTATAAGAATGTTTGTTGAAAGTTTAATGCAGCTTGGTGTAGTTGTGTTAGGTTACATTTATTCCAGAGTAAGATTTTTCTTTTGGGTTTTGTATTGGCTACTGCTTTTATCTGACTGTGTATTTTTATGATCTCATGGTCTGATAGACCAGGGATAATATCATAATCAACTACTTATCCAGGTCTGTTGGTTAAGAAGAGATCTAATGTGTTGTTTAATCTAGTTGGCTTTTTAATTATTTGATCTAAACTTAGGTTGTGTAAAGTTTCTATGAAAATCTCATTTATGTCCTGAAGGTTTTGGTGTTTATCTAAGGTTAGTGTTTTCCAATTTATATCAGGTAGGTTGAAATCACCCATAATCCAAAAACTGCATTTTTATTTGTCTCTTTAAGTGTAGTAATCTGATTACATAGTTCCTGCATGTATTCTAAACTAGAATTTGGTGGTCTGTAAATGCTGCCTATTATTAGGGATGTTGAGGTTGTATTAATTTTACAAAATGTAGATTCTATATTTTTTGAGTTAGGTAAGGTAATTTCTTCTGCTATAAGAGTGTTTTTTATTGCTAAAAGAACTCCTCCATGATTATCAGCCCTATCTTTTCTAAAAATTTCATAATCACTATTGAAAATTTCTGCATTATAAATTTCAGGATGTATCCAAGTTTCTGTTCCTGCAATTATGTCTGGTTTCTCACATTCTAATAAAATTTTAAAAAAATGTTTAAGTAATAGTTTTTTTTTTAAAGCTTTTACAAAAATAAAAGGATGGAGGGGGTGGGCAACGACCATGGCACACTCCTCCTCGAGCCGACATACTACCCACTCTGTTAGTAAGGTGCTTATGATTATAGAAGATCGTATCGCTATTTATTGTTGGTTTCAAACTGACATTAAAGCGGCGACTCATAAAGGCGACTAATTCAGCTTATACCATCACTTAATTAAATTAAACGTTTGTTTCTCTTGTTCGAGATACCAAAGAAAATAATTAAGCTGAATTTTTTTTTATATTCTTGTGTTGTCATGTAAAAGAAATAATTGTGTAAAATTTCAGCTCGATCCAAGATTGGGGGGGGGGGGGTCGTTGAAATAACGTGTATAAATATTGTACTAGACAGACAGACGGAGTTGGTATACGCTTCGTAAAAAGAGATAGATAGACGAGAAAGAGATTAGATAAATATAAGGATGAAACAGGAGAAAGAGATTAGATAAATATAAGGATGAAACAGGAGGAAGAGATTAGATAAATATAAGGATGAAACTGGAGAAAGAGATAGAGAAATATAAGGATGAAACAGGAGAAAGAGAGAGAAATATAAGGATGAAACAGGAGAAAGAGATAGAGAAATATAAGGATGAAACAGGAGAAAGAGATAGAGAAATATAAGGATGAAACAGGAGAAAGAGATAGAGAAATATAAGGATGAAACAGGAGAAAGAGATAGAGAAATATAAGGATGTAGCAGAGAGATACTGATGTATGCAAATGCAACATGAAGCTCTTCAAACTCGACATTTACAGCTGGGGAAAAAAAGTAGCACTGGATAGATCCATATGAAGAGCAAGCATAAAGGAAGGGTCCCAGATTACAGATTTCACAACAGTAGTAGAAAGAAGGGTGAAAGTACAACGGCGCATTGTGGCTACTGATGCCCAAAATGTGACCGTGTATCAAGAATTGGCCTCTTTAGTCACACAAGAAGTTGCAAAAGGAAATGATAATCACTCGAGGCGTAAAATGCTATAGAAAGATAGAGAGGGAGAGAGAGACAGAGAGAGGAAGACAGAGAGGGAGAGAGAGAGAGAATAAGAGATAGAGAGGGAGAGAGAGAGAGCTGATGTAATGGATGGAGAAAACAAAAGATTAGAGACGCAGAGTATGAGAGATCGCAAGGTCTGACAGGGGAACATTTTTGTTTTATGATACAAGCAAACGAGGATTGGAAAACAAATACTATATTATTAACCCATTACTTGCTTGAGTAGAACTATTTAATAAATAGTCATAAGTACGCTAGATAGAGATGGGTTAAATCATGCACTCGTGTATTTTAACGTCACTTCGACATTGTGACGACCATCCCTGAGACAGTGAACTAGACTCTTTACTTCTTGGATCCTCTCTGTCATTCGCTTTCAATTATTAAATATTGCTTCTATAGACACAATTTAATCATTCGCCTCTAAAGCTGTGCGTCTGTGTGTGGGCTGCATGTATTTGTTCACTGTTGAGTACAGAAACTCTTCACTCTACCCTAGTCGCCTCGCTCACTAGCCCCCCCCCCTCCCCCGCCATCTCGCTACTCCTGTGTCCGGACTTCTTCAATGGCCACAGAATGAGGGAATCGATGCGACGCAAGAGGGTGATGTGAAAAAGTCATACGACAATTCTGGAACTTAAACACACACAAAAACATAAAAATAAAAAAAAATTCACAAGTCTGCGGAATCTGAAATTCGCAATAAGAGACAGACCTTTCTTACCTATATAAGTCGGATTAATTCACAACAGTGTGTCACAATCGGATAGTAGTGGGTGATTTTTGTTCAAAGAGATACTACGTAAGGAGTGATAGAAGACGTGAAGGCAGTCTATGGTTTCATCAGAGTTCAAGTGATTTGTAATTTAAAAAGTTTATTTACAAATTTTCACTTAGTTTCAAGAGTTAGTTGTTTTTTTTTTGTTTTTTTTTTTAAGTTGTTTAAAGGGAAAAAAAATGTTTGGCTTACATCTTAAAATTGTTGAATTGACGAGTAAATATTTGGTGACAGGTATTGTCTTTACAGTTTGTTAGACTGCGTTTATTTTTACTGTTTGGCTTAAAGATGATAATAATAAGTGCATTCAACAATTGTCTATTTTCAACCCTCATGTTGTTTTTTTTACCGGAACACCTTAATGTCTATTTAGCATCTAGCCTCATTTCACTCTCTCTCTCTCTTTCTTTCTCATTTCCTCTGTCTCTCTCTCTCTCTTTTTCTTAGGTTACTCGTGTTTCTTCCCTGTGTTCGGTGGTTTTGAGGGTCCCGGGTTCGAAACCTGCCGGAAGCCATCCCCCGTCGTCTTGCTGGAGGTTTGGACTAGGCTTTAATTATCTGAATAAACATCCGAAACATGTTAAACATTTTTTGACACAAAACATGTTTGACGTGCAATTATAAATTTCAAACACTTCGTCATAGTATCCTCATTATCCGGTATAAATGTTGTTTTAAATGTATTTTATTTTGAAATGTACACAGGTCAGTGACGCCCAAGCATGCTATAAATGTAGAAAACCATTGCATTCGACTCGACGGTTTAATGTTGTGCTGATGCTGCCCGATACACGTGTGGTATATGGCCGCCCCTCCCCGTGGGAAGCGTGGTCGAGAGGCTAAGTGCGCTTGAACTACCTTGGCTACCTAGAAGGGGGCTCGAGGTTCGATACCCGACTCGGGCAGAGTTGCGTTTACTGAGCGCCTAAAGGCAGCACGGAAAACCAGCTCCTAGATACCCCGCCCCCCCCCCTCCCCACGGGTCCACAAATGAGATTGGACCAAAGCGCTCTGAGCATGCTAGAAGCATGAAAGCTATAATAATAATAATAATAATAAACAATTTGGGACGTTATTTCCACTATTTTCATTATCTGCCCTATATATCTGAAAGGGGGTACTTCAATATTACTAACATAGATATTAACTATATATATATATATATTATGGCTTTGTGGCAATTTTCGCTAAACGCTAAGAGTTTTTCGTTGTCCTACTGAAGTTGGGATACATATTTAAAGATTAATGCAAACTGACCGAGAAGTATTGTTGACGACTGGACGCAAAGTAGTTAAGACGCATGGGTTAAGGACTGCGTTAATTTTCCTTTTTTTTAATGACCCACAGCTGACCATAGTGAACAAGACGAAAAATGTCCGTCCAAAAGCTCATCTCTCATCTGGAACATTTCGTTAAGCAAGAGTTGTCGTTCTTGACAGACTACATCTTGGTTAATATGTAACAAAAATATTTTTAAGCGTTTCTGAATTTTTCACATTGAGATCTACAGTTACTATCTGTCTCTCGCTCTCTCTCTCTCTCTCTCTCTCTTTCTCTGTGTGTCTCTCTTTGTGTGTCTCTCTCTGTCTCTCTTTCTCTCTCTCTGTCTTTCTGTCTCTCTGTCTGTCTCTGTCTGTCTTTCTGTCTCTCTTTCTCTCTCTCTGTCTTTCTGTCTCTCTGTCTGTCTCTGTCTGTCTTTCTGTCTCTCTCTGTCTGTCTGTCTGTCTGTCTCTCTTTCTCTCTCTCTCTGTCTCTCTGTGTCTACCTTTCATTGAATGCCAGCTAAATCCTTAAATCCTAACATCGTTAAGATATCCAGTAAAATGGTGATTGTTCTGAGCTAAACAAAAAATAAAACATATGAACTGCAAACTGTCAACGCTCCATGTTTCTACTGATTATTTATTTGCAATCTTTTTTTTTACTTTGATCACAATTATTTATACGCTTTCTTTACATTTTCATTTATAATATCCATTTTACATTGGAAAGACATCATTTACCTCTCCATACCAGTGAAATACAATGAGAGATAAAGAAGAGAAAGCGATATAGGAAAGCAGGGGTGCGATAGATGAATTCTAAAGAAAAACCTCAGGAAATGGAACAGACTTTAAAAGAAACTGAAAAATAAACAATTCAGTGCGTTTTCAACTAAATAATAAACACGTTTTCTACTCCAGAAAGAACTGTGAGAAAAAATAATAAAAAGTGCATTGACAAATATCTTAAAATATCAATATTATTAATGCAATTTTTATCACTATTTCAGTATTCTTTACACCAGTTAAACTAGTAAGCTTCCCATTTTTATAGATTCATCCTCATTTATAAAAAACAAGCACGAGAACTACTTCATTTTTTTTATTTACATTAGAATGTTTGTTTTCTTTTAAAAAATTGTCGAGATTTTTCAAATGCATCTCATACAAACTGACACGCGCTGTACTGTCTACACCTAATTTACCAGTATTGAACCATTCGTTTGACATTTCTTTTTCTTTCAATTTCCTGGTTCAATTTTTAATGAGTTGCGTGGAGTTTATGAGTCTATAACAACTTAGTGTATGCTCGAGTGAGGGCTGAACAGATTCGATGGTCATTCTCATTCGAATATCGAGGACACTTTGAAGAAGAATTTGAATTCATTTTCTTGACCATCTGAAGTGAACAATAGTGTCAATGATTATCTTGAACTCGATGAATTTTGTAAATAAATTTCACTACAGAAGAAATGGGTAGAAGAATTTTTGCAAATATTTGCAAACTTTGCAGCCGGAGAGTGCAAGATTAAAAGCCGTGTTACATTCACAAGCTAGTTGAGAATTGAATTTGAAAACAACAACAAAAAATGCTTTGAAGTGTGTGTCTGGGTATTTTAAATCTCGGGATTTGGATGTTTTCTGTAGGCAACTTTCATGTGACAAAAAAAAAGTCAAATCCTTGAAACAAATCCACGTTCACAGGTCATGCGTTTGTAATCACCCCGAAGCAACCCCGTTTTCGTTTTCCGCCCTTTTTCTACATCTTGTGTGAACCCCATCTGCGATTCATGACACTTTCTTTATTCTTGATCTCAAAGTGGAAATGTAAGAATGATACATTGTAAAGCTAAACTACGATTGCATTTAATTTGTGTGTGTGTGTTAAATATGTGTTTCTTTGTAAGTTCCATGAGCGTAAAATAAGTTCAGCAAAATATAAACATTTTCAATTTTTGTTTTATTCATTATCGGATTCCTTAAAGTGGTTCAATTTAAAAGTAATTGCGATATTTCTACTGTAAATTTCAAATTCATTCCTCATTTACCAACGTGTCATTAATGCTTCTCTGCAAAGACAACTAGCAGGTCAACTAGCACTATCTAGAAGACTAAAGCTTGAATCTGTTGGGCGAGGTGGTCGAGTGGCTAAGTGCTTGGCTTCCGAACCTGGGGTCTTGGGAATCTTGGTGAAGACTAGGATTTTGAATTTCGGGATGTTTAGGGCGCCCCTGAGTCCACTTTAATGGATACCTGATTTTAGTTTGGTGAAAGTAGAGTTAACCGTTAGCCAAAGAAACAGATGACCTTAACATCATCTGCCCTATAGATCGCAAGGTCTGAATGGGGAACTTCAAAGCGTGAATCTAGGACCAGTTTTTGACTCTACTAGCAGTCAGTGTGTTTGTTTGTTTGTTTTGATTGTATACGTAAACCTTTGAACAAAGTGCCCGCTGACATCATCTGTTTGATTGTAAAAAAAAAATTAAAAGGTATATTTTATTGTTGAGTTTGAATTTAGAATTGGGTATTTAGATGAAAGGACAGGCAAACAGTAGAAGCTCTTTCAATACTGTTAAGTTAAGAAAGTCGTAATGTTTGGATCAAAGTGACAACAGAACATTTTTTCCAAGTACGGGAACTCGAAGTAAGGTACAACCAGAAGAAATTTCAGAGATGTAGACCTGTTTCTCAAAAGCTGATCGCTGAGCTGAATAGAAACCTTTAGTCACAGCATCATGAGGGTTAGGTCAAGTGTCCAGTAATGTAACGTAATGTGATGATTGTAATGATGAAAGGAATTTCTTTTTTCGCCATTCTTCATGGTGTAGCCATGATCAACATTGACACAGATTACGTTGTTGTTGTTTTTTTTTATTTTTTTTTTATTTTTTTTATTGCGAATGCTAGACCAACACTGCTGGAGTTCCATAAATGCTTAGAATGTTTGATGCCAATATTGAACAACCAAAAATGGACAAATGCTGAAAACTGAAATATCCATAAATCAATAACAGAGGCTTTTAGTATGGTTTGAATCTTTTATGGTATTTCTAAATGGCAAAGCTCTCTTTCCAATTCTCTTAATCGACTCCTCGGCTTCCATATTACATTCTACTGACCTATATTTAAAGTTAATTGGTGTTGAATTTGCGTTTAAATATCAAATAGTTAATTTCAAGTCATTTGAGAATTACGCAATTCTGAGCCTTTTCTGGAAGGACATTCGTTTTATTTATCCTGTATAGTCTCTTGTGACGTAATGGACAGACAATGTATTGAGAAAAAAAACAAAAGGCTAAATAGAAATATATATTTAGAATGACTCCTCTCATTCATATTGTGTTTGCCCCCAAGACTTAGATCTATGTCTTCGTGTCAGACGGTTAAGCAAAAAAAATGACAGACTTGTATTACTGTTGACATAGTCTCTCCTTGAATTTGAGATGAGAAACAAAGCTCCAGGCTAGAGTTCTTTTTGGTTTTGTTTTGATCTGGTTTGATACGCGTATCACCCTGACGCGACACGAGACGCTTTCTTCTCAGACATACTTAAATTACGAAATTTCAATGAATCTTTTTTTTCTTTTCTAGAGCTTCAATTTCTTTCATTTGAGGTTTGCGTGATGTTCTAAAAAAATTACATTTCTTAAGTCCTTAACTTTTATTCTTTTAGGAACGCGTGTATCAGGGATTCTCAAAGCTTCCAAATGTACTACTTAAAAAAAACATTAGAGTTGAGCCTTCAGCCTTTCCTTCAACTAACCGTATGATTTGTCGATTTTCTTCTCTACTCTTCTCTATATTTTACTTAGAATCTCTTTCAAACCTCTATTCTTTGATGTCTTCCCTTCGCTTTGTCTCTTCTTTTTTTTTCTCCCCTGGTATTGTTCCCTGTAGGAAGATCTTTGCGATTATGAGAAGGATGCCAATGATGACATTGAAGGTCAGGAGGCGCGGTGACTGAACGGTAAAGCGCAAGGCTTCCGAACCGGGGATCCCAGGTTGGAATCATGGTGAAGACTGGGATTTTTAATTTCGGGATTTTTTGGGCGCCTCTGAGTCCTTCCAGCTCTAGTTGGACAAAAAAAAATAAGAGTGGATGGTCGTTGTGCTGGCGTCATGACACCATCGTTAACCGTTGGTTAATGAAACATCATCATCTGCCCCTGTAGATCCGAAAGGGGAACTCTTGAAGCTCCTTGGAAATAAAAGCTCAAGACGATGGGCTAAAATTCCATTAAGCAAATTTGATACGTTGATAGTTTCAAAGGGGAGAAGAGATCAAGGACCAGAGCGTTTAAAAATATATTTATATATATACATATATCACTGGCCAAAGAGTTGAAGTAGAATGATCTAAATTTCTAACAAACAGAAAATTTACCGAGTTGATTATGTTCCACAAAAGCCTATTCATATTTAGACAGCATTGAATAATCAAATTTTTAAATGTCCAACACATCACGCTAATGCAGTGTTATCGAATTAACAGAAATGCCACTTTCTTTATAATCTACTGTGTGCTAAAAGTTACAGCAGAAAGACATTTACGTTGTCCACGCTGTATATAAACTAGATCCCTCTCTGCCTGAATGAGCATCCAAGTAAACATCAGAATTGATTAGTCCAGTGTTTCTCAAACTTTGTCCTTGACGGAACACTTCGCGCATTCTAAGTATTTAACGGAAAACTTTGCTTCTATTTGTATAGAGATTACTTCACGTAGTGACCTACTAGTTTATTACTACAGAAGTTCGCGAAACATTTGTCCAGGCCTCACGGAACACTAGGGTTCCGCGGAACAGTTTGGGATACACTGGATTAGGTATTGATCTTAAAGTACTGTAACAGAGGAGCTGAATCTTAATGATGACATCAACCAATGCACGAAATTAATGACATAGTTGCATGGGCAGTTGGCAGCAATTACCGTCTAGGCAATGCAATGATCCGGCCACAACGATCGGTCAATTCCCTACATAAGCATGCTGTTTGGAATGTCTTCCAGTAAAAATTCACCTCAGCAAGAGGAAAAACTCTAAAATTTTTGGGTTTCGGTCTTAAAATCTACGTTAGGAATTATTCTTTAGATTACGATTCAAGTGTTCAATCTAGTATAGCATTTTCAAAATGGTGTCTTTATTCTGTATTTCAAAAACAAAAAAATAATTGGGCAAGAGAACAGATAAAGAGTGACTTTGTTTGATTAATTTTGTTAATGTAGCTTTGAACACAACCCGAGTCATTTTTGTAAAGATAGATTACTATTGAAAATTTTGGGGGCTCTGTTATTGTTTTTTTTTTTTAGTGAATTTTCGTAGGAAGATGTGGGTAACTCAATGATGTGTGTGTATCCTACATAAACCAAGACTAGTGTTACACAATCAGAATGTATCCATACTAGATTTATATGTACGACTAATTGCCGTACACTTACACAGTGTAATACTCACTAGGTTTGTGGAATATTTATTACCAGATAATGAAAAGTTTGATTATATACTTCCCTCTGTATCTCAGTGAATCTGAGGTGTTTCTGGTGTGACTAGCTAGCTTTAATACCAATGATAAATGTGACTTTAAAAAAAAATTTACTATTATCTGGATATCTCATAACTGTAACTATAGTGTAACATAAAGTTGCTTTAACTCAGATTTAGTTCTGCATTTTCTTGAGTTCAGATTTCATAATAATAATAATAATATAATAATAATTATTATTATTATTATAATGATAATAATAACATATTTTTATTTTGGAAATGTATTTTACGAATTAACATTATAAATAATACTGGATCTATTATTAGGTATCATAAGCTTTATCTTAAGGAACTCACTTGCTTGGGGATGCCTAAGAATGATGCCAATGATATTTGCAATCACTTCTAAGAGCAAAGGAATATTACATAATGCGTATAGCAAGCGTCCCCAATTATTTTGCTTAGTCTTAATTCGGTCCTGATTACACAAAAATTACAGTTATGGATTGTATGCGTGTGTTTCCAAGGTAACGACGATGTAAGGGGAAACGTTTTTCTTTTGTCTTTTGTTGTTGTTTTTTTTTTTGGGGGGGGGGAGGGGGGGGCCTGAAGAAGTTCTGATGAAATCACGAACTGGTGTGTCATAAGACACTTGGGTGATAGTTGAATGAAAGTTTTTTTCAAGATTGTGAGACTGAAGGACGTGAGAGACGACTAGTCCTGCTTCACCTGGAAGTGTTGGGGCTGGGTCTCCAGTTCAGCTTGGCGCTGTACTTTTGCTTGTTAAAGTCACTTAAGATAACCCTTGACCTTTAATTGACACACATTTTGCATCTTTCGATCTTAGTGTAGAAATATATGAAATTACAAAATCTCCACTAAATGGAGCGAATATTTCTTGGCTCACTTTTAAAGCTGCTGCTCTCGTCTTGCAATCAACGTGCGTGATTTCGTCACTCGACTTCTCCTCAGCCGTTCATCCTCTTCTATCCACTCTAAACATTACATCAGACTCTAAACACACACACACACTCTCCATAACATTGGGGTCCATTATATGTAGCGATCATATCGTACAAGCTAATTCGCTTGGGGCATTGACAATGCAAATCCACATTGGTTTCAAGAAGGATTATTACTCAGAGAAATATCTATATCTTCTTTGTTTTCAGAGGGGGAAAAAAAAGGGAGGTGGAAATTTTGATAAAGCCTTGACCTAGAGCCACCCTGCAATATCGCATCTTGTCAGAGCCCTCTGGCCATCATTTTGATTTTGAACATTCGGCCCCCCCCCCCCCCACACCGATTTCTCTCTGGCTTGAACGTCAAATGTGTGGTCTACGTCACAGCACATGTACAGTGTCAATAACGGCAGAGCCTTCCCGCTTCAAACATCTTTTCACCGTGACATCCTATTCAAACCTTTCCCCTAATTTTTTTTTTTCCCTTCACGCCCTGGGCCTTATTTTCTCTCCCCCCCCCCCCCACCCTTACAGGCGGGACAACTCTCATGTTTCATGCAAACTTGGCTCTCTCTCTCCTCTCAGCCATCTTGGTTCAGTATAGAATGGTGGTGATCCGTTAATGGATTACAATGATTGCTATCCGCGAGCTAATCCCATATGTAAACATAGCCTTGTCTCCCCTTCTGTTAAGCCCCTGTCTCTCTTCCCCTCTCTCTCTCTCTCTCTTTTCCTCTCTCTCTCTCTTTCTCTCTCTCTCTCTCTCTCTTTCTTCCTGTTTCTCTGTCTTTCGCTCTGTCTCTCTCTTTCTCTCTCTCTGTCTTTCTCTCTGTCTCTCTCTCTCTTCCCCTCTCTCTCTCTCTCTTTGTCTTTTTCTCTGTCTCTCTCTTTTTCTCTCTCTCTTCCTCTTTCTCTGTCTTTCTCTCTTTCTCTCTCCCTTTTTCTCTCTCTTTCGCTGTTTCTCTTCTGGTATCTCTCTCTTTCTCCCCTCCTCTCTCATTCTCTCTTTTTCCCTTTCTCTGTCTCTTCTCTCTCTCTCTCTCTATATATATATATATATATCCCTTTTCTCTCTGATTTACACTCTTTCTCCATGTGTTTCTTTGTCTCTCTCTCTCTCACTGTACTTATGTTTGTCGATATGTATGTTTCTCTCTCTCTCTCTTTATGTCCTCTTCTCTTACCTGTCTCTCTTTCTTACTGTCACCCTCTCTGTCTCTTTTTATCTCTTTCTGTTCTTCTCTTTGTCCCTCTATGTACCTGTGTGTATCTTTCTCTCTTCGCACCACACTCAGTAATTCAATCGCTCTTTCTGCTACATAAACAATCATAACCTGTCACATGAACCTGATGTCTCTCTGCATTGATTCCCCCCCCCCCATCCCACAGCTTTTGATGAGCGCCCATTCGTCCGACTCTGATGGACGTTGGTGATGCAGTAATTAAAGGCCAATGTTCAGGTGCTTCAACGAAACAGAAATCTATGACACGTGACCATCAGAACAAAACCAGACCAGATCCAGCTGTACAACCAGAACATTGAGGTATTGGAATACATTATGCAAATGTCGTTCAGAACGTTGGTAGCCATTGATTGTTCTCATAAACTAATCACTAATGGAATAAAAACATAAAAACTACCTATTCTATAATTATAAAGACAAAAAAAATTTTTTTTGATATTTTCGCGTACGATAATGAATATCAATGTGTACGTACTTGATGTGTTCTAAATTTTTCTGTAAAGATCTCAAGATTAAACATCTACATAGAATCTTGTTTTGTTTTATGTAACGAAAACACACATAAAGTCAGTTTCTTGTACCTAAAATAGACCTTATAATTTTCAGAAATGTCCGTTTGAGAAGAAAAAAAATTATTTAGCAAATGTAACCTGCGATTTTCTGTTCCACAGTCAATGATCTGTAGGTCTAAACTAAAATATATCAGTAATGATCCTTTTTGAAAAGAGTGGATGCAAATATTCTTAAACGTGTTTAAAGAATGTATCTATGAAGTTGTCTATGAAACATTCTCAAAGTTGTCTATGAAGTTGTCCAGGAAATATTGTCAAAGTTGTTTATGAAGTTGTCTAGGAAATAGTCTCAAAGGTGTTTATGAAGTTGTCCAGGAAATATTCTCAAAGTTGTCTATGAAGTTGTCTAGGAAATATTCTCAAAGTTGTCTATGAAGTTGTCTAGGAAATATTCTCAAATTTGTCTATGAAGTTGTCCAGGAAATATTCTCAAAGTTGTCTATGAAGTTGTCTTGAAAACATTTTCGAGTACATCGGGAACAACTGCCATTTTCCTATTCTATACCAGGCTAACAGGGCGTTACACGCCATCTATGGAACAAGCTCTTGAGGTACGGCGCATAGATTGTGACAAGGTTGTGGGAGCTCTTTTGTCTAGATCTATTACAAATTTAAATACATGACTGACCCAAACTAATTGAAACAACTACTCTTAAAAAAAAAAAAAACTTTGCTTTTTAAAAAGTATTGTTGAAAATGTTTTTCGTGTTAAATATACACATACTTAGCTTGATAACCCTAACTTCATTACTTAACTTACTTGCCAAATTTCGCATTCGATAAATCCTATTATCTTTGAAATTTCAAACAATGTTAACATTAGCTGATGTGCCAACCCTTTCAACACATAGCATCATAAGCGTCCTCTGGGGTATCCCATTTATTTGTGCCCTCCTCCCCTGGCACTGGTCTTGTACTGCTAATAAGCATTAAGTTCATCACAAAATAAGTTTACATCTTTATGAATAAATTTTTTTGTTTATTCTGATTTTTTTTCATTCTGGAATGAAGCCAGGGCTCTGAACTGATTACTTTACATATTGACTGACATTTATAATTAGATTACTGTTATGCTTCATTAGAATTATATGAGGCAGTGGAACCCCCATATTGACGAGATTATTAAACAAATCAAACATACCATTATAGCTCCATAAAATGTTATTTTATGCAAATGAAACAAAAATATAAAACCAAAATGATATTTAACCTTAGGTCAATACTAGAATATGCGTCCTCTAAAACAGCCGCAGAGGAGAGCCGTGAGATTTATAACAATTTATAACTAATAACTATTCTCATGAATGTTCGCATTTGGCATTATTTGCTTATCGGCTAGTCCGAGAAAACTCAAAGTTGGCCGTAATATTGGTTTAAAAAAGTTTCTTATACTAAAATTGACTTTGGCTTTATGTTACTCAAAGGCACGTCTTTAATAAATAATATTTGTTCTTGATGACGTCAAAGGGGAATAAACGTCCGCTCGCGTCACACGGCTCCTGCGCAGGACTAAAACATTTCTTTGTAAACAAGACTTATTGAAATCTAAAAGTGCCAGAACGGACAGACAGACTGCACAAACGAATAACGTATTTTCCTCTTGCGGGGGAGGGGGGGGGCACTAAAAATACTCAGAAAGGCATTAGGAGTGGCAATTTTTTTAATGATCCTTTTCCCCAATGAATTTTAATGGGTTGCCTGCATCAGACAGGAAACCAACGACTTAACAGAATATAAGTGAATGATTTACATGCTAGAATTCACATGCACATGGGTATGCGTAGGACGTAATTATTTATTCTTTATTAAGGGACGTCTGTAAATTATAAGATAAAATAACATGTTATATTAAAAGCGACTCAACGATAGGGAAGAGATAATGAAGAAGTCTAAGTACATACAGAAATAGATTAGAAATGAGAAGATTGAACGAAAACATATCATCATCAAACACTCAGGTCTACAACTTGTTTGCTCCCATTATTGTTGCAATATCCTTTATCACTCCTACAAAACAATGTATTTAGACCCAGTTTTGAACGGTGCGCTGGTGCGTACTATTTGCATTGTGAATATTGGTGCGCAGAGTTGAGTTGCAACACAGGAAACAAAGATTATTATCTATGAACCTATAAATACAAACAGCAACGGATCTACTGTTTCTACTCTCGTTTTACACATTGTAGACCTATAGGGAATCCTCAAAATAAAAAAGGAATTTCTTGTGGTATAAATATTTCAATGTACTCATTCCTTCAATTCTGTAATTCCTGTTTCTCAAACTTTTTTTTTTGGGTCTGGTTTTGCTAGCGTTAGACCGTAAATAACATGGCGAGTCAGGGAAAACTTTAGTACGAAACTATCTTGAGTTGAGCCGGTAGTTTTAATCGAGTGTCCTTATTTCAAGGCTTCCCAAGCAAATTAAAGACCCCCCCCCTCCTTTTGCCACAACACTAACTCCCTCCCCAAACCCGTCCGCTGTGTGTGTGTGTGTGTACTCTATCAACTCAGTGATGATTGCGGATAGAGAGAATGGAAGACGGGAGATAATAAGGTCATCGCTTGTTGTTGAGTGACAGACGGACAGAGGGAATGTCTGCGCGTGAGACAGAGGCAGGGGCGGGTAAGATGGAGGTCACAGAGCGCACTTGAAGGCAGAAAACAAAATGTGGAGGCTAATTTGAAACAATTTATCGCCCACTTAGGGAGCTCCCTCGCCAGGGCGCCTCTGCCTTAATGTAGCAATGTGTCTTAAATCGGTCTACTTTTCATTCGACCTGTGCGGCATACAATCAATTGATCAGACCAATACTCCAATATTCAGAAATATTTTATCCGCGCGCTATCATTCGTTTATTTACGAGAATTCATAGTCTATAACACAGCATGCCTCTCGTATGCAGTTGCATAAGTAATTCTTGTTAATAACCAGAGTCTATTACTAATCACTATCAACAGCGTTGGACTAAAAAACTGGTATAAATCAATAAATAAAATGGAAATCTCATTTTTTAGCGGCCCCCGAAAGGGGAAAAGGCGATATTAGTTTCGAGTGGAATGTCTGTCGTCAGTCCATCCGTCCCGTTTAGATCTCGTAAACTAGAAAAGATATTGAAAATCCGACATCATGATATTTTAGACCTTTAGACCTTTCTTTTATGAAAGTTAAAATTTTAATTATTAAAATGAACTATGCAAGCAGTTTTTTTTTCATAAAATACACTTTTTTTATAAACTATTCACTATTAATAGTAACAAATACAGGAGGCTATTTAGTAAGGGAGATATCTATTTACCATATTTCTAACTAATTTATGCAAACGGTTTAGATTTTTTTTTTTATTTTTTTTTTTTTTACAAATGTATTGCTAAGTTATGTAAGTTCTGTCAAAATGAGTAATATATTAATAAAAAAAAAAAATTTATTTTTTTTGAAAGAGAAAAAAAAATCTTTTTAGTATCCATATAAGTGGAACATAATTTAAAACAACTATTAATAAGTAGGTTTTCCTATTATCGCATTGGTTACAGTGCCATAGCCATAAAACACAGTTGTTGTTTTTTTACGGAAATGTTTTTTTCTTGAGGCTTTGAATAAGAAATTACTGACCCTTTACAAAACAATTAGATATCTATTCTAAGACATCAGTTAGGCCAGGTTCACATCTAACTTCACTTTCACCTGTCCCTTGGTCTGCTGAACCGTTGGGACATCACACAAGATCTGTCAACCTTCTTTCTCCATTCTTCTCTGTCATTTGCCTTTGACAGAATTTCATTCTGATATTCGTTCTGAAAATAATTGAAACCTGCCTTTTTACCTGCCTGGGTGGACCACTTTGCGGGTCGATTTTGAGTTTGTGTTTTCACACAAACTGTCTTTGTAACCCTGTTTTATGACCAAGCTTATACTGGCTCGCTCCTTCTGTCTTGTCAGTCTGGTCAAATCTTTTACACTTCTCCCCACTTCCCCTATTGTCGGGATCAAATTGAAACTGGACACAATTTGTATTGTTGATGACAATAGGTGTATCAATCAAAATTAACCAATTAGTGGTAAATAATATTTGTTTACAGGGAAACTGTCCTAAGCTAATGGAAGATAAGCCTTATGTAGGTAATTGTATTGTAATTATGTAGGTTTGCTAAAAGTTTTAAAGTAACAATAGACTATAAAACCTTCTATTTTTATAAGTACTTGAAGAGCTCAGTGGCTCAACACGTCGGCCGCCTTCCTTCATTGAGGCATCGAATTCCGACTAGAGCGAATTTCTTTTTTTTTAAATTATGTGTTATATTTTATTTTATATTTTATTTACATTTTTTTTTTTGAAGTCGTGTGCGTCTAGTGGCAAACGCAAGATAAGTGGCTATAAGAAATGTGTTTTAAGGGGCGACAAGTAATGCTGCCAGTGATAAAATGGGCGACAAGTGTTGTTTTCCTTTAACTGCACCCGCCTCTCTTCTTTTTGTAATCACTCAGTAAAATCGGAACATCCCAAGGTGATTTTGTATTATTAGATTCCGCATGTGTATTGTTTGCTGTTCTAGGAGAAACTGATGTACAAACAATGCTTCTATTGTTCTTATAGCCTTGTTCTCAAGTTGCTGAGATATGGAACTAGATTTCTTGAATATATGTGAATCCAAATCTCTTATATTTTTTACAGTCTGCAGTCTATGGCAAACAGAATATGTTGTTGTTTGTTTGTTTTTTTGTGAATGTTGCCTATAACTACCAGGAAGGAAGTTGTCTGGATGTAGTGTTGATGAGACATGTTTGTTTGGATTTCTTTTTATTTTATTTTCAGTAATGTTTGTGTTTGCAAACTTGATGCAAGTAAATGCATGAGTTTAGAAGGTATTTTTGTTGTAAGTGTGGTAATTTTTATTGAAAGTGTGTGTGGTTGGTGTGTGTGTTAGGTGTATGAGGTAAATGTGAGTGAAGTGTGTCATCTATGTATGTGTGGTAAGTGCGGAGGTAAGTGTACGAGGTAGTGTGGTTTAGATAAGCATATAGATACATCACAGGTTAAACATATAGCTACAAAATATGGGTCACTTAGTAGTGAATTTGTTTTCCAACTTTACTTAATTAGACATAGAGCAGCGTCAGAGGGGTAGAGATCAAACATTTTTCTGGATGCCAAAAACAACAGAATAAACTTCATCGCAACCTTTTTTGGCATTGAACAGGAGTTTAGGTCAGACAGTTTAAGGATGAGTTTAGGTCAGACAGTTTAGGGAGGAGTTTTGGTCACACAGTTTGGGGAGGAGTTTAGGTCAGACAGTTTTGGGAGAAGTATAAGGTATCTAGTTTTTATTGATACGTTTATTACACGTAGATATCTTAAGATCTAGTCTAAATCATGATCTACTTCTAAACATCTAGTCTAGGTCTATCTTATCTTATATAATACAGACGTTACTTCAAAAAAGAAGATGATTACGTCCTACGCATCATGCATTTAGTCATGCATATTAACCAATGACTTAAATTCTGCCAAGTTACTGGTTTTCCTGGCTAGCTCAGGCAACCCATTCCATGCTTTAATAGCACTAAGGAAGAAGGAGTATTTTACAAATTTGTCCTAGCATATGGAATGAGGAATGTCTAGATCTACTTCTATATCAAGAATATAGACGTAATCTATATAAGATTTACGTAACAATATATAAGTAAAGCTTATATACTCTGTCAATTAACTTCAATCAACTTTAAATTTGATAAACATTTTTTTATTGAATAATTCCAATGATTTAGATTTAGGCCTTTAAATCTAGACTTAGAAGACGATGCGCACAATTTTCCTGAACAATTAACATTGATTTATTAAACACTTAAATCAATATTGCATTTGGAAATTCCCGGACGCGATAGTCCTTTCAAAACCGGTGTTGGTCCTAGATCTAAGTCTAGTACTCAAGCCAAATTTACATTTATTTTTTACTTTAAAAAATTATAACGGTCAAACTAGAGTTTTCCTCCTGTGGCCAGCGAGCTAGTCATTTTTTTTTCAGCGATATTTATCCACTGTTAAATTTCTAGCAAAATCGTTAGAGAGGTTATTGAGATCAGGTTATCAGTTTCCAGGATCCAGGTTCCTGAAGGTTGAGATGAAGTTCTGACTTGAATAGAGGTATGTAATAAGGTACTCATTTGCAAGGTAATTAAAATGTTGGACTTATGAAAATAGTGGGGTTTTTTTTTCGATTTATCTTCCTCTGCTTCAGAAATACTTTTTATTTATTATTCCATGGAACAGATTATAGTTGTATCTTTATAGGAGAAATTAAATGCATTCTTTTAAATTTTACCTATCCCTTAGTCTTATTAGACCGTTGGGGTACCATGCAGGACTCGTCGACCGACTTTCTCCATTCCTCTCTCTCTTTTTTGCCTTAGTTAGAACCTCTTTCAATGGCAGGCCCGTCCATTTTTTTATGCTGTCCCATCGCTTTCTCTGTCTGCCTCTTCTTTTTCCTGGTACTGTTTCCTGAATTTTAATGAACCACAAAGCATCGAAGTAACAAACTCGACTAGCTTTCTTTTCTATTAATACAGTACTTTATTTCCTCTCTAGTTTCTACCTCACAACCTACACTAACAGGCCTAGCCGCTCTACTGCGCTTCTGCATTCCTGACCTCTCGCTACCCCTCTAGGCTGACCCATTCAACCGCTGGACAGGTACAGAACAGGGGCGTAACTTAAGGGTGACACTCATGCTCCGCGACATATACACAGACACACACCAAGATCAATTCACAACAACGGGGTCATGCATTCTAATAGCTTCAATGATTTTTATTTTCATATTATTGAAAATGTTTTAGTTATTTTAAAATTGAAAATTTTTTTTCCCCAAGTTTATAAGAACAACATTAACGATATATCAGATTCCTGAGTATTTACATTGACCTGTTCTTTCTTTTTCATGTGTCTATCGTATTCCGTCATATGTCAATAAATATTGTTTTCACATTTCGTAATGTCCGTAAATGACGCTTGATGTATAGAGGAAATCGTGTCATCATTTAACCCATTGCTATTTGCTGTAGAGAAAAATAAAAACGATATGGTTGCGACCTATCAATGCCTGCAAAGATGGGGCCAAAGATTGAAGGCGATCGGAAGTAGCCTGCTCGTGGTTTTTTTTGTTTAACGTCACATTTAGATCATTCCTTTGACAATGAATTCTATTTTATAGTATTAGATCATGTGACACACGTGACAGTTAAAATGCTAAGAGGGCTTAAATTTAATATATATATATATATATATATATAGTGAGAGAGAGAGAGAGGGGTGGGGGGAGAGAGAGAGAGGGGGGAGAAGTGTTGGAATATTAGTTTGTATTATATTATATATTCATTGATATTTTATAATGTTGTCAATGCGCTTTGACATTGAAAAAAAAATAGTTTAGTACTTGAGAGAGAGAGAGTTTGTAGATGAGGAAACCACATAATAAAGTAAAAACTTTAAGGGAAGCAACCCAGCGAGGGTCAACAATAAAAGACAATGTGTTTTTCAACAATGACAGTGGCTTAAGCCTTCAGTTCCCAAGTCCTGTCCTTAGTTCTACCAGCCCGCTTTATAAAGCTTAATGCAGACCAACGACAGCCTTCCCAGTGTCGCTCCTGGTCCTTAATCCTACTCTCTGGCAGCACAAAGCGGGTAGGGTGGGGGGCTCTTTAGTTCCAGACATCTCAGACTCCTGTCTCGTTTTTATTTATCCCTTCGAGCGGTTCTCAACTGTCTCTGCTTGTTCTAAAAAAAAATATGTCCATCTCCAGTGCTGAACTTGCGCTGGTGCGCACCATAAAAGCCTTTGTAGAGGCCATACAATAGCAAAAAAAAAAAACGCAAGAGCTTAGGCTTAGAAAAATGTTCAAAGGTGAGAAAAGCATGAAGTAGTCGTCTTAACGCAGGAATGTATCATTGCCACACTAGGAAACAGAAGGAATTCAACTTGGACGAGGCAAATTCGATATTTTGGCTTAATAAAACAACATAAACAATACAATTAGTGCAGTATTTTCATGAAATCTTTAAATAGTTACAGCGATAGACACTTAAATACAATACTTGTGTCTAGATGTTTTAAAGTCGAACGTAAGTTTCAGACACAAATGTCAATAGCCACAAAAAAAAAAAATCGAGTTTTATGCCCAGGAAATACGAGACTTAATGTCTTCATTAACTACGAACAGAAGTATTGAATGACAAGATAGCTTCATATCGCGGAGTGTAGGTAGAAAATTGCTGGTTAAGTAGATTTGATTGATAGTTAACATGATACGTGAATTAAAGTAAGTACAGTTCCCCTTTCAGACCTTGCGATCTATAGGGCAGATGATGTAAAGGTCATATGTTTCTGTGGTCCACGGTTAACGAGGGTGTCGTGTGGCCAGCACAACGACCAACTGCCTTTACTTTTCCCAACTAATGTCAGTCACCCAATAGAGCTGGGTGGACTCACAGTCTCCCAAAGATCCCGTAATCGAAATCCTAGTCTTCACCAGGATTCGAACCAGGGATCTTTCGGAGACTGCTAACCAACTGCCTTTACTTTCCCAACTAATGTCAGTCACCCAATAGAGCTTTGTGACTCACAGTCTCCCAAAGATCCCATAATTGAAATCCTAGTCTTCACCAGGATTCAAACCCGGGATCTTGGTTTCAAACCAAGCGCTTTACCACTCAGCCACCGCCCCTCCTTATATAAAGAAGTAGCTGTCCAAAAGAATATCAAAATTTTAAAGCTGAACAAGGCAAAACAGAAAATGAACTGTAAAACTAGTTGGTAAAAAAAAAAAGTCTAATTATGTTCTTTGTCCACTGTCTGTCTCCTAATCCTGCAATAATCCTGAAGATGTCATTTGTGTGAGTCCATAACTACATTGTGTCCGTCTGGCCAAGTAATATTTTGTCTCTGGTTAAAATCTTGGCGCCCTGAATGAAATGTCATACTGGCGTGATGCGAATCTGACTTCTATATGTATAGCTCTAGGATCATGCTAATTTCCGAAAGTGAAGTCTTGCTGTGACTCTTAAATACACAAGCATAATTTTGAACTTCTCAGGAGTTCATACTCCATAGCCCCCCTTTTCATTACTATCATCAACTTATATAAATAAACTTCTTGGAAGAAGTCAATATTAGTAACTTTTGAACTATATACATGTAAAAATGTGAGCGTGGTTAAATTAAAAAAAAAAAGGGGGTTCTGATGCTGTGAGTATGACAAACAAAGCGTTCTAAAACTAACTCTAGACTAAACCTTTTATGTAGCGTTCTAAAACTAACTCTAGACTAAACCTTTTATGTAGCGTTCTAAAACTAACTCTAGACTAAACCTTTTTTGTAGCGTTCTAAAACTAACTCTAGACTAAACCTTTTATGTAGCGTTCTAAAACTAACTCTAGACTAAACCTTTTATGTAGCGTTCTAAAACTAACTCTAGACTAAACCTTTTTATGTAGGAGGTTTCAGATGACTAGTTCGATGTTTAAGATGAACTGAGATGTGGTTTCCAGATATTGTAGCTCTTTGTACATACTTTTGTCTTCTACAGGGGTATATGTTTGTTTTACATGTTTCGGATGTTCCTTCAGAGCTGAAGATAATCTACTTCCTGGTCCAAACATTCCTGTGGGATGACAGGGAGTGGCAGCTGGCAGGGTTTGAACCGGGGACCATTGAGAAGTCTGAACGACAATCCAGCGCGCATACCGCGGAACAAGGCCAGTGTGTTGCTCGGGCTTGACGATGAAGAATACAGCTTTGAAGGACATGGCTGGCATTCTTTGGTGACAATCCGCAAGGACAAATTTAGCTAGACATATTTTTAGCTTCCGGAACATGTACTGTTTCAATCTTTTGTATCCGGTTCTAAGCGAAATATTATACCTTGGTCGTGTCGAAAGAACTTATAATAGGCATAGTCTTTCGTGAAAATTAGATAACAACTTGTCAATTTTTTTGTGGTTGATCCTTCTCACGATTCGGAGGCGCGATGGCTGAGCGGTAAAGTGACTTGCTTTCTAGCCTGAGGCTTCGGGTTCGAATCCTGGTGAAAACTGGGATTCTAATTTCGGGATCTTTGGGCGCCTCTGAGTACACCCAGCTCTAATGGGTAGGCCCACCTGACATTAGCTGGGGAAAAATAAAGGCAGTTGGTCATTGTGCTGATCACAGAACAGTTGACATTTACATCATCTGCCCAATAGATCGCAAGGTTCGATTTTTTGCTTTATTTCATGCTGATAGATTGGATACTGAGTTAACAATTAAAGATGTCCGTGTGCCTTCTGGTTACGAAGTTGTGTCTGTAAGCTCCACACGATGAGGTTGATCTTAAGTGCCTCTCGTTCCCTATCCATCATGGTAATGTATCTTAAATGTATCTGTAAAGATAGTCTTACCCTGTTAGGTTGGAACCAGTGGTTGAGAATGATGGTTCTCGTGTTGACGCCAACTTTAATCTCTGTTTCATTGCAGCTCTATTATTCCTCAATTCTCGATAGGTCCAAGCGTCTCTGTGAGTTGTGTTCCCCCCCCCCCCTTTGACTGATGGTTAAATCATCTCGGCACCAATGTCTTCATTTCGTGAAAGTACCGACTCTACAACAGATAGACATTTCTGTAGCCAACACTTTCCAAATTGTGCTTTAATAATGTCTTCAGAGTTAATCACCCCTGTCTAGTGTTATAACCCTTCTTACTCATCCCATTTCCTGTTTTTACCAGCTTTCTTACCTCCCTTTTTTTTCCTTCGTTTCCCCTCTTCTCTCCCTTTGATTCCATCTAAAGACAAAAGAGAAAGATATTGTCCCATGGACTATGATTTGGCGTGTAGGGGAGGTTGGGTGGGAGGGGGGGGGGGACAGAATGTGAGGCTATGATCAAGAATTGTTTAAACTTTAACATTTCCAGTTGCCTGCTTGGAGTTAAGCCTTGGCCTGGCTTTTCCTGACGATCTGCCAATCATCTTTATCTTAAGCATCTATGGTGTCTAAAAAAAAAGTTTCGGGGGTAAAGAGCACAGGAAAAAAACTGATTTTTTTTTCTTTTGAGTTTATACATTAACTTGAAGTTAACTATTCCTAAAACATAACATTACGTGTTGATATGGCTGCAGTGGCGTAGCTAGGGATTCGGGGGTCCCTCAGAGGGAGAGCTTGACCTTTTCAGGGGCCCCTGCATTTTGACATTCGATATCATGACCTGTGATACTGCACTTAATTAATATATAAGTCCAAATTCCAATTGGTACAGTATATCAGTAAAATTAACAAAATAGTAATCATTAAGACTCTTTTAATGAATGACGCCGTTATTTATTGGCGAGATAATGCACAAGTGACCAATCTCAATTCCTAAAGCCTCACGTCGTGAGGGCCCGGTGAGACTTTCGAATTTTTATCCCCGCCACCCGTGTAATGGGTGTACGATAATATGTAACTCCAGCCATCTCGTCTTAATTAATCCTGGTAGGGTGTACACAAATCTTGAATAAAGCGCAGATAATTTTACTAAAATAAATAAATTGATACTTTTATTAAAATACACAACTTTCAATGTTGAGCTATGAAGAAAGACAAATTAATTTAAAAAATGTGAAGCGATGTAAACAATATACTTCAACTAGCTTCACGACTCCATACAAATACATTAAACACAGGTGGTTGTCTTCTGCTCATGACTTCCATTAGTCCTTTCAATCCACTCATCTGGATCAATCCAACTCAAATGTTCGATCATAATTCATCGGCCAATACCACCACACACATACACATATACACGCACTCTATCACACTATGCAAATATCACACTTCACATTGTTTGATATACTGATTGCAGGACCGGCCTTAGACAAAGTGAATTTGGTGGCCCTAAATGAAATAGAAAAATAAAATTTAACATAAAACAAAAATTACATAATTTATTTAAAACCTAGTGCTCTCCAACAATGCTGGGCACAAGTTCCTCTATTTTGTCTGAAAAAAA